>JANRFK010001158.1:9308690-9320968 GCA_030068395.1 Apalone spinifera
GCCAAACAGCTGATCGGCACAGCGCGGTGGCCATTTTGATGTAAATGAAGCAGCTATTATTTAAATCGCCACTTCATTTTCCTATGTCTAGAAACTCATCTACATGGCTCCGTTGATGGAACCATGTAGTCCAGACATACCTTAAGGTACCACAGGACTGCTTGTTGTTTTCTACATTAGCCAATGTCCATTTAAAATAGTTTTTAAAATAATGTGTCTTTTCTTGGTTCTTTATATTTTCTTTTCTGTGGCAATAGAGGAACAGTGAAAGCAGCACAGCTGGATCTTAAAGTGTCTTATTCCACTCAGAGCAAAGGAAGTAGCTACATGTATAGCCGTGACACCTCCAAGATGGGCATTAATAGGGCAATTATCCATGATGTGTCTGTCAGTTTGTAATATGCCACAGTCATAATTTGGCGATTCCATCACTTTCTATCTGTGGACTAATACTTGTGTCTTCCAGGTGCTGATATTGTTTAAAACTGTCCATCTGCCCTGTGAGGAGGAGAATCCTAGCATTTGCATTTTCAATTAGATTTTTCTTTGGTATGACGGCAGCCCCTCAGGCTTCAGACAGTTATTTCTGTTACCTCCATCTCACAAATTCAGAATCATATATATAGTTTTCTCCCTTGTTTTCTTCTCTCTCACTTTTTTTCTCTCTCTCTGAAAAATGTACTGAGACTTGAATAATGGATCAAGCGTAATTTAGAATTCAGTTCCATCTGAGCATTAGGACCTTCCTAAGTTGTTATTGAATGGGAAAATTAGTTTTATTTTTATCTTACACTAATTGGCAGATTATTATTGTGGTCCCTGTTAATTGGCTTGCCAGATTTATAAGAAATCTATTAGCTAATTTGTTTTTTTCTTTCCATTCCTCTGTGAATTCAGAGTTTTTGTAATGTGCTGTGTTGACATCTTTGAGGACCATGTCTTATCCATGCAACAGGAATAGCAAATTTGCCCATGATGGCTTTTCAGTGTGTGTTATTTCAGAACAAGAGAGACAACCTCTTTTATTGGTGCCTCTGACAGTGTTGCAATTAGGCCCTGATCCAGCAAGTAATTAAGCCCATTCTTGGATTTAATCATGCGAGTAGCCAACTTGACTTCATTGACATGTTTAAAGTTAAGTATGTTTTCAAGTTCTTTGCTGGATTTGGGCCACTGAGTTTTTGTGATATGGGCCTATGTTACATGGACTGTGACTACTAAACTTATTTTATGTAAATATTCTGGGCAATCATTGACTGCACAATGTGCCAAACACTCGTCTCAGTTTTTTGGTTAATTATTAAATATCTTGTTGGATCCATTTGTGCCAGTGGTATATAGGGTCCTACATTATCAAGGAAAACATTTTTGTTCTTGATAATAGATGTGTTGATGTAGCTGGGCAGTTATTAATAGCTGGAAATACATTAATTTGGATTAATAGCCTATTGGTGGAGAATATAAATTTTATTTGTGTCATGAAAGAGAGATGCTTGCTGGTAGATTATGTTTGTGTCATGAAAAAGAGATATTTCAAGCAAATAAGAACTAAATTCAGTTCTGACCAACCCTAAACAGTTCCCTTGAGTTTTAATGAGATATGAGAGCAGAATTTAGATCTTAGTTTGTGGTTTTGCAATTGAAAGTGTCTAATTCAAGGAAAGTTTCCAATATTCATTAAAATAGTAAAGTTTGGTTTATTTCTTTTAATGTAGCTATACTGTTATAAATTGAAAAAATATCTGATCACTTCAGACATGCCTTTTAATGTGCATTATTATAGCATATATGCTTTTAAGAAAGTAAAATTTGTGGGAAAGTATTTGAAGGTGGAGGGACTTGATTAACGGCTTGATTTAAATCTCCAATTAGCCATACTATTATGCATATCTTTGCTTGAGAGTTAGAGCTCAATTATTTTCACATTTTGTCTACAACGTGACGTTTTCAGAATAATGACATCAGCCTATCTAAAATTACACGTTTTCAGACTAAATGTGAAATGCTTCCTGTGATTCCTGACATTTAAGATAAAGATTACAGAGGTTTCAAATTGATGAGTTTACAGACATTCATTCTGCATAGGATTCAGTCAGAATGTTTACTACCACATACATAGAAATTCAGTTTGTCCTCTCCAGACCAATTTTCCTTTTAATGAATGATAGCCGTGAAGTTTGGAAAATAAGTAGTGTGTAACATGTTTCAAGCAAACAATATTTGTACTAAAGCTTCAGAGGGGTAGCTGGGTAAGTCTGTACAGGATAAACTTAAAAAACAACAAATAGTCTGGTAGTACTTTAAATTCTAACAAAAAATGTAGATGGTATAATGAGCTTTCGTGGGCACAGCCCATTTCTTCAGATGACCAGAGTGTTGTATGTCCAGACCCAAAATAAATAGGGAGAAGGGTGGGGGGGAATGAAAGGAGGCAGTGGGTATATAAATATCAAAGGGAAAACCGAGCAGGTATGTAACAAGCAAAACTGATAGTTTTGATATTTATATACTGACTGCCTCCTTTTGTTCCTCCCCTTGCATTTTTTTTCATTCCCTCCCTCTCTTCTCCCCTATTTATTTTGGTTCTGGACATGCAACACTCCGATCATCTGAAGAAGTGGGCTGTGCCCACAAAAGCTCATGATACCATCTACATGTTTTGTTAGTCTTTAAAATATTTGTACTATAACTGTACCAAAACAGATTCCGGTTTCTTCCCAATAGATTACAGCTGCTTCAATTAACCCTTCCAGTGTTAATCTCCCCTTTACTTCAAACTAGAAATCAGATGAACCAGTATAGAAAAAAATATTTGTTGACTCTCTTGATAACTTAACTTAGGGTAAATGAAAGCTAGCAGATTACATTCCAAGAGAGACTAACCATCTTGCAAGAGAAATGTCCTGGTTATTAAGAACATAGTTTACATTTTCAAATATTAGTGTCAATTCATTGCAGCTTCCTGCTGTTGAGCTATCCTGCAGTGTTTGGAGGAAATTGGATACCTGAGGACATGTCTACACTAGGAAACTATTTTGAAATGACTAAAATCGATTTAATAACTCCCAATTTACCAAAATCGAAATAGCATGTCCCCGCTATGGCAGAGCATAGAAATTAGTTAGAATCAGTCTGAAATAGCACGCCCACATTGAATGGAGCCTGCTGCAGACTTAGGGCATGTCTACACTTGCAGCCTAATTCGAACTAGGTCTGCAAATGTAGGCATTCAGAATTGCAAATCAAGCCCGGGATTTAACTATCCTGCGCTTGAGTTGCATTTTCCCGGCTGGGTGCCATTTTTGAAATTTACAAGCCCGGAATAACTGCCCGCATCTACACATGGCAGTGAAATGGTCATTTGAAATAAAGCCCCATTTCGAGCTATCTGTTTTTCCTCCTCTCCCACACCTCCCTTCTACCTTCCCGCCTCCCCTGCAGAGCAAACAATAAAACCAAACCCATCTTTATTGGCGAGACATACAGCAGGGGCAAGGCTGGGAAAAAAACCTGGAATTGAAGATGAGGGATGGGGCTGAGAGTGGTGCCTGCCTCCAGGTGGTCTGGTGGCTTTGTCTGTCATAAAGGTCTTCCCAACGTAGAGGATAGGAGGTGAATCCATGTGGGGAGTGGGGAGGTGGCTGGTGGCCCGCTTCATGCACAATGCCACGTGCTCCATTACTGAGATGAGGGAGGAGAACATGGCATTGTGCTGGCGCTCCATCTGGTCCCAGGCAGCCGCCTTCTGCTCCCGCTCACCCCAGTGCTCCTCCCGGTTGGTCCCAGTGCTCCTCCCAATCAGCGTCCCTGGGGCTTGTCCTCAAGTCCCTGCACAAGGGACAGTAGGCTCACCGGCTGTTCCCACATGAGCTCTTCCTGGGCATGGTTCTGTCTGCACATCCTGCTTAGTAAAGTAGATGGTGTGGGAGGTGGGGGATGTGCCAAGCTTGCAGTTGGCTCAGCTGTGTAGAAAAGTTAAAAGAGCCATCATCCAGGAGACACTCTGTATGAAGCCTAGCCCTAATCTGTGAGCAGACACGAAAAGTCTCGGTTTAGATGATAGCAATATGCTTTTAGCAAGGCCATATGTTGCCTAGATAGTGGGCACTTTCCAGCAGAGGCAAAGATGTCCCAAGGGAGCATCTCAACACCCATGTCCCAGGGACAATCAGGCATGGGAAGGTGGTGGCCAGACCAGGAGCCTGCGAGAGAGTGGGGGAAGATGGGGCAGCTGGCTTCCTTCTATGTCCCGCACATGTTGGGTGCAGCATTCGTGGTGTCCCACAAAGAGAGAACTTCTATCCCTGCCTGATGGAGGGAGGGGTTGGGGAAGCTGTGTGTGAGTGGCAGATACTGTGTGCCAGAGAGAATGCTAATGGGTTCCTCTCCTCCTCCTCCACTTGGTAGGTACCCATGCATGAGATCAGACTCCTCCACGTCACTGCATGTGACTAGGAGCAGATGCTGACTGAGTGTGGGCATTACCCTGGGTGGTATGCAGCATGGCTGTGTGATTCCATGACCCTGGACTCCTTTGTGGTGGTAAGGTGTCCGCCACAGAGGCCAGAGTAAAGCAGACCTCTCCAGGAGCTTTGTGAGAAGGACTGAAGAGTTCTTGTGTGAGAGTGTCCTGGAGCTGAGCGCTCCGGACTGGCACTGCATGTGCACACACATGAACAAGCTGCTGTGTGACCTCCAGGCCAAGTAGGCTGAGAGAGGAGCACACAGCCTCTTGCAGCCTACCACCTGCCCCCGTGTGTAGATAGGGAAAGTAATGGAACTCACCTGAAGTGCCCACCCCAGGCTCCTCCGAAGCTTGGAGACATCCTGGAAGGGGAGGACAGGCTCCAGAGTGAAGAGCAGCTCCTGGCTGGTGGGCATGATCATCTGGCTGGCAGCCTCCTCCTCGGTGTCATTGTTCTCCGCCACTATGCCTTCCTGAAGGCTGACGCTGGGCATGTCCTGGCTGGAATCGATGACAATGGTGGATAGAAGGTGACTGGCCCATCTCCCAGAATGGCATTGAGCTGTTCATATAGTGGCGGGTGTGTGGCACCATTCCAGAGCATCCCTCTCTGCTCCCTGGCCTTGTGTTAGGCCTACCACAGCTCCTTGATCTTCATGTGGCACTGGTTCAGGGTCCTGGTGGGCCCTTTGTTGGCCAGGCTGGTGGCAATCCGGCCACAGATGTTGGCATTCCTTTTCCTAGTGCAGAGATCCTGAAGGTTGGTCTCCTCTCTCCAGACCGGGATGAGGTCCAGGATCTCCGCACCAGTCCAGGCTGGAGATCTCCTGAGTTCCTGGGCAGTGGCTGCTCTGGGAGTAGCAGAAGTGCTGTTGGAGAGTCTGAGGGACCATTGGGGTTGCTCATGCCTGCCTCCGGTGGTGGTCTTTTGTACAGGACTTGCAAGGCTGACCACATGCAAGAAGCCCTTTTCACACTCCCAGGACTTTTAAGTTCCACAGGAGGAGGGTGAGCAGTGGAGATGCCAGGTATGGCCAGAGAGGTCATAGCTGCAGCTGCAAGAGGCCTCCGGAGGCCAATTATTTCAAAATAGCAGCATTGGCGCACCCACACTAACGCTATATTGAAATAACTATTTTGAAATTAGCATTATTCCTTGAGAAAAGGAGTACAGATTTTGAATTAAGTGGTAATTTTGAAATAATGGCCTTGGTAATGTGGACACTCTGCTTATAAATTCAGTCTTAGAGGGGTTATTTTGAAATAACCCTCTAGTGTAGACCAGGGCTGAGTAGTGTCTTTTGATTCTTTCTTTTTAACTGTTTTCTTTTTTCAATTCATTTGACTTCAGCCCCTCAGTTTTACTATATGCCAGTTTTTAAAAAGTCAAAATGTTGAATAAAACAGCACTCTGAGACAACTCGCCCACCACATAAGATGCTGGCTTCTGTGTTCATGACCAAGAGCAGGTATATGTCATTGTTCTCCCTATTCTATAAACATTATGCTCAAATATGATGAAACAGCAAGTTCACATGTTTCTGATCAGTACTAGGTATTTCAGTACTTGCTTATCTCTATATAAATGCTCATAGTACAGGTTGGACTTCCCAAAACCAGGACTCTCTGGTCTGGAAACTTGGATGTTCCTGGACCAGGGGGATCTGGGTGGGACCCAGTGGCAGGAAGTCTGGCAGCTAGGAGCGCTGCTGGGCAGGGAATTTGCCTGTTTGATCAAGAACTCCTCCTTAATGGTAAGACCACCAAATTCGGTATGCAGCTTCCTGTTATAACTTAGGCAATGTAAGGGTTTGGATGTACCAGGAAAATGAGATGTGCCTAGAATGGGTTTCCTTCTCATAAAACCAAACAGAAAAGAGACAGAATCACCAAATCAAGTACAGCCCTCAGAGAAAATGTTGAAAGAGACTGATAAACCTGAAATAGGAATGTTAGAGAAATTAGCTAAAATGGAAACATTTGGAGTAGTGCTCTGATGTGGCACAGCTAAATCAATCCTTAAGGCCTTGAAAATTAGAAGTTAGTATTATTGGAAACCAAATTGACTATAATCCCACTTTTTTTTCTTAGAACAAAGGGAATGATAAGATTGTACAAGAATGAAGAAAAAATTACACTTGATGGAATTCCCATTTAAAAATTACTAAAATTAAACAATAAAAATAACCTTTATCTTTGAAAACTACAATAAAGCATGTACATTTTTCATTTTATTTTTTTAATTAATTGAGTTAAGGACCCAAGCAATGCTGGGTAAATGTATTGGTCCAAAATAAATGGTTAGCTCATTTCTTCAACTTATATGTCTTGCAATAATTGGTTCACAATTTTAAAACTACAAATAACCAAGCAAGTGATCAAAAGCAACCTCCTGTTCCTACACACCACAATTAAAACATGTGATATACTCGTCTAGGAAAGAACAGAGACTTTTGTTTTGATTAAACCAACCTGATTGGGCTCTCAGTTTCGCTGGCTTTTTGTAGCTGTCTTAAAACCTACATGACACAGACAGATGGAACTAAGAGGGTAAGATCTGAGTTCCCTTTAATCAAGGGCCTCATATGGTACATAATGAAGTAAGAACTATCTCTTTTACAAGTTCAGCACCTTTACTCTGTCACAACATTTTTTCTAGGTTTTTCCAATAAATATGTTTACAGTGCAAACTGGTGTCTGCAAGTCAAACACAGCAGATGAGAACAATGGATGATAGCAGAGACTATCAATAAAATACAGAACAATCAAATGTTTCATGTAGGGAAAAAGACATTGGATTGCAGGTGAGTTTCTCTTGCAATCAATTCCCCAATAGGTTTTACAGGATACCCCATAATGGAATAAGAACCCCACTAGCATTTACTCAGAGTGTGTCTAGACTACAGGGTTTTGTCGACAAAGGTGGACTTTTGTCGACAAAACTATACCTGCGTCTACACTACCGCAGCGTTTTGTCGACATAACGTCGACAGAACTCGGCAGTTTTGTCAACAGCAGTAAACCTCATTCTACGAGGAATAACGCCATTTGTCGACAGAGTTCTGTCAACAGAAGGCATTATTGCATCTACACTATCCTTTGCGTCTATCATGTTGACAAAGTGACTTGCTTTGTCGACAGAACTGGATGTAGTCTAGATGCTCTTTGTCTACAGAAGCTTTATCGACAGTATTTGTCGACAAAGCTTCTGTCGACAAAAGCCTGAAGTCTAGACGTACCCTCAGAGTGGTTACACCTCACTACACCCCATGCAACTGCTCAGACCCCTTTTCCACATATCAATCCAGGTATGTAAAGGCTTACCTGCATCAAGTAATAATAGATAAAATATTTCATTAAAATGTCAGAGTCAGACACAGAATTGGCACTTAAAAAATACATCCAGGATATTATATGCAACTAGGTGACAGCTGGGTCAGAGCAGCCTCTCCAATACTTACACAAGATGTACTATAAAGACTTATCCAACTCAAGGCTGAAAACCTGAAACCAAGGAGGTGGCACCTATAGAATGAACTTTCTGGTGCCGTTGATCATTCCACTTTCTTCCTGCTTATAAGTCAGCAGGGTGCCAGAAGTGGTAAAAACATATTGACGGGTTTTTTAATCCAAAAATGAGATTTCATGAGAAATATTTTTGCCAAAGTGTTTCAATTTTTTCTATATATTAAAAATTGACTGTAAAATAAAATATGTGGGGGAATGCCCACTTTATTTTTTTAACTGCAAATCCTCTTTTCCCACTAGAAAAGGGTGTGTAAATCAGTTTAAACACATGAAATAAAGAAAAATTCTTTCACTTTCAAAGTAATATTTTCTCTTTTTTGTTTTCACTGAAAAAAAGTCAGTGTTCCTTTGTGTCTCTCTTAGGCTTCGTCTGGACTGCAGGCTTCTTTCAGAAGAAGCTTTTTTTGGAAGAGATCTTCTGGAACAACTTCTTCTGAAAGAGAGTGCCCACACTGCAAAAGTGCATCAAAAAAGCGATCTGCTTTTTTGAAAGATAGCATCCAGACTGAATGGACGCTCTCTCGCATGTAAGCTGTGATTGCTATGAATGGAGTGGCCACCTGGGCACCTGTGCTTTTTCCTCTTTCCTCCTTTTCTGAAAGAACTCCCTCTTACCCATCCACACATACCTTTCGCAAAAAGGCTTCTTCCTCATAGAATGAGGATTACCAATGCTGGAAAAAAACCTCTGTTCTTTCAATTTTCTTGCAGAATAACCAGGGTTGCCAACCTACAGAAATTTCATTTACAGACAAAATGGGAAAAATTTATGGATAGACAAATTTTTTTACTGACATAATTTTTATATTATATTAAGATGATATAAATGGTCAAAAGTGAAAAGTAATCATTGTCATTCATACATCACAAGAACAATATGCTATTTAACTCACTTTCATTTAGTTAGTCATGGTCCTGGAAGATTTCCATTTTCTCATCGTATATCCGAACACTGACAACTAAAATAGCCAATTTCCGCTGCTCTGCAGTAAAATGGCTGAAGGAGCACAGAAGAAATGTAATTGCTATAGAATAATTGCTGTTTTTTGAAATTTTATTTCACTTCTCCGAAATTTACGGATACCTAAATTTTTTTACGGATTTTAAGGACATGTCCAATTTCTGCTAAATTTGTATGGACTATCTGTACATTTACTGATGGTTAGCAACCCTGGGAAGAACGCAGTTGCAGTGTAGACGTTTCTCAAGTTTTGTCAGAAAAATGGATGGTTTTCTGACAAAACTCTGTAGCATAGACATACCCTTAAAGAAAGAAAAAAAAATGTGTGAGAGTGAGATAAAATAACACATTTTTTTCTGTGTGGCTAAGCAAGTAAAAGAAAGAGAAAGTGGGTTTTGTTATAATGAAGTAAAATTTCCATTGAAAAAATATATATTTTTAGTACAAGAAATTTTGAAATAAACGTTCATCCCTCTCCCAAGATTTTTGGAGGGGGAAAAAAAAGACACGTGATCAGCACCACAATGTGGAAGCACTGCTTTTTGACTTACCCTTGGAGGGATATCCTGGCCTTGCAGAAAATGAGGTACGGCATTCAGCAGAAAGGGAGCAGAAAGAAACAGATTTCAGATACTGCACGAGCATTCTGCAAATGCTGCTCTTAGCTGGGGCCTTAGCAATTTAAGAATTTTTAGTACCTTTAGAGATAACATCAAATAATGGCAAATCCAAATGCTGATAGAAAAATATACACTCTTCAGAGTTATCTCTGTTTACATATGTTGCCTTTTCCTGTTATATGGGTGAATGTTCATCTGTATTTTTTTCTCAAATAATGTTGTCATATGTTGTCATAATGTCAAGAGAGAAGGTAGGTGAACAACCTCACTTTTCTACCTTGCCTCTCTCTAATATCCAGGGACTGACATACTTACAACTACATTGTATACTGATGGTTTGAAGAGCACATGTCTCCTTACTAGTATTTCCTGCCTACTTACAGCTTTCATTTCCTCTACCCATTCAATGTTCAGATCAAATTTGTTTCCTCTAATACTGCCAAAGGCAATGTTTGCAGCAGTGGTCGACTCTGTAATTGCTAGTCAAAGTGAGTTAAAGGCACTTTTCCGATGTTCTCTGGCACTTGACATTTTAATTTCATTGTTATAAATTGTTTTGTGCATGCATGAGTGGTGATGAGGCAAATGTAGTTGGAGAAAACTAGTTTATCTCTGAACATTAGCATGGTTTTGTGGTCCAACATTTTTGTTGCTATGGGATTGAATCTGCATATCATGTGATATATCTGACATTAGACTGGAGCAATCCATATGTTCTGGGGCAGCAGAATGGGCTTGGAAAAGCAGACAATTGAAAAGTTGGGTGGCTGTAGCTTTGCGAATTCCATATTGGGTTTGAGATATAAAATCAGTGGTCAAACTAATCTCTATGCCATTCCATGTGAACATGCAACATTTGTGGGCTGGATACATGGTTCTGTTTTGGCCAATCACTAATAAGCACTCCCAAAAAAGTTGTTAGTAGCCTTTTATTAATTTGATGTGGGAAATACCTCCGCCAATTAAAGATAGGTCACATTGTGAGCCTCTTGAAAAAGAATATTTTTCTTTGGGAATTAAATTAGTTGAATGCCACTTGCTTGACTTCTTTTCCTAATGGGTTTCAAAGGCCTTTACACATTTGTATTGGAAGTATTTAAATGAATTTTTTTTCCATTTCGTAGGTAGGCAGCCATACCGTAAAATGGACTCAAGTTTCCAATCCATGTCCAGAAACCTAAACAAGTGGAGGAATCTTCTTACCAACTTCCAGAGAGTTTATTATGAATTTTTGGATGCCCAGCACTTCAGATAATATGGACACTTAGGCTACGTCTACACTGCACAATTATTTTGAAATAAGCTATTCCGGAATAACTATTCTAAAATAGCTTATTTCAAAATGGCACGTCTACGCTGCAGGGAAGCCTCAACATTAGTCCGAGGCAGGCTTCCCTAACGTAGACAAGCTATCTCAATTTAGAGCCCCACAAGGAATAACTTAGAATGGTCCTGGTGAGGGGCTATTTCGAAATAGCTGCAGTGGAACGTCTACACACGCTTCATTTAGAAATAGCTATTTTGGAATAGGCGTTATTCCTTGTAGAATGAGGTTTACAGAAGTCAGAATAAGCCATCTATTATTTCAAAATAACGAAATTGCTGTGTAGACACTCGCATAGTTATTTCAGAATAATGGCTGCTATTCCGAAATAACTTTGCTGTATAGACACACCCTTGTTAAGGTGCCTAAATGTGCATTTAGGAGACTAACATTTGGACTCAGGCTAGTACTGGCTCTTGCAGGTGGATGTACTGGAGTTTGGAGGTGTTTATACAGCAGTGGCATGCCTTTTTTGTGATCAAACAACTGGTCATTTGTGTGCCCTAAAATATTTATTTAATTTAGCAGAGGGCCAAACCTCACTCAAATGCAGATACTGTTTTGTCACTAGGACAAGGATAGTCATGTCTATTGGTTGAAAAAGGAGTCAGATTTAATGGTCAGAGAAGGAGTTAGGCCTAGTGGTTAGGAATGGAGTCAGTGACCAGGCTCCAGAACTAAGGGTCCAGGCCAGAATTAGGAGCCAGGAGTCATTAGCTGTCTAAACCAAGATTACTAGGAATAAAGTAAGACAGAAGCAGGGTTGGAACAAGAGAGCCGCTATCGTAGACAAAGACTCTGAGCAACACAGTTGATGCTGCTGCTGGGCTTAAAAGACAATTTGCTGACATTTCCAACCAATCAGATGGCATAGTCAGTCAGACCACTGTAGAGAATAATTTCTTGAACACACTGGGTGCAGGTGAAAACAAGCAGAGGATTTATTGGTTCACACAGCTGGTGGAGTACTCATCAGGGGTTAACCTGGTGAGCACTAACTTAACCAAAACATACATTAGATTATATAGGTAGCAGATGAGCGGGGGAGAAGTGATTTGATAGGTCTAGCAGTGGAAGTGAGATAAGCACATAAGCCAATGGTCTTAGACAGTTACACAGTATCTCCTTCCTTGCCAATTAAACATATTATCACTAATACAGGTAGTTATTCCTAACAAGCTAAATGAGCCAACATAAACAGGATGGAAGTCCCAAAAATGGGCATATTGCTGTTAGCTTGTTAGCCAAACTTGTGATGTATATGTGGGACGGATGATTTTATTCCCGTCCTCGCACAGTCCTTGAGATTCAAGCCTGTTAATTTGCAAGCACAAGAGACAGTGAAACCCGCGCAGCCTGGCTGATACCAGCCAGGCTTTA
>JANRFK010001158.1:9321068-9335520 GCA_030068395.1 Apalone spinifera
AAAGAACTCTAATAGATTAGTGAGACAGGATTTCCCTTTACAGAAACCATATTGACTTTTGTGCAACAAATTATGTTCTTCTACATGCTTCAGAATTTTATTCTTTACTATTGTTTCGACTAATTTGCCCGGTACTGAAGTTAGACTTACCGGTCTGTAATTGCCCAGATCGCCTCTAGAACCCTTTTTAAAATATTGGTGTCTGGCACTCAATTAACCAGAAAGCTCAATTAACTGATATCTGGCACTCAATTAACCAGAAAGCTCATTTCTGATATCTCCCAATACAAATCTTTAGCGTAGTAACTGGGACTACTAGGGTGTGTCTACACAGAAAAGTTATTTTGGAATAATGGCCATTATTCTGAAATAACTATGCAAGCATCTACACAGCAATTCCATTATTTAAAAAAAATTAAATAACAGATGGCTTATTCCAACTTCTGTAATCCTCATTCTACAAAGAATAACGCCTATTCTGAAATAACTATTGAGAAATAAGACATGTGTAGACGCTCTACTTCTGCTATTTCGAAATAGCCCCTCACCAGCGTCATTCTAAGTTATTCCTCCTGGGGCTCTAAATGGAAATAGCACGTCTACATTAGGGAAGCCTGCCTTGGGCAAATTTTGAGGCTTCCCTGCAGTGTAGATGTTATATTTTGAAATAAGCTATTTTTTGAATAACTATTCCAGAATAGCTTACTCCGAAGTAATTGTGCAGTGCATTGTACAATGCTGCCCAGTGTGTTATACAATGGCACATTATGCAAAAGAGGAAGAAGACAAGCGAGCAAGTTGAACTCAGGGATCTATATACAACAACGCAGCTTCCAGGGTGTGTCACAGGGTCATTAAAGATTCAGCACATCTCCTATACCTTCTACATCTACACTGATAATTAACATTGATCATGATAATCCTGAGGCACTGCAAGATCCTGAAGTGCCTTCTGAATCATCAAAGGAAGATTAAAATGTTGTTCAATACAGTTTTAGAGTTACGTGTATTTTCAGTAATCTGGGAGTATGCCATGTGCTGCCCGTAGTGACATGCAATGTCCTAATATAACCTACCGTACAGAAAACTTCACTTGTGAATGCCTAACTAAGTGCTTCAAGAACCCAACTACTCTGCAGTGCAGTACTCCAACTCTATTTTATACTTTATTTATTGTATTATATTTCTTTGAAAATTGGCATTCCATTGGTGAGTATAACTCTGTTACCCAGAGTATTTGATTAACGGGAAACTTCCTTGTTCCTAGCATGCCAGATAACAGAGCTTCATTGGATTCAATCTACTGCACTGGAAAGCACTAAAGCAACTGTACTAGGTTAATGAATTGTTGTAATGGCATGGTGATTTCTGTCTGTTCATTTTAAGTTGGAGCTAAAAACATTTATCTAAAATGCCCAGACCATGGTCAACACTTAGCTATTCAGAGCTTAATAAAAAGAAGAGTGGGTGATTCATTGCAATGAATGTCTTTCAAAAATAGACATTCAGAAAAGTGGAGACATCTGTAACATTTTAATTTTACCTCAGGCACAAGATATGTCTTCCATGAAGTGTACTCAAATGAAGAGTCTTCTACCATATGAAAGACAGCAGACAGTGATTGTGGCACTTAGCAGACCTTGCTTTGTAACCTTGTGCTACATGAATTCTGAGCTTAAGGCTTAGCCTTTGGCCTACAATAATTATCATGAAAAATGATCAGATTGTAATCATGTGTAATATGGCAGTGCTGAGAAGACACAAATAGTGCTTTTGAAAGCTGATTTCCAATCTCATGTTTTAAATTCTTCCCATGTAAATTAGAGCAGCAAAAAGACCTTGGATTTCAGGGTTGAGGTGTTCTTTGAGTTCAGTAGAGGAGTTGTTCAGAACAAGTTCTTTAGGAGCTAAAGACCCAGTGCAGACGTGGGTTTGATGGGTGCAGCTCCTGTATTTGTGGATGTTTCAGTGATTTTTTTATGCCCACCAGCATCCAATCTTATTCTAACCCTGGGACCCTAGTAAATATTTTATTCTAACAGAGTTGTTTCCATTGGATTAGAGTCTTACTTTAGCTACAACCCTGAGCAAGGAGTGCTGCATACATTGTGCCATTTCAGGAGTTGCCTGCTTTCTCCTTGCTAGGGAATGGTGTGGGGTGCGGTTGTTGTGACCAAATTTACCCTCTATTTTGGAAGGTTGGTCTCTAGAACACAGGGAGTTGCTGGTTAAAGTCAATTCTTGGCTCTGAAGGCTTTAGTTATTTTATGTTTAAATAACTTTAATTTACATAGGAGGCAAGGTGGGTGAGGTAATGCTTTTCATTGGATCAACTGTAAGGATGAAAGAGACAAGCTTGCATGCTCAGCATGAAGAAGAGCTCTGTGGAGCTCAAAACATGTGTCTTTCACCAACGGATGTTGGTCTTGTGAAAGATTTTACCTCACAGATTTATATCCTGGCCATCACTACAGCTCCAACAACACTACAAATGTTAATTTACATGTTCCATGCAAACTCTCCATACCTTAAAAAGAACAGAAACACACTCCACCTAAAAAGAGTACCTCTACACTGCAACGGCATTCCAAGATACCAAAGTATCCCAAAATAGCTATCCTGCATCTTCACAGCAAGCCCGTTATTTTGAGCTTGCTATTCTGATATAAACCTATTCCACGAGGAGTAAGGGACGTTTCGGAATAGCGCCTTTTTTCAAAACTTGGTGCTGTCTTTACAGCTCCAAATGATAAAAAATGCTGTTTTGAAATAGCATCAACGTAAGGTACTCAATTTACATAGCTCTTATTTTGAGTTTAGGATGCTGTGTAGAGGTACCCAAAGAGGGATATGGTTTGTTGCTGGCCTTTAAAGAAGCATGTTGCCACGTAGAGGAGGACCTTGCAACCATGCACAACACATGATGATGCATGGGGCATCAGGACTCAGTTTTGCAGATCCCAGGGTATCTACACATGCAGTGGACCTGTACCTTCAACAACCCTTTTCCCTCCCCTCAGAAGACATTGCCAACTTGCCATTTGAAATAATTGCTACTAAAAGCAGAATTAACTTCCATTTGGGTTTGCACATTAATATTCACAGGGGCCTGAAGGAAGAAAGTTAGATATAAAGGACAATGCTCAGTCCTCCTCTCCTTCAGTGTCTAATTTTCCTCTGCCAACCAGACCGATAGAGGAGGTTTGCCTAGTGAATATCCATCACTGCAGATATTTAACTGCAGGTTAGATAAATATCTGTCAGGAATAATCTAGATTGGAATGGGGAAACTAAGGCCCAGGGGCCAGATGTGGCCCCTAGCTTGCCTGGATCTGGACCCCCAGGGCTTCCCCCCCAGTAATGGGGAGCACACACTGATGCTCCAGTCCCCTCTGACCACCCTGTGCCGCCCTCCCCAGACTCTGATGTGTAAGGGGAATGTGGGGAGTGTCTTTCTGCTTCTCAGTAGAGAGCCATATCAGTGAGGGTTTGTTTATTTGTTTGGGGGATTTTTGCTTCTCACTTGTGTGCACCCCCGATTGATTTTTATGTGGGTTAGCAGGCCCTGACCCAGAAAAGGTTCCCTACCCCTTATCTAGATGGTGCTTGGTCCCTCCAGGAGGACAGTGGATTGGGCTTAATGTCTTCTTGAGGTCCCTTCTAGTTCTAAGACCCTTAACTGTGCAAAAGAGTCATGTGCTTGGGAGCTGGGAGAAAACACATGGAATGCTTTTGAATATAGCTTTTAGCAGCAGTTCTGTAAGCTGGGCATTTGTGCAGACACTCAGGAGAGAGTCAAATGCCGCCCAGCTGATTAGTAAAGCACTCGCCACAAGAGTTTTTGTTTCGACTGGTGGTGCACATACACACATGCCTCAGGGCACATAAAAATTAATTCTTCACAAGGATAGAAAAGATTAGAGGGAAGTTTGGCAGTTAGTACTGCCATATCTGCTTCTTGTTTCGTCTCTGAAGGGTAGAGAAGTTAGATATTTTTGCTCACTGCCGTAATGAGGAGCCAAGGTAGTGCTGATGTTCTATTACGTTTATTTTGCACAGAGATACTGAGCTGTGTGGGGTGTATATTTGAAGAAGTGACAGCATAGAGAATGGATGTGCTTGCTGGAGCTATTTAGGGAGACACAAGCAGGATATGTATCAGGTAGTCCCCTATTAATGCTCATAAACTTGGGAACTTGGCCACCAAATGTGAACCTAAATGCTATGCAATGCTAGGGGCTGAGTCATAAAACATCTATGTCATAAGCAACACGGTGAAGCCCATTTTCAAAAGTTAAGTAGTAAGAACATTTCTTTCAGATGAGAGGGAAGATTATATTTAGCATAAGTTATTATAGTGCCCTAAACAATTATTAATGCTGACAATACAGTCAATGCACTGCATGAATCATCATAGCAATACATTCATTTGAAACCCCACAAAAAAGCACAACAACCAGATTATCCGGTGATGGATTAATTGTCATTCTGCAGCTGTAATAAAGCTGCAAAATTATCTTCCGATCTTTTGAAACAGCAATCATAACCTTACTTTCTGCTCATTTGTTGTACATTTTCTGCCACGGTGTTAAAGGAATTCATGAATAAACTAATAAAACTATAAAAAGAAACTTGTAAATTAAATATATAAATATGAGAAGAGCTACAATCTGATATGATAATCATTCATTTAATAATTTATACTTTAGCAGTAATGAAATTCATAAATAGGAATAACAGTGTTAAAACATGCTGGGGGGAGCGGGAGAAGGGAAGAAGGATGCCAAACTCATCGGCTGAGTCTAGATTGGCAAGATTTTGCGCAAATACTTTTAACGGAAAAGTTTTTCCGTTAAAAGTATTTGCGCAAGAGAGTGTCTATACTGGCATGTGCCTTCGTGCAAAAGATTTGCTTTTACGCAAAAGCATCCATGCCTAGTATAGACGCTCTCTTGTGCAAGAAAGCCCCGATGGCCATTTTAGCCATTGGGCTTTCTTGCGCAAGAAATTAAGGTGGCTGTCTACACTGGCCTTTTTGAGCAAGAATACTTGCGCAAGGGGGCTTATCCCTGAGCAGGAGCGTCAAAGTATTTGCGCAAGAACCACTGATTTTGTACATTACAAAGTCAGTGTTCTTGCGCAAATACTAGCGGCCAGTGTAGACAGGCGGCAAGATTTTGCACAAAATCATGCCAGTCTAGACACAGCCATCAGGTCTTATTGTCAGTTTCAGGGGGAAAGTAGTTCTTTGAGATCAGAAATCAGATCACGGGAAATGGTAAATCAGAATACATGGGAAATAAATTTCTTAAAGTAAATAATAATATAATTACATCACATGCACTTATAATGTTATATCTCTCCAACCAAACAGTCCTGCAGTTGGACTCACCTGAGCATGAATTTACTTTAAATACTGTTATATAGACTTGTTGAATTTCTCATTTTCCAGCCACGGACCAGATCCCCACTGTGACTAGGTAAAAAAGAATGGCAAGGAATATTGTACTTGACGTCCTTCCATTTCCAGTGGGGTATGTAGCATTCGTTGGATGCTGTGGACCTTCACAATTTGAGATTCCACCTTAAGTCTGTAGACTTTTCCCTCAGATTGGATTGGCAGAGACCCTTGTGGTTTTGTACCTTCCTCTGAAGGACAGGCCATTTGCTTGTTTTGAAGTACAGTAAATGTGGGATTCTCTGTTACTTGAAGTATTTAAATCAAGATTTGAGGACTTCAGGACAATAGTCACCTTCTATTACGGGCCTATTACAGGAGTGGGTGGATGAGTTTTTGTGGCCTGTGATGTGTAACACAATCAGGTTAGATGATTGTGATGGTCGTTTTTGGCCTAAATTGTGGTCATATTGCTGAAATGAATACTATCCATCTTACACATACTACATCCCAAACACTATTGCTCTTGGTCATACAAATAAATGTTCTAGTACAGAGAACTTTCCCTGGATGGAGGTACTCTGTATGTGCATGGTCTGTTCTAGTGAATCTGTTTTCAGGATTAAAAAAATATTCTCCTAGGATATAATTATTTTATGTTATTTATTTTTGGGCTGGGATAGGAGTATGGAGAGGGCAGGCCACAGTATTATCTTTCATCAAGTACTTTTCTTGCAGAGATGACAGCTTTTCTATGTTGAATAGGTGTTTAGTTTTGCAGCATCAAATCCTACAATAACAAAATAAAAATGGGAAGAAGACGAAATAAAGAAAAAGGGGAAATGAGGCTAATCTTGCTTTATCTGAGACTGGTGATTACATTTTTGGATTAGTTTTTTCTAATCCGTGTAACTTTTGATTTGGCAATAATTTGTCTTGCATCACATAATTAACTGTGGCATACCATCTCTTTTTTTTTAATTTTCAATTATTTTTTCTGAATCTTTGTGAACTAAAATATATCTGATTGCACATAAATTAGAATAATCTACCTCTCAAAAATGTATCAGTAGATGGAACCGTCAGATGTATCATATCTATATCTATATCTATATCTATATCTATATCTATATCATAAACTCAAATTATATTTAGTATTAAAATACAATATTCATTAAACATAAAAAATTGCATGGTTTCTTGGAGTTTTTAAAGTGTTTGAAACACTGAATCTAGCATAAGTTAATTGAAATATAGGTATGAAGCAAATGTAGGAAATAAGAGGGAGGGGGCATATTTTTAAAAGTTATTTTGCCTGGCAATTAATTATTTTTGGTATTAATTTAGAGCATATTGCCAAACAAATTAAACAACCACCAGCAAAGCTGCAGCTGCAGAAACAATTTCAGGTATTTATGTTCACCAGAGGAATTTATTGCTCAACTAGAATAACAAAATGATATACATTTTGCTCGCCAGTATAGAACATTGGGGTTACCATTAAAAAGTCAGCATTGGAACCCATTTTTGACACCCATTTTTTTCTTTATAGTAAATGTAGGAATCACTGATAAATATGCAGCGTCTGTTGGCAGATGCTGATTTTGTTTATGGTGACCACCGCACTTGCCACAAACTTCTACAGGACAAAGAAGTTCTGGGCTTACAATATCTCTCCAACCTGTTTTGGGTTTTCAAGTATATAAAATGGTGTTACAAGGAGGAGGGAGAAAAATTGTTCTCTTGGCCACTGAGGATAGGACAAGAAGCAATGGGCTTAAATTGCAGCAAGGGAGGTTTAGGTTGGACATTAGGAAAAACTTCCTAACAGTCAGGATCGTTAAACATTGGAATAAATTGCCTAAGGAGGTTGTGGAATCTCCATCACTGGCGATATTTAAGAATAGGTTAGATAGACCTCTATCAGGGATGATGTAGATGGTGCTTGGTCCTGCTGTGAGGGCAAGGGGACTTGACTTGAGCTCTTAAGGTCCCTTCCAATTCTAGTGTTCTATGATTCTATGATTCAATAGTTTGTGTGAGACTGCAACAAACTCGGGGTGCTGTTGGTTCACATAAGCTGCAAGAGAACTCCAGACTGTTTACATTTATGAGGTCATGTCCTTGATTATTGTGGGAAACAGTAGGGCCCAAATCATGAATCCATGGACTCACAGGAAACATCTTTTTTAGTAGTTAGTCCCACTGGAGAAATGATCATGTAAATAGTTGCTTGCCAGTGAGATGAAGCAGCTGGCAATTAGGCCTTTCAGAATAATAAGGTGATTGTATAATATACAGTAATATTCATTTCATCTTACTTATATTAATGGTGTGAAGTTTTTCTAATGATGTTTAGTTCCCTTCAAACTGTGGCTGGCTAGACTTTACTGATTCATTTTGATTTGTATGTAAAATATATGCCACATTTTCCCTCGCAGGAGGTTTTTCCAGTGATTGCTGTTTTATTATAAATCGTAAGCCCTGGAAATTATTCTGCCCTTGGCTCAGTTTAACCCACACATGTCATTTCTTACAAATCTACCTACCTGCTGGAGAGGAGTTTGCTGCAAATAGATCTGTAATTGCTACCTAGAACTCTTCTTTTATTGGTATTTCCTGGCACTATTTATAGAAAGAGTCTTGTTATGAGGCCACACAGGGTATGTCTAGACTTGCTTTCACTTTCAAAAAAAGATATGCAAATTTGATGCAAATTTGCATATCTTCTTCCTATCGCTTTTTCGAAAGAACCTCTTTCGAAAAAGAAAGTAGTCTAGAGGTGGTTCTTTCGAGAAAAAAACCCTTTTGCGAAAGAACTGTATAAACCTCATCTTTTTAGGAAGAATGGTTCTTTCGCAAAAGGGTTTTTTTCTCGAAAGAACCATGTCTAGACTACTTTCTTTTTCAAAAGAACTGCTTTTGAAAAATCAAGAGGAAGAAGTTATGCAAATTCATGCCAAATTTGCATATCTTCTTTCGAAATTGAAAGCAAATCTAGACGTGCCCTCACACATTGAAAATAAAAAAAACAGAGAAAAGATTCAGCAAAACCTTCAGAGAATTAACCAACTAAACACAATGTAAAGCCATAAAATATGCATGAATTTGGAGCACAGATCCAGCTAGTAGACACCACCAGATAAGTCAGCCCACCGATAGAGGATACCATTTCTAACAAATAGAGGAACTGATAGTATGGGCTTTCCAAATTGGTGAAAAACAGGTAAACTAAAATGAATTCTGTATAAATCTTGATACCACAAAATGCTGAACCTCCAATTTGTTTGTGAACCACCTCAACTTCCATCAACAGGAACTAAGGATGCTCCTCAATATGTGGGATCAGACCACTAGTAATTTGGGGAGGAAAGATGTCCAGTTGGATAGGGCACACGGTTTGGGTTCAGGATACATGTTTTCTGTTTCCCATCTCTGCTACCCCATGTGACCCCCACTTCCCAGTTAAAGTTCTTCCCTATTTCGCAGTGATGTTGGTGCTAAAATCCACTCATGATTGTGCAGAAACAGAGACTATCCATTGATGATCCATGTCAGTGCTTAGATAAATAGACCACTGTTTGTCTATATGTGGTCATTGAAAGACACTAGTGGACCTTTATGAGAGTTAATCCCACAACTGAGAGCCTTCAAATGAAGATCCTTGCCTGTCATCTTAGTACAGATTGATATTGGGGAACAAGAAGCCATGGTCAGCAGTAGCCATTGAACAGGCATGTAAGGTGAGAGATCATAACTCATTTACTAGGATATAGATGCATATCTGTCTCACAGGTGCTCAGAGAGCAAAATTACACCGTTGAACTGAAATACAACTTTCTAATAGTACAAGCATATCTGTATTTTTTTAATACCCTGAGTGGTATGAAGATTCCAACTGCCAGGATAATAAATTGATGTAAAAGCTTGAACTATCATTTCTGAAAATGCTAAAATCATCTCCAAAGACAGCCAGGCTTGAAAATATAAATACATTCACAGCTGTTCATTTTATTTGTGTGCATGTCACCACCATCCACACCATTTTTTTTAATGCCAGAATGCAAAAAAATGCTAATTTCCCCAGAGAGTTGCAGAGACCCGGTATTATAAAAGGTAAATTGCAAATGGAGGGAAGTGTAAGAAGGATCTCAACCTATTCTGACTTTATATGTTGCTAGTATAGACTCTTATACTTTCTGGTTGCAAGAACAGGCTAGATACTTCTTTGCTCCTTGTTGTCTGCTCCTTTAATTTTCTCTTGCATTGTGCCCTTAGCACCATTGTGAAGGGCATTTTTTTCCACGTGTAAGTCAGACTGTTCTTTTTCCAAGAAACTTTGTGAATTTCAAAATAAATTAAATTAAATTAAAAAAGATTCAATTTTCTGCCTCCACCACCAAAAAACCCTTTTCATGAAAAAAATGTCCACTTTGGTTTGCATATTACTCTTATCATGTTAACCTCACTGCTCCAGCAACGTAATCCCAATAAATGTCATTGTCATAAACAGCCACAGCATATCCATCCTAAATTTTTCTGCACGTTCAGAATGCACTGTTGCCAACACATATAAAAGAGAAAAGATAGAATAGTGCAGATAAACTGAAAGTAAGACTATATAAGAAGATGGCTGGGAAACCTCAAAATATTCTGATTTTTCAGTCAAGCACACAACCAATTTTATTTAGAAAGAAAAAAAATATCAGAAGCTTATATGTGCTTACTTGTATTTGGAAACAAAAGACTTGAAGTCAAAGGAGTCTTTCCACTGATTTTGAATGGCTTTGAAACAGACCCTTAATTAGATGTTAGCTAGTGTTATTCATGTACGAACCAAAGGGCCACTGTCCATGCATATTTTGGCTATAATAGAAGGCACCCAGTGAAAACATATGGCTCAGCATTGGGAATTAGGCTCCCATCTTCTGGTAAAAGGACTTCATGATTGGACACACTACAGTCCAGTATATACTAGCCACTTAATATAAACAATGACAATTATATCTTCATTTGAGGGCTGATGGTCTGATAAACTATTTATGAATATGTGTGAACATGTTTTATGTTTTTTTTTACTAGATTACAGTTCTGCAAATTCAGATTCATACATGGTACTACTACTATACTGTGAGGCTGTGTCTAGACTACAGGGTTTTTTCTAAAAAAGTAGCCTTTTTCTGAAAAAACTTCACCTGCGTCTAGACTGCAGCCATGATCTTTCAAAAGTAAATCGAAAGAATGTGGCAGTTTTTTCAATCACGATAAACCTCATTTTACAGCGAATAATGCCTTTTTTCAAAAGTACTCTTTCGAAAAAAGGCGCTATTGAATGCAAACTGTGCTTTTTTGAAAAATCTGCTTGTGGTCTAGACGCTCTCTTTCGAAAAAGGCTTTTTCAAAAGATTCTTGAAAAGAGGCTTGTAGTCTAGACATAGCCTGTATGTGGCATTCTGTCCTTGTGGTCAGTTGTCTTTAATACAGTATGCTGGAATGCAAAGATAGTACAGGTTGAACCTCTCTAGTCTGACACCCTTGGGACCTAACCGGTGCCAAACTATAAAATTTTCCAAACCACGGAAGGTCAATATCGTCTAGCAGCATTACCATTTCCACTGCTTACTGGGCTCTTAGAAGATATTATGGATAAATTAGAACTAAATAACAGCACAGAATGCTAAGAAGCTATTGGTGGCTGTAAACAAACTTTATGGGGCCGTGGGAAACTTGGCCACACCCATGATAATTGGGCATGCAGCTAACTAAAATCATGCTGGACAACAGATGTTGCTGGACCAGACCGTGCCAATTTAGAGAGATTCAACCTGTACAAGTTGTTCATCCCCAGTCCTGTATAGACTTACTTGCACGTTGAACTTTATGCATGTGATTAGTCCTATTAATTTCAATAGACATACTCATATGCATACATTTAAATATGTGCACTTTTGCAACATTGAGGCCTTAGGCCTTGATTCAGTTGCTGGGCTTCCCTCTGTCTTTCAATTATCTTCTGATTTTAAGATCTTCAGGCAGGGATTGTTTTAGCACATTGTGGTACTGATCCAGATTGGGACCACTTGGAGCTACTGCTATGTATCAGTAATACACAACTGTCTATTAATGGAACAATATTTTTAGTAAATATGGAAGTGAGATAATTGTCAAAAATTACTCTAACATTAGGATGATGATGAATAATGAATGTAAATATCCTTTATCTAGGAAAACAAAGGAACAGTTTATTAACTGATTATTTATTAACTGACTCATCACTAAATCTGGTTCTATTTATCTGGAATGTTCTATGGAAGGAAGCAAACTTTAATTCTAATTTTGCAAATCATGTGACTACCATGTATCACAGCAGATGGATTTTAGTTCTTCCCTTCAGTTCAAGTGTCCGTGTAAAGACCCGCTAAATCTAATATTGAGGGCACCCCCAGTTGGTGCCAGTACTCCTCATGATTAGGAGTAAGGGAATCTGACAGGAGCATTTGCTCCAGTCAACCTCTTGTTGTGAAGACAGCACCAAGTTTAGCTTAAGTTATGTCAACTCCACCTACATTATTTACATTGCTGGAGTTGCGTATCTTAATCTGACTTTCTGGATCTAATATAGACCTGATCTTACCAACAAGGACTTTTGATTAGCCAAATCTTAGGAAAGAGCATCAACATTTTTTTCCCTGTTCAATATAAGGATAAAACAAGTTCTTCTACATATGTGAACCAGAATCTAGCACTGTGAGAGGAATAACTGCCAATTACATAGTAGGACACTGTGTTCTGATGCGTACATTACAGTTCCATCTCAAAAGGTGTCTAGTGGCGAGAAAGCAAAGTTGCCAACACGTATTCTCCCCTTGCAGAGATTTTCCTTTTTTCTTAAGTTTGCCTATGAGCTATTGCCCTTTCTTTCTTTTAGCATAATAGCGCCTCATTTCTTTGCACAATGGGCTAAGTGAAGCCAGAGCTGTAGCTAACAAATAGCAATACAGGGTTTAAATATGCATTCTCCCTTCTGAATGACATTTGGTTTTCAAATTTCCCGACAGTTCAGAAGGTTTTGGGGAAGAGGGAGTGTAAATAGAGAAATAATGGTCTTGTACATCACACTTCTATGTTCTCAGTTGAATTTGAGTGAATATAAAATTTGATTTTTTTTTTTTTTTGCTTGACAAATTTTTGTCCAGTATTTTTTCTTAAACCTATGAGCGAGCCAGGTGGTTGCCTGGGACCTCTGGCACCAATTGCTTAGGATCGGCCTTGCTCATTTCCTTAGGTATTCCCCATTCTTCATTCGGGTGCTATTTGTCAGGCAGAAATAACAAGCATTTAGTATGTGTTATGGGAGAGCTTGGTAACATATTTTCTCACTGAGCTTTATTGATGAAAAGGCAACAAAAACACATTTGTACATTTGTGTCAGATTCACCAAATTGTTTCAGGGAAAATAAATTAAAAAATAAACACTTCTAATTTTTCTGGAAAACAAAACATTTTGATTTTCAGTTTGAGGTTTTTTTATTTCACAACTTTCTTTCATTTCATTTTTTGTAAATGAGAAATGTTTAAATATGCTC
This sequence comes from Apalone spinifera, assembly GCA_030068395.1. Classification (NCBI taxonomy): domain Eukaryota; kingdom Metazoa; phylum Chordata; order Testudines; family Trionychidae; genus Apalone; species Apalone spinifera. The sequence goes on from JANRFK010001158.1 coordinate 9,334,053, forward strand.
AAAATTGAGTTAACCCAAAGCTTTTGAAATTGCCAGTGACTTGAAAAATCAATGATTTGCCCAGCTCTGGATTTGAGTGGCTTTTCCTTATAACATATGGCTGGGCTGGAAAATTCCAGTGTCCCTTTAATGGGACAAAGTTAATTCTATGTCTATGTATCCAATCCCACCTTAGTCATAGGAGTATACTTCCATGACATTTCAATCAGCAGTGTTTATCTCCTTTCTGTGACCTCTGTGAGATAAGGAAGTGTCATCATCCCCGTTTTACAAACTGAAGCACGGAGAGGCTATGTGACTTTCTGGACATTACATCACAAGTCAGTATTAGACCAGAGAATTGAAACCAGGTCTCAGATTTCCCAGGGCAGCATGCAATGCAGAGGATCAACCTTTGTCTTAAACAATGATTTACTAACATGATATCTCTTGATCTGAGGGGGATCCGTGTGTCTGACTTGCACATCTTCTCACTTTAATGCATTCAACATTTTCTCTCATACTCATATGCACATTCCTTTTTTTTTTTCCAATCCTGTCTGCACATTTTGAGACTAGTATGATGTCAGTAATTTTTCCTCTTCTCACAGGAATTTGGCTCTTCATTTTTTAAATTCAGTTAGCCTTTGACGTATCACAAACAAACATGAAAAATCATTGCCTATAGGCCACCGCAGGAGATACCACACCCGATTTGACCACTGATCCATGGAGTTCAATATTAAAAGCAGTTTGACTCTGTGCATATGTCTATATGTATTATTGGCCTTTTTTTAGTATCAAAATGAAACTATTTAAAACACTTCAGAATACACAGGCACACACATTCTGAAAGGCATCACTGTAGGGAGGTCTGTGTTTCCGTTTCACAGTTGCAGCATCCTAATCACAAATTCTTTACAGATGTATTGACCTGATACTACTTACATTAACAAGGTAGCAGCTGAAAGAGTGATAACTTTCATCAGAAAATATTTATTTCTGCTGCTTGAGTGAGATAAGTCATATAGAAAGAGTATTACGCATAGAAAATGCGTCAACATTTCGTTTCATTCCTATTCAAAGCAATTCATATTCAAATACAGCCACAAACACTTTAACATTCTCCCTGATCGCATGGTATTTCCTCCCTTCCAGGATGAATGCCATTAGACAACACTGAATTTTGCAGGACAGATGGAATTTTAAGACTCCGAGACTGTCTGGTATTGTCTGTTTAATATTCTTAGCTACTCAGGGCCAAAACAAAACCTGTAGAAAATCCCCTATTTATTTCAGTGGAGCTTTTGCCAGATTGAGGACAGCATGGTTTGCCCCATTGTTTATTTATCAGAAAAAAAGTGTAATCCATACTGTAATGTATAAAAGATCATTTTATTAAGCTTAAAAGAACTATATAAAATTTAAATTTAATATATGGGTGTAGCCAGACATGAACCCCATCTTGTTCCCCCCCCCCCCCCATCCA
>JANRFK010001158.1:9343734-9353788 GCA_030068395.1 Apalone spinifera
TTATCCCTGAGCGGGAGCGTCAAAGTATTTGCGCAAGAACCACTGATTTTGTACTATACAAAGTCAGTGTTCTTGCGCAAATACTAGTGGCCAGTGTAGACAGGCGGCAAAATTTTGCGCAAAAGCGACCACTTTTGCGCAAAATCATGCCAATCTAGATGCAGCCCTGCAGTGTAGACAAATCCTTATAGATTAGTTTAGTGGCTTCCAAGTCTCATGCTCATACATAGTAAAAATGTGGTGAATATTGGATGGAGAGAATGGTATGGCCTCGGCTCCTAAAGACACTGGAAATTGTACTGTGTCAACTGCAACTTAGTAAGGGATATGACATTGCTGTTGCTGTACTTAATTTCATTAGGGAATTCTCACCTGAGAATGGTCTATTCTCAGTGCCCATTCAAGCCATCCCTTTGAATGAATTTTTAAAAGATCTTGCATTCTTGTGCGAACTAATGAACTTGTAGCAGATGTTACGTGTTGAGAAAATGAATATTACATTTTGCTGTTCTATAAATAACAAGAGCTAACGGACACAAAGCAGCTGTTTTCTGTAGTGTTACAATGAATATTACATTACTTTTGCCCATTTAATTTGAACCAATACAGTTTCCAATACAGCCGCAGACAGGATTATTGAATTCTGTTTGGGTGACTTTAGAGGAGAAGCTCATTGAAGTTCAATTTGGGAGCTTGCTTTAACAATAGATTAGTGGTAGCTGCCATCTTATTCATTTTGTCTAGAACAATACCTGGATTCCCCCATCTCTAAAAGAAAGAGGTCCACTTCCAGATTAGCAAATACAAGATAATCTGGCTGTCATATGTTGTAATGTATACAACATTGATTCCATATTAGATGTTTCATTTGGAGTTGATTTGGAGGGAACCTATTATAGAAATAACATTCCATCATTCAAGACAATATTATTTTTTCTTCTTTCTTCAGCTTTTGTTCTCAACTTTCTTGGAAGTTGGGAAGGAGATAACATCATTTCAATCATATTCATATAAGAGTACTTAATATAGCCCTGTATTACCAGGTATTTAGGTGGTTGTCTGATGTGTATGCTAATTGATACGTTCAGGTTTGGCCTCATATTAAAAAATGTTGGACTGAGCTTCTGTTTTGAATTAAGAACTTTCTTTCATGCTCCTTTGCTTACAAGCTGACACCATACCCTTCTTGACTATATTCATAGGTTCAGATACCTATTTCCTGTATTCCACAAACTTTCCATTAGTCATTTAAATTCCTGGCCTTATTCTTCTCTTCCCTAACCTCACCTGCTGCTGTATTTGAGACTCCTTTTGTTGAAAAGGAAAAAAAATGGAATATGCAGCAAAATTTACTTTGGAGAATGAAACTGGTATGAAGAATTCAGTTTACAACTGTAGATGGAGTGTGTCTAGAGAATAAATTTCTACAGTTCAAAGGGGAGATATAAGGCTGTGAGGACACATGGCATAAAAGAAAATATGCTCTTGATCTACGACTGAAACACATTAATCTGGGAGCCAAACCTAAAATCCTTAACAGCTCTTAAATGGTAGATTTGTCCCTTGCTGCAAAGAAGCACTTCTGATAGTGATGTAGACCATCAGCTAAATCTGCCTGGATGATACTGTGACATGAGCCTTGGAAATTAATTCTGGCAAGTTTTACTTTTTCACATGGTTTGCTAACATGGCAACTTCCAAGAGTTTGCATAGCAAGTCAAAAAGGGAACAAGGAATGACTTTCATAACAAAACCCTGAACCACAAAGGGTCCTGTTCTGTGCTGCTTGCATACAATGGGATAGAGGGTGCACTGTATGAGGAGGGATAGGTCCGTGGTTTGAGCAGTGGCCTGTTAAACCTGGAGTTGTGAGTTCAATCCCTGAGGAGCCCATTTAGGAATCTGGGGTAAAAATCTATCAGGGAGGGTACTTGGTTTTGCAGTGAAGGCAGGGGACTGGACTCAATGGCCTTTCAAGGTCCTTTCCAATTCTAGGAGATAGGTATCTCCATCTTTGTAATTGAAAGTGTAAGTTCTTACCAGGTGATAACAGACTCCCCAAATCTGCTCCCAGAGCAATCCCATTGAGCTGAGTGGTATAGCAAAGGTGGATGTGCAATAACTCCTCTGAGGTAAGAGAACAAATTCAGAACCAATGTTTAGCATTTCATTAAAGACTCAAAGTATCAGTCAAGCTTTTAGTGATCCCAGACAAAGCTTGAAGAAAGCAGTGGTCCAGTTATGGTTTCCAGAACAAATTATGAGAACCACTTCAGCCCAGAAACTGGGGCAGATTTTGCTTTGTATTTGGTGGTAGAAGAACTTGTGCAACAGTATCCTGCACTCATGGGAAGTGAAATTGGAGAAATAGGCCACACTCGCCCCTGTTGTGTTCTCCAAAGCTTGAACCCTGAGCCAAAGTGTCTGTATACCCATCAAAAATATCTGGAGATGAGTTTCTTCCACTAATAATAGAAATCTCTGAACTCATTTTTGTTCATTGACTACTAAAAATTTGGATCTTTAAACTTGAGTTTTCTTTTGGTGAAAGCAATGAGCTACATGACATCCCTAGAGCTATGATGATTTTTTTTTTACCTTCTGTTTAGTTTCAGAAGGCGAGAGCAGTTCCAATAATGTTCTTCTACCAATGAATTCCTGTGCAGTTAACAGAAATTCAGAGAAAATTGACTTATATTTACCCCCTTTGTTGTTGGGCGCGTACCAAATGTGCAATATTATGGAAACATTGGGCCTTTGTTAGTTTGTCATCTGATATCTGATTTGTATGTGATGTAGAAGCAAAGAAATGCAGAAATACAGTATGTAGTCAGAAACATTTCGATTTTTCCTTCTTTCAGTCAAATATGATGCTGGTTAGAATTTATGGTAATTGCTACTTCCTAAACTTTCTAACCTACTAAGCCAACTAAACAAAGTAATTTTTGGTGCACAATTTACCTTAAGGGCTTCTGCCTGGTTCTAATAATATGATGCTTCCTTTTGTTGTCGTTGTTGAAGGTAATAGGTAGCTTTCTTTCTGTATCTCAAAACACCCAGAAGGTTTGAAAAGAAGTACATTTCCGTGGATTGATGGGATCCAGTCAGGAATATCAATGGTAGCTAAAAGTACTCGTTCTGTTCTCAAAGTGTTTGGAGGCCAGCAATTTAAAACAATTTCTTTTTCTTTTTGCATGGTACAGAGGAGTAGGTATGTGACAATCTGTAAAGAAAAAGCCTGTGGGAACCAACTAGCCTGTTTTAGTCAATATTGTCAAAAAACAGAGGGTATTTTAAAAATCAAATACATTTTGCAGGAAGTAAAAATTAACATATCACCTACATTACCATTCGTAACAGATGGAGCATACTGCTTGAAAAATATTCGGATGTTATGGAAACGGAATGGAAAGTTAAAGAGTATTTATTCATTTCACTTAGTAACGGATAACTTAGTAGAGCAGTGCAACAGCAGTAATTTTGACTGGCTACTCTTTGCAGTGAATCTGAGAAGGGAAGCCCCTGGAAGAATACATGATTTTTATGGATCAGATTTTCAGTCCGTTCTGAAAAGAAGAGATTGTAAGAGCTTCTTTAATAAGGTCTGTTAAAGGTAGGGAATGCTACTAAGCAGGATAGAAGGCCACGTAAATTCCTGGAAATCAAGTGCACAGTTGGGAATGGAGAAAGGAGAATGGATTAGCAGGATTTGTGATAGAAAACGTGGAATTTATGGAAGGCCCTAAGTAAATTCGATATCAAATCTCTCTGTGCAGCATGTTCTCTGCTTTTAGTTGCATTCCTACTGGTGAATGACACTAATTTTCCTGAGATGGACAAACCATCTGCACATCTCTTTGAAGAGTAATTATTTAAGCACAGGTGAGAGCAAGAACACCTGTTTCAACAGGGCATCACCTTTAGCTATTCCTCAGTACTTCTCACCACCAAACAACTTCAAAATCATTGTGCTTTTAAATGTACCTCTGTTGGGACAAAAGCTATGGGTGAGTAGCTTCCAATGTACAGATTTTTTCAGATCATAATCTAAATCAGTGGTGAGCAAAAACCGCCCCCCCCCCCAGGCTGGATCCATTTTGCCAGGATTAGCCCCCAGCATGCCAGCACTGCTGTATTTACCTGCGCCTCCACAAGTATGGGTGGTTGCAACTCCCACTGTCCATGGATCAGTGTTCCTGGCCAATGGGAGCTGCAGGAAGTGATGTCCTTGTCCGTGCCACTTCCTGCAGCTCCCATTGGCTAGGAATGGCCAATGAGAGCTGTAGTCGCCTGTGCCTGTTGAGGCGCAAGTAAATATAGTGGCAGTGGCCCACTAGGGCCTAACCCTGGTGAACCACCACTATTTTAGATCTAAATAAATAAATAAGAGCATAGCAACTCAAATGCCATGATTTTGCAAGTGCGGTACAACTGGAATTTTTTATTTCATGTGGCGTTTCAGGCACTCAGCTTCTGACAGGATCAGACCGTAGGTTCCAATTTAATCTACATGCCTATGGAACAGGCCATGGCTGAATGATGTTCATCAGAGGGAACTGTATGAGCATGAACCCTCTACCACTTGAACTGAAAGAAGGACTTCTTTAGCTTTAAGCTAGGTTATGTAGCTGTTGATGCAAACCTCTGGAAGGAGTCACAATAGGCTAGAATATAATACATTGTGAGATAATTAACTCTTTCATATCTGGAATACACTAGAACATGCAAAGCACACAGCTAACATGGGGACTCATTATGTGACATCCCAAACACTGAATATGGTTGTTTTAAGTTCCATTTAGTGGGGCTGAAGCTGTTTATTTTGGGGAGGGAAGAGATGTTCCTATTTTATTTATAATATTTTCTTATGTCTGATATTTTCTTTCATTTTTAATACATTTGGTTAGTGTTTTAGAGCCTCCCGTTTCTCTAACTGCAAACAGCTGATAGTCAAAAACCTTTATGGGCTGCATTGCTGATCTTGTGATAGTTTAGAGGTTCAGTTCCATTAAGGTATGTTTTATTAGAGCACATTATCTGGTGCTCTACCCTTCTCAATATGGATGAAAACACTGTGGGTGCATCTAGACTGCCAAGATTTTGCCGCCTGTCTACACTGGCCACTTGAATTTGCACAAGAGCACTGATGTTCTAATGTAAGAATTCAGTGCTTCTTGCGCAAATACTTTGACGCTCCCGCTCAGGGATAAGCCCTCTAGTGCAAGAATACTTGCGCAAGAGGGCCAGTGTAGACAGGCACCTTAATTTCTTGCTGAATAAAGCCCGATGTCTAAAATGGCCATTGGAGCTTTCTTGCACAAAAGCGCGTCTATACTGGGCACAGATGCTTTTGCACAATCTAGATGCTCTTTTGTGGAAATACTTTTAACGGAAAAACTTTTCCGTTAAAAGTATTTCTGCAAAATTATGCCAGTCTAGATGCAGCCTATCTGAATGACAACAAGGGCATAAAGCCTTCCATATTAGGTTCAATAGTCTCTCTTAGGGCTAAATTCTATCGAAAGAGCAGTGCTCTGGAAAGTGTGTGATTTCAGGCGATTGTGGGTCTGAATCATGAGCAGTGCAAGAGGAGAAAGGCCAAGATTTTCAAAACTTTCATTAGATTTTGGATGCCTCCATTTCCAGATACCAGACTTGTGATGCTTGAAAGGGGGTCTGCTTCTTCATAAATAGTGCCCTGCTAAATCCATGGTCCATTATAGCCCATTTCACAGCCAGAGGATTTGAGAATTGGAACATTTCACGTTTTCAGCTGTTGAAACCTGAATTGTTATGGTGTTGTAACTGTGGTGTCCCAGCCCAAAAAGACGGTAGAGTCACAAACCTTTTGTAGGGGCATCATGGGATTGCCACCCTTACTTCTGTGCTGCCTTCGGAGCTGGTCTCTGAAGGCAGAGACTGCAGAGCTCCCTGTAGCTATAAGAGGTTCCAAGAGGTAACAGTGGGTCTGGTCTGGTTCCTCTTCCAACCCTCAGAACAGTTTGCAGGGGAGGGACAGGTCCTTTCATGAAGCCCTCCCAGCACCACAGGGAAGATAGTATTCAACTCCACAATCTCCTCCAGCTGCAGGAACCTAAGGCTGCTGTCCTGTCTCAGACAGTATGTTTCAGCTGGGGAGAAACCCTGAGGTCATTATCCCCCCTAAGCTGGGAGGCAGCACAGCTTCACAGGTGATTCATCAGCCCCACTGAGTCAGTCAGCTCTTTGCATGGAGGCTGTGCTGCCCCACAGCTTAGAGAAAACATTGCTGAGGTGAGTCTGGTCTGGTCCCCCCTCCCACTGCCAGAGCAGTTTGTAGGGGAGGGACAGGATCTGTCCTTCCCCTTCCAAGTGAGCGGTAGGAAGCCCCAATTGTTGGGGTGCTCCTAGGAACAAGGAGACATCAGATTTCACAGACAAGGGCTTATTTCATAGTCTGTTACGTGTTTTTCGTGCCTACAAATTTGGTAGGACCCTATTCATAATATACTGTATCCTTTACCCTGAAAATCATGCTCCTTGAACAAATGTCAGCTTGGATGTTCCCACACGGAGACACCTACAATCATGAGTCACTTTTGGAGATCTTGGACATTATAGGGGGGTTTTGTTTGGTTGTTTTTTGCATTTGGTATCTACCTATCCACTTTCCATAAAGCAACTCATTTTGTGTTAGTGGAGCTAATGAGAATTCAATGTGATTGAGGCTGCACTAATCTCTAAACATTACCTAAAATATCCATCTCAGGTCATTTTAGTTGTGCACATTACTGCAGACGTTGCAAAAAAGAACCTAAACTCGGGAGACCTAGTGGCTCCTGCAGCTATGACTTAGTGAACATGCAGCCACATGGATATGGCTGTATATAGCTTTATTGCTGGATCACTAAAGAACTTGTTTGTATATCTCCTTGTACTATACACTTTTCCATAAGAAAAGTTATAATAATTAATAACCCCACCAAATCCTGGAAGTACTTGTTAACTCTTTTCAGGCCAGCCTTCTAATTTGCCTTCAAGATCAAATGTGAGTTCATATATACTTAGGATAAACATCAAATGAAGATGGTCTGTTTCTATTTAAAAATGATAGCAAATCCATTTTGCCACCCCTTTTAAAAGCTCCAATTAAGGCTCATTTTTTAATGCTGGGGAGAAAGGAAGCCAAGAAATGAGACAGAGCAGCAAATTGACTATATGGATTTCAAAGGAGCAGAGGCCAATATATTATCAGTGAACTACATCTGAGCACTGCAGAGGATAAATTCCAAAAGTATCTACAGCTGGAAATGCAGAAAGCTGCTAACCAAGTTGGACACACTCTGATGTGCAAGTCTGGCATGAGTGAACTGGTTAGGACAAGTTACACAAAATACTGTTACATAATTACAACTGTCTTGCACAGAAATATATATGGGTATATCTGCATGTCTGGCTTGATTAATAAGTAGAGGGATGGAAATAGGAACAGGGATCATCTGAAGAATTATTAAAATCCAATAAGTCGTGAGATCTCAAATGTAGCCAATAAAATAAAATTTGGCAAAACTGTAATCAAGCAATCTCATCAGATATTATAATTGCTCCAGTGAAATGGCAGGAATATTTTAGCTGAATGTTTTATTTTAAGGACGGTGCTATAAAATTAGAAATTTAAGAAACTCCCATTCAACAAAACTGTTTTATTGTTCTCTTGTGAAAGTATCTTATGAAAAGTACTGGTCAGGAACCGTTTACCCAAAAAGCAAAGTTTACTGTACTCCTTGTGGAGACTTTCAGTAGGGATGCAACTGGTTAACCCATAAGCATCACCCTTACCAGTGATGTAACTGGTTAACTGGCAGCCTAACCACTGTTCCAGCCCTGCCAGGCCCATCATGCCACAGCATGGATGGGGGGCCACTCTAGCCCTGTACCCTGCCCGCAAGATCTCGATTAAGCATGTAACCAGTTGACCGTAACGTTTAACCGGTTAACTGATTAAATGGGATTTTACATCATCCCTAGATTTCAGTTACTATAAATTGGAGACCGGTGTCAGGACCTGAAAAGAGTCATGATGTGTTAAAACTGGGTGAAAGATATTCCACATTTATACCTTCTTTCTCTACAAGGCATATCATCAACTGGAAAAAATGCTGATTGCATGGATACAACAGCAACAAAATAATGACAGACCAACCAAGCAGGCAATTTTTACATAATATATCAGCACTCAACCTATGGAAACAGGAAATGAAAGTGAAAGTTGCCACTAATCTATATCTTTCAATTTTCAGTTCTACTTCTCTATCTGCCCGCTCCCCACACCACAGAAAACTGAGCTTTAGTAATTTTACTGTCAAAAGCAAAAAGGGTTGGCAAACAAACCGGAAAGCTGCTTTCATCACATTGTTTGTGTTTCATTGCTGCTAATTAAAAAAAAGCCAGCCCTGCCAAATTGTTAGCTGTAACTAAATGCTATAGTGAGTCAGGATTTTCTATTCGTCAGAACTTCTGCTTAGGACAAATTTCACTAGTTATTTGCAGTATTTCCTGTTAATTTTCTTAGAGTCAAAGAATCATAGAATACTAGGACTGGAAGGGACCCTCATGGCAGGACTCAGTACTGTCTAGACCATCCCTGATAGACATTTATCTAACCTATTCTTAAATATCTCCACAGATGGAGATTCCACAACCTCCCCGGGCAATTTATTCCAGTGTTTGACCACCCTGATAGTTAGGAACTTTTTCCTAACTTCCAACCTAAACCTCCCTTGCTGCAGTTTAAGCCCATTGCTTCTTGTTCTATCCTAAGAGGCCAAGATGAACAGGTTTTCTCCCTCCTCCTTATGACACCCTTTTAGATATCTAAAAACTGCTATCATGTCCCCCCTCAATCTTTTCTTTTCCAAACTAAACAAACCCAATTCTTTCAGCCTTCCTTCATAGGTCATGTTCTCTAGACCTTTAATCATTCTTGTTGCTCTTCTCTGGACCCTCTCCAATTTCTCCACATCTTTCTTGAAATGTGGTGCCCAGAACTGGACACAATATTCCATATATAAGCTGAACTCCCCACCTGAGCATCAGGTAAAAGGGCTGGAGAGGTGTGATTAGGCCTAAGAGCCATTCAGCCAACTAAGGAAGAAATTCCCTAGTGCAGGCAGTTGTATGTCGGCTGCCCAGAAGCCCTCTCACAAGTCCCAGTTTAGTGAGTAATCCAGGGTGTGGATGGGGGAAGGAGAGGCATATCCAAGGTGGTGCTGCAGAATCCAGCTTTGCATCCCACAAGGCAACACCGGGCGGGGGCTGATGTAACATAAGCAGACTCTCTGGACACTCCACAATCAGGAGGTTGCAAAGGTAGCTTAGAGTCATTTTAGCCCTACTTCCCCATGGGCTGTAAGTTCTCTGCTGTGCCTCTTAGAATATATCTACACTCTAGCTAGAAGTGTGCCTCCCAGTCCAGGAGCCTGACCTACTTGACCTGGGGGTCAGGTGGTTAATGTATGTCACTGCACCCACTGCAATATCCACGTCGGTATTTTTAGCTCACTAACTTTGGAAGAGCTAGTGTGTGTTTCTCTACTTGGGATAGGAGGCATGGTCCCGGCTCTAGTGTGGTCATACCCTTAAAGGTATCTCAACCTTAGTGGTTTGTCACAATTTCAGGAGTCTCAGGTCTGATTTTTAAGAGGTTGGTGCCCAGAATTGGAGACAGACTCTCAAAAGCACTCAGGACCTGCCAGCTCCCACTGCGGAGCTAATCGCCAACATGGTAAATTCATTTCACAATCAGGCCATTTGTGTTGGGAGCTGGATGCTTTTTAAAATCTAACCCTACCACTAATATTGAAATAGGTGTTTAAAAGTGCTTAACATGTATGTACAGACAATGGCATATTCTTCCAAGAGAAGCCATATTGTCATTTATAGCCAAACTGGACAAATCACTCAAGAAGACTACACGGATGAAGATGACAGCAAGCTACAGTAAAACTCCATTTGTCCAGCATCTGATGGTCTGGCACTCCTGATGGTCTGGCACCATCAGGAACCTGGAAGTGCT
>JANRFK010001158.1:9365133-9382566 GCA_030068395.1 Apalone spinifera
TAAAGCTACTCCTTGGGGGATAGAAGATGTGTCTAAATTGGGCTAAACTTCTTAGGAATTGAAAAGCTTCGCATTACTCTAATGCGCTAAAATAATTTTAGTTTGGTCTTGAGATCTCTGAAGGCAAGTACAAATCAAGGTCAGTGAAACCATGAGAACAGTAGATGTGTTTCAACTGAAGTAAGTGGTTTGGGAAATGAAAGAATCTATTACAATGGGAGATGAATTGCTGAGTGACTCAAGAGGGCCAAGAGTGGAAATCATTAATCGAAAGAAGAGGTTTCTCACCTATTGTGTAAGTTTTTCTGTTCATTAGATTGTTCTTATGGGCCTGGCATGAAAATAATTAACGGTAAAGACCAACGTCTTTAGGACCATACTACTGAAATACATAATGTTATAGTAAAGTGGGCGATGTGCTGAACAAAAACACCTTCCTTTCCATTATTTATTTTAATTTCCTCTTCGCCTAACTAGAAGCCCTTTGTCACATGGAAATGAGGTCATAATAAGAAATGTCCAAATGAAATTAAAACAAGTGGCTGGAGGCAAATTTTAGAGTGAGTGATGGGAAGATAAAAAACAAACAAAGCTGCCATAAGAAACCTAGTCAAACTACCGAGGCTGTTCTTTAGATGGAAAGCAAAAGGAAACATTTATATGACAATTAAGATTAAAATTGCCCATGAATAAAAGAGTTTTGTGACCTGGAATTAGCTATTAAAGGAAGACAAAGAATGTTGTTTGACATGAAATAACTGTTCAGTCTCCTACATTAATCTTCTGTGTCAGTCACTTCCTTGATGCCACATCTCCAGAGCAATCGTCTGCAGGAGGAAGATATACGCTCACAAGGAAAACTATAACACAGAAAGGAACAGATCAGAGGCAGGAAAATGGCTGCAAAACACATGCAATGAAAGTAAATAAAATAGAAAATAAAAAGGGGGAGGGAAAATCAGTCCGCACTCTCAAAACACTGATTATTGGAAAACACTTTCCCATGCCTCCTGGGTAGGGGCGTCTATGAAAAGTAGGAAAAATATTAGATATGACATTTTATCAATATTTAATTGAGCTGAAAGAGATAGACACAGGGAGCCTTTTTTAAAGACCATTTGCAATACAGGGAAACATATTCATCCGTTTAAAAAATACATCTCCCATGCCCTTTACAAATCTTCTCCTGGCCACAAAAAGTATGAGGTGGAATTTATTGTACTTTACAAATCCCAAAGGTTAAAATATTTCATTTTTGCCTTCTGAAAGGACAGTTGTGTTAAATGCTAAACAGCAACCCTGGGTCTCCTCTTCCACATACATCCTTGACTGAGTGCAACACACATGACAGAAAGGAGTACACTCATTTCCATGCGTTGAATTCATGAATCCAATCATGGGGCATGCGAAAGTCAGAGTCAGGTCTGTATACATAGACAGATGTACCACTATGCACTGGCGTATGGGGATTCCTGTGTCTAAGCAGGGCATCGGTGCCAGGGCTCGCATACCCTTTTGAAAATGTGGCTGCACAAATCTGACACTTGCCTAATGAAAGTGGCACATCTGTATTTTACAGCAAGATACATTGATCTTTCTTCCTGCGTCTCAACAAAATCTGTTCCGCCACAATAACTGGTGAGTGTTCGTTTTAAATTGCTTCAGGTCACAGAATGTTCTGATACCAATAGAGAACAAAGATCTTCTAAAAGCATTGATGAATGTAGCAACTATAACCTGGTCATCCTTAGTGTGGGGGAAGAATCCACCTAGGGAAGTGAAACTCCGAGGCTCTCTCTGGAGAGTGTCTCCTATTTTAATCTAGGGGAAGGAGGCAGAGAGAAGACATGAAGGTTCACATTGTATTCCCCTCCACATGGAATAAGCAGCGAGTTTGATCCCCAAACCCCAAGGACATACCAAGACCTTCTAGAAGCTAGAGTGGCTCATGCAAAGGCCTGTGCCATAGCATGGTCTCAGAGGTAGGGCATGCTGGGATAGCGCAATCTTTCTAGTGCTCTCTAACCAGTATGTACTACTAGACCCCTACAGGGCATTCAATAGCATAGAGCAACATAGGCCGGTGAGTGGGCCATGTGTGTGTCCTGCCTTCATCTCAGTAGGCCACAAGATTGGTCTCCCGGGATAGAGGAGTTTTGCTAACTGCGCTTGCATTCCTAGAATGTGCGGGGTGTGCGATTGAACCATAGCAGCACTTTGATTGGAGTGCATGGCTGTGACAGTCAATGTGCAATCACCACACACCTGACTTCATGTGCCCTTGCTTTGAATGTGGGTGTAACGGGGTGTCTGCCCTGCACTGGCCCTTTAAGGGGTTAAAACCCAGCCCTGGGTGAGGGCTGGAGCCATGGAGCAAGCAGCTGCAACAGATAGCAGCCAATTAGGGCCCAGCTGTGGGCTGTATAAATAAGGACTCCAGGAGGGAAGAAGGGAGAGACTAACTCTTGCTCTGGCTGGGGAGCTGGCAGGACCTAGCTGCTAGGGAAGCTGGAGGCTTCCTGGTTTAGCGTGGGGCTGGGAAAAGTCAGGCAGAGCTGGGGAAGCTTTAGCCAGGCAAGCTCCCAGGCTGCAGGGCCTGAAGCAAGGCCTCAGGGTACTAGCGCTGAGGGGAGGCAGTCAGGATCAGCAAAAGCAGAAGGTCCATACCCCCTTGCCAATGATGAGTGGCCATTTCAGACTTCAGTTTGCTCCTTAAGGAGGGGCTAGATGAAGACTTGCAGTGGGTCACTGAGGCAAAGTGGGCATAGGGAGATTGAAAGTCTCCCGAGGGGGAGGACTCCAGAGTGTAGGGGCACTACGGTAGGGCCGTACCCAGGTAGGAGGGCGCCACAGTCTGGAAGAAACCTGGGCCCTGACCTAGAGTGGTGGAGAATAACAATAACAGCGGGTGAGACACCAGCCAGAAGGAGGCGCTCCAGCACCAAAAATGCGAATTCCCTGAGTGACCAGCAGGAGGCACCCTTGGTGGTGAGTCTGCCATGTTACAGTGTGTCACTTTTATAATTCCAGTAAGAAAAAAAATTATGCAGCAAGCCCAGCAGAATCTGGCAACCTTGTGCATGGGCAATAGTAAACAAAATGTCTTATGGGCCACACACAGAACCCCAATGGGTCTCATGAGGCCCTGGGACTGTACATTGCCCACCTCTGGATGTACCTGAAGAAGATGTACCTGAAGACACAATCAGTGTTCTCTTTCACATGACTTCCCTGCGAGATTGTGTTGAAAGAGTTCTTGAGTTTCCCAGAATCCCACAAAATCAGGCTTTGGAGGAGACAGAATTTGTCCCTGTAAGCCTGTTTGTTTACATCTTATCCAATTATTTGATAGTACTTCAGCTTTACAATACTGTCATCATCTACTGTACTGGCTTACTACTGGGCACACGAATCAACCATATATTTGCTGGTGCTTATCCTGACTACTTCCCACAAAAATGCCATTTCTAAATAGAATGTCTATAAAACAATGAAGTCATCTAGATTGTAGGAGAGAAAATCATTGAATATTGTATATAAAGTGATGAGAACTGACACATCCAATGAAAAGTATGGTGACTACAACACAGAAGAGGTCTCTGGCTAGTTTGTGGGTGATGCAGGAATGTTTGAAGCCAAAGGGTCCGCTTCGGCCCTATTACCAAGCCTTGCTCTTGGTTGGACTTTAGACACTACGCTTGTAGACATGATTAATAAAAAATCAATAATTAATTGCAGCTATTATGAAATGAAATATGCACTCAGACCAGGGGAGCTAATAAACTCACTGATGTTTCAATATCAGATGGCATACTTCTCAAAGCTTATTATCAAAGTAATTGATAAAGCTGTTTTTCATGTAAGTACAATGTGTGGTCACTATATTTCATAAGTACAGAGTATACACACTGAGTAGTTCCAGTGAGTATTTTCTGGTCACGTAAATATCCAATAGTTACAATTAAGGCTTATATTTGTACACCTACTTCTATCAGAACAAATTCCACTCGAGATGTATTGGTTTGAGCTGATAATTGAGAGATGGTTTAATTTTTTTTATTTATTTTTATCCAAACATAAATTTAATGTTTTAATTTCCCCCTTATCTTTGAACAGCTCCATTTAATAAAATCTTGGTCTTGTATAAGTGGAATGGACCTCAAAATGTCTTCTAGTCCAGTCTTGTGCACTTGTGGCAGGACTAAGTATTACCTAGATCAGGGGTTCCCAATCTGGGATACGCATACTCTCAGAGGGTACGAGAAGCTTGTCAAGAGGGTACGGGGAATATTTGGTAAATAACTACATTATCCTAATTGAAATATTCCAAAAGTAGTAGTGTTAGTGAAAAAAGTTGTGGATCCTAGAGTCTAGAATTTATTTCCTTTCATATTGAATAGGGGGTACGGGAAGGTTTACTGAAAGCCAAAGGGGTACAGGGACCAAAAAAGGTTGGGAACCCCTGACCTAGACCATCCCTGACAGATGTTTATCTAACCTAGGACAAGAAGCAATGGGCTTAAATTGCACCAAGGGAGGTTTTCGTTGGACATTAAGAAAAACTTCCTAACTGCCATGGTGGTTAAACACTGGAATAAATTGCGTAGGGAAGTTGTTGAATCTTCATCAGTGGAGATATTTAAGAGCAGGTTAGATAGGCATCTACAAGGGATGATCTAGATGGTGCTTGGTTCTGCCATGAGGGAAGAGGACTGGACTTGATGACCTCTCGAGGCCCCTTCCAGTTCTAGTAGTCAATGATTTTTCTTTAAAAACCTCCAATGACAGAAATTCCACAACCTCTCTAGGCAGTGCTTAATTACCCTGATAGGAAGATTTTCCTAATGTCTAACTTAAAACTCCCTTACTAAAATCTAAGCCAATTGTTTCTTTTCCTATTCTCAGAGGATAATGAGATCATTTTTTCTCCATGCCTCTTGTAACAAGCTTTTATGTATTTGAAAACTGTTGTGTCTTCCCTCAGTCTTCTCTTCTTAATTAAATAAATAAAGCCCAAGTTTTCCAACCTTTACTCATATGTCATGTTTTCTAGACCTTTTATAACTTATGTTGCTCTTTTCTGGACTTTTTCTAATTTGTCCGCATCTTTCCTGAAATGCAGTGCCCAGAACTGGACACAATACTCCGGTAGAGGCCTTATGAGCAGGGAATAGAACAGAAGAATTACTTCTCGTCTTACTCACATTACCCCTGCTAATATGTCCCAGACTGCTGTTCTTTTTTATTTTTGGAACAGGGTTACACTGTTAACTCTTTTAGTTTGTTTACTACTATAATCCCCTGATCTCTTTCTGCAGCACTCCTTCCTAGGCCATCGTTTCCTGTTTTGTATACACACAATTGGTTGTTCCTTCTTATGTGGAGTACTTTACATTTGTTCTTATTCCATTTCATCCTATTTATGCCAGACCATTCCTACAGTTTGTCCAGATTGTTTTGAATTTTAATCCTGTCCTGCAAAGTACAAGCA
The DNA here is from genome assembly GCA_030068395.1 of Apalone spinifera. Lineage (NCBI taxonomy): Eukaryota > Metazoa > Chordata > Testudines > Trionychidae > Apalone > Apalone spinifera. The sequence continues at coordinate 9,370,625 of JANRFK010001158.1, forward strand.
ACCTCTTTCAGCTTGATATCACCTGCAAACTTTATAAGGTTTCTCTTTATAAAACTTTATAAACTTTTTCAAGAAGTTTAACTGCTCTGATTTTAAGTTTGAGCTGTATTTTGGTCCAGCATGTCCCATAATAACAATTCTATTTTTGATCCCTATGAAAAGGAATTAATCTCTGTGCAGGTTTATTCTTTCTTCTTCAGTGGACGTGAAGAACTATAAATTAGTTATTTGGTGATACAGAGGAGAGAGTGCTTTTTCAGGGAAAGGACTTCTCACACAGAACTATGAGAATGGGTTGAATCCCTGGTCAAGGGAATTTTTGTTACTCTCTTTTATTGATGAAATTATTTTTATTCCTGGTCATAACATTTTTCTCTTGATGAAATGATTGCTAACTGCACCTCTGTTTTACATTTCTGCTGAATGATTCTATCATTGTAGAGTGAAACTCTTTTAGGGTGAAATTCAAGTAAGTACTTAAAAATGAGCCTAACTTCAGGCTCTAGTGGAACTACTGACATGTGTATAGTTAGGCAAGTATTTAAGTATTTTCTTGCATCTGGGTGCCCTGGTTGCTAGTGCAAGGGCTTATCAAAAGCAAATTCATTCTTACTCAGCATTGAAATAGTTATGTTGAAAAAATCACTTTACACAAGCATTAATGCGAGGGAACATGAGTCCGATGGATAGAGAAAGGAATAGAAAACAGTGAGCAAAGACAGACAAAGGTAATTCTCTCAAATCAGTGTGCAAATATTTTGCACTAGCTACCCAACACTAAGGCTATGTCTAGACTACTTTCCTCTTTCAAAACAGGACTGTAAATGAAGCAAATTGAAAGTGCAAATGAAGCGTGGATTTAAATATCCCATACTTCATTTGCATATTCGCGTCCAAGCGCTTTTTCGAAAAAGGGTTTTCGAAAAATCTAGACGCAGTTCTTTTGGAAAAAACCCTTTTTTGAAAGAACCCGTACTCCTGAGGACAATGGGGATACATGAATGAAAAAAAAGGACTCAATTGAAACAGGCTGAAAATCTAGTGACGAGGAGGTTGGGACAAAATCTGCCATTATATGGTGAAGCAGTAGGGAAAATTCAGAGCAGGTAATGTGGATCCATACACTTGTGTGTAGAATATGTCACAGTTTATATTTTTGTGAGCTTTGGCTTTGGTTTCAAAACTTTCAGAAAACTAGCCATGTAGGTGACTGCATATTTTGTTACTGTGGGCAATGGGTTACTCTAATTCATCTTTGCCCTCCTCTAACAATAGCTTTTCCATGAATGGTAGGGCATTAACTTCTGTGTTTAGTTCTGTGACGCTGCCTAATTATGTCTTCCAGAGTGGACAGGGAGTTTCAAGATGACTCTTGATCTCTTGCCCAAAGTTATTGGCTATAGCAGGGCAAATATTGGTCTGCGGGCTGGATCCGGTCCACCCGGGTTAGCTCCTGGCGGTCCCCCCACCTCTATATTTACCTCCACCTGCACATGATGGGCAATTGCAGCTCCTGTTGGCCATGGATCACTGTTCCTGGCCAATGGGAGTTGCGGGAAGCAGCATTCCAGTCTGCATCACTTCCCACCACGCCGATTGGCCAGGAACAGCAATCTGAGGCCTATGGGAGCTGCAGTCACTGGTACCTGTGGAGGTGCAGGTAAATATAGTGGTGGCAGCCCTCCAGAGGCTAACCCTGGTGGACCACCACTGTTTTATTGCCCAGCCCTGGGCTATAGGATGCGCTCTTGCTTCTTTCATTTCTGTTCCTTGCAGTATTTAACTGTAGACATTAATTTACACTTTCTAAGCAACCTTCACTCATTCCCATCCTCCTGATATCAGCCAGTGTCTAATGAATATGAATGAAATGAAAAGCAATCACTCATAACTTAAAATAATTATTATAGAGCATGATAGAAGTGGGTAGGTTTATATAAAACACTGTGAAGTATATTTTGAGAACTATCTTTGTAATTCTTTGAATAGCAGATGTCAAAATGAGCTGCAATCATTTATCTGAAAAAGGGAAATTGCATTAAATTAGAGAAATAAAATCCATGCACAAGAAGCAAATACTTAAATTCTTATAATTAAATTTCATACATCACTGTGCATATGAATGGAAATGGTTGAATTATTCATTTGGCATAATTCATTGGCCAGATTTAGACCTTGGATGCCAAGGCACCTCATGGTCTTTATGCATTTATTTGTTGACTATTTATAACTGTTCAATGCATACCTTGTGTGAGCAAACATTTAGTGCAACTCTGCTTTGAAAAATCACTTGGCCAAAATGGTGCTATGAAATTCCATCACCTGTCTCAGTGATCCAATAGTAAATCTCCTTTTACAAGTAAAACATTTTGTTAATCTCTTTCCTCTCACACCCTGTCATTATTAATTAGAAAAAATTGGCAGATTAAATAACAGCACATCCACTGTTATTCTTGTACAAAGCTATTTACAGTCAGGTGAAAGAGGAAGGAACAGAATAGATTGGAGAGAAAGGTAAAAGGAAGAGTCAAAGTAGATACTGTGATTAATTGATGGTGGAATGAACAAACACTTATCACATTAAAGATTGTTGGAAACATATAAATACCTCCCTGGAATCATTCTTCTATGTAGGAAAATTGCTTCCATTTCCACCTGAATGGAAACCAATGGAAAGGATGCAAGCCATGTGGATATGAACAAAAGGTCAAGATAGTTCCTCTAGCACTTTCCACATGTGACCAGTAGGGTATAGGCAACTCAAGAGCAAAAGAGGAGTGTCTGAACCAAGGAGAATAAACAAATCAATCAACTGTTTGTATATAACAGTATTGTGAATAAAAATACATCAAGTAAAATCTTTTGAGAATGGTTATAATGTTCTGAACTTGATAGTCCTTACAAGATGTGCATCTACATGGTGGTTAGGAGATTATGTATTTGTAGAGCTGTGCTTATGGTTTGTGATACAACATTCAGATCCATCTCGCAGCACAGTGGTGGTTGGCAAGAAGAGGCTTTCTCCCCAACTGACAAGATTATCTCTATGGACCTAGCACTATAGAGCCCAGGAAACTACAAATGATGACTATAGCAGTTTAGCATTAAGGTGGAGATAGAACCCCTTGCTGATCTGGGTGATCCTCAAAATATCACAGTATACCATGAACTTGTGAGAACCTCTGCTCCAAATATGCATTCAGTTGTCACTAAAATGTTAGCTTGCCACAAGGAAGGAAACACAGTCTTTTATAGGAGGGTAAATATTCTGTGAGAGCACAAATAGTGTAATACATTTTAAATTTAATGTGTATCTGCCCTTACCTCTTCTCCAATATTTTAGCAGTCCTTTTAATTGCTAATTATTTGTTATTACTTTCTCATCAGGAAAAATAAAATAAAATAAAATGAACACTATAAAACTCCCAGAAAAAAGCAATATATCCAATGTGAATAGAAATGAGTGGAAAATTCTCACGTTATCCAGGGGCCAAAAACTTACCAGAGCTGCAAAAGACCATTAATTTCTTGTCTCTGTTTTAGCTCATTTGTGTTAATGACTTTATATACAACAGTTGGGTTAGCTCCATAGATTACAACCTCTAATATCTACAAAACAAGTATCAAGACAAACACAACTACAAAAGCTATAAAGGAAGAAGTAAAATATAGATTAATAAAGGAAACAAAAAAAATTGGAACAGCCTTCTCTTTAGCTGTATCTTTTTTCCGGTATTCCCTCCTGCATACAAAATAATCTAGGTTATGTTTAAAAAGGATATTTAATTGTGATCCATCTCAATCCAATTTGCACATAAGAAGCTTTTTAGAAGCTGCCTCAACTATATCATTAGACATTTCAATGATAGGTACATTCAGAAGACCTTGATTTGACATCTATTTGTGGTACCAAAACCAGTAGTGCTGGTGTTGTCTTAGTTCTCTAGTTGGAACTTTTCACAGTGGCTAGAGCTATGGAAAGGTCATTTGAAATCAGGCCCTCTCAGACAAGGGCGCTATTTCAGGAAAGCGGGGTGGAGAGGACAGAAGCAGCCCAGCATACTGGGACATGGCTTGCTTTTCTTTCCGTTCCCCTGACTATCAGGGAGTAAGGGGAAAGTACTTGGGTTCCATGCATGTCTCTTGGGTTCCATACATGCCTCTTGCTCCTGGCTGGTGAAGGGAAGGGGCAGGGGAGTAAATAATGGAATCCAAGTGCTTTCCCCTCACTCCTTGATGGTCAGGGGAACTGGAAGAAAAGCAAGCCAGGTCCCGGTGTGCACGGCTGCTGCCCCACCACCCATCCCCATTCTCCTGAAATGGCACCCTTGTTCTCAAAGGTTCAGAGAGGCCTGGGCCACTTTCAGCTTTTGAGGCTGTGACGGGGTGAACTAGACTCTGATGTCCCTGCTAGAGGCTGGAGGCCTTGCCGCACCTTGCCCTAGCAACAGGAGCAGAAGAGAGGTCCTTCAAGCAGAAGAGAATGGCAGCCTCTGTGGTGGCCAATCAGGGCACAGCAGGCTGATATAAAAGAAGCTGCTGGGCCAGGGCCTGGCAGTTCCTTGCTGGAGCTCAAGCCAGACAGATCTCCAATTGGAAGCTGAATTTCAGACCTGGTTAGAACCAGGTCCAGAGACTGAAGACTAGCCTGTAAGCAAATAACACCTTGTAAAACCCTGGACAGAGTCCAGGGAGAACTTAACCACAAAGCCTGAGAGAAAAGGCTGGAAGAGCAGCTTCCTGGAGAAGCTGCTCAGGGAATGTGACAGCAACCAACATCTTTAATACGCAGCAGATAACTACTACTTTCAGGGTCCCTGGGCGGGGACCCAGAGGAGTGGACAGGCCTGGGTTCCCCTCACAGTCCCCAGCAGCCAAAACGGGGTAAAAAGAAGCCTAGTCCCCAGCCACATACCAGATACTTCCTCTCCCACAGACAGTGGTGCAGAGAGACTACAAAATTCCCCTCAGCCACAGGAGGGCACTCACAAGAAGGGTGGAGCACTTTACAGAGGCCCTTGGCCATAATAAAAAAAAATAAAAAATGATGACACATGAAAACAAAATAAGACACCAAAAAAAACAAAACAAAAAAGAGTGAATCACAATCTGATGCTTTTCTGGCCTGTCTCATATCTCGTATTTACTTAAATTTGCCGCTCTACGCTGAGAGAATGGGTTATGTTTTGGTCTGAAAGGGATGAGCATAAAAACAGGTTGTGAAACTTTCTGAATGCCAAAAAAATTAACAAGTGTCTAAATTTGAGATTGGCCCTACTTGAAATGCAAACGGTGTATGATGAGCCTGGTTTTCACAGCTGTTGTCCACCCACAATTTGCATGGGCTCAGTAGGCCTCACACATTGGCTTAAGACAGTGCAGTGAGCTTCTCTGCTTGGCAAAAAAAACATTGTATATCAATAGGCGTGTGAAGAATCCAGATAACTGCCTATCACCAGCGTGGACCAGACAAATCACACTAAGAATCCTCACCTCGGCTAATCACAATTAAATCTCGCTGAGAGCAGGATTTAATCAGAATCAGCTGGTGCAATGCTGCTCATGATTACCCTCAGTCCAGGGCCAGCATCATGGCAGCTTTCCCAGCTCTTTGCAATCAGATTTGAACACAGTAACATGGACTCCAGTGGGAAATGTAAGTGCTTGGCCCTCCTAAAAATCAGTCACTTTATAACACAAAGTTGCATTTTTTTTTCTGCTGCACTAACTGATTCATTCATTACATTCAGTTGGATCAGTTTATCCCAAACTGAAAGTAGACAGGCAATACAATCTATAGAGTTTCTTTTCTCCTTATTGCTGCTGTCCTGGTCAGTGGTCTTTAACTGAGAGACCAAATACAATTCCCTTTACAAAAAAGAAAAGTAGAAATCATGGTCAAAGGAAGATGTTACTTATTTCTTTGCAGTGATTGGCATCCCTGATATGTCAGGCTGGAATTATTTCACTTTTTATAGATATGAATCAGTGTTAAGGCCCTCAGGTAGTAAAGTCCCTGGTAATGCCAGAATAACAGGTTTTCTATTATAATCAGACATCTCTGCCAACTTCAGATTCATTCACCTTCTCTATACCAGCCCGAAGGCTTTCTCAGTTGACATATTTTCCCCTGTATGAGGTCTGAGGTTTGGCTGTTTCATCTACATCTGCTGCTTCTCCCTTTCTAAATCTGTGCTGAGATTTGAGAGAATTGCCTGTCCCTCCTCAAATATTCTGGCCAAACATTCCTTCCTCATGCATATGAAACACAGTATTTCACATTGGATGATTCTCCTGGGACTCCTGGGTTGTGTCTACACAGCAAGGCTTAACTCGGAATAAGCTACATAAATTGAGCTACATCAATTGCATAGCTTATTTCAAAATAGGGAGCATCTACTCAACACTTATTTTGAAACAGAGCACTCTTCCTCTGACTTCCCTTACTCCTCGTACAAGAAAGGTTGCAGCAGTCGTAGTAAGAAGTCCTCCAGTTTGACAGTATTTCAACATTATTTTGAAATAACTGCCTGCTGTGTAGACGTGGACTAAGTTATTACAAAATAATGTTGCTGTGTAGATGTACCCCTGTAGTGGACTCCATGTTTCTCTCTGTTTCCTCACAGCTAGCTCTGCTAGTTTCTTGTATATGGACAGTCCATTGACTGAATTAGTAAATATTAAGGTGCTCTCTGATTTTTTGTTCATTATCAGGCCTTTCTTCTGGGATGTAAAGACTTATTCTCCCCCCTCTCCTCCCGGATTGAGGAGAAAGCCTTTTGGATCCAATGCTGCTCACATTGAAATCAATAGGGTTTGTACACTGACTTAGATGGAACAAGGATTGGGCCTGTTATGCATATGATTCATAGAATCATAGAACACTAGAACTGGAAGGGACCTCGAGAGGTCATTAAATCCAGTCCCTGCCCTCATGGCACTACCCAGTACCATCTAGACTATCCCTGATAGCTGTCTATCTAACCTGCTCTTAAATAGCTCCAAAGATGGAGATTCCACAACCTCCCTAGGCAACTTATTCCAGTATTTAACTACCCTGACAGTTAGGAAGTTTTTTCCTAATGTCCAACCTAAACCTCCCTTGCTGCAGTTTAAACCCATTGCTTCTTGCTCTATCCTCAGAGGCTAAGGAGAACAAGTTTTCTTCCTCCTCTTTGTGACACCCTTTTAGATACCTGACAACCACTATCATGTCCCTCCTCAGTCTTCTCCTTTCCAAACTAAACAAGCCAAATTTTTTCAGTTTTCCTTCATCAGTCATGTTCTCTAGACCTTTAATCATTCTTCTTGCTCTTCTCTGGACCTTCTCCAATTTCTCCACATCTTTCTTGAAATGTGGTGCCCAGAACTGGACACAATACTCCAATTGAGGCTTAATTAGTGCAGAGTAGAGCGGAAGAATGACTTTTTGTGTCTTGCTCACAACACTCCTGTTAATGCATCCCAGAATCATGTTAGCTTTTTTTGCAACAGCGTCACACGGTTGACTCATATTCAATCTTTCTACACCAATATTTCATTTTACAAAATGCCTTCGGCTAAGTTACTTTATAGCTATAAAACCCCCTACGATAAAATGATTTATGGGTGTTAATGGCAATATAATTCAGGCAAGGGAGGGCAAATAAATAAGGGAGGGCTTGAGCAAAAGATGAAGTATGTAAGCAATAACAGAGACAGGACATATATTTATTGAGAAGAGAGTAGCTGAAATTTCTTTCAACAATATTAGAATTAATCTAACAGAGTTGTTCTTTTCTCTTCTCCGACTTGTTCCTTCGGGTTCTCCCTAGTCTCTCATGATACCCTTTCTCCCCTGCCTCATTGGCCTCAAATGTTAATGTTAAATCTGTTCCTTGGGTTTCATCAAGAAGTATTATTACTAGTTACTGTAGTATATTAAAATGCTACTCATTGCTTAGGCTTACTCATTCAGTGCCATACATTTTCATGGCCCTGTAAAAATAAGGGGAAGATGCTGACCCTCACTTGGAGAACACAGGTAACCCACTATCTATTGTGCATCCTTCTGTTCTGCCAGCATCATAGAAGATGTCAGTCTCCTACAGCGTCTCTTTATAAAGCTTCAGAATTGATCTCTAGCTGAGCACAGTCCCTGACTCACTTGCCATCAAGATTGCAGGCGTAAAACTGGCGATCTGTACTTGGACAACATATGCATGAGAGAGAGCTCAGCATTTTGGCAGATGCGCAGGGAAGGAGGAGGAAAAGACAGCCAGGATAATCAGTGGAAGAGCTGTGAGCATGAAGGTACTTTGCTTTTTTCTCAAGGTGTGTGGTTTCATGAGCTGCATTCCCCTGGCTTACGTCACTATGACCATTGGAATATTAGGGCTGGAGGAGAGACTGAGGAGAGAGGGAGAATGTGCAAACTTGGAGGATGCAAGGGAAATAGTGATAAGTGGCTGAATTTTGTAAGGAGGCCAGCTAGGGATCAGGAGGTGGAATACTGGTAGGATGGTCACAGAAGCATGGCAAAACTTAAAGCCCTGGACACAGTGGTTGTGTCTAGACTACATGGCTCCGTCAACGGAGCCATGTAGATGAGTGTACTCAGCAAAGGGAAATGAAGTGTCGATTTAAATAATAGCCGCTTCATTTACATCAAAATGGCCACCGCGGTGTACTGATCAGCTGATTGTTGGCACAGCGCAGTAGTCTAGATGGGGATCAGCCCACCCCAGAACCCTTTGTCGTCAGATCCTTTATGCCTCGTTTCACAAGTGTCAAATGAACAGTTTGTACCCAGTAGGCTAATGAAAGGTAGATTAATACCTCAGCTCGCTGCAAATTAACTGTTCATGTTAAAACCCTGGTTTCCTTGGTGCAGAGAAAAATAAAAGAAGAAAAATAAAGATAATTTTGGAAACTAGGAAGAAACTTAGAAGTAAAGCAAAGGAAGAGAAAATTTAAATAGAAAATTCTGTTCTCAATTAATTGCAAAATAAAATAATAATAGCACTGATGATTTCAGTCAGCATCGGCATTATTGTGCTAGATGCTTCATGATCAGGTGTTATTTTAATATATATTTTATGTACATATATGTTGCACTCTATCCATGTGTGTGGCTGATGGTTTCTTGGACAGTACAATCCATGGAAATTGCATTGTGTGTCACTGGAACATTGTTTTTCAGCTCACACTGCCAAAGTAGGAACATCCATGATTCAGCTAAATAACAGCAGTTTGTATGTTGAACAAAACTAGATTTTTGACATAACAGTCCCTCCCAAAATATTGGTTTGCATGCTCAACATATATTTCTTATGGCTTACATCTCCTTGTAGCATGACATGTCTGTTTGTGACCATGGAGAATGAACATTATTCTAGACCGCACATTCTGGACTGGATATTTTAGCAATACCCTTCAGAACATAGCACATGATTACTTTGCACACTCACTTTTAATCCGAGATAACCTGTTCACAGGGTCTAAGATGCCTTTTAGAGCCAATAAGATGGTAGGTTGCAAACAAACAAACAAACTACAACAAAAATATTGATTAGCCATAGAAAAACTATATTTAGGCCCTGCTTCTGCAAGACATTTAAGCACTTCTCTAACTTTAACCACATGAAAAGTCCTACTGAAGTCAACAGGGCTGCTTAAATACTTTAAGTTAAGCACTTTATTTCACTCCAAGGGTGGTGAAGCACTGGAATGGGTTACCTAGGGAGGTGGTGGAATCTCCACCCCCAGAGGTTTTTAAGTCCCAGCTGGACAAACCGCTGGGTGGGATGATTTAGTTGGAACTGATCCTGCTTTTATCAGGGGGTTGAATTTGATGACCTCCTGAGGTTTCTTCAACTGTGTAATTCTATGACTTGCTTGAGGACCTTGCTGAATCTTAGCCGAAGCCTTTTGGGGACTGAACTGAACAGAACTGAAGAGAAAAGCAAAAGTTTCAGAAAGAGGGTGCTTTCTGTATGCGTTTTTGGAGATGTCATTCCCATGGTGATTTCTTTTTTCGTCCTGCTGTTGATTTCTTGCTGCGCCATTTGTAGTAGTTCACTACATTATTAATACATTTCACTTTATGAGGCATGCTCTGATTTTAATTGGCATTTTAAAAGATAGTTTGAATGAGTTACAGTGCATTTTATTCGCATAGAATTACTATAGTGTTAAATCCAGAATAAATAATGTCCATATTTAAAATATTTAAAGTGTTATTAAATGTTAATTATTTTAGGCTGAAGTTTATTATTTTACATTTACCAGTAAATTAATTTGTTTCAACTGATGCATAATAAATCTAAGTCCTTGTAAAATGTACTTGCTTGGAGCTTCTTTTCACTATTCTATCAGACAGTTTATCGCTGACAAATTTAATTAGCTTATGTAACTGCATAAGTCTCTTTCCAAGGAATTTATAGTTATTCTCTTTCATCCATTGGAAAATTGTGGCACAAATAAAGATTTCATTTCCCTCCTCAATACTCATTTTGACTGACAGAAGTAATATTCAACTTGGTTCTCTGTTTGGGAAATAACTCCTTTTTGGGATAAAACTTATGACTTCCTCCATATGTTTAAATAGAGAGTATTCTCTGTGCTACATTGTAATATTGAGAGAGGTGTCTTTGAGACTATTTCCTTCATTTGGATAGCTGCACTTCGGTGTGTGTAACTTCTGGGGTTTTATTGCATCTATTTGAGAATGTTGGCTAAATTAAGTACTTAGTTGACTTTTCTGTGTATATATAGAACTGGGTGAATTTGTTTGTTAGTTAGTTAGTTTGTTTTTTTCTTTTGTGAAAAATTTATTCCATGAAAAAATGCAGTTTCAGTTGATTCAAGCCTAATGACGATTTTGTCATGTTTAACAAACTGTTTCAGCTAAACTGAAAACCATGAAAATGGTCCAGAAATATCTAAACAAATGTTATATTTTGACCTGATTGCAAACTTACTAATTTTTTTAAGTGTTTGGTTTAACTCAAAATATTTTTTGAACTGCCAGTGAAGAGAAAAATCCATTATTTGTCCTGCTTTATTTATATTCCTTTAGTGCTTTATATCCCTTTTGAATTCCTTTATTTCCTTTTTTAGAAGTTTAGATGGAATTTAAAGCAGTTAAATTGTATTATAGGACATTCATCACTTATGGGGGGGGAGGATTTTTTTTCCCCTAAATCAACTGTGTTTTTTCTGACAATCCAGATAAATTAGACTCTGTGTGTTACCTTCATTAAACATTTCTAATCTTCTCCAGCAGTGCACAGTAGATGATTGCATTCTTCTACGGCTCACAATACAATGAATAAAGTGTTATCTAAATTGTCCTTTTGTATAACTTATTGGGCTGTGTAATGCAATTGATTGTTTCATAATTTTCTAAAATCCATGTAATACAATAGAGCATAAGGACATAGAATAACTTTAATGGACTTATTATAAGGGAATAACTCTAAAAAGGTCTCTTTTTGAGAGGACAGAATGAGTGAGATTTTTATTATCTCAGGATACATCTACACCGCAACATTATTTACCTAGTGTTATTTGGAAATAAATTAGTCCATGTCTACACAGCAGGCAGATATTTTGAAATAATGTCAAAATACTGTCAAGCTGGAGGACTTCTTACTCCGATTCCTTGCTGTACTCATTGTACAAGAAGTAAGGGAAACAGAGGAAAAGTGCATCTACACAACAGGGCTTAACTCATAATAAGCTATGCAAATTGAGCTACATCAATTGTGGAGCTTATTTTGAAATAGCTTATTTAGAAATTGGGAGCGTCTACACACCACTTATTTTGAAATAGAGCACTCTTCTTCTGACTTCCCTTACTCCTCGTACAATGAGGGTTAAAGGAGTCAGAGTAAGAAAACTTCCAGCTTGAATCATAGAACCATAGAGCTGGAAGAGACCTCAGAAGGTCATCAAGTCCA
>JANRFK010001158.1:9382666-9395500 GCA_030068395.1 Apalone spinifera
AAATAATGTTGCTGTGTAGACGTACCCTCAGGGTGCTGTGGGCTAGCGCTGTTTAGATATTTTTTAAAGAAACAGTTTTCCCACAGAAAATGCCAAAAAGTCAAAGCTTTTTGTGGGAAAGGTTTAATTCAATCTTGAAAATATTCATAGGGCGAGAGTGCTATTTTCCTCCCAGGACTACTGTTGCATGGTTACTGCATTTTGTGTTTGTCTCTGCTTTCTAAAATGTAACTCATTCAAACACTCACTTTTTCTGTATTGTGCTTTGCACTTTCTGGATAAAATCATGGAATCAACCTCCACTGTGCTCCTCCCTAGCCAGGCTCCCTCAGGCAGCTGCCGGGCAAGGCTGCAGAGCGGTAAAATGGGAGGGCCGATGTTAAAAGTGGCTCCCTCCTGCTCCCTGGCTGGGATCCTGCATGCCGGAGGGAACAGCAGAACGTGCAGGGGGCGGGAGAGGGAGGCAGTGGGTGAACAAAGTGTCCCCCCTCAAGTAACATGGAGTGAGGAGAACAGAGTGGCCCTTTGGATTGTCACCCTCTTTCCCCTTCTCCCCGCATTATGGGGAGGCACCAGTTATATATGGGATGCTCTCAGGGTAGGGGGCCAAAGAGGGGTGGGGCATTGGAGCAAGGGACCTAGGATGAAGCAGAGGCTCAAGCTTTCCTCGGGAAATCTGGAATTTGGAGTCTATACTGGGATGGTCCCCGCAGAGGTGACAGGCATGGGGAAGCTCTAGCCATCCAGGGATGGCATATCTAGCCACTCAGTCACCAGCTCCCTGGACTATTCTACCCTGGCCTAGAAGTGCTGTCAGCGGGCCTGGGGTCACACAGCTGGATAAATGGCAAGTAGAAGGAGAACATGGTCCCAAACACTGTTTTAACCCTAATGTGTCCGTGAACATTAGTGTCCAAAAGCACATAACAGAATCTGTGCATCTCAGCTATCAATATTTCAGTGAGTTCCAGCTCATAATGATGAAAAATAGCAAAGAGAGGGAAGGAGAAAAAGATGTTGGGAAGAGTATAATTGGTTCCCCAGAAACAACATCAAATATGTATACTTAGATGAGGATTAAAAATTAAAGGGCAAAAGATGTACCCATCCAAATACAAAATGAACCAAAATACCTATTAACATGTGAAACATTCCAGAGAAGCCCAGGGCTCCACAAAGTAGAAGGCAACATACACAAATAAAAATAAGAAGTGGAATTAGCAAGGGAAAAGGCCATTAAGAAACCTCACTGGGAGACAATTCTATGCCCTAACCCGGAACAGCTCTCGATCTTCATGCAAAATATTTAGGGAGTGATACATCACCTTTCAAAGGAATTGCAGTCTGTCCATTCCTTAACCAGAGCTAATAGCAGAATAAACCAAAATAGGGTGTTCATTTGAAATGGTCTGGAAAATACCTCCGTTGACCAGCATGCTTCAAGATTAGAGACCAAGGACCTGGCTCAGCAAGGTACTTAAGCGCTTGTTTAACAGTGGGACAACTCATAAAAGAGGCTTGCTTAAGCTTCTCCTTAGTCTGAAACTTTCTCCTTGTTATGTTATTGACTCGGATGTGTAAGATACTTTGGCTGACTCCTGGATTTCTGTCCCGTACATTCTAAATTGCTGTGTGTTGAATATCAGATCAGATGGCCTTTCTTTTATATCTCTCTTAATATGGAAAATCACTATCTTTGTTTTGTTTAGCATTATTTGTTTTGTGTTTTCTTTGAACAAATGGTATGTTTTATTTCTTTTCAGGGATATTTTTTCAGAAACTCCTCATTCTATGTACGAAATTTATCTGTGCATATAGAATGTTTTTGGGGGTGAGGAGGCGTAAGATTTCATCATTATTCTTGTAGACATATTCCACTTTGACAAATGAGACACATTTATTTATATAATTTGCATCCTCTTGTCTCTCTTTAACATTGATCTGTCTCTAGTCATTAGCTGCATTTCTTTTGCTCCTTATGGTCATGTGATCAAGAGTCAGTGTAGTGGCCACCCACTGACCCTGAGGGGGAAACACCCCTCCCTGAGCCATGGTGGGCTCACCTGGATGACTCACCGGGGAGAAAGCCAGGGGGTGGGGCCAGGGATATAATGGCTGGCCCTGCCAGGGAGGGAGCCAGCAGCCTTCTCTCTCCAGCCAGCCAGAGAGCCAGCAGCCTTCTCGCCCCAGACTGACAGAGGGCCAGAAGCCTGCTTAATTCAACCCAGCAAGGAACCGGACCTGGGGGAGGCAGACGGCTGGCCAGGGCCACCGGGCCCTCTCCTGGAGGATTATGTAGAAGGCCTGCGTATCTGGCTGAAGGATTTCAACCCATGCAGCCCTGAGGACCTGCCCCAACTGAAGGTACCATACGGGGAGGGAAGAAATGGAGCCAGCCCAGGGATAGCCGACTTTGGTCTGGCTGAGGGTCAGTGGGCTGCGGTGTGGACCCCCGCAGACCCCGACATAAGAGGTGAGTGTGTTTTGGACCCGGATCCCTGCTGACCCAGCAGCTGACTACTCGGCTGATGTGAGGGTCCTCGGCCGGGACATGGTGGTGTAGGGAGGGCCTGCGTCCCCCCCTGCTGCCTCTTGATTGGGTGGCAGTCTCCCCTCCTGCAGTCTGCAGCCATAGGCAAAGTGCCTGAATCCCTGCTGAGCAAGGAGGCAGACTACTTATCTGTGCTTACTGACTGTGGACTGGTTGATTTGCCCTGCTGCAGCTTTTGCCCTGTGTTAGGGCTGGGCTACTAACTGTTTAATTGTTGCAGCCCCTGCCCTGTGTTAGGGCTGGTCTGTTAGCTGTTTGATTGCGGCCCCCTTGCCCTGGGTCAGGGCCGGGCTACTAACAGTTTAATTGCTGACTGTCTATTGATTGCTGTTTGTCCTGAACTAAGGCCAGCCTGTGAACTGCTGGGGTTTGCCCGGCCTGGGCCGGGCTCAGACTTATACTGTGTGTAGTGGGTTGGAGTGGCCACCCACTGACCACAAGGGGGACACCCCCTTATTCTCCAGGGTACCCCCAATGGCCTACATTCAGTCAATGTTTCTTTCCTTCATACATGTCTATTTTAGAGGTTCATGGTCAGAAAAATTAATTTCAGCCTGAAATCTGGCACAGGTCTGGGAATAACGTTTTAAACTTTAAGAAGTAAATTGGATGTGCTGTTTTTAAATTACAGAAAAACAAAACCCAAGCCTTTGGTGGTTTCTTTATTTTAATCACCTTTCAGAAGTGAAATGTTGAAGGTACAGTAGTTAATCTTTAAATGAGTTACTCTTGTTCGTTTGAAAAAAAGAATGATGGGGTTATTTAAATTTAAAAAAATCTACTGTCAGATGAGTAATCATTCATCATAATATATGTATTAGTAGCTGTGTTCATTTACATTGTAATAGCCTCTTAAGACCTCTAGTTATGGAGTCATTGGGCTAGGCACTGTACAAACACTTGGTAAATAATACCTACTTCCCATATAGTGCATCAGAACACTTCAAACTGCCTTCCAAAGGATGAAAGTATCATTATCACCATTTATTACAGGTAGGACACCAGCAAAGAGAAATGAAATTACTTACCCAAGATCACTGACTGGCAGAGCTGGGGACAGAACAGATTTAGCCTGTATGCTTGGTGAGTGCTGTAGCTACTAGGCAACACTGGCTCCCTGAGAACTTATTGTGTAAAAGACATGACATAAAAGGCGGGTGAAACAAGTAAGCAGGTTGAAGCAGAGGAGGAACCTAGTCTATGGTGAGAGAATAGAGTAACAAAGGGTACGTCTACACAGCAGTGTTTTTTTAGAATAACTATGCGAGTGCCTACACAGCTAGCCGGTTATTTCGAAATAATTTCAAAATAACGGGTGCCTTATTTCAGCGTTTGTAAACCCCATTCCACGAGGAATAATGCCTCTTCCAAAATAGCTATTTCAGAATAGCAGTAGTGTTGAGGCTCACTGCTGCTATTTTGAAATAGTTCTCCCCCCAGGCCATTCAAAGTAATTACTCCGCACTACTTGCTGGGGCTTTAAGTCAAGGTAGCACATCCCCATGAGGGGAGCCTGCCTCAGAATAATTTCCAGGCTTCGCCTGTAGTGTAAACACACTGTTTTGAAATAAGCTATTTTGGAGTATTTCTTCCAGAATAGCTTATTCCGAAAAAACCATGCGGTGTAGACGTAGCCAACGTGAAGAGTGTGTTTCAGCCCAGATTAGCTCTGCACGCAGTTCCTAGCTAATCAGTCACATAAGCCAATAGTCAGTGGAAATGTTACATATCCCTTTCTGTGCCTAATGGTTACAGCTCTGACTCCTGATGCTGGCTCTTTATTATAAGCTGTAGACCCATTGGCTTTCTTGAGGTCTCTGATGCAATTCCCTTCTGTGTTGACCAGGAGGGTGCCATCACAATGAGAGAAATCACCACTTGCCATCTGTCACACTGTTCTCTGACAGCCCAAGGATTTTAATGCACTTCCTTCCACCCACTTTAACAGGGGATGAGATGGACTGTGTAGGTTTATTCAAGGTGGGCAAGAACACAGGCATCTTCCTTCACCATGCTGCAACTGAACATAGTACAGCCAGAATCTTGCATGTTGCGCTTTGTCCATGCAGTCAGTGCCACTGCAAGGGGGCAACAAGGCATATCCTCTTAAAATTAATTTAGTTCATTGTTTCTGCAGAAAACAATGACAGCTAGAGTGAGACTCCTGATAGAGTAAGAAATCCCTTATTACATAAGAAAGTCCATACTGGATCGGAACAAAAGTCCATCTAGTCAGAGCCGGCCCAAGATATGGGCTGCCCAGGCTACCGTCCGGGGCGACCCATTGTAGGGGGTGCCACACGGGGCTGCTGGGACAGGCGGGGGCAGCACCATGCATTATCCACACGCCCGGGGCAGTGCCACGCATGGGCTGCATGCCCGGGGCGGGGCCAGGGCCACGCATGCGCCTGGGGCGGGGACACGCATGCGCCGCGCGCCTGGGGTGGTGCCGTGCATGCACTGGGTGTCCGGGGGCCGGGAGCGCTGCATGCGTCGCACTCCCGTGGGGGACGCCGCACTCCAGGGGCCCGGGGCGCCCGAATGGCTCGGGCCGGCCCTGCATCTAGTCCAGTATCTTTGCTGTGCTTAAACAAACCATCCGAGATCTTTTAGAGGGGAAGAGGCAGTACGCCGCATTTATTGAGAATGCAACAGTAGCATATGCTTTTCAGCCACTCACACACACAGGCACCATACACACACAATCCCACCAGACGATATTACAGTTACCAGTCCAGGGTCTGGATCAATCTAGTGGCCAGGCAGATCGATCACAGAGGGCTCTATCGGTCGCGCGATCCGATGTTGCTGGAGTTAGTGGCAAGACAAACCCAAAGTTCCATAGCAAAGCACCCTGCTTTCTCTGTTGAAGTCTATGGATTTCCCTGTGTCAGTCTGTGACCGGTGTGTTATCTTGTTGATGTCAATCATTCCCAAAACATCTCCGAAGGCTCATCCTGTAATCAATCATCTTTTAGGGGTGCCAGCTCCACTTTAGGGCCATCAATCTGATCATTCCTTGACCATGGGCATGCACTGATGGTCCCTCTGGTGCCGATAAGTCTGTTTTCAGCCACGCTTCGCCCCTCCTTCCTTTGGCCAGAATAACCTTCGCTCTCAGAATAACCTTCGCACCTTTATCTCAACATGTACATACTACTTTCACACACAAACAATCCTCTACAAGGACTTTCCAAAAAAGAAGTATAATACAACAATATCCCATATTGGGCAAAGTAAAAAGGCCTTGTAAATCAAACAATTAAGACTTCGGCCATGAACAATCCTCCAATCTTATTAACAAAGACACAATACCAAAACTCTGTCTCTTTACTTATTAAACTCACTAAGCTTTAAAACAAAGGAATATATATCGTACTAAAGGGCTTAGTTTAATAAAATATCAAATGTGATCATATATTACCTTACATTGCTATATTATTAATCCAAAAATACAAATATAAAAAGAATAAAACTTTCAATCCCAACATCTTGTCTTCTGACAGTGGTCAATGCCAGGTACTCCAGAGGGAGTGAACAGAACAGGTATCATCAATTGATCCCTTCCCTGTTACCCATTTCCAGCCCCTGAAGGAGGCTAAGGACACCATTTGTAACCATGCTAGCTAATAAGTATTGATGGACCTATCCTCCATGAATGTATCTAGTTCTTTTTTGAAAGCTGTTAGTCCTGGTCATCACAACATCCTCTGTCAAGGAGTTCCACAGGTTGACTCTGTGCCGCATGAAGAAAAACTTATTTTTGTTTGTTTTAAACCTGGTACCTATTAATTTTGTTTGGTGACCCCCTAGTTATTGAAAGGGGCTCTAGCCTGTAATAGGTTGAGACAACCTTTCCACAGACCTTTAAACCAACCAATAGGGAGACTATGAGGCACCTTCGCAAATCACATTGCCAATCATGCCTATTTTCTAACTGCAATCACTGTTACAGCTAGATTGTGAATTGTGCACTTACCACAGTGCACTGTGGTATTCTGACACCATTGAAGTTCCTGGGACTGTGTGTGAGTCCTTTGCTCATGGTGATAATTAGGACTTACACAATCTGGCATTTTAAAAATAGACAGGCACAAAATCTAAGTTTGTGTTACTCTGAAAAGAAAAGGGTAACCGTCTATGTCTTGCTTGCTGCTGGAACAGTACTTGTTCTTTCTTTTTATTCCATTTTATTTCAAAACCAAATGGATTTTCAATGACAAGCTCCCGTTCAGTAGCTGTGGGAAGGCCACAATTTAAAAAACTCACATTGTGCGGAGGGAGAAAGTACTCAACAGAATCAGTAAGGATAATTTGTAAACAGCAATGAAGTTGACTGTGTGTTAAATTTGTCTCTGGTATATATCCAGGGAGGTCAGGGGCACTGCCCCTCCTGTAATTTTGGCTTAATTAGTTTACTTGCAAAAGTAAAATTACTTTTTTTTCATTTAACATTAATTTGTACAAAATAATATATTAAAAATAAGACACAAAAGCCAGGAGCAAACTAGTCAAATAACATACATGCAAACCTCAGATATATTTCACACATATTTTATAGCCCTTGGATATACATGTTGCTAGTAGTATAGAATTTCGGTCATTGATTTTCCAGCTGAGTCTCATGTAAAGCTTACAGGAGTCCTTCAAAAGACTCCAGCTGAGTTCAAAGTGCTTTGGATCAGGCCCCTTCTGCACAGGCTCCTGGTTATCCATGCCTTTCTCTACAACCTGGCTGTGAATCACTTGCTGGGATCATCTGTGTAGATCCCTATCCTTTCCCCTCCATTGCATGAACCACAGGCATATCAGTTCTTCCTATTCTCGGCCTATGGCACACAAGAGTTTAGACTCCTAAAAATGTTTTATTCTGGTTGTGGGCAAGGTGTGGGCATGTCTGGATCAAATTTAGTACCTGTGAAATACACAGGTCAGATTGGTGGTCCCTTCTCACCTTAAACTCTCACACCTCAATTGTATCACTTGAGTTGTATTTTGTGCAGCTTGTTTTCATATCTGATGAAGATTTGGGGCTAGGTGCTTGATGGGAGCAGCCAGAAAACTGGCGTCACCTCTCGGATTCTAGCTTCCAGGCACAGTGCTAGTCTCAGAGGCAAGAGCCCTGCACTTCATTATACGATTGGGTGAATTCTGAATACAGGGAGGGTAAGATAGTACAGAAAGCAGCAACAATGTAATTCCATTACACTTAGGAATTATCTTCAGCCTATCTCTAATCATTTTGTGTGGATTCAGAAACTGGAGAATCTGTCCTAGAGTATACAATATAATAACAATGTAATAATCCCCAAGTCAGCCATTAGTAAATATTCATCCCAGATATGAACTATTTTTTTCATCAACAGGTCCTGTAAAAAGAAATTCTGAAGATACTTGAATATTGTGGATAGAGCACTTTCAAATGCAAGCTAAAAAGGCCCAACAGGTTTTAATTAAATATTTACATGAGCGCAGTATGTATTGACAATCTCCAAAAATAACAATATTTTTATTTCAGTTCTTGTAAATTAGAAACACTTTTTATTGCTAATTTTAAACAGTTTTATTGCATAGACATATCTGCTATTTTTTTCCTGTATCCTAGCATAGGTAGTTAGCATGGCATGAAAATTTATGTCAATTTTGTTAAGTTTTAAATGTATGCTTTTAATTAGCTGATGCACTAAAGTAAATCCAATGAAATATCATAGGGGGGCAAATAATTAATTTCCTGTCCCATAGTACAATCTTGCTGTTTCCAGGCACAATATTTTGTCATTATGGAAGAAGCAGAAAGCAGCGAATTACCCATAAAAGATGCACAATTGGATCACTGGTCACAGCGATGGCTGGGCATCCGTGCTATCCATGCACTGAACTAGAGTGTGGAGTTCAAGTCTCTAGATCCCTGGATGTTTTAAGATTCCCTGGGTCTTGCCAGATTGCAGCATGGTTTCCTCCCTTGACCTCTCTGGAGTATTTCCTGAACACTGATTCTCAGTCTAAGTGGAAGTCCTTGGTGCCCCTGCCTTAAACCCCTGGGTCCAGTGCTGACCCCCAAGATACATGAATAGTCTAAACACACCCCCTGCTAGGGTAAGGCTAGAGCAGTCAGGAGCCATCCAGGTACTGTCTGTTCTAAAGCAAGTTTTTGTGTGCTCATACAGGGCATCAGCTGTCCTAGCTACTGTGACCTTCCATCCTCTATCTGTGCATAATGCTAAGGGTGTCCCTTTCGCCTTCTTTCCCCTGAGAATCCACATTTAAATTTCTGGGTAATCACCTCACCTCTTTTGTTCTCAGTAACTTCCCATTCTTACATCTTCCCATCTCCCCTCAGAGAGGGAACCATCTTTTCCCCTGCTGTGCAAATACGCTTAGCAGGTCTATTGTCCATTGAAAGCACTGTTGTTAAGTTTTCCTCACTATCACTAGTCTGTGGAATGTGTGTTATTTGGGCTGGTAAGATATGCCAGATGCAAATCTTGGGAAGAATTTATTATACAGCAGGTTTCATAAGAGCAACTCCATAATATTATCTAGCATTCGTGGGTTATACAAACAGATCCCCAGTATCTTCCCATCTATTAAAATTAAATGCATCATAATAAATAATGCATCTTGGCCAGGGGAATTCCTCTGAAATAGCTTCTGAAAAATGTGGTCCAATTTGTATCATTCTTCAAAGGGCGGTGTGCATGTAACACCTCTTGAAATTAAGAGGATCATTGCCTTCTTTTAGTCTTTATTTAAGTGAATTTATATATAGGCTTCTAGTCTGTTTTCATTTCACTCTTCATTCTGAGCCAGTTTGAATAATTGTTCAAGAAAGAATTCATGGACATAGCACCCAAATGTTTTGCTAAGCCTAAGGATGTAAAATTTCAATTAATTGGCTAATTGAAGTTGATGCAATTTATATCGACTATTCGTCGACAGGGGCTGTTGCTACGCTTCAAAGGTGAATGTGCTGCAGGGAGCATGGGGCCAGCGGGGGACTCAAGTAGTCCTCCACTGGCCCCATGCTCCCCACGGTGTTTCAAAGCGGCCGCTTCGCATGGAACCCGGGGTCAGCTGGGCATTCTGAGTCCCCAGCTAACCCCAGGCTCCATGCAATACTGCTGCTTTGAACTGCTGCGGGACCCTGGCATCAGGCTCCACAAAACGTTTCAAAGCAGTAGTGCCACATGGAGCCTAGGGTCAGTGGGGGAGTCCCCAGCTGACTCTGGGCTCCATGTGGCGCTGCCACTTTGAAACACCATGTGCAACCTGAGCCAGCTGGGGACCCTGGGCTGCATGCAGCATTTCAAAGTGGCAGATCCCGGGCTCCATGCAGCATTGCTGCTTTGAAACGCTGCATGCAAGCCGGGGTCAGCCCAGACCAGCCTGGGCTGCATGCAGCATTTCAAAGCAGCAGTGCCATGTGGAGCCCAGGCAGTGGCCCTGGCCTCCATGTGGCACTGCGCTTTGAAGCACCCCTTCCACTTCCCCCCCCCCACCTAGCTGCCTCTTTCTTATAGAGACAGTGTGGGGGGAGAGTAACTAGTCAATTAGCTTCTTGACTAGTTGTTCACATCCCTAGCTAAGCCTACTATAAAAAGGTGAAATATTTATACTTTAAGGTCTGGTCTATACTACATCAGAAGGATGAAGTAAGATGCACAACTCCAGCTACATAAGTTACATAGCTGGAGTTGACGTATCGTTCATCATGTTTCCGCACCGTGCACACAACAGGAGGCCAATGGGAGCAAGTGCTCCCCTTGGCTTCCCTTACTCCCCTTGTGAGGAGCAGGAGTATTGGCACTGATGGGGGCACCATTTGAGTTCGATCTAGCAGGTCTATACTACACCTGCTAAATCGAACATCGGAAGATTGTCTGCGGCAGCATAGATCTTCGGCGTAGCATGGATGTGCCCTAATACATTTTTAGAATCCTTTCAGGAAATTGTGTATATTTTTAATGAATCTAACCCAAATGGCCTGCATAGTGGGTGAATGTATCAGTGATTGTCATTAACTTAAGTCCTGATCCTGCCAACACTTATGTGTGAATTGTTTCATTAAGCAAAATGGCAATATTCATGTGCAGAATTAAGCACATGCATAAATTGATCATATGCATTACAAATCTACTGCACACATACTGTTATCTTGTTATAACATTAATTGCAGGCACCGCTATGTTCTGTGAAAACAATTGAGATCAACAGACAGATGTGTCCCAGTCGTTTCTCTTTCTTACATGCTAGCAAAATTGAGCATTCAGAATTTCCACACAGAAAACTCCTGCAGTGGAAGATAACATGTGTCAGGTCTGTAGCTCTCATTTAAGTATCTTTTGAAGGAATAAACCTGTTAAAGTAAAACTAAATGAGACATCATATTCAATTTCTAAAGGTCTCAATCACAGTGCATCTAGGGGTCAAGTAAAGTTCAGTTGGAAACAAATTACAAAAATAATGATAAAAGTGACTTTAAAGAAGGTTAGAGATAAGCATGGACTAGTCAAAGGATAAGTCATTTAATTCATCTACCAAATTAAAAAGGAAAAGAAGTCTTCAAAAACTGCAGTTTGTTTTGCAGGTAAATGTTAATGATCAGGAAAGAGAGGGGTTGATATGGTTATTCTAATGAAGGCATTTTCCCATCACTGTCATGGGAAATCAATAGGACAGCTCTCATGAGTGAGTCGTGAAGGATTTGGCCCTGTGATGGAATTAATGCCATCCAACATAAAATCATATTGATAGAAATCAATAGTTGTTTACTTTAGAGTGTCTGCCTAAAAACAAACAAAAAACCCATTTACATATTTTGTTAGTCTTTTAAGTGCTACCAGACTATTTGTTGTGTTTTAAGTTTTTCTTGCTTCAGACTAACTCAGTTACCCCTCTGAAGCTTAAAAACAAACAGACACTTGAAAAAAACCCACCAACAACTAATGCTTCAATCTGGGCTAAGAAACTTGTGTAAATGTTAATGGACATCCTTGTGATGCAGTGAAATCCACTAGGAACATTGCTGTTACTGTTCTTTTTGCATGGAAGGCGCTCGGATACTGTAATGGTAGGTGGCACTATAAAATGCTTGGATGGATGAGTAGATAAGAGATATTTGGGTTTCATAATATGGTTGGCTAACCTCTAGAGGAAGGAATTCAAAGGGGAAAATATCTATTCTGAACAGATCACACTCAATATATTATGATCGGGGCTCACACATCTGATAAAAATGTTTATGGCTCAGCTAGAAATATTGAAAGATGTTTCTACATCTTCCTAAAGAACACATATTACCTTATTCCTCTCCTGCAAAGACTTGTCCTTTCCCTTCTTGACTGGTGTAATTGTACTACTTAATATGGACTCTTAGCATTGCAAGAACAAAGTTAGAGACATAGTGTAAATATTGGGAGAATAGTTTCTGCGAGTATATTAGAGATGTGGCACACATACCTTGCTATAATAGTCTGAGTGACAACCTGGGGCAGATAAGAAGACAAATGATCTCTAAGATTCCAAAGTATTCTTACAAAAATCTATAATAAAACAAATGAGGTTTCACATGGGTCCTTGGCTCAGATAAATATATTTTTTTAATTTAATTGATACTGCTTTGATGACCTTGCCTTTTAAAACATTAGCCCAAAATATGTGATAGCCTTTGAAATAAGAAAGGGGTGCCAATCATCCTATTTATCTACCTGCCTAAGTTAATTTGGAGATGCATCACGGCCTAGAAAATGATGCTGTTGGTTGGAAATTCCAATAGTTCAGACTCTGACACAGACTTGCATGCTGACCTTTGTCAAGTCACTTACTCTCTCAAATCTAATCCTCAATTCTCACACTTCCCCAATTCACAGGAGAACTGTGAGGATTATTTAATAATTGTAGAGTGTTTATAACATGTAGAAATATATGGACAAATCAGTGGAAGATGAAGTCAAGAAAAAAACTGGAAAGCCTAGGAAGAGTAATGAAAAGTAGTAAACAAATAAGGGAAGGAAACAAATATGAGTTTCAGGTGGTGACAGGAAGACACAACATGGGGGAGAATAAAGAGGAAACAGAAAGCGGAGGAGAAGCAAGATAAAACCTGTCTGGGAGTGGGAGTAACAGCTGACAGTGACTGTAGGTTGTGGGAAAGTGAGAGTAGGAATTGACGACATAGAAGGGGAAGAGGCAGAGAGACAGAAAATTGGGGAGAGAAACATTTAGGCTATGTCTACATTGGCTCACTTTTGCGCCAAAGCTATGCAAATGAGGCTTAGCGTTAG
>JANRFK010001158.1:9395600-9407661 GCA_030068395.1 Apalone spinifera
TTTGATTGTATCCTTTGGTATATATGGTTGTGCCAATTTTCTTCCACTATTTAAGCTGAGGAAGTGGGTCTGGCCCCCGAAATCTCATCACCTAATAAACCATCTTGTTAGTCTTTAAAGTGCTACGTAATACAATCTAGATATTTATAGAGAAGCTGTAGCCATGTGTGATAGAAAAGCATGCTGAAACACGAAATGATAGAAAGTATTTGTCAGCACCAATAAACTTCAAAGAATCTTGGTTTTTTTCCCCCTCGTGTGAGCAAAATGGGCACTTCTTTGTTACTCAATCTTGGCCAAAGTTTGTCTTCAACTAATTTAATAACAAGAGCCCTAGAGAATCAAGAAGTAGAGAAAATTCAGAATGAGACACAAATTCTATCTTCGAGTTACATTCCTACCACCCTACTGACATCAGTTGGGTAGGTGTGACTAAGAACCTAAAGGACTCAGAGGCTACCCAGATCTCTTCAACTCCTTGAACTACTTCATCGCAAAGTTTCAGAGGAGTAGCTGAGTTAGTCTATAACTGGAAAAACTTTAAAAAAAAACTAATGAATAGTCTAGCAGCACCTTAGAGACTAACAAAACATGTAGGTGGTAACATGAGCTTTCGTGGGTATAATCCGCTTCTTGTGGGTTGTACCCATGAAAGCTCATGATATCACCTACATGTTTTGTTAGTCTTTATGGTGCTGCTAGACTATTCATTGTTTTTAAAGTTTCATCCCAAAGGAAGAATGTGGTGCATGATATTGTCTTCCAACCAGTCCTGTGTTGTCCCAGTATATCATTTCCCTCTGGAACAAGCACATGGCTTTCCCTAGCTGTTTTGTTATTAATGTAAAGTTTTTAAAATCCACAGACCCTTTCCTGCTGGAACAACTTGCTGCAAAACAATAACCCCCTGAGATGCCAGTTATTAACCAGTCTGGATATTCCTACTATGTTATTAATCCATTAAAAAGTTATCGCTGCACACTAAATTATTAACTTATTTGCTGTAAGAATAATATATATAGTGGTATTCTAAATGAAACAATGATTTAGCACCACCGTGGCTCTATTGGGTTCTTAGCTGAACCGCTAAGGTCTGATATCACTACTTTAGACCCTCTGCAGGCCGCTCATGGCGAAGGCTCCTGAACTGGCGTTTCCTTAGTCTGGCTCGTTGCACCTGATGGATCACAATTTACTGCCTAGAGACATAAAGTCATCCTCGTGCCAAAAACCTTTAGTCCCAAGAGAGCTGCCTTGTGCTAGAAGCTCTTGACTATATCTCTGAGATCTGTAGCATCCTGACAATGAGAGTTTTTCCTAAATTACATGCATGGTCGAGCTTTATGAGCCTGATTTGCTTCTATCCTGCATAGTTCTTTACACCAGTGCAAAGTGGCTGTAAAATGAAACCGTATCAGAAGAGTAGCATTTTATACTCTCTAGAGAGAGGAACAAATAGTGACGCCTGGTCCAGGGCAGGGGAGAATGAGGCTTTATAGTCTTTATATTGAAACACTGATATCTCAAAAGCTCTTTTCTTTTACGTCTCGATTTAGCTGAAGGATATCTCTTTCATTTGAATACTGAATCAAGCTTTCTTATGACAGCAGGTAAATCAAAGGCTATTTCCCTACTTGCAACTAGCTTTCAAGTAATTAGGAAGGTTACGTAACACAACACAACCCTCTTAATGAAAATAAAATGTTATAATATTTTTGTGCTTACCTCTCTCCTCTACGATTATGAGATCTGGACACCCTACAAATGGCATATCAAACGGCTGGAAGCCCTCCATATGTGGTCTACGAGTAGTGTGGGGACTTGCTGGCAGAAAAAAGTCACTCACCTGGAGATTCTCCAAAAGTCAAATGCTATGAGCCATGAGGCCACGTTGATAAAAGCCTAACTACACTGGGATGGGCACATCATTAGGATGCCTGAATGTAGACTCCTCCCTGAAGACTTCTCTGGAGAATTGGCCCCAAGATACCAAACTTAAGGCTACTGCAGAAAGTGGTGCAAGGACACATGACTGGGGCTGGAGCACATGACCTATGAGGAGAGGCTGAGTTGGGATTTAGTTGGGATTGGGCAGGGGGCTGGACTAGATGACGTCCTGAGGTCTCTTCCAGCTCTGTGGTTCTATGGCAGCATCTAGAACAGCATACATGTGCAATAAAACCAGATGATCTTGAGATGGTTGCATTAAACAGATCAGCATGGTGCCACACAACACTCAGAGCTTTCCAAGCCTTTGAAGAGGACAGAAGTAATTGATTGTTAGCTGCAAGGGGAAAGCATCATGATCTTGTTATAGCTACCATGATGCTCACTAATGACTTTGGTATCATGAGCTTTTGTGGGCATAACCCCACTTCTTCAGATGACCGGAGTATTAAAAGTCATCTGAAGAAGTGGATTATGCCCATGTAAACTCATGATACCATCAACATGTTTTGTTAGTCTTTGAGGTATTTGTTGTTTTTTACGTTTTTCTAGTTACAGACTAACTTGACTACCCCTCTGAAACTAATGACTTTGTTTGCCAGATTGGCTGAGGAGAATGCATGTCATGCTTTGGACTTTAGAGTCATGTCAGACTCCATAAAAATGGAGAGCATGAAAACATCATTGTCGAACAACGGATACACTCAACTAGCTACAGTATCCACCAGCCTATCCCAGTAGTCTATTCTTTCCAGTAGTAAAAAGCTTAAATAACAAACCAACACACACACACACACACACACACATCTCAGCAACCAAAACAAGACTTGATATAGCACTTAGGAAATCAATATAGAGCTTGGAGATGTAACACATATTGTGTCAGACAGTGCAACATGGTACTTTACTTTATGCCTGATTTGGACAGACCACCCGCGCTAGATGTTTTGCTCTCATACCAGCAAAATGAGCCTTAACCAAATCAAGTTATTTAAACTGTGATATCCATAGACATCCAGGAGCCTAGTCAGAGGTAGGCTTTGCCTTCCCAAACCACCAGGCATGACCCTGCCCACACTTGGCCCCCAGAACGCCTGCTGTAGGCACACTGGGGCAGAGTGTTGCTGCCCTCGGCACCTGCCCTTCCTGTGCTCCAGGCCGGGGAGGCTGGAGCCACATGCCTCCCTCCCTGCTCCAGGGGCTGGGGAGGTGGGAGCCATGCCGCGCAGTCTCATCCTCCCCTCCTCCACAACAGCCCATTGTGAGATCTCTTATGTTCATGGAACAAGTTCCTAACTGAGGTTGCTATTAAAAGTGTTTAAGACTTAGCCCCCTTCCTGCTTGGATACAAATGTTAGACTAGATCGAAGGGTATGCTTGGGGGATCACTGGAGAGCTGCGTTCTAATTAAAATATAGCTTGGACCAGTGGATAGGAAAATGCACAAGCACCAGGAAACTTAGGTTGTATTCCTGATTCTATCACTGACCCAATATGTGACCTTACGCTACTCATCTTGGTCCATATTTTTAAAGGCATTTAGGTGCCTAATGGTACAGATAGGCATTAAGTGGGATTTTAACAGAACTTTGGTACTATTGATCACTGATTTCAGTATCCCAGTCAGCCCATATATGTACCTGAAGAACTAAATACCTTTAAAAGTCTGTTTCTTTGCTGCTCAGTGCCCATTTCCTCTACCTCAGTTTGCTTGTCGGATCTATTTGGATTGTAGTCTCTTCAGAGCAGGGACTTCCTCTTTCTATGCTTAGCTCAAGAGGGCTTTAGCTAAAGTCTGTCTTGCTATCATAAGAGAAATAATAATATTCTTCTGCTCACTTGACAGGAAAGTAAGGGAGAACTTCCTGGTTCTTATAAATCATCACAAGCAGAAATTTTCATCGGACTTATCAACATATTTCTGAAGAGTCATGTTTGTCTTCTGATGGACCAGGCTTAATTCAAAGGTAGATATTTTCAAACTGTTCCCCACAGAGAATACTCCTCTCCAACCACTTACAAAACTATGAGCACCCACTGCCCTTATTTGATTGCAGTAATGATATATCCTATCACAGAAAAGTCACCCCGTATAGGTGGAACCTCTTTAGTTCAACACCCTTGGGACCTGACCAGTGCCTAACCAGAGAATTTTCCAGACCATTGGAGGTCAATATTTTCTAGCAGCATTACCAACACTTCCACTGCTTATTGTACTCTTAGAAGCTAAATTAGAGCTAAATATCAGCACAGAACACTGAGAGCTAGGACTGGTGTCTGTAAACAAACTTTATGGGACCTTGTTGTCAAGTTTCACAGCCATGCTAAGTGGACATCCAGCTAACTAAAATCATGCCAGACCACAGATGTTGCCAGGCCAAAGAGTGCCGGATTAGAGAGCTTCAGCATGTACCGAGTGCTTCTTTCCTCCTTGGTTCTGATCACAAGAAAACTTTTTAAACTGAATGAATAAATGAATGACTAGGTCCTTCAGTCTTTCAGCCTTCATCTCCAAGACTACATCTACACAACATGCTTGTTTCAAAATTAGTCCGTGGCAGGCTCCCCCAATGTGGATGTGCCACCTTAATTTAAGGCCCCAGCAGACACTGGGGAGTAATTACTTTGGATGGCCCTGGCAAGGAATAGCAGCAGTGAAGCATCCACAGTACTGCTATTCTGAAATAGCTATTTTGGAACAGGCATTATTCCTCGTGGAATGAGGTTTACAGAAGTCAGAATAATCCATTCATTATTCTGAAATAACAGAATTGCTGTGTAGATACTCACATTATTATTTTGGAATAACAGCCGTTATTCCAAAATGACATTGCTGTGTAGACACACCCTAAGAGGGGCTGAATCTCCAGTGGCTAATGGGTAAGATGTTTGTGAGTAGATGAACTAAAAACCTTTTCTGAGCCTGTCATCTCTATCCACATTGTTCTAAGACACCCAGAAATTGCAGCTAAGAGCTACAATATCATGCTTTATCAATTCTTAGTTACACTTGGGAATTCCACCAATGGCCTTCAAATTTCTGTTTTTCTAAGACATCACATATCTCAAAAGCTAAGATTGAAGAGATCAAACAAGGTTTCCCAGGTTAAGAATATGGGGGTTTTTTTCAGCATCTTTAAAAAAATTCCTCCTCCTAACTCTTTCATTGTGCCAAAAAATGGAATAAAAATGAAATATGGGCCAGACCAGTTCTTTGTAAATTTCAGGTTAGCATCTTCTGACAAGTGATATGACTATCAATAAATATAGTAAACAATGTTCCCCAGTGTAATCCTTCAATATGTGATGTATGTGCCCAGAAACTTAACTTCATGGCAAAAGCAATGTGTTTATTTGATCAGTCAAATAGTAAGGTACATAACATCTTGGTTTCTCCTGATTTTTGTATAATTGAAAGTGGTGGCATATATTAAAATGGTTATTCAAAACCTTTGGAACTTATCTTTGATGGGATGGTAAGATGAGGATGTCAGAAACATAGCAAAATATGTATATATTATAAGGTTATGCTGAAAGTGTAATAGTGTTGGGGAAATTTGCTCAGCTATCTACAGAGCAAGAGATGAAATAGTGTGTGTCCCAAAGGTATCTTGATAAATGGATGTACAATTTGAAAAGGCGGTTTATCAAAAGTTTCTATGTTGAGTTTCTTCATCCTTTAACTCTAAGTTCCCTGAAAGAAGTCTTTCTTCCATTCACTTCTGAACAGCAAAGGCAGGTGGCTTTCATTATAGTCAGTGCATAAAAGGCTTTATTACTTTCCTCTAAAATATTGACGGTTAGTTAACTGAATACAAAATCCTTACTCCTTGCATGGAACTTGGCATACTGCAAGCTCTATTTTGTAAAAAGTTATTCCTAGACCTACCCCTGCTAAAAAGTACTACTCCTGGGAATAAATTGATGGAGCAAAAGTGCTCTGCTACACTCCAACATGATTCCTAGAAGAGCCATCATTCTGAATCCATACTCTGAGCCTGAATGTCACAGGCAGGTTAAAAGTGTGGGTTTTCTATTTTCTTACTAGCATATTGTAAGAATCGTACTTGAACAACTCACCCAGCCCCTATGCTTTATCCCCCATATATTTGTCTGTCTATCTCATTTGGCTTATCTTCCCTGCCAGCATTCAATGGTGCCTTCTCCCCACAAACCATCTGTTGAAATTACACCAAATCCCAATTTTCTTTCTTTTTCTCAGTTCCACATTTCTCCTGGTTGTAAAGGCATCTGTGGGGCTTCATAGACTCGTTCTTCCCCTCTCCTCCCTACATCCATGTTGTGATCACTCCTCCTGATGTTGCTTCCACTAAAAAGCAACATCTCTCTTTTTCCAGATGCCCAAAATACTTGTAGATCTCCTGTCATGAATCCTGCAGCCGCCTCCTCATCTTAGGTGTTTCTCATACTCATATCACTACCTTCCAGTTCTTCCAACAAGCCAGTCACTAAAATGATCCTCTTTGCCTGTTAACCTAAATCTACCACTCCTCTCTCTGCATTCCTCAGCTGGACCCCTGTTGCTTACCTTCAAGTTCAAACATTGCACTTGTGTGTTCATTACTCTGCACAGCCTTCATGGTGCTTTGTATCTCATTACCCTCCTCCCCACCAATGTCAGCCTCTGCTCACTTCCATCTCTTGCTCTCATATTCATGCATTTTTATGATGCTGTTCTCTATGTATGGAATAATATTCTTGCCTACTTTGCCAAGCCACATTCAAATATTGTCCAAAAAATCTATACTTTTTCTACAGCGGGTTGGAGAATTGCAAGAGAAAGGAAGTAAGGAAGAGAGATAGTAGTGTGAATCATATTGTGTTATAAATTATGAAATAGATTTTTTTAAAGTGACCTACCCATAAAT
The DNA here is from genome assembly GCA_030068395.1 of Apalone spinifera. Lineage (NCBI taxonomy): Eukaryota > Metazoa > Chordata > Testudines > Trionychidae > Apalone > Apalone spinifera. The sequence continues at coordinate 9,402,437 of JANRFK010001158.1, forward strand.
TAACCTTGGAGTTCCCAGTGTCCCCTGACTTCTATGTGTCTATAGTTACACAATAAGCCATTTGCAACCAAAACTGTCTTTATTTTTGTGTATTGTAAAGGGCAGGAGCAAAATAAATACATATTAATAATACAAAACAGCATCTTTGTGGAATTCAGAGCAACTGGCCTCATAGTTCCTGCCTAATACTTAGTAGCAGCAAAACCTACCAAGTCCCCACTTCACTGAAAGAATTAGTACTTCTATGTCCTATTTACTGTACATAGCATTGTGAGAGGAACCAACACCTAGGAAAGTGATAGCAGACAACATTGTTTGTTCTGTGCAATTGCGTATATTCTTTCTCAACTAAATTGTATGCTTCAAAATCAGTTGCTAACAAGAGATGCTGATCACTATGTCTTGCCTAAATAGGCTAAAGTTCCGTCACATGCACCTCATGTTCCAGTTGCTTACTGCAAAGCTGGTAAAATTGCCTGATCTTGACTTTCTGTCATTTTCCTGCATTGACATGAGGACCTGTATGAATGAGATCATTTGTCCATAATAGGCCTATGGACTAAAATATGCACTGGTGTTGCCGCCACATTAATCCCAGGTTATTAGAGAGACAGGGTAATATCTATTATTGGACCAACTTCTGCTGATGAGAGAGAGAGAATTTTTAAGCTTACAGAGATCTCCTTCCGGTACCTCATGAAAACTGATGGTAAAATAATAACTGCACATTGATTCTGGGTCCTGAAAGTTAGTAGCAGTCTGTCCACTGGCTTAAATGGGAATCAGATTGGGCCTATATGGGATGTCATTGGATAAGAAAATTTGTATAGTAAGAAGAAAGTCAGAATCAGCTTCTAGAATCTTTACAGATATTTTTCTTCTATCTCTCCCAGCTTCTGTTTGTGCCAATGTAACCCACATACCAGCTGGGTATGGTTCACTGTCCTATGTATGTGGGTTCCTCCAGCAAAGCAGAAAATGCAAATATCAAAGATGGCCATTGTACCAGTTTCTCTCAAAACACATGGACTGTCAGACAAAAGGTGGTTGGCATGTTAGTTTGTTCATGCATTCCCCCAGGTTCTCTTTTGTTTCAAAGTGGGGGGCAAGATGGTAGCCCAATATTGGATGTGAAAAATTGCCTATCATGAAAGGGTGAAATGATGCTCAAACTTTTAATCACGTTCACCTCTCCCTACTCATCACATCTACACTGATCTCATAATGCTTCTGTTACTGTTGTTGTTGTTTGCAGTTGCCTAGCTTGGTTGTGTCCAGTTCAAAATTAAGCAGGCGACGTTATTAAATTCTAAACACTTGGTTGAACAAAAGCCTGCTTCATAAATCATTCTTTAATAGCCTGTCTAAAATTTCTTTAGGGGGTTGCAGCTGCATTGCAATGTGGCTCAGCCAGCCGGATTCTAATTATTGAAATTATACAGCCAGCAGTTAAACCAGCAAACAAACCTACACAGAGTGGTGCAGTAATCTGATGTCAGTTAGGCTCATTCCTGTTGTTTCTGCATTTTGTCATGCCCTAAACTGCTGAGCCCAGATGCTCTGAGTGTTGGACATAGTATTGTTTGGAATTCCTGCATAGGACTGTTTGAGCCTACTCTGTTCTTTGCTAGATGGAAGGGTATTCCCTCTGCAAGCACGAGACTTTTCACCCCGCTCTGCATGAACACCGAGGTGATCTAGCAAGTGCATTGCAGAATACCTGCAAGATTATTTATTTGTCTTAAATATTCTGCAGCTAGTTGCAGCACATTTTACAAGAATGGAGGCAAACAAAACAAAACAAAACAAAAGACGAATAGTGATACTTTTCCAGATCACATATTTATTTCTTGGTCATTATTATGGTCTTTTAGTTATGTTACTTACATGCTAAATGACACAAGAAGTTATTGCATTAATGTGTGAGCTGCTCGTGAAGGAAATTTGTAACTATAAAGTCATCAGTGGTTTTTCTTCCCCTCTGCTGTACTTTGCCCTTCCATTTTTTAAAAAAATGCATTTATTTACCTGTATCAAGAGCTGGCATTCTTTCCGTTACACTGCAGGAAACAGTAAAAGCAAAGGATACTTCTTTGACTAAACCGTATATAAAACTTCTCACAGTTTCCCTTTAAGAATCTTAAAATGAGAAAGAATTGCAGAAGAGAGGTGACCAGAAAGTAGAAGATAGGATTAATTATATCTAAACATATTTGCAATACATAATTGGGGAGACTGACTAGTTTTTCTGTCTTGTGGAATGTTTCAGTGACAGTCTTATCATGAGCTCTTTAGAATATTGTTTGCACTATCTGTGACCTGCTGGTTGGAATAAATTTCTGTAGTAAGCCATCATTTATACTCTGTCTACAATAAACATCAGGAGGCAACAGCTACTGAAGAGAACGTGGCTAGATAAACTGGTAGGAAAATAGCACATTCTCATTTTGTAGAGACTAGGAGATTTAGAGACAACTATTTCAGCATATTGAATTTAATAATCTGGTTCAGAATATACATATGAAGAATGACAAATTGGGCAGCTTTCTCCTGCCTCCTCTAAGGTCTTATAACAGTATTGTTGGTATGTTTTCTCTGTAATTGTGTTGAGTAACAGAAATCTGTGCTGTCTCTATGGAGACAAGATTTCTGTACTATTTGTGGTAGGCTCATGAGGTACCGAGATTTTTCTTTTAAAAATTTCCTTTCTGCTCTTGTGCCACAGCACAGATAAGATGGTGAGTCTCAATTTATCATCTGGCACAGCACAACATTTCCTTGGCTATCATGTTAAGAGCTTAATAGCCCCTTGAATCAAAGCTAAGTTAGTCTTAATCTTAATGAAGTGAAACACTTTCCATTGACAATCTACTGTCACGTGACATATTAGTGTCAGACACTCACTTTATATAAGTAGGCTTTTAACACAGATGAAAGCCGAGATATTAAAATTGTGCATACTAACTAACTAACTAACTAACTAACTAACTAACTAACTAACTAAAAGATGTTTTTCCTCCATTTTTGAGTTATAGCCTTAAAGACAAAGAAGCCTTACAATGTATATATTAATTAAAATATTTAAATGAAGGTAAATCAGAGTAGGACAGCACAATCTACAGTAAGAAAATTCCAAGACAGATAATGGTGATGGTATCAGTTTTAGAAGAGTTTTCACCAAATGGGAGATAGCAGAAAATAGCTTTTTTTAGCCATCATTGAATCCAGGGACGGGCAATAAGCAGTCTACAAGCTGGATGCAATTCACCAGGGTTAGACCCATGTCAAGCTATCAGACACTTTATTTAAACTATCTACAGGAATAGCCGCTCACAGCTTTCATTGACTAGAATTCACCGTTCCTGGCCAATGGGCACTGCAGGAAGCAGCACAGGTCATGACACTATTTCCCGCAAAACCCAATTACCACATCTACACTAGAGCCAACTCACTTTATTTTGGTCTCTGAACTTGTGTGCTACACTTTTCCTCAATAGTTCGGAGCAGTTTCACTAAAAGTTTTATGAGCAAAATTTTACTGCCATTTTAAAAAAATCTATTGCCAACATACTTATGAGGACCTATAGCTAATTTTACATTATCTGGTTCTGAGGTAGCTAAGGAAGTGTTATTTGGAGTGTTGCATGCAATCTTAAAACCAACAGAAATGTAAGGTCAAGAGGAAGGATGGTATGGGGGGAAGACCAGGAACAGAACTCAGGAGAGCTGGGTTTTCTTCCAGCTTCTTGTGTGATCTAATCACTTTAATTGCTCAGTGCTTCTGTTCCCTATCAGTATAATAGGACTGATAATATTTTGTCTATCCTGTATACTTAGTAAATGTAGTGGCAGGGACTGCCTCTTTTATATGTATGTATAATGCCAGCAACATGGGATCCCCATTTTTTTGTTAGGACTTTAAGCACCACTGTAATATAAATAATGATAAAAAATACTGAAAGTTATTGAGAATAACTAAAGTCAATTCATTTCTTTAGCTTTTGGATCAGATCCTAAACATGGATACTTTGTTATGATTTGTTACATATTTGAAAGACAACTCCACTTACTACAGTTTATGTAATTTGAAATCAAGAGCATGAGGTCATAAATGTAACAACGACACAAAGTTATAAAACTTGGACTTGGAGTTGGGGATTAGCATTCCAGTTATGCAACTGAATTACTTTGAGACATTGGTCAACTCACTTAGCTTCCATGCCGCTGAGAAAAGGGCTTAGCTCTCTATTGAGGAACTGAGAAATTTACTGATCACAAAGTGATTTGAGATCTACATGGAAAAGGCTATGTAAGTAAAATGTTGTTTTATTATTAGAACACTTTCTCCCAACATCTGCCGTGGTTATTAGGGTCAGAGGATCTTCTATCAATTTCACTTTTTGGACAAATCACTCGGAACAAATGGATTTGTTTTAACATGCCAGACAGAAGACTACAGGAGTGGCCCAGACAGGACTGCTGATGAAGGGTGAGAGAAGGGGACAATTCCCCAGAACCCAGAGACTCAAAAGGGCCCAGAGCTCCCACTGCGACTACTGCAACCACAGCAGCAACTGGAATCCCAGGCCCCTTTGAATTGCTGCTAGAGCGTTGTAGCGCTGCTCTGCACAGCTCTGAGGGCGGGGATGTAGGGGGAAGGCACACTGCTGCTGAACCAACCTAAACTCTCTTGGTGGCTGCTCTCAGCTCCACCCCTTCTGGGGGTGCAGAGCATTGCCTTGCACCTTGCTTAGGGGCTTGTGGTGTCAGCCCTCCTGGGCCCAGAGGTGTAGATGACTGAGTGGAAGGTGCTCTAACAATGTCAGTTTACAAGAGGTTCTGCAAAGTTCCCTTGTTTGTGTTAGCATGCAGATGGAGGACAAACTACAAATTCATGAGCAGTTTGTGTGGACATGAATGCAAAAGTCCATATTCATATTCGTCATGAATATGTATATAGGAGGACAGATTTCTGCGCTGAGAGTTCAAAAGAGATCTGAAATGGTAACACGCACGTAGTATGAGGAGCTCTAAAGTTGTGTGCACTTTAAAATAACAACTCTACTGTTTGCCAGATTTTTGTCATTTCCACTCTAGTGTGTGTCTAGACTACAGGGTTGTTTTTTTAAAAAGTGGACTTTTTTCGAAAAAAACTTCCCCTGAGTCTAGATTGCTGCCGCGTTCTTTCGAAAGTAAATCGAAAGAACGTGGCAGTTTTTTCGATC
>JANRFK010001158.1:9430786-9440988 GCA_030068395.1 Apalone spinifera
TAGTAGACATACGCATAGTAGACATACGCATACTCCCAATTAGCCTTCTTGGGTTCATCACAACCATTATCTACTTACTGAGAGCTTTATAATCTAACACAGGGATGGACTCAAGCTTCTACATCTGCATATGAATCAGGGCTAAGGTGCGTCTTTCACTATTTCTGAATTTTTCTTTGAGTGTCTTTTCATTCCATGCAGTGAAACTCAGGGAAAACTCTGCTTTGCCAAGGATCGAGTGAAAAACATTGAAAATCAGAGTTTCACTTAGTTTCTAGTTCAGGGCAGAAGCATGGTGCAGAAATCCTTCAAAATTTCACCCAGTTTTGCTCAAAATTCAGCGACTGTTAGGAAAAAAAGCATCAAACCCACGACTCACTTTGAGTTTCTAGTAAACCCCACATCAACTGAGCCTAGATTATATGATACAGATTTTAATAGGTCTAAGTATATCACACATGGGCATGTTGGGTTGGGTCCATTAAGACGCAGCAGTGTGGCAAAAGGGAAAAAAATGGGAGAAGTCAGTAACGAGATATGCGTTAATCTTTTTTCAGAATGTTGTATCAAAGAGCATAAAATAGAAGTTTAAAATTAGATTAAACAGTAATCATGGATGGCAGCCCATGAATTTTGTAGGCCTGAGTCTTCACTGCCTTGTGCTTTGTGTCATTCTTTATATCAGTGCCAAGTGGGCTGTTAAGGTCCAGTGGTCATGGCTTGAGTGTAGGCAATGGGCGTCTCTAGATCAGTTCCCTGTCCACTTCAAAGTGACTGTGGACATGTCACCTCCTCTCTCTCTATGACTCAATTCCTCTACTGTCAACTGGGGATACTAGCACTTATCTTGAACATGGTGGTGGAGTGGCTCCAACTCATCTGACAAAGTTGGTTTTTCCCATGAAAACTCATGATTCTATGGATTTTTTTAGTTTTTAAGGTGCCATAGGACCCCTCGTTGTTTTAATAGATGTGGAGGTCATGAAAGTATCATGGGTTGACCAGAGCTGTATTGATTTATGCTAGTAGAGGTGCTGACAATAGTCATTTTGCATCTGAAATAGGTTTTGTAGTTTCTTTCAGTGCCTTTCCCTGAATTGTGCTGCTATTTGAAATGAGCTGTCTTCCCGGAAGCTGAATGTAAAGACAAGTTAGATTTTTTTCCCCTAACTATTCTCTTAAAGATGTACTGGGACTGACACTGAATTATTAGCACTTATGTTCACTACTTGGTTTTGGAGCCAAATCCCTAATTATTTATCCCTTCCTAATTGAGGCTGTCTTGGACAATCACCACATTTTGTGGTGACATCCATATATTCGCTTTCCCTCTAGCAGTGACTACATTGCTGAAGGATATACCCTTTCAGACTCCTAATCTGTGGAGTTTCCTCTGCTAGTTGATAATATCGTCACCATGATAGTGCTGCTGACATATTCTTGGAGTACAGCCCTAAGTTGTAGTCCATTTGGACCCATTATCAAGGTTTACTGGGTTATACAACCTACCCTCCTTCTTCTGATCATCCCCTGTCACATATTAACCATCTGGTTTGGTAGAAGCTGCCTTCTAACAGTTTTTTTTTCATATTGGTCCTTGTGCCAAATCTCTGTTCCCATGGAAACTATTGTAAAAGCACCTTAATGTCTCAGAGATCTTGCCTTTGCTGTCTATAATGGGTCACATTTCCTTTTACTTTAGGCTCTCTGGGTTTTTATTGTTGCCACCTATCCTGAAAACTGCAAGAGACAGAGGGAGGGTCATGATTTTTGTATATCAGTCCTGTTGCTCCATTTGCACTTTTTAATTTTTTAGAGTCATAAAACATGTTGGGAATGAACACTATTACAAATGTTAAAGCAGCATCAGAGAAACCAGTCAAGAAGCAGGACACACTAATAGATGGCATGAAGAGGAACAATATTTTCAGATGCATATATTTTAACAGGGTTTTTAAGGGAGTGGAAAAGGTTTGGAGAGGCTGCTGCCATCAGAGGGTTGATGGGGTTGTTCATGAGTGAAGGAGTTGCCCTGTTTGCATCTTACAGCATGTATCAGTCAGAGAGCTTATGACAGGGATGAGTTAGCCCCCACGCATTGAGTGATAAAATTGATTATGTGGATGAGATAATTATTCAGCTTTATGAGCCTTCCTCTCCTCCACAGGAAATGGAAGCTGCATTTCCCACCACAAAATGAACTTTTATTATGACATGATTATAGAAAAATATGCAGGAGAACCATCCTAATAAGGGAGCTATGCCAAGAGAAGTTTACCTTAACTATGCAGACCCTGGTCCAGCAATCATTGATACACATGCTTTCTCCTTAGCATAGGATTCAGATGTTTAAAGTTAACCATGTGTCTGCAGAAATCATAAGACATAAACGGTATATAATGTTTATGCTGATCTTCTTCGTAGGGCTAAATTTTACTCAATATGTATAGTTCAGTAACCAACAGCAGACTCTGCATAATGAAAGCAAAGGGTTTGAGTGCTCATATTAATAACGCCAGGTAAGTAGTTGCATTACAGAGCCATTTGCAGTGCATGACAACTTTTATTGGCTCTACAAAACCTACATGTTCCTGAGAGGCATCTCCTGACACAATTTCTATTAAATATTTACATAAGGCCATTTTTCCTAAAGCGGTATCATAATACATCTCTGGAGATGGGGAACAGAGGGGAAACCTACCATTATAGTGTTCCTACACAGATTTAATACTGAGGAATTTAGTTTTTCTCCAGCAATCCTGTGCACAATTAGAGCGTGGTGTTGGTTAAGCACAATAAAAGGTGTGAGTCTGGACATAACAACCCCTGAGTGCTGTTTCTTGCCAGGACTTTGTTTTCCTAACTGCCACCATCTGCTCTGCTTGGCCTGCCACTAACTATACAGATTGAAAGCTTAGTTAGCTTGCCTGCCTATCAATTATGGGAGGATGAGACACATTTTAGTGTCATTGCTTCTACAAATAGAGCAAAGTCCCTAAAATGCACCTTATCCCAATGACAAGTGAATATTGTCAGACCATAGGATAAAAAGTTGGGAATCTCTGGCTAGGTCCTTTCCTTAACACTACCCTGCCTCAGTGTCCTTCTTAGAGGCTTTGACACAAGAAAACATTTAGGGTATGTCTACACTAGCTCATTAATTCGAGCTAAGTAGGCAAATCAGGCAACCGGAGTTGTAAATGAAGCCCGGGATTTAAATATCCTGGGCTTTATTTGCATGTTCCCGTCTGGCCGCCATTTTTAAATCCCCGTAGTCTGAACTGACTGCCCGCAGCTACACGCGGCAGTCAGAAATTAATCTGAACTAAGTCCTTAGTTCAGATTAACTGTTACTCCCCATGGAATGAGGTGTAACAGTTCATCTGAATTAAGGATTTAGTTCGGATTAACTTTAAACTGCTGCGTGTAGCCGCGGGCAGTTTGTTTGAACTAAGGGGATTTAAAAATGGCGGCCGGATGGGAACATGCAAATAAAGCCCGGGATATTTAAATCCCGGGCTTCATTTGCAACTTCGAATGCCTACATTAGCCTCTCTAGTTCGGACTAGGGGGCTAGAATAGACATACCCTTAAGGAAGAGCTTAACTTTAGCATACTAGGAACAAAAAAGAATTCTGACAATGGAATTGGTATATTACTAGCTGCAAATGATCAAATTACCAAGAGAAATGAAGAACTGGCAGAAATGTTCAATAACATAACCCTATTCTCTATTCTGGGGGGAAAACAGTGATATAGTCTCATTGTATGGTGATAACTCTTTCCATTTCATTAGGCTATCTGGATGTTGTTAAACAGAAGCTACTAAAATTAGACATTTCTAAATCAGCAGGTCCAGAAAACTTGAATCCAAGAATTCTTAAAGGGGTGTCTGAGGAGCTCACTAGACCATTAATCTTGAATTTCAGTAAGGCTTGGAGCACTGAAGAAATTCCTGAAGACTGGAAGAAAGCTAAAGAACCAATTTTTGAAAAGGATAAATGGCATGATCTGGATAATTATAGGCCTGTGAGCCTGGCATTGGTTCCAGATTAATAATGGAAAGGTTGATATGGGACTCAATTAATAAAGAATTTAAAAGGTCATGTAATTAATGCAAATTAATATGGTCTCATTCAAAAACTAGATCCTGTACAACTTACTGGATATCTTTTATTTTTTAAATGAGATTATAATTTGCTAAAGGTTACAGTGTTGACAAAATATTCTTAGATTCCTAGAAGAGATTTGACTTGGTACCACATGTCATTTTGATACAAAAAATAACAGTATAAAATTAATCTGGAACATATTCAAATGGCTTAAAACCAGGCTAACTGATAGGTCTCAAAATGTTATTGTGAAGTGGTGATCATTATCAAGTGGTGTCCTGCAGGGGATGATTACTGTGTTAATTAACATTTTTATCAATGCCCTGGAGAAAAGTAATCACTAACATGCTTTTAACATGACCCAAAAAATGAGGGAGTTTTAACTAATGAAGAGAACGGGTCACTTATTCAAAAAGGGTATGTCTACACTTGCACTCTAGTTCGAACTAGGGATGCAAATGTAGGCATTCAAAATAGTCAATGAAGTAGGGATTTAAATATCCCGCACTTCATTAGCATGATCTCGCCAGCACGTTACTCCGATCAACAGCTGTTTTGAAAGTGAAAGTGCACGCCGGGACACGTTAGTTCAAACCAAACCCCTTGGTTCGAACTAACATTACTCCTCAAAAAATGAGTAATGTTAGTTCGAACCAAGGGGTTTCGTTTGAACTAACGCACCCCGGTGTGCACTTTCACTTTTGAAACAGCTGTTGATCAGAGTAACGCGCCGGCGAGATCATGCTAATGACGCGCGGGATATTTAAATCCCCGCTTTGTTGACTATTTTGAATGCCTACATTTGCATCCCTAGTTCAAACTAGAGTGCAAGTGTAGACATACCCAAAGCGATCTGGATAGCTTGGTAAAGTTAGTGCAAGCAAACATGCATTTCAGTACAGATAAAGGTAAATGTATTTATCTTGGAACGAATACTGTACATTCTCTTACAAGATGGGAGAGTCTATTCTGGGAAGCAGTGATTCTGAAAAAGAGATGTTCATGGTGGCTAATCAGCTGCCAAAACAAATCTGTGGCCAAAACAGCTAATGTGAACCTAAAGTTCATAAACAGGAGAATCTCAGGTAAGGCTAGAAAGATTATTTTAAGTCTGTATATGTTTAAAACAAAGGAGTCCCAGAGTATTATGAAGTCCACAGGGAAATTTGCTATTGCTAGTACGTTTACATTGCGGGTGTGGAGCTACTGCAATGGACCCTAAAACAGATAAGTACTTTCTTCTGTAAAGATTTTGATTTAAAAGTATCTAACCATGAGAAGAAGTCACTTTTTAAATTTTATTTTTTAAAATTAAATTAAGATTTGCATTACTGTTTACAGTGTTGTTGTAGCCATGCAGGTCTTAGGCCATGAGAGAGAGAACTTGGATGAGGGCATATCTTTACTAGACCAACTTCTGTTGGTAAATGAGACAAACTTTAGAACAGAGCTCTATTTTAGACCTGTCAAGCTTGAAAGTTTGCCTCTCTCACCAACAGACGTTGATCCAATAAAGGATATCACTCTCAGTGTCTCAAGATTTTCATTATTTTTTGTCTTTCCTGTTACTTGGTACATCTAACTAACGGTCAATAACTACTCTTTAATGTATTACAAAACCAAGGCTTAGTGCAAGTCTGAAGGGCAACCTGGTATAATGCATTTTTAGCCTTTATACAATTTGTGCAAACACGCAAAACATTTCTAGCAACCCCAGACTAGAAATGAGGGGTTTCATGGCCTTCAGAAGACTGAAGTGTTTTTAGCTCTACTCCAGTTGAAAAGTCATTAATAAGAGGCAAGGGGTTCTTCATGCATTGGGAAAAGGGACCAAGGAGCTGTAAGAGACATTGCTTATTCGGAGGCTCATCCAAAGCTAATGTAAAGACTCCCATTGATTTTAGAGGGCTTTCTATCTGGCTCTGAATGTTTCTAATGACTTTCTGAATGAGAAATGAAATCAGGAATAAAACCCACAAATAACTGAGCAATGACCAATGAAATGAGTCTTACATAACACTGCAACCCCAACTCTGCAATTTTTTAAGAGGCACACCAATAAAGGAGTGTGGCTAGAACTGAAAACAACCACAACAGCAACAAATATTATTCACCTGCAATTCTACAAAACTGCGAGATAGCATGTATTTCAGCTTGAACTGAAAACCCTTTTTAAAAAATTCCAGCTCCAATGAAATGTTTCATTTTCACTTTGACCACATTCAAATGTGTTGATTCTTTGTATGGACATGTTAAAAGAAAAATCTTGTTGACTTGAAAAACTGAACAGTTTAATTTGAATTTTGTTCACAGGGCTTTTTTCCCCTTAAACCGAACGAAATCAGCGAACTGACATGAATCCATGAAACTGTCCATTGTCACCACATCTGCATTTTTCTCTGAAAAAAATGTCAGCGGAAAAATGTCACCTCGGCTCTAATTTTGACATGAATGTACTGCATCAACCTCTTTTGCTAGTTTGGCGGCGAGGTGGGTCAAGTAATGATCCTGCCAACTCCCTGCTATTCTTCCTGCACATGTGCTCCACGGTGGAGTATTGACTGCACAACCCTTGTTCCCACTTCCTGTTCCTCCCAGGTCAATCAGAACATCCAGATTGGTCCTACAGTGGGTTGTGAGTGAGCACAATCTACTCTCAAACTAATAAAATGACATTTACCATTTAAAATGAATTAGTGTGGGAAGGAAAGGTGGTAGGTGAATCTCAACCATGACTCAGATTCTCCAACATGTGTCATGTAAAATATTATCGCTGAGCTACTTATGTGGGAAGTGCTTAGCTTAAGGAGAAGGCATCTAATGACTGAAGAAGAAAGGCAGACAAAAGACTTGGAACACACTGGAAATCTATTGCTCCTGTCAACATACGCCTGACAGGTGAGGTAATATCTTTTATTGGATCCGCTTGTGTTGGTGAAAGAGACAAGTTTATGAGCCACACCATGCTCTAGCTTAGTTGATTTGAAGAAAAGCTCTGTGTGCTTCAAAAGCTTGTCTCGCCAAAAAAAACTGGTCCAATAAAAGTTATTTTCTAACACATCTTGTCTCCTGGGACTGACGCAGCTACAATTACACTGCCTATTACATAAGCCTGAGGGATTTAAATGTGTAACCCCACATAATTCAAATATATTGACTTTATAGACCCTTTCCAATGCTTCAAAGGTAAAAATGAAGCTGGCTACATGGAAATGGAATAGAAATTGTCAAAAAGTTCTTGGTGATGCACAAATATATAGGGAGAGCCTCCGAGTGTGAGAAGGAAATAAAAAAAAATGGTTCTACTTCAGATTAAAAATGGAGAAGATTCTTTGTAATGGAATGGGAGGATATATTGTAAGCACAAAGCCTTAGCGGGAAAGATTAAGTAGAGCAAGGGACAAGGAATGTGAAATCAACGGCACAGTATAGATTGTGAGTCACCAAAAACAGCTGCAGTGAGGCTTGTTTTCAAGCACCCACAGTTAATGCCTCTGCTTGAGTGCTGTTTTGATATGGCAATCTCGGCACTGCATGGGGAGACTGTACAACTGAAGTTCATCATGTTGGGTGGACCCCTAGTATGACTAATGTTAGGGCTAGTATGTGCTGACTGTTAAGAAAGACCTTGGTGCTTTATTCTCTGAGGGCCCATTATAAAACTAAATACATCATCATGTGCTGCGCATGTTTCTGTGACCTTCGTAACCCCTGATGAGACACTTACCTCACAAGTAGTGTTGGCACAAAAAAGAATATCAAACCATAAAGCTGCTTGGCAGGGTTTAAACCTCTAAAAAAAAGAGAGAGGGGGAAATATCTGATTTGTCTGATCAAAGTGAAATGGAAAAATACAATATCTGGTGTTAAAACTAATGATGATGCCCCTTCCCCGTCACCACCAAAGTAGAAGTTCCTGTCCTTCAGTAGTTGTGTTATTACTGCACAGGGCCGTGGGAACAATGAGCTTGACCTCATGAGGTGCCCTTTCATTTCTTTCAGCAGAGCCTAGGGGTTATTGAGTGATTTGGGGAAGTGCCAGTGAGTCTGTCCCAGCCACAACCGTGTTGATGTAGGGAGAGCCTAGAGGTTGTGAAAGGGGAGGGAATGAAGTCTTCCATTGAGACTGTGCTCTCCTGAGGAACCTCCTGCTCTTAGCTATCCATGCTAGGCAGCGAAGAAGCAATGTAAGTTGTGGAGGTGTATTGTTTTAAACAAACGTTGCTGTAATTTGCTTTGCCAAGAGAACACTCATAGCTCTCCAGCCCCCCAGCTCTGGGCTTGTGATGGACAGAAGTGGGGATTCCGGCACAAAATCTGCCCACTCCCTTCCACACCAGCCTTCACTAAATCCATGGGCAAAGGCATCTCTCCACTCTGAGGTGCGTTGGAGACTCAGGAGGCAGCTTGACACAGTGCTTACACAATGGAGGTTGTCGGAGCTCTCTCTTCATGAGGGAGAGTTTCACCATAATGAACCAGTCTTTGAAATGTAGCTTATCTGTACCAAGGTTCTCCTGAATCCACTTTTTCATGCTCAGGTAGTTGATTTCAGGTCTGAAGCTCCAATCCGGCAAAGATTTACACATGTACTTATCTTTATCCACTCTCAGTAGTTTCACTGACAGCAAGAGCAAGTGAGCCAAGCACATGAATAATCCTTTGGAGAAACAGGCCCTTGGTTTCCAAGAAGTGAGACCCTCCCACGCCAGAAGGGAGAGCAGTGCTGTGTTCAGACAGGAGGGGAATGCACAGGGGAACTGAGACATGGTTAAAATCATGGCAACTCTGTTAACATCTTACCATACCTATAAAAAGGTTTTTCTGGCGGGACGACAGAGTGACGTCATCACAACACTCTGCATCCCGCAGCCCCTCCCCCCTCAGCCAGCCTCCTCCCTCTCTTTTCTCTGCTGCTAACCCCATAATGGGGTCGGCAACCTATGGCTCATCAGCCTAAATATGGCTCCTTGACTCCTCAACAGCAGCCCTCACCTTCCTTGCATCTTTAAGGTAAGATGTGGGGGTTTGTGGGGGAAGGAAGCGGGGCAGGACTGAATGGCGAGTGGATGGGTGGCAGTGAGGCCCAGGGGAGGGGGTGGCACTGGGGTACACCCCAACTCAGTGAGCTGCCACACAGCGGCTGGCTAAACTCTGGCAGAAACCACATGGAGGGCGGCTGCCGAACCTGAGTGGCTGCACAGCAGCTGGCTGAAACTTCAGCAGCTGCCATGTGCTTTTCAAAATAGCTGCTCCGACCCAAGCGGAGTGGTGGCAGGACCTGCACCGTTGGGAGTCGTGTGTGTGTGTGGGGGGGAGGTTGGGACTGGGGAGCACCCCGAGCCACTGCACAATGGCTGGCTGAAGCTCCGGCAGTCACCATGTGGCAGGTGGCTGCTGGTGTTTTTAAAACAGCGGCTCCATTGCACCAGTGGCAGGAACCTTGCAGTGGAGGCTGGGGAGAGAGAGAAAGTACCGGGCTGGCGGGGGGTGGTGTAGTGGTCAATTGTGGAAGAACTTTGTACGTGTTAGTTTAGGGGTGGTGAGGCCTGCATTCCTTCCCCCCTCTCCCTTTCCCCTATATCTGATGAGCCAGAAGCAAGCCTTTGGGAACATGCACCATTTAAGATAAGCATTGTTGCCAGTATAGCAAGAACAAGTATGAGATAACGGTAAAGGGCAAGAACGCATAAACAATTCTGTTTACCCTAACGTACTGATCATGTAAACAGGGCCAAAGGACAAGAAAATCCAGATCAGAACCAGATAGATAACTAACAGCTGAGCTCTACATCAGCACTAATGAGTAAGCCCTGGAAATTTTCAAACTGCCAAACAAGGCAGGAAAACTGTATTTAAGGCTGCCTCAGAGCCTAGCAAATTGGACTTCGCCGATGGGCTTTGGATACGAGCGCCTCAGAAACCGAGACCACCTCCCACTTCGTCCATAGCCTACTTGGGGTCCCAGGCTTGTAGGAAGGGACGTAAGATATGCCGCTTCTTTGTTATATTGTTCTGCCATCTATGGGGCACAGCTGTTAGCTGTCAAGAAATAAACTGTGCTTGACAGATACCTGTGTGGCGTCCTTT
>JANRFK010001158.1:9442568-9456084 GCA_030068395.1 Apalone spinifera
TGATATGAACATTCCAGCATTTAGTATAATGATTATATGTTTAGTATAATTATAATTGTAGCAGTTAAAATGTCCTTTAAAATGGTTTCTGTCTCCTTTAAAGCAATCTCTTTTAATAGGGATAGGCAGAATCATAATTTCAAAGTAAATCTTGGGAAGCATTGTTCTATTAAGAAAAATGACCATACTGCAAGTTCATAGTCATGAACAAAACTGGATGACAAATCATTTGGACTAAATTATGGGTAGGCCACACTTCCAAATAAGAAATAACCCCTCATGAGGCGAGTGGTTAATTGCTTATCCATCCCACCACTCCCTGTTGGTATAAAATAAAGAAGCTCCTACAGCTGCTTCAAACTATAAAGATTCTGGGGGGTGGATTGGGACTAACCATTCACCTGCAATAAAGAATGAGACTGAAATCCTGGGAAAATGCAAAACTGTTCACAATCTATAAGCCACAATCTTGGCTACTTGATACTGAAATATTGATAATGGTTTATTGTCATCCCAGGTACACTTGTAACTCTAGCCCTTATGCACCTATTTATGTTGAATTGAAGTCAGTAACTCTAAGCACATGGTTAAAGTTAATCTTGTGCTTAAGGTATATGCTAATGTTCGTACTGGACCATATTGTTAGCCGATGAAATCCAGTTATGTCAGTTTTGAGGCCTGTACTTGATTTGGTGATTCGTCTCTTTTTGGTATGGTTTCATGAGAAGCAATCCCATTCCATGCACATCCCGTTTTCCTAGCACAACCAAAGCCTTACATTGCTTTAAGTTAGGATAAGAGGAAACTGAATACTGAATTTGGTGGGCTTAGCTCTTGCCATTTAGGAGGAGTTCTTGATCAAATAGACAAACTCTGTACAATATATGATAGATTTACACATTATACTGCATTTGCCCAACATGTAATCCTACATTTTTGGACTGTAGGAACCAATCCCTGTTCAGCATGCTCTGTTCACGGGCTGATCAGTGGAACCTAATCTTTACATTCCAGGTTTATCTTGTCCACAGTCCCTAGCATCAAGGTGTTGCTGCTTATCTTTGCACAGTTATCCTGTTACCCTCAAATGGTTTCTCAAACTCCTATTTACAACCTAACCTTCCATTCACCTTCCCAGTTCTGTCAACTAATAAATGAGGCAAGTTATTCATGTCAAACTAGGCTTACAGAGTGGAAGTAAAATAAAATAAAAACAAGATTTGCTGCTCTCCTTTTCACTGCACCTAACTGACCAGGAATATTGATGAGGGGAGAGAAGGAAGGGATGTCATCCAAGCTCTCAAAGCCAATGAACTTGGGATCTTTGGGACCAATAGAGGATGACAACAATACTCAAATGTCCACCCTACAGACTGTGGTAGTCCAGGCCTTTTAAAGGAACACTACTTTTTTTTTGTTTTTTAATGTTGGTTCTATTGTAAGGGTAATGTTTGTTTAAACAGGTAAGCATTCTTCCAGTGTCTGAAACACAAGGGTTGCAGCCAATCGTTTCCATCCATGTGAACAATATATTTTATGTGCACCACAACATGTTTGAATGTGCACCACAAGGAGAAACCACAAACCTAGCTGTGGGCCTCTGCTGATCAGCTGGGCGGCACTGGAATTTCTCCTGAGAGGCAGTGTGATGGGGCTGGCCTGCCCCCGCACTGAGCAGGGGAGCAGAGAGCCCGCCTATTGGGTGAACTATGCCCCTCCCCCACAGCCCTGCTGGGCATGCTCGTGGTGCAGCCCCAATATAAAAGGCTGCTGGGCTGCTCAGTTGGGGCTGGCCTCTGGGGAGGAAGGAGCTCCTGCCCACCTCCAGAGCCACAGCTGGACCTGCCGCCGGAGCAAGAGCCACCGGGACTACCGCCGTTGCTGCTACCGGTCCCAGGGTGAGCCTGCCCACAGCCTACCCCCCCGCCGCGGTGGACAATCCCTTTGCTGCCATTCCAGATGTCGGACCTGCCACTGGCACGGCCGCCACCAGCCCAGCATCTGCAGGTGGGATCTCCTTCGGCCATGGGGCCGGGGTAGGAAGCAACCCAGGGCAAGGGGTAGGGAACACCCTGGTGGACTCGGTGCGTTTAGGGGAAAACTCCCCGCCGAGCCAATGGTGGGAACCGCCCACCACTGATAGGGCCCTGGGTTGGGGTCCGGTGGAGAGGGAGGGCCTGGACCCTCTCTACCCTGAGCGTGGACTAGGCCTCAGGGCCTGTGTTTGTGATGGACTAGGCCTCAGGGCCTGCTTTAACCTTGAGGAGAAGAGGGTGGGGGCTGGGAAGCCCGCCCCAGGAAGCACATGGCTTACAAGCAACATGGGTCGCAGCACTAAGAACATTAGTGATTGACATGAAGCCTACTACAAAGCAAAGTGAAAGTGACTCCTCTTGCATTGCTTGTCCAGGGTAAATAAAGCAAGGGTAACGTTGAGGGAATTTTTTCTTAATTATTTCATCTTTAAACTCCTTGATCTAAGGAGTTATTGTGGCTGTCAGCTAATAAAAAGTCCATCTGTGTTCAACACATGAGTTAAGTGTGCAGTGTCCTGGGAGCTGTTACAAAATAGGAATTGCTCTGAGGTAGTGGTAATCTTTCCACTGGCTTCAAGGCAAAGGCTTTCATACTCCTGGCTAATGCTTTGAGTTTGGAGATCGAGTTAACCTACAATCCCAAAGCAGAACTGAGGCTATATCTACACTGAGAGCTAGAGGTGTGACACCAAGCTCACGGAGGCACCGAGAGCTAGCTCTCATGGAGCTAGCATACTAAAAATAGTAGTGTTGCTGTGGTAACACAAGCGGCAAGCAATGGCAGACTAGCCAATCCAACTACATAGTTATGGGGTGCGGTGGGCTTGTACTTGAGGTTGTTCTTCTGCCGCTGTCTGCTCGCCATGCTACCATAGCTACACTACTATTTTAATATGCTAGCGTGATGAGAGTCTATTTTATGCGAGTTGAAAATCACATCCCTATCTCTAAGTGTACACCTAGTCTGATTTATCTCCCAAGGTCTAGCTGCATTCTTTTCAGAACCTAGCAAGACAGCAAATTTGACCTGGTTTTTGGCGCTGGGTCATGTGTCTGCTAGCTCTGTAACAAGATCTGAGTTTTACATCTGTTACAAATCCAAAGCAGGAGGATAGGTGTCTTTGGATGATTTCAGGTATCATTGTCTACATGGTAGCTTTTTATTCCATATATTATAATGCAATGTTTTATGTTTTTCATGTGTACACAAGCTCAAATATCTTGGCAGATGGTGGGAGTGGTGCTTTAGAAACAAACCTATTCTTTCATGTAGCTTAATTCTAGCGATTCTAAGTCAGACACTGGGTGCTTTTCACACATTTCTATATTTTTGAAGGCTGGGAACTGGACAGAAGGAAATAGGACTACGTTTACACTGCAGGCTTCTAACGCAAGAACTGTTTTGCGCAAGAGTTTCTGCACAAAAATTCTTGCGCAAGAGCATGGTCACACTTCCATGTGCTTTTGTGCAAGAGCTGTGCTTTTGCGCAAGAATGTCCATGGCAGTGTGGACACTCTCTTGTGCAAGAAACCTCTGTTGCCCATCCACACTGCCTTCTTGCGCAAGACGAGAGGAATAACTCTTGTGCAAGAAGCCCTCTTTTCCGATGCTTTACTGTAAATTTACTTGTGCAAGAATGCGTGTGCAGTGTAGGCACCGTTCTTGCACAAAAAACCTGCAGTGTAGACATAGCCTAG
Source organism: Apalone spinifera (assembly GCA_030068395.1). NCBI lineage: Eukaryota > Metazoa > Chordata > Testudines > Trionychidae > Apalone > Apalone spinifera. The sequence continues at coordinate 9,446,303 of JANRFK010001158.1, forward strand.
GTGTTTTTGTTGGTAAGGTAAAATGTATTCTGTTCATGAACCACAGAAGAGTTAGATAAAACCATAGAATGCCCTTTTTGGAATATTACAATTTAAGAGGAGTCTTTTTCTTAAAATTCAGAACTCTACACACAAGAACCCCAAAACAGACAAAGCAGGCTGCTCTCTAAAACAGACCCAACTTAACCTCCTGTACTCTAATCTGGTTTTCTGCTGATCCGTGACTGCAGATTGCTTCTCCTATAATCCCCTCCCTCCAAACCTACAAGCAGGACAAGGAAAATGCTCACAAATTAAAGTGAAAGCTTGTGATTTTAACTCAGATTTCAAAACACCACACCTGTCTTCCTTGCTCCTCAGTGAAGCAAGGTGATATTCAATCAAATGTTTGCATTATCAGGAGGAAGTTTTCATTTTTACTGAAACAGTTGCTGCTGTCACTACATCACTGTCATTGAAATCTTGTCAGGAATGAAATTAGTTTTTTGTCAGCACTTAGAAAAGAAAAGAAAATCTCCTTAATATTTGCTCTCCCAAACACAGCTCTGCATTTTTTTTACTGTGTGTGTGATTTATGCTCCCGATCACAGAAGAATATTAACCTTCCAGTGTCTTTTATTCCTCCCCACACTGTGTTTATTTTAACTGATGGCCTCATTGCAGAGCCAGATCTGAATGTGCATAATGATATCAGCAGTTGGCAGTGTTTCTGTTGTACCCAGCTGAAGTAAAGGGAGAATTTAAGCCTGATAAACCTACAAGGTGCTTGTTTGAGCCTCTGGTGAACAATTCACATCAGCTAAGCTAATCACTCTAATATGATGGAAATTACTTTACCTGACAAAATCTGCTTTTGGCAAGGTTATCATGATTAAAAGTGAGTGAATGTGGAAATATGAATGCAAGTTGAAAACATATCTCTGTACATACGTCAGTGACCCGCTGGGGGTGGGAGTTCTTGTGCAGAAGAAGAAAGAGTGGATAGCTTTCGGAATGAGATTAATTTAAAGTAATGGGATCATTTGAAAAATCTGGGTCCACATGCTGAAGAGTAGCCCCTGATTTTGGGAGGCTTCAAATCTTGGGGGGTCCAGTTTGAGATGTCTTTGGCCTGGTGTTCAGAAGTGCTGAGTAGTCACAGTTTTGACTGAAGTCAAAGGAAGCCAGGCAGTGCTCCAGTAAACTTCCAGAAGATCAGAATTTAACAATCTTAGTTGGGTACCAACTTTGAGGCACTGGGATAATTGTCCGGATGTATTAATAATGGGCTCTTCAGAGCGTTGTGCACCTGGAATGTTCCAAAATGTTCACAGATGTTGCCACAGGGCCCCCACCCAGAAACCTACCGATCTTAGCTCTTTATATAAAATTTCCCTCTAAATGTCTTGGGTTATGGCACAGGCACCAAAACTTGGACAGAGTGGAGATGGCTTCCATATGCCTTACCCAAGGATCACCTCAACCCCCAGAGCTGGTTAGGGTATCCTTGACAACTGCTTGAACTTGCACCACTGTTACTATTAGGGATGTAAAAATCTTGTTTAATGAACCGGTTAAACGCTAATTTGAATTGGTTAATAGATTACACGGGGGCAAGTGGATGGGGCTGCCCTGGCCAGGCTGGAGTGCCCCCCTGCGTGCTGTGGGCTCTGTGGGGCTGGAGCAGCCCCAACTAGTTAACTATAGTCGGTTAACCATTAACATCTCTACTTACTATGCCCCCTATGGGCCACTGCAGGGTCAGAGTATAGCAGGAATGACCTGGCCATGCTTCCTCCAGTCCCTCATCGCAGGCCACCCCAGGATGTCCCCCAGAATGATGCAGATCTGCATCAAGTTCTTAGGTCTCCTGCATCAAGGGCTGTTCCCTGGACAGTGGGGGTGAGAGGTTTCAAGTCTGGGTCTTTAGATAATAGTGTTCACCTTGGGATGACCCTGAATCATTCAAATTGATGGGAATTTTTCAATTGACTTAAATGAGAACAGGATTAAGCCCTATAAGAAGGTCAATGTTGTTTCACACTATTGTGTATCTTTCCCAGTAGCATTTGAGAAGCCAACACTTCTATTATGTAAGTGGTGTAGTCAAACATTGATTTGGTCTATGCAGAGCTATCCAGATCAATACCCACTGCCTTTTCAAGTTGGTGTTGCTCCTGCAGAGGAGACATGCAAAGTACAACACAGTAACCTCCCTTTTCATAGTGATTGTAAGGAAAATCCCCTCTGCTCTAATAATACCCAGGTGTGTATGTGAGAGGGCACGAAGTGGAGACACCTATTTATTCATCATAGCAGTAGGCGTGGGAAGGGCTCATCCAAGGGAGTTGGAATCAATGGGAATTTTGTGTCAGATTTGCAGGGCTGTGCCTAAATGAATGCTGTTCTAACTTTTGTTATCAGCAGTCACTCAGTATCTGCTGCTATCAGAAGATATAGAATCGGAGAAGTTGAATACAACCAGCAGAAATCACAATATCCTATGTCTTGCTTTTGCTTTTTAAAGGAAAAAATAAGGCCAATTCTTATCAAAAGTTGGAACACCATAAGTAGTTCATGAGAGAATTTACGGATGGCCTGGTGCACTGGCCATTGAACACAATAGAAAACCATCAGTGCGTATTGGTTCAGTGCCTAAGAGACCAAAATTTGAGCTCCAGACGTATGTTCATAACTACAGTTCTATGGATATGGCAATATCTACCCAGGTACTGTTGTCAGACTACCAGCTGAATTGTTTCTTTGAAACACACTATGGCTTAATCTTGACACCTCTAAAAGCCTATCAAAGCTCAAAGCAATGTACCATTTATGTCTTCTATATTTTCAGCTTTCTGATTTGTTGTGGGGGAGGCAGAATTTGTTTACTAATTTTTAATGAAAGAGAGAGGAATCAACACCACTTTTATTTATTTGGATCTAAAGAGTGCCTAAGTATTCCCTTGGTGTTTGACAAAAAATAAATAACTGCATCCAGTTTGCAAATTCTAGCCATTACACTCAGTGTACATAAATCCTCATGTTGCCTACATTAAGTTCTAATCTAGCATATTAAATTAGAGTTTATGATACTGGTTTAGATGGCTAACAGGTGCAGCATAACATTTTATATTAGAGGTCAGCTGTGTGGCTTAATTTCCAGATTTACTTTACATACAATTGGTAAAATAGTTAAGCCAGTCAGCTGGTCTCTTTGTCCTGACCTCTGGCCACAATTCTGAAGAGCCACTGCTCCTATTTTGCCATGTGCTCATCACCTCAACTTCTATTGACACTGATGTGAATAGAGGGTATGCTTATCAGATTTTATGAAGTGCTCACCTCTTTGTACACCTTAGCCCCATAATTGTTAATATAATTTATTCTTGCAAAAGTAGCTAGGAGCTCCTCTCAAAAACACAATTATGCCAGCTGCTATACATACAGAAGAAGCTATTCAGATTTGTTTTACAAAGCTCTTAAGATATTCAGAGTTCATTTCTACCAATATCTGTGAGTACTGCAGAAAGAGATTTAGGGGTCATAATGGACCTCAAGCTAAATATGAATCAACAGTGTGACACTGTTGCAAAAAACAAAAAAAGATTCTGGGCTGTATTAAAAGCAGTGTTGTGAGCAAGACACAAGAACTAATTCTTCTGCTCTACTCTGCATTGATTAGGCCTCAGTTAGAGTATTGTGTCCAGTTTTGAGTAACACATTTCCAGAAAGATGTGGAAAAATTGGAGAAGGTCCAGAGAAGAGCAACAAAAATTACTAAAGGTCTAGAAAACATGATATATGACCGAAATAACTGTTTAGTTTAGAAAAGAGCAGACTGAGAGGGGACATGATAGCAATTTTCAAGGAGGAGGATGATAGAACAAGAAGGAATGGGCTTAAATTGCAGAAAGGAGGTTTGTGGAATTTCCATCATTTGAAATATTTAAGATCAGGTAGATAGACATCTATCAGGGATGATCTAGACAGTGCTTGATCCTGCCCTGAGACCAGGGAATTGGACTTGATGATCTCTCGAGGTCCCATCCAGTTCTATGATTTTATGATTCTGGCAGTATGTCATGATTAAGATACAGAGAAAAATGCTATGTTTCTAAAACATTTCAAATAGCAATGGAGTTACACCACGATAGATAATACTTAAGTATTCAGCTTACTATTTGCCTCTTCATCCAAGGATCACAAAGCACTCCACTTGATGGGTCAACAATCCTAGCGAGAGAATAAATATGAATATAAATATGAATAAATATGGATTTATTTGTTTCAGAGGAGAAGTTGCTAATGGACACTAATCTGAGTAGTTTGGAGGCTTTTTGAACTCCTATGTCTTAATTTTCCTATTTGCCTTCTGAGATGCATCAGGATTGGTAGGTATTCTGCCTCCAGCTTATACTTACACTTTGATTATGGGGCTCCGTGCTGTTCTTGATACCCCTTTTTTCTTGTTTCTCTGCTGCTTCTCTCTCCAGTTATAGTATTGAGTGGCTTTGCTTGTTATAGAGAGGCGCATATACACTGTTAAATACAAGAGTCTAGCCATCTTTTATGTTCCTCAGTTATGCTAATATCTGTTGCTTTTTGGATACTGGAGCCATGTACAAAAAATGCAACAGGGATGAGGGAACACTGCATAATTGCAGATTTTTAGAGGAGTCAAAAGTGCAAATAACAAATAATGTTGAGCTCACATTACTACCACACGCCTACCTTTGGACAGTTAGAAATCCTTCTGTCCTATGCTGAATTGAATGAACACGCTTGGTGCACAGTGAGTGCTAAGGGTATGTGAAAAGGTACCATTTTAATGCACTGGTGTAGAAAAGTGAAGAAACTGGCCCGCTGTCTCCCATTTCATCTTGTATCAATTACTAATCAGTGCAATCACATGTGGAGATGTCCCTGAAAACATCCATACATTGATTTGACTTCTGATTTGATAACATACTTGTTCAGGGGGCATCTTAGGAAAGAGTATATGGTCCACTTTTAAAATCAATTTCATATAATACTATAACTTCTGGTTCACAGCAATGTCATAAAACAATTAACATTTCTGCATGTAAAAGAAATTATTTGGTGAAAAAAAGGCTGAGGGGTAGAGACTAAGAAAAAAATATACACACTCAAGCTAATGTGAAGAAGTGGGCTTTGCCCATGAAAGCTGGTAAACTACCTATATATTTTTGTTAGTCTCTAAGGTGCCACAGGACTACTCATTATTTGGTGAGCCTTTTTTTTTTGTGATGTCTAGGATGAGAATCTCTAGCATTGGTGCATTGTCTACAACAGCATTTGCAATTGTGCTAGACTGCCCTGTACTCTAGTTTTACTACTGCTATAACTGTTGGGTAGGAATTGTGGTGTATTTACCAAACAGTTATACGGGCACAAAACTTTGTGTGAATACAACTAGACTAGTATAAATGTGCCACAAATATAGCCTATGCCAGGGATTCTCAGACAGGGGGACCAACAGATTTACCATGCTCCCGGGCAAGGTGATGGGGACTGCTCCATGCTCCGCTTAGGGAAGGGGCTTTGAGAGGAAGTGATGAGTCTGGGATACGCAGCCCTAAGCATGGCTGGAGCAAATCCCTTTCCCCCAACCAGCCCTTAGCACCTCCCAGGGCTCTGACAAGAATTCAGAGGTCCTGAGACTTCTGTGGTAGCAGTGATGGCAGCCAGGAGCTCTGGGCCCTTTTGACTCAATGAGTCCTAGGGTATTTACTTCCTTTGCCCCACCGTAGCGACACGCCTGTTATCAAACTTTTGTACTGGTGATCCCTTTCATGCTACAAGCCTCTGAGTGTGATCCCTTTATCAATTAAAAAACTGAGTTTTTAATTAACATTATTATAAATCCTGGAGGCTAAATTAGGTTTGCGGGTGGAATCTGACAACTTGTGATCCACCGCTCCCTATAATAACCTTCAGTCCCCTCAGTCAGAGAACCATTGGCCTATTCCCTTTGTATAGGAATGAGTTATATTAGTATAATTACATACATACCAATATAACTGCATCCACAAAGAGGGGGAGGGGAGTTCTATAGGAGTGTAGTTAAAGTAGTAAAACTTTCATGTGCAGAAAGGTATTAGCTGGAGTTCATTAGCACTCAGGTAATCCAAATGAAAAGAAAATCACATACTTTAGTCTAAACAACCTTTTGCATAACTTTCTAGTATGACATGACGGTCAAACTTTGAAATTTAGCTGGCTGTCACAAAAGAAATCAAAACCAAGAGATTTAATTATATTGACCAGCACTAAGGAGATGAAATAGAAGGAAACACATGGGGGATGTAATCGGGCCTTGATCCTGCACACACTATCACACATTCTTAACTCTATACAAATTATCGCCACTGAATGCAAGGAGATCACTTGTGTAAAGTTAAGAAACTGCGTGCAAAGTTTGCATGTGCAAAGTTAAGTGTGTATTTGCACGACTTGGCCACTAGATTGTTGTGCTTTGTCAGTGAAAAGCTCACTGAAGTGCTTTTGATTTTCCTTACTGCTGAATTTGATTTAATAGATTACCCGAGTACAAATGGTGCCCAACTGGTCTGTTACTACATGACAAAACTTTATTTCTCATCCCAAGATAGTCCTCACTTCTGGGGTGAGTGAGGAGGATCCTGAGGAAGGAATACCTGATTTATAGGTGATAACCAGACATGTTCTTTTCTCACAAATCCCCACTAATTAAAATGCACTAATCAATATATTTTCATCACAGAATAAGCAAAGGTTAGGCCAAGGTCCAATTTGCAAACAAAGCATTGAACAGCTTTATATCTTCACTGTTCCCACACAGTATATTTAGGTCACTTTGATGGTGGATTTTCTTTTCTTTTTAGTTTGCAAAGAAGATGTATTGCACACAAAACCAGAAAGCTATTAATGGTGCAGTCAACCACATAATAGAAAAAAGTCAAGTTTTTTTCTCTGGTGGAAATGAACTGACATTTCAAAGGGTTAACACAGGAATTAATTTGGCCCAATGTATCATAATAAAATTAGCCAGAGAATATATTAATCTAATTTTTAAGTTCTGGTGATTGTCTGTTTTAGGGTAAAATAGGTGTATCAGCTATGGTTCTGCATCAAGGACTGAGAACATTTTCTGGGAGTGGGAAGAACTCTCCAAGAACTATGTCAAATAATTAACATTCATCTGAAATTCCAAGATCCCTTTAATCCTCGATAATAGCACTTTTACACCAATATATGGCATTCACAAAAGGGAAGTTGTACTGCTTTAACTGTCAGTAAAAGGTTCTGGACATAAATGCAAAATTTTGGAAATAGGGTAGATTTTCTGAGAGCCTTGTCCAGGATTCTCCCTGAGATAGCAAAGCAAGTCCTGAGGCGGTGTCAATGGATGAAGCTTTGCTGACATGAATATATCTGCTGTGGCTTACACAAGCTGAAGAACTGTCAATGTCCTCTAAGATTAGCTGTTGGGACCCTGGAATCTCAGCCAACCACGATCCCTATGGGGAAAGAGCTGGCAAACTCCTTGTCCGCTTTCTCAAGCCAGTATTGTCTTAGTTGAAGAAACTCTACATTCTGAAGCTGTGATCTACGTTGCTCACTTTGCAGTGCACTCTTTGCCTAAAGTTGAGGCTCTGTGCAAGAGCAGATATTCATTTTCATAGAGCTTTGGAACTAATATGTTCACTGCTCCTCAATACTGTTAGAGATTGATTTTTGCTGGGGTCATGAGAGTCTTAAGCACCACTTGATGTAAGTAGGGAATGTGACTGCCGAGGCTTCTGAAAATCAGAACCTTCCTGACTGCTCTGCCCATGTTCCCCGATCACTGATAATATCCATCTATCAAACCAAGTGAATGAAAAAGAAAAAGGTGGGTGAGGTAATATCTTTATTGGACCAACTTCTGTTTGCCAAAGAGACAAACTTGCGAGCTCCACAGAGCTCTTCTACAGGTCTGGGCGCTGTCCTTCTCAGCATGAATAAAGAAGAGAAAATCCAGAGTTTGGGTTCTGGGTCAGAAAAATATAGTTTGGTCCTACATGAAGATTAGACACCACCCCAGCTCCTCTACTGTGTAATCTCCAGACTCGGAGGTGTGTAAACCTGATCTCTTTTCAGCATACTCCTTCCTGCATACTTTAGTAGTTGACATTAGTTTCTGCATTTGCATCTTTCCCACTGTCATTAGCTGGGTTCTGTGAGCACTAGATGCTGTGAATCATTAGTTGGTATGTGTGACCTACTTTCTTTATCAGCTTTTATCTGATGCCTTCTGGCTTTATCTTGATTATGAATTTCTCTCTCTCTCTCTCTCCCTCAGCTTAGTTATCAAAGATATTTTTCTCCACTATATTAGCAGAAAACAGAGGGACGACAACAACATCAAAGTCAGCATATGTTTCTTCTTTGTTTTGCCAGTTTCAGTTGCCCTCGGGTAGCAGTTTGAAATGATTTGCTGGTGATTGCAGCAAGTTTGAGGCATATTACAAGGTGACATATTCTGGAGAAAGAGGAAGTTCGTTTTCATAATTAAGGCATCATATAGGCAGGCACAGAGCCCAGCCAGAGGCCTACCTGTAAGCCCCTTGTAGAATTGGGGCTTATGGTGGGTGTCATTTATGTTGAAAATGCTTTGAAGCAGCATATGAATGAAATGCTACTTTTCCCGTGGGGAATAACCTGCTTTGCTTTCAAATGTACAATAAGGGTGGAGCTGACAACACACCCAGCATGATCCATTGTAACACCTCATTGTCGTTACTTGTAACTTTGCTAAACTTGAACTGCTTGTGCTAAAATTTTCCATGCCAGGTGTCTGCCTCCGGCTGCATGTTTTTTGTACAGGAAAGTTGCAACCACAACAATTCATTCTCTTCCAGGAATAATATTAAGGGAAAAAAAATGTTGTTTTGTCCATGTTAAAAAATCCTTACCAATGTTTTGTTGAGGCACTCTTAATGAGAAGAGGTGGAGCAGGGACATGAAATTTGGCAGAGGGGATATCCAGAGTCAGGGTTGTTCTCTTTTTTTTTTCTTCTCAAGAACAAAAAAGCTGTCCACATTTGGTCAAGGCATAAGCCTTTGAAAAGTCTCAATATGCATGTTCTCATTAGAGAAGTTAGCTTCCAATTCTTTGAGGATTCAGTCTGCCCTGGGCATGCTCAAACCTATGACTATAGAGTATCACAGAGGAGGAAACAGCCCAGATCCAGTGCAGATGTGACAAGAGCCAAGACGAGGCTCTGAGGAAGACTGTCAGGCTCATTGATGGGGGAGGGACGAAAAGAGCACAATTGTCCTGGGGACTGGAGATACAAGGAGGCCTGGAGGTCCTGGCTGCAATCTCTGCTACTGCAGCAGTGGTGGCAGCTGGAGTTCCAGGTCCTTTTAATCACCGCTGGAGCACCAGAAGGTGAGCTCCAGGCAGCACTGAGGGCTGTGCGGAGTGCTACGCTATGGGTGGTTGGGAGGGCTGGCTGCCTGTGGCCCTGCCCCTTCTGCCTGAGGCTCCATCCATTCCAGGAGCATGGATCCACTCTCCCCCACACACCCTTTGCCCAGCCCTCCTGAGAACAGTGAAGGGAACAGTGAACAGGGTGGTTTGGTGTGAGAGGGAAGGGCAGAAACAGAGACTGGGAACTGTGGGGAGGGAGAGCAGGAGTGTCTGGGCAGCAAGATGGGGATTGAGAGAGCTGGTGAGGGGAATGCTGAGATTGGACCAAAGTATGTATTGTGGCCCAGTCTTTAATTACATAACCACATATTGTTTCCCCCAGCCT
>JANRFK010001158.1:9471539-9497177 GCA_030068395.1 Apalone spinifera
CTCCTCCTCCTCTTCTCCCCTGCCTGTTCTTCCTGAACAGTCTATACCCTTCCAATGATTTGTATGATGCTGCAATACAAATAAATAAATTATAATAGTGACATTTAAATAAGAGAAGTCTCCCACCCCATCCCCGGATTAGTGGTTTGTTATACTCTGCTGTATATTACAATAATTAGATCATTTCCAAACACTAACATCCCTTGAAAAGATCAGTTGATTGTTTTGGTGTGGGTGTTTTGGTCTGAAGTCAGATTTATGAGTACATTGCACAAAAATTTCCCTTTGCTACAGTGAGTAGTGGTGACAATAGGGAATGGCAAAGGACAATCCAAATTATACAAGAGCTAAGTTCAAGAAGCAATATGTTTTGTATGAGTATCGATTGTCCAACGTACTTAGCTTAAAGCAAGGTAAGAGAAAATGTTTATTTCTAAATATCATATGTTTAAATCACTCCCTTGTGATTATTTTGACTTTTACTTAAATGAACAATCCAAAATACCATCTAGAATACAAGGAAATTATGTGTCCTCTAAGGTCAGAGCTAAGAGGGTATAAATACACGAGTTGACATTGGATTGCTGTCACTGAGATAAATAAGCGCAGTGTTGGTTACCTCCCTTGCTCTGCAACAATAGGCATATTTTCTTTCTTTTCTTTTAAACACAGGTGAAGAAGAATTCTCTAATTAGAAGAGCAACAGGAATAGACCCTGAAAGATACACCATAAAGCCCTGAGCCTGCAAATTAATTCACATTAGAGAAATCTAGCACCCATAAAGTCAATGGTACTCCTTACAAATTTGCCTACATGGAGATCAGTGTAGAATCAGGGCTTAAATTGCCTTTACAGGTTGAACCTCTCTAGTCCATCATCCTCTGGTCCAGCAATATCTGTGGTCTGGCATGATTTTAGTTAGCTGGATGTCCACTTATCATAGCTGGGGTCAAGTTTCCTATGCTCCCATAAAGTTTGTTTATAGCGACCGGTCCTGGCTCTCTGCTATTATTTAGCTCTAATTTACCCCTAAATGTCTTCTAAGCATTCAATAAGCAGTGGAAGAGTAGGTACTGTTGCTAAACAATATTGACCATCTGTGGCTGGTCAGCACCGGTCAGGTCCTGAGGGTGCTTGACTAGAGAGGTTCAACCTGTACCAGCTATATGAATAAACCTTTTCCAGGGCAAGAAAGTAAAGAAATTCCACAGTCATTTCATAAAGCCAAATCTTGACCCATGGTTAATACCCTATGATCTCTGTAGTCCACGTAGGCCTACACATCAAGCTTCCAAGAATTCAGGTAGGGTAGTTTCATAAGAACATAAGAATGACCATACTGAGTAAGACCAAAGGTCCAACTAGCTCAGTATCCTGTCTTCCAACAGTGGCCAATACCAGATGCCCCAGGGGGAGTGACCAGAATAGGTAATCATAAAGTGATCCCTCTCCTGTCATTCATTTCTAGCCTCTGACAGAGGCTAGGGACACCATTCCTACCCAGCCTGGCTAATAAGTATTGATGGACCTATCCTCCATGAATTTATCTAGTTCTTTTAAACCCTGTTAAAGTCCTGGTCTTCATGACATTCTCTGGCATGGGGTTCTACAGGTTGATTGTGCACTGCATGAAGAAAAACTTCCTTTTGTTTGTTTTAAATCTGCTACCTATTAATTTCATTTGATAATCACTAGTTTTTATGTTATAGGAACAAGTAAATAACTTTTCCTTTTTCACTTTCTCCATACCTGTCATGATTTTATACACCGCTATCATATCCCTTCCTCCCCTTATTCTCCTCTTTCCTAAAATGAAAAGTCTCTGTCTTTTTAATCTTTCCTCATATGGCCCCCATTCCAAACCCCTGATCATTTTTGTTGCCTTTTTCTGAGCCTTTTCCAATGCCAAGATATCTTTTTTGAGATGAGGTGACCACATCTGTATGCAGTATTCAAGATGTGGGTGTACCATGGATTCATATAGAGGCAATAAGATATTTTCTCTTATTCTCTATCCCTTTTTCAATAAAGTCTAGTGTTCTGTTTGCTTTTTTGACTGCTGCTCCACATTGAGTGGATGTTTTCAGAGAACTATTCACAGTGAATCCAAGATCTCTCTCTTGAGAGTTTATAGCTAAATTATTCCCCATCATTTTGTATTGTATAGTTGGGATTATTTTTTCCAATGTGCATTACTTTGCATTTATCAACATTAAAATCCATTTGCCATTTTGTTGCCCAATCATTTAGTTTTGTGAGTTCTTTTTGAAGCTCTTCACAGTCTGCTTTGTTCTTAACAATCTTGAGCAGTTTAGTATCATCTGCAAATATTGCCAACTCATTGTTTATAAATGAGCTAGAGAAAGGAGTAAATACGTTGAATAGGATTGGTCCAAGTATGGACCGATGGGAAACACCACTAGTTATCCCTCTTCAATATGAAAACTGACCATTTATTTCTGCCATGTTTTCTGTCTTTTAACCATTTATCAGTCTATGAGAGGACCTTCCCTCTTATCCCATGACAACTTACATTTTCTGACTGGGCTATAAAGACACCAAACTCTTCCCCAGGGAATCTTTCCCTGACCCTGGCATTCTACAGCAATATCAGACAGTTGAGAAAATAGGGGAAAGATGCAGGGAAGTTCAATAGGACTTCTTATGTATGTAAAGGAATGTTAGTACTTTAAAGTTGTTCTAGGATTGATGCTGTGATAAGAGCCATTCTAATTCCTTCCCAAGCGCTGCATTTCATATTAGTGGTTACTAGATGCCGACTAATTTAGGCATTGATTCTGTACTGAGCTCCACACAGGTGATAATTAAGTAGCTCTAATTATCATTACAGCAGTTGTCTGAGCACCATGTCAGAAATGCAATACTTCTGTGAATTCCTCACAGTTTTAATAGTCATTAATTTGAACTGTGTTATAATGTATTTGTTATTAGGAAGCTTGTTACAAAAAGGTTTCAGATTATTTATGACATTAATTATCCACCTTTAATTTCAAAGAGTTAGTTGTGTAACAATACACTATAGATTTTTAAATGAACTATACTGACAGCTTGTAAAGTTCATAATAAAACCCAGCTGAGTTCAAAAGGAATGCAGTTACATAAGTAACATACATGTTTGTAATATCTATCTGGGTCATAGTGAATCCATTAAACTAAGTCACTTTCCATGAAGTTCAATGGGAATAAATGTCAATGTTTTCTTTCTGCAGTGTGGTGTTTGCTCTAATGGAGAAAATAGAGAAAATGTCATCCTTGTAATAAGTAACCCATAGTGCTGAATAGGAATTTTGTCACTGAATTCAATTTTAATGGAAAATGCACTTTTTCACAAAATCAAAATCTTCTGGGGGAAATTTTCAATTTCAGGCTAAGGGTTCATCTACACTGCACTGTTATTTCAGAATAACTAGCGTTATTCTGAAATGACGAAGTGAGCATCTACACAGCCATTCCATTATTTCAAAATAATTTTGAAATAATGGGCAGCTTATTCTGACTTCTGTGAAACCTTTTTCCATGAGGAATAATGCCTGTGTCGAAATAGCTGTTTCAAAATAGGGCGTGTGTAGACGCTCCACTGCTGCAGTTTCGAAATAGCCCTGCAGTAGGGCCATTTTAAGTGATTCTTCCCCAGTGCCTCCGGGGCTCTACATCAAAATAGCACATCTACATTAGGGAAGTCTGCCTCAGACTACTTTTGAGGCTTTCCTGCAGTGTAGATGCTCTATTTTAAAATAAGTTATTTTGGAATAACTATTCCAGAATATCTTACTTTGAAATAAGCCTGCAGTGTAGACGTTCCCCTAATAGTAATCTAGTGAGATGAAGTGACTTGTTTAAAGCCACTCAGGCCATGTCTACACTAGAAAACTATTTCAAAATTACTAAATTCGACTTAAGAACTCCCGATTTAATAAATTTGAACTATTGTGCCTTCACTATGGGAAAGCCTCAAAATTAGTCCAAAATAGCTCATCCACGTGTAACGGAGCCTTTCTGCAACTAAGAGTTCCCGGAAGCACTCGGGGAGGGTGCCAGGAGGGCAGATACTTCCTGTGGCTGCTTGGTCTGGTAAACTGTGACGTGTGCTTACAGGGCTCCTCTCTCTGCCCGCATCTCACAAGGCACTCCTCCACTGCCTCTCCCCTCTCAGGACAGAAAAGGGGTGCAGTGGGCATGCATCGTTTTATCCTCTGGTTGCCCACATGGATGCCACAGCCCTGCCACCACGGAGCCAGAGCTGCTGCAAACCAGTGCCATGCTCACGGTCCTTGTGCTGCACCTTACGGTGGAGTACTTCAAGACTGCTTGCACGTAGCTCCAGTGGGACCAGGACGAGGACAAGGAGGATGAGGAGGATGAACGTCAGCGTAGCATACAGGCCCTCCTCAGCCAAATCCAGGTGCTCCTGGTGATGCACATGCCTTTCGGTCACGTAGACACAGTGGAACGCCGCTTCTGGTGGAGGGAGATGAACTGGTGGGACCACATCATCTTGCAGGTACAGGGCAAGCAGCAGTGGCTGTACAACTTCCACATGCAGAAGGCCACCTTCCTGGAACTGTGCAAGTGGCTTGCCCCTCCCCTCAGGTGACAGGCCTCCTGACTGAGACTTGCCAAGCCAGACAGCTACCTCAGTCAGGAACCTGGTGGAGAAATCCACCGTTAAGGCCATGCCCAGGCAAGTAGCCCCAACCACATCCTGCTACACAGAGCCATCACTCTGGGCAATTTGGACAGCATTGTGGACGGCTTTGCCATCATGGACTTCCCCAACTGATGCTCATGCATCAACCATGTCCTGCTATAAAGGGTCATCACTCTGGGCAATGTGGACAGCATTGTGGATGGCTTTGCTGTCATGAGCTTCCCTAACAGTGGGGGGCAGGAGCATAGATGGCACACACATCCCCATTCTGGCCCCCAACCACTGGGTCTGAGTTCATCAACTGAAAGGGGTACTTCTCTGTGGTGCTGCAGGTGCTCATGGATCACAAGGGATGCTTTGCCGACATCAGTGTCGGATGGTTGGGAAAGGCACATGACGCCCATATCTTCCAGAACTCCTGCCTGTTTCAAAAGAGGCACCCCAGCACTTTTCTTCCCAGACCACATCATCAGAGAGGTGGATATGCCCATCGTGAACTTGGGTGTTGAACTTCTGTAAACCTCATTCCACAAGGAATAATGCCTATTCCAAAATAGTGATGTTCCACTGCTGCTATTTCAAAATAGCTCCTTCCCAGGGCCAGTCAAAGTAATTACTCCGCAGTTCCTCCAGGGGCTCTAAATTGAGGTATTACGTCCACATTAGGGAAGCCTGCCTCAGACTAACTTTGAGGCTTCCCTTTAGTGTAGTCAGGTTATTTCAAAATAATTATTTGGGAGTATTTCTTCTGGAATAGCTTATTTTGAAATAAGCGTGCAGTGTAGACACACCCTCTGTGAGTTAGTGGCCAAGACAGGAATAGAGCCCAAGCTCTGTGCTATAAACAGAAACCCACACTGTCTCTCTGAGGCACTATCTCTCATTTCACAAGGCATACCGGAGCGGTCGACAGAGGCTTCCCTTGTCAACCACGGCGCATTCAGACCTTCCCTGCTGTGCTACCAAACAGCTGATCGGCACAGCACGGTGGCCATTTTGATGTAAATGACGTGGCGATTATTTAAATTGCCACTTCATTTTCCTATGTCTAGTAAACTCATCTACATGGCTCCGTCGACAGAGCCATGTAGTCTAGACATAGCCTGAATGTACAGCCATTTTCTTCTTTGATTTCCAATATAACAACTTTTTTATACCTGAACTCTGATACCTTATACATAATTTGTTTCAGTCCTTTCCCTCCAGCCCCTTCGCCTCAACCTATTAGCAAAATACTGTCGCATTCTCAGGGCTATCTGAGTAGTTTCTGCTGTCAAGTAATGAGTTGTAAAACTTGAGATGTGAATGTATTGTGCCTTAGGGCTCAGATGCTGAGAAGGTGAAAGACCAGGTGAAGATCTAGCTTTTAATTTTGCCTGTTAATTATGAAATGTGTTTGGGAATTTCCTCAGCCTTTTGACTCAGTCCATTTAGTACTAAAACTGTGTAAAGATTTCTTCTCAGTCATATTTCACACTTTTGATCAGGACAATTTGCAATGCGTAGGGTAATGAAGTGTTGCTAGATAACAGGACTAACACGTAATGTTTTAGCTATCCTGCTGCACTTCACTTAATTAGGATTTTTCATTAACTCTCTCTGGGTTTTCTCCATGCCAGGAAGAGAAAACCAACTTAAAGGAGTTAGTGATTATCAACTTTTTGCTATTTATTACAGGGAAGGCTGGTTTGGCTTGTAAATCTATCATTTGCCAATAAGCAAATAAATAAATAAATAAATAAATAAGAAATTGATTGCCGTAGGAAAAAAGACTCAATTACCATGTAGACTACTATTGATAAACAACATTCTTTTCGGTAGATGAGAGATCCCACAGAGCCACCACTGCCTGTTAAAAAATACTTTTTTTTTTTGCATATTTTAAGGGTTACTTATATTGATAAGCCCTGGAAGCAAAGGTCTATCGGGTCTCCCATCACTGTGATAACTGGGCAATAACACAGAATAAAAAGAGAGGCAGAACATCTCCTCTACTTCTGCAAATAGAGGGGGTCAGAGGAGGGAAGTGGTAGGGCCAAGCAAGGTTGCTCCTTTCATGTTCTTTCCCACACCAAACATAGCTTTTTGTATTGAAGACTTTCCCATACAGAGTTTGATTTCTTTAGGAGCATCTGGGAAGCCATGTATTTCTATGGAAGCAGAGGTGGAGGGGGGGTGAGATGGTTAGGAGACAGGAGTAGTGTTCATTACAGATAAAACCACTGTCCTCTTGAAGTCAATGTCAAAACTCCCATTGACTTCAGTGGCATCGGGATTTCACCATAAAGGTTTGAGCTCGCACATACTGAGTAATTCCTGCAAAGTACTCCACACTTTTTACTCCTATTCTCTTGCATAGCATCTTACCGGTCCATAATGCTTGAAGTGTTACAGGTGTAACCCTAATTCAGGTTCTAACCAAATCTGACATTCAGAGGAGAACTCATTATTGTTAGTGGGTAGCTCAAAAGACAGAGCATCAATTCTCAATAGTTCTACTTCACCGAGGTGCAACCAACGTGAGTGTAGCTTTTGGTACTTTTAAATAGTCTTGGTGCAGTAAATTATACGAATCTCTGTAGAAGATCAGAAAATTGATGTTGCTGTATTTGTGCCTTGTTATGCATTCTCCTGAGTGAAGTTAACTCTACCACTAGCGCTTTAATTGACACACTAAAATCTTCCTACATTTTCCCCAGATTAAAGAGTGCTGCCTACAGTTTTGGGTGGGCAGGGTTTCCAAAAGAGACAAACATATAATAGCGAGTTACACCTCTAATTCAGAGATTTCAAGGCCTGTTGGGATCATTATGGCCTTCTTCATAACATAAGTCATCAGACTCCCAAGAGGTTCTAAGCAGCTGCAGCTCCCTTTGCACACTATGATTTTAAATTGGGGGAGGACTGGGTTATCATTTTTCATGCAAGCTAATTGCAGTAATTCACTCCACTCCAACTCATCTGATGAAGTGGGTTTTACCCACAAAAGCTCCTGATCCTTTTGTCAATCTCTAAGGGTATGTCTATACTGCACATTAATTTTGAAACAAGCTATTCCAGAATAATTATTCTGAAATAGCTTATTTCGAAATAGCATGTCTACATTGCAGGGAAGCCTCAAAAGTAGTAGATGCAGGCTTCCCTAATGCAGACATGCCATCTCGATTTAAAGCCCCAGGAGGCACTGGGGTGGAATAACTTAGAATGGCCTTCATGAGGGGCTATTTTGAAATAGCAGCAGTGGAGAGTCTACACACACCTTATTTCGAAATAGCTGTTCCAGAATAGGCATTATTCTTCATAGAATGAAGTTTACAGATTTTGGAATAAACCTCCCATTATTTTGAAATTATTTAGAAATAATGGAATGGCTGTATAAACTCTTGCATAGTTATTGCAGAATAACAGCCGTTATTCCAAAATAACTTTGCTCTGTAGACATGATAGTCTACAGGGACCATAATCCTATGGTGCCACCGGACTACTCATTGTTTTTGCAGTAATTCAGACCTGATCTATACTGGAGCAGATGGTCAACCTAAGATACACAACTCCAGCTACATTAATTGCGCAGCTGGAGTCAATGGATCTTAAATCACCATTCACACAGCAGGAGGTCGATGGGATCAAATGAATATGCCCTCAATTTAGCATGTCTTCACTAGACCAACTAAATCGAACCCCAGAAGATCAACCACAGCAGTGTTGATCTTCCCCACAGTGTAGACATGCCCTCTATTATTTGTGTCTGCTGAATTAGGAATATCAATTCTTAACACAAAGTAAGTACCGCAGAATTTAGCTCTTCGGTCAGGAGATTATAATTTCCTAACTTTATAAATGAATAGGCTCATTACTTATGCAATTTAAAAGTGAAGCAGCCCAATGTAACAGTGTCATTGTAATACATTCTGTGCTCAGCAGACTGACTTTCTCTCATGTTCCTTGCATTTTATGGAATGCTCTTAAAATACTTCTCCCCTACCAGCTAAAGCAAATGCCAGATGACCCCAGTGCCCACTTGCAGTTGATTTAAATTTCATACTGCCTTTTAGTCACTGGTGGGCTAAGGGTTCTGTTCTTTAGCCTAAACTTTGTTATTGAAACTTCCATATTGAAAAAATGTTACTTTATTGCTCTTATAACAGGCCCGGATTAATGGAGGTTTTTCTGTGTCAATTTCATTCGGTAAGCACACTCAAAACAGTTCTAGGCAATTTCCTTTTGTTGTGGCTCACAACCCCTTCAGATGATAAAATCCATTGGTACTACAGCTGGCTATGGGTTTAAGATAGTAATGGGATACATGTTTCAAGTCCTTTGCTTGATATCTAAAAAAGTACCCTTGCTGGTGTGGTGCTGAATTGTTCTAGGGAAGAGACCCTGAGCATCTAACTGTCATTGTTGTAAAGTTCTATCAACAATTTCCATCCAGGCCCTAGCCTACACTAGGGAGTTATTTTGAAATAACCCCCCTTATTTTAAAATAATAAGCGGAGTGTCCACCCTACCAACTGGGGGCCACTTATTTCAAAATCTGTACTCTTGCTTTCCATAAGGAATAATGCTTATTTTGAAATAGTTATTAATAGTTATTAAATAGTTATTAATAGTTATTAAATAGTTATTAAATAGTTATTTCAAATAGTTATTAAATAGTTATTTCAAAATAGCATTTATGTGGATGCTCCACTGCTGCTATTTTGAAATAACTACTCCCCAGAGCCATTCAAACTAATTATTCTCCAGTGTTTCCTGGGGGTCAAAGTCAAAGTAGTTCATCTACATTAAGGGAGCCTGCCTGGGACTAATTTCGAGGTTCCCCCATAGTGTGGACCTGCTATTTCAATTTTGTTATTTCAGGAGTTAATATTTCGAATTTAGTTATTTTGAAATAATGTCCTAGTTAGACATGCCCCCATTGGGTGTAAACCTGGCCCTACTGAAGTAAATGGCAAAGCTACCATTAACTTCAGTAGGACCAGGATTTCACCACTGAGGTATATATAGAGAGCACAGTTAAAATAGGGAATGACTAGTGCCTGCAGATTAGAAAAGAAGGATTGTTATTAGTCTTCTCTTATTTTGATGAAACACAGGAAGTATCCTGAACCAAGGCAGTTAAGTTTGCTCCTCCAGCTCAGGGTTCTGAACCAAAGGCGAAGGAAGCTCTGACTTTAAACATTAGGTTAAAACCCTAATTGTGGGAATTCCTCCTCCTTTCTTGTGTGCGGTTGTTTGAGGCAGGTTCTGGAAAGCCCATTTCTTGGACTTTAAGACCCTGATTCCTAATTTAAACCTGGTCTGTCTGACTTGTCAAAAATAAAAATTGTCATCTGCAGAAGATAATGCCCATCTTTTGAATACTAGATCATTTTTAATGGGGGACTGAGAGTTTCATTAACCTCAACAAGAGGGTGATTTGGAACTATTATGGATCTAATTCAAACCACATGTGCAAAAGCAAACTGTAAAGCCACTAGACTTTATTTCTAATTGACCATATACTTAATAGCTTTACAGATAGAAATTATCCTGAAAGTAAGGAAAAATAAACTATTAAAACTTCTTGGAAATAATTTGGCCATCAAATTTTCCTACTGCACAAGTGCTCTCAAATTCTCTGCCCTGCTATTTTTTTATTAGCGCTAGTTAGGAAGTTTTCCAACCAACCAGAGTTTCATCAGAAATCAAGAGTTCACCAAACCCAAAATGTGTTGCAAAAATAGTTTGCAGTCAACAAACTTTTGTCAAATCGAGTTCTGAGGGTTGTTACCTGGCCAGGTTCCTCTCAGAGTCTTCCATTTCCTAAGATAGCTATCCTGAGAAATGGATAAGGTTGCTCAACATACATCACCAGCTGTTAAGTTTTATGGGCTCAGGATTATCCCAACTGTCTCAGGTTGTTGAGTTTTAGTTTGTTTGGATTTTTTTTTATTTGTTTCCTTTAAGCTGGCAACCTCACAAATGTTTCCCTGCCAGTTCATCTGGCTGGCTGCTTGGGACCCAAAGTTGTCAGGATCAGTGGTCATGGGGCAGCCCTACCATGCAAATTTCCCTGGGTCCATAGGAGTTTGAAATCCTTGGATGCAAAAGCTCTAGCCAGGGCTTGGTTCCCTGCTCAGTAGCAGTGAATATCTGTCCTGAGAATTCCAGAAGCTAATTAAGTCAAGGAGGATACTTCATTAATACTGGTGCTACAAATTTCACCTTTGATGTTATATAGACCCCGAATTCTAAAATTTCCACTTCAACTCATCTGATGAAATGGCTTTTTCCCTCGAAAGCTTATGACCTAATAAATGTGTTAGTCTTTAAGGTGCCACGGGACTGCTCATTGATTTTACAGTTACAGAGTAACATGGTGACCCCTCAGTGGTTCTAGGCAAGTTTACCAAGATCTCCTTCCCAAAGCATCTACAGCTGTCATCCCTTCTTGTCTGTTTCCCAATTAATTACATTAGCCCCAGGACCCAACTAACATCCCTACATATCTCACAGAAACACGTGCATTTAGGACAGACTGTATAGACTGAATGCAGTTAAAAAAATTCTACAATTGGCCATCTTTTATACACCTAGAACTCAAAGGGTGGAATGAGAGCTCTTACTAGGGAAGATACACATACGGGGTTCTATAGTCTTAGTTTAAAAAAGTAATCTGTTTCATTTCAAAGCTATGTTACATCACATTTTTTGGAATCTATTACAAAACAAAGACATACACTATGATGGTGTGACAGTCTTTAAGACACATACACAAGCCTGTACGCTTTTTCAGTAATTAGGTACTCAGTTTCAGGAAGTGGTCAATTGACTGATTTGAGTCATTATCCAGGAGAAAGTCTGTGTGTTATTTATCATGAGATCTTTGCTCAGCCATTAGCTTGCAGCTCAGTTATTGTTCACAGTAGGAGCTGACACTGCAAACACAGGTGGAGTGAAAAACAAACATGACTATGATCTTTTTTCTGGTGGATAGCCGGCAATTCAACGACTGGATAATCGAATGAGACAGTTAATTATACTCATCTGAGATCAGTGCTTGATGTCACCAGGAGGACACCCAGTTGGCTGGCTCAGGACCTCACTCGTCGTCTTTTCAGGTGTCTTTGGATTTTGGGAAGTGATGTGCTGAGGAGACAGGCCAATTTATTCTGTTTCTGTGGGGTGATCCAGCTTAATCCAGCTTGGTTCCTCTTTTTTTTTTTATTTGGCTCACTGGCATAGACCAATCATAATTCTTCTAAAGATTCAAAGCGTTCAACCAAAATAAGAGCTTGCAACTGGAAAGGGAATTTTCTAGATCTTGTCACCCCAGTTTGTGTAAGACAAGCTAGGCCATAGCTGTTGGTACAGCCATTTGGGGACATACCTTGAACACCAGCTGCTTGGCTCCAATCATCAACATACCACTATAAGTTGGGGGGGGGGGGTTTGTGAGCCCTTTTCTAGTACATTCCCTGCTCTCCTCTGCCATTATAGTTGCTGAAGTTACAGTTTATTTACAAACATCTGTGAGTTGCTGAAATATCCACTTTTAAGGTACATATAACTTGTACAAAGTTCCTCCATGTTCTTTGATGCTCTTGAAACACTTTAAACAATGCAAAATCACTTTCAGGGCTGTTGTTCTCCAGCAGGCCAGAAGAGATGGATACATTTCTCTTCTCCTTGTTTTAGCAGTACTGGTGGGACTTTGGAATGTATGGTCGACTTGAGTCATTGCATTATTAACCAACCAGTTACCTTTCTGATTATCCCATGTTGTGGTCAAGTTTCCTTACACAAATACTGTTTGGTTTAATTTTCTTTTATTTACTGCCTTTGTCAGTACGAGTGTATTTCACTAACTTAGTAGGGTAGACATGCTTGATTACAAACTTTAGCTATATTTCTTCACTTTACAACTTAAATGAATGGAAATCAATATAAAAGCAATCCTGGTCTCTCCTAAGAGGTTTGCCTGTGAAGTAAACCCTGTTATTAATACTTACATTATTTCGATCAAAGAGGCATCACTTATAACTGGCTTCCTTTCTATCTACATTTTAATTATAATAGATTCCATCAAGTTGCCTATTTTACAGATGTATTTGGCACATCCCATAATATTGCTGTTTCATATTAATTTAATGATTTTTAAAATGTATTTACTTTATTACCAGAGGTGGGGGAGGAAAAAGAAAAAAGGAATGTCTCTAGCTGCACCAGTTTCACATTCTCAGACCATTGAAGAATTCTAGCTGTTGGACCTTGGGTTTTCATTTTCCTAGCCTTCTTTTCTATCTTTCTAAAAGACCTTGATGCCTAGGCAGTTATAAATAGTAATAACATAACTTTAGGGCCTTAATTACTCCAACAAACAAAATGAGCTTTAGAAAACCCTCTATAAATTTATTATGAGCTATTCACCTATGCTCAGGAAGCATGGAGAAGAAGAAATATTCAATGTAAATCCAGTTTAATTGGATTTTACCAGAGGAGGCTATCAGATCCTAGTTTTATCACATATGAAATGCATGAAAGTCAAATAGAGAGTTCAGATAACTTATAAATAAGAAAACACAGCACTTACGTAAGGTCCCAACCCAGGAAAAGAAGAGAAATAATAGATATACACTCTTCTTAGCAATCATATTAACTATTAGAGATATTTTACCAAAGGATTATAGATTATTAAGAAAAGAAGTATGCTTGTTTAAAAAACTATGGCTGGGCCATTGCTACTGGATTGTTTACTTTTATAGTTAAGGGAAAACAAAGGGCCTGATCTAAAAGCTACTGAAATGAAAGGGAGTTGGATCAAGCCTCCTTACCACGTGAAGTTGCTGGTTTTGCTATTAATTACACCTTTTTGCCTCAGTCCTGTTTTCAACAACGTAGTTTATTTACTAAACCACAAAAGAAAAGAAATTGGTGCCTTAAGTGGAGGGTTGATTGTTTGTGTTTACCAGGGAATGCAGATGTGTAACAGAAGCCAAAATAATTTGAAAAGTTCAGAGTAGTGCATAGCAGAATTTTTATGTAAATCAAATACACTTATTAAAGCTAGTTCTTCCCAGGCTTGCAGGCCCGTCATTCAAAAGGGCCCAGGGCTCCCAGGTGCCAACACCGCTACTGTGACAGTGGGGTGTCCAACGCCCTGGACCCTTTAAATTGATGCCGGAGCACAGAGTGGCATGTTCCAGGAGGGCTATGGGCTGGCTGCGGGGACAGGGCTCAGCATGGCATGCTTCAGGCAGTGCTGAGGGCTGACTGCCCCAGCCCCAGGCCTTCCACCTCAGGCCCCTTCCAGGAGGGCAGAGCCAGGCCACCCCATGGTCCTGGCTAGGCTGTTAACGCGTCCCCTCCCGCCCCCTTGTTCTTCCCCATTTCCTACAAACAAATGCTACATTTTCCACAGGAAGCAGATAGTTTTTGTGAACAATGTAATTGAGTTGAAGACCCAATTTTCCTTTAGAAAGCAGATTTGACACATCCTGTGTTACCATGTATTTGGTTTGTCTTGCAATGAAATGTTAAAATCTAAATCTAAAATTGACTGGACTACTTGGCTACTACATCACCAGAGTTCCCCTCCCACTTGTCTAAGACTTACCAGTGTTTTCCCATTCAGAGACAAGTAAACAAGTAAAATATGGAATAAAGAAAATAACTGAACTCAAACTAAATTATATCTAACTGGCAGCTGCTGGAACATAGTTACTCCGCCAGAGCTTTTCAAAGTTTATTCACTATCCACACGTCTGAAAATACCAAAGGGTTATTAAAAGTTTTGGAGCATCTCAATAGCTATTGTTCTCAAAGCTCATCTTACCAATGAAAAAGAGGAGCCTACAGAAGATGAACACTCTAGTTTTGTTCTCAAGTTATGATGTCCAGATCAGTGTTTCTCAACCTTTTTTTTAATAAAGTACCCCTTTAAAAATTATAAGTACCCCCAGTACCTACAGTTTTCAGACACACAATTTTTTTCTAATATTGCAACACATTTGTTTAAACAACTTAATCGTAGCAGTGCGGGCGATGAAATTTTTGGGTATGAAAAGTACAAAAATAATAAAAGCTCTGTAAAACTTAAAACAAAAATTCAGTTTTCTCCAAATTTCAATTGTGCTGATGCATCCCTCAGACTTCTCTCGAGTACCCCGAGGGTACTCGTACCACTGATTGAAAAACACTGGTCCAGAGGGTTTTGTCGAGGCTACTATTTTGAAGTTGCACAGAACAGCAGCCATACTTACTGAATTCTCCATCCTGTACTGAGTCTAGGATCTAGAGTGGACAGCCAAGTTTATATCAACTCTGTATATCACCGAGGGGAATAAAACAACGACAACAAAACAAACAAAAAACCAAGCATTGCTCATAAAAATCTGACACACTCTTCCACAGATCATAGCATTGCCAAGGACCAATACCACTTTGTAACATTAACACTGAGCACATGCAAGAAAATAACTTCTGAAAAAATATACTGGAGAAAAAAATTGACTCCCTTCTATCCAGGTTCTGCGAACAATTTAAAATTAATACACAGGGCTTTTAAAAATAATTGTAACCCCCTTTTTCCTCCCCGGGTTACTTGGGAGCAGGTTACACTAACAGGTGTGCCTGGGCACCTAATGGTCTTGACATAAAAGGAGATCCTGAGTACCCCAGTGATGGTGATGTTTGGTTGGGGAAAACCTATCCACCCCCTTGCTGCAGTCCCTTGCTCATAAAGAATGTACAATGGCGGTGCCTCCACCTGGCTGGCCCTGTACACACTTACTGGTGTGCCTTGGGAACCTCCAGGAATAAACTTATTCCAGCAATAAACTGGATCTAACTCCAGAACAACAATTACAAATCATAAATAATATACATCTAATAGATTGCATTAGAATGAACGACCTTTACTTAACTTAAAGAAACAGGGTTTAACAGATTAACAATGAATAACATTAACAACGTACACAGGAATAATAGGAAACTTATCTATCTGGCATGTGCACTGCCACTGTTTATCCCACTCCTCAGAACTCACAGTACCATACTATTGCTTGAAGATTTTGCAGCTGGAGTGGATGATTCTAGTCTCCTTCTGTGTGCTGGATGCAGAGTAGTACTTCTAGCCACAGGTACAGCCAAAGGGCAATCAGAAGCAGCCTGCTAGATTCCAGTCCCAAAGGCTCTGAATCCAAGTCTGTAACTGCAACCTAACAGCTCCTGGACTGGCTAAAACTCCTCCACAGCAGCCTGTCTCCTTTTTTCCAAAAACAAAGGAAAGAGTCCCCAGACTTCTGGGCCTCCCCCCACACACCTGGGGAGAGTCAGATCCCAAAACAAAAGTCATTTCCTTCCTGGTTTCCTCCAGGGCTCATGGGAATTGTAGTCTCTGGGGCTAGATTGCAGCCACAAAATAAGCAAAGGCACCTTTAGTAAGGGAACTATACAATGCATTGAAGATCTGAGTGAGGAAGATAGAAAGCATCAAAACATTCAGCAACGTTCAAGTGCTGTGTGCGTGCGTCTCTGTGTGTTCATCACATCATGTTTGCTGCCATAGTATTTAACCATCTTTCGCATAATCTACTTCGGCCTAATAGCTATCGGCCGCCATTTCCTAAAGTGCCTACTGATGTTGCATGCCCAACATCAGACAGACACCTGTCTGGTTTTCAGAAACTGCTGAGCCGCCACCAGCTAGACATCCACCCTTTTCATGTCATCCACAGTTGGCACCAAAAAGGCCAGGCACTCAAAGTCACTAGTCACTTCCAAAAACCTTGGTCATCATATTTCTCATATGATATTTTTTTTTACATATGTCCCTTCTAGACATGATCTCTGTCTGGTAACTTATCTCTTATACAATTGAAAAACACTATAACCATACTGATATCTAGGAGACAAAGAAAAACAACTCAAAACCTACCCCTTCTCGTCTGAGTTTGGAATTTGTTGAAATTTGTAAATTCCTAATATGTTAGGGGAGTTGATATTTCTCTGTTGCTTAATTTGTGGGAATATTAATGTCCATATTGTAATATGGATTTGGTCAATTACATATATGTAGGCACAATATTGACTTTAATGGCCATATATTTTAATTAGATACACACCTGCTTACCTCAGAATTAGCACCATCATTCATTTTAGACATAAAAATTTAATAGACACCTAATTAAACACATTATTCACCTAGATTAATTGTGGGAATTAATATGAGTAAAACTGAACATCCCAAAGTAAAGTCTTATCCTGCTTTCAGAAATGGTGCCATCCATCAACATTTATCGTTTAATCAAATACAGGTAAAATAAGGTAATTGTTGTTTAGTCTAAAAGGATACAAAAAAGGAGAAAAATGAGGGAATTAAAACTAGGATAGAATGTTATCTTCTCGATTGTTTCACCTCACAAGTAGTTAGCATAGGGCCCAGCTAATTAAAAAATAAATCTTTCCAGATTTTGCTGTGGATAGGTGTGCATTGTGTGCAATGCTTAAAAAGGGGGAAAGGAAGATTATTGAAATGCGGGCATCTGTGTGTAGCTGGAAGTACAAGCTCAACTCTGCTTTCTGATATGGAGCCAAGCTCTTGGCAAAATACTCTAGGTTCTGACTCAACTCTTGCTGAAGTCAAAGGGAGATGTTCAGAATCTAGAGTCATGTGTTCTCTCTCTCTCTCTCTCTCTTTCTTTGGTTCTATGAAGTTATCTAATTATATAAAGGGGAACAGCTGCTGAAATGTAAGCAGAATTGTATATAGACTTGTGGTTGGACTGCTGGCCTGGGAGGAAGAATTGGCTTCAAGTCCCAGCTGCAATGAATGAATAAGTAGTTGTACAAACTAGAAGAGTTGCAACAGGAAGGAATGACAATAATTTCTCCCCCCACCCTAATATTCTACAACTTTGTGGTTTGGTGGCTCCCTTAGGAGGTGGGGACTTGAGTGGAGATTCAAACCAAGGTGTTTCACAGCATGGATAAGTGTGCTATCACCTGGCTGTGGGGAGGGAACCACACGTTATTTTTCTCTTTTCTGAAGCTAACTGTGAAAAACTTCTTCCCAGTTGAAAATATCAGGTGAAATTTGAAAAAAAAATGTTGGGTTGACAAAAACTTCATTTTTCCACTAATAAACTATTCATTTGAAAACAAAAATGCTCAGCTCTAGTGAAGGTAGCATTTCACTCTTCACTACTCCTCAATTACCTATGTGGTAACTATAGTGGTATATTACTGGTTAAACCTCTCTAAACCAGGACTTCGGTGATGGCTCCTCCCAGAAGTCTGGGGCTGCACTACCAGGATAGTCACTCCTTTGGGGGGAAGAGGGGCAGGACAGTAGCTTGGGAGGGCAGGGTAGGAAGGTTGGAGCTGTGTGGTGTGACCCCAGCCTCCAGCTGGTCTAGGGGGAGTTCTGGGAGCTGGCCCCAGCCTGCAGCTGCCCCTTCCAGGCCTTCTCATCCAGGGATGGATGGGTGGGGCTTAAGGGCTGGCTCCATCCTCCAGCTGCCTTTTACCCTCCTGTTGGTCTGGGGCTGAGCTGTGGTTCCTGTCCTTTCCTCGTGAGGTGGGGGAGATGGAATGGTGTCTCCTCTGGATGAGGCCAGACTATGCTTCCTGGCCCGGGGGTCTGGTCCTGGGAGGCTGGAGGAAGTGAGGGGCAGCGCTGCCACTGTTCGGAGTAAGGATGCCATTTACCCGGCATGCTGGAGCACTGTCCCTGGCTGGCCACAATCCTGCTGATGCAGCTGTCCACAGTGGCCACTCTGTGGAATATCTGACTCTCCCAACAACCCTTCCCCTTTCATGCTATGGAAACAATCCCATTCGAGACACTTCTCATTTTCCTAGAACAACCAAACCCTAACCTTGTTTTAAGTCAGGTTGGGCAATAAAAACTCAGCAGCCTGCAGGGTTGCCACTGCTATGTTTATCTGCACCTCCACAGGTATCAGAGGATCGCAGCTCTGGTAGGCCATGAATCACCATTCGTGGCCAATGCGAGCAGTGAAAGTGTTGTGAACCAGGAGGTCACTTCCTGCTGCTCACATTGGCCACGGATGGTGATTCATGGCCAACGAGAGTGTGATCCTCCAATACCTGCAGAGGCACAGGTAAACATGAAGGTGGGAGCCCATCAGGGACTAACTCTGTGGATTGAATCTGGCCCGTGGGCCGGAATTTGCCCTCCTATGTTTTAAGTTGCATTAAGCACAATAGCCGCCTTGAATATTTTAAATAGAAAGGCGGGGTAAAAATATTTAAATACAATAAAATAAATAAATAAGAGGAAGATGCATACCAAATTTGGTGATCCTAGCTCTTGTTGCTTAGGAGGAATACTTGAACAAACAGATTCACAAACACATAGACTCATGAACAGACAGACACACAAACTCTCTAAAAGATATAGCTATAGCTGTAGATATAGATGAGAGTTTGATTCAATCCCTCTTTAATTGTGCTGCACAGCAATGCCAGCAAATTCCCAGAAATATGTGCCTTATATTTCCCTGGTCTCTTGGGAACAATACAAGCTCATATAAAGTCAGTTATTTTATTAAAAGACAAGGAAAAGCACAAATTCTGTTTTCCCAAATGGTGTTTCCTTAATTCACTGGTTTAGATAACACAAGTTTATTAATTACAGAAGGATAAATTTTAAGTGGCAATAAGTAATGATGCATAAAAGTCAAAATTGGTTACAGGCTTAATAAAATAAAACACCACTAATTCCTAATTTGACAACCTAGAGTGAATTCAAAACAGAGGTCTCTCTCCCACCCTGTGTTTCAGCAGTCTTACTGGTAGAAGTTCCTTCTGTTAGGATCCATCCCCTAGTCCTAATGACACTACTTTGTCTTTCAGGTGTTGTGGATACTGTTGACAGAGAGAAAGGAAGAAATAATGAAGTGTCATCTATCCCATCATACACTGGTTGAACCTCTCTAGTCCGGCACTGTCTGGTCCAGCAACATCCATGGTCCAGCATGATTTTAGTTAGCTGCAAGTCCACTTATGGGTGTGGCCAAGTGGCCCTTGGTGCCATTAAGTTTGTTTATAGCTACCAGTCCTAACTCTCAATGTACTGTGTGGTAATTTAGCTCTGATTTACCCCTAAATGTGTTCTAACAGCCCAATGAGCAGTGTCAGTGTTGGTAATGCTGCTAGACAATATTGACCTCCTGTGGTTTGGCAAATTCTCTGGTTCGGCATGGGTAATGTCCTCAGGATGCTGGACTAGACAAGTTCTTTCTCTTATTTGAGAAGCTTCTCCAGCTGAGGTTCAAGAGATAAAGTCTGGGAACTGCAAGCTGTTTCTTTTTCACCATGTACATTTTTCACCTACACTCTTTCCTGCTAATGAATATCTACTTAACCAGGTGATGGTCTGTTTGAGTTTGTTGACACCTGTTTAAAGTGTCCACTTTCCTTTTGCCTCTGGTGAATTGGTTTATGAGCCTATCGTCAGACTTACAACGACATGTCATAGTAATACCATACATAGAATCTTTTACACATAGTGCTGCCACACATATTTTACTAGGACAATAATGGTCAGCAGTTTTTGAGTATTTCAAACTCTTTGAGCTAAGGGTATCCCAAGTTATCATTCTGTGGAGTGAAACCTGAAGATGCTTTTAGTCCATTATGTATTCCCCACAAACAAATGTTATTCTTTACCGAGAGCAACATACAGAACATTGTAGAGAAGGGCAATAAAGCGCTGTTAAGATATGCAGTAACTCTCCTCTGTAGTGCAAGAGCTGGAATCATTAAAAATCAATGGTTCTCATTAAGAAAGCTGTCTTTCTGTTTAATACCATTAATTGAATCTGTTTAGAAATCCCTATTAACCATTAGTCATTAAACTCATGACAGATATATAGATTAGATAAACCTGTGCTACTATCTCAGAGCTCAGAATAGATTGTGATTATCATGTAAGATTGTATTAATTAAAAGAAACAATTTAGATGCAGTGCACCCTTCATGGTTTATATGAAAAAGTGTTTGTTTGACCGTACGTGGATACAAATATACTAAATAGCTGAGCAGATTTGTTTTTCACTTGATTCTGTGTGTGACCTCTACAGGGTTGAATAGACACGATTTACTGAATTATCTCTATGAAACAAACACACTATCCCTAAGTCTGGCAGTCAGACTTAAGTAGGTCAGTCGTGTGGAATTCTAATTGATGTAGCCTCCAGGACTCTGTGTACTTTCAAACCTTAAGATACCTGCCTGCCTGCCGTTGATTACTGCAGTGATCCCAGTACCTGGAGCAACTTCTGTTCACGCTTCAGTAGCTGGGTTCACCCAGATTTGTGCGTGTAAATACAAAATACTCTGAACTCTTGCCAAGTGGTGGAAGAGAATTGTTCTCCAGCTGTTTGAGGATACGCTCCAAAACTCTTGGATGGCTTTAACCCGACTCTTGTTTCTGTGACTCATCTCTATACTGAACTTTTTCTAGTCACCTATGCCCCTTCCTAAAGTATATAAATAGAATTAGATATTGCTCAATGTGCTTTCCAATCCAAAGGCCAGGAATTATGGGGACAATTCAATTGCCAGCCACTGTATGTTCCCACACAAGAGGAGCCGGAACTCCTCTGCTTGGACTTGCCTACACCAGGGTGATGAGGAGGAAGCATTCTCGATGAATACCACCACTTCTCATCTCACGTGTAGATGGGGAAGTGGGACAGTCTGGATTCTGCTTTATTTTTTTTTATTATGGAGATTGCCTATCTTCTAGAACTGGAAGGGACCTCGAAAGGTCATCAAGTCCAGTCCCCTGCCTTCACAGCAGGACCAAGTACCATCCCTTACAATTTTTTGCCCCACATCCCTAAACAGCCTCCACAAGGATTGAACTCACAACGCTGGGTTTAGCAGGCCAATGCTCAAACCACTGAGCCATCCCTCCCCCTTCTCTGATTTTATCCTTCTCTGATTATTGCTGCAGGGCCAACAAACTTGTGAGGCCCCGGGCAAGGTGAGCGGGGCCCGGCCCTGACTCCCGGCTCCTGGAAGGAGCAGGTTCTTGGATGGAAGGGGTAGGGTGGGGGGCAGCATACCCTCAACACTGCCCAGAGCATGATGCACTGTGCCTCCCTCTCCCTGGAAGACCTCAGAGCCACTCGGAGCACGCAGTATGGCACTCCAGCGGTGATTTAAAGGTCCTGGGGGTCTGGCCATTGCAACAATAGTGGTGACCGTGAACCCTAGGCACCAGATCTTAGGGAAGTTGCCCCCTTGCATCTCATGCCCTCTTCCCCCTCCCCCCGCACACACACCCACATACCACCAGTGGGCCTGGTCACAAATCAGGAAGTAAACTGGTGCAAATAACTCTTTTCCTAGAGAAAAAGGAAGTAGTAGTATTTTCTCCTGAATCACATTCTATTCCCTGCTCTGCCCCTAGAGCAAGACAACAGTAAGATGTTCTATGACACCATGTAATCCACTCTTGCTAATCCTACCTTCTATATCTGCAAGGCACAATTACACTGTTATGGCATATGTCATAACTTGACACTGTTACACTTAGCTTATCAAGTTCTTTTTCTTCACCTGTGAACACATGTTCATTTTTTGGAAGAGACACTGTGATGTGAGCGTGGAGTTATGCCAGAGTCTGTATAGTAGTTTCTGGGAGAGAAGTAGTGGTGAGAGGCATGATAGCTTGCTCGTTGCCTTGGTCTCGGTCTGGAGTCCATTTTGGAGGTAGAATTCTTTCATGGGCTTTGGGCATTGGTGTTGGACTGTGATTCCTGGTTTAGCTTGCTTGCTGTTTGATCAAGAAGTGCAGAGCCAGAGTGGAGGCCTAAATAAAGTTACAGTTGGGCTGTGTCTACATTGCAGGCTTCTTGCGCAAGAACAGGCGTTCTTGTGCAAAAACTTGCCAGCTGTCTACACTGTATGCATGTTCTTGCGCAAGTACATTTACAGTATAACATTGGAAAACAGGTCTTCTTCCGGAAGAGTTATTCCTTTCCCCACGAGGAATAAGCCCTCTTGCGCATGAGCTCTTCCACAAGAGGGCAGTGTAGACAGGCAACATTAATTTCTTGCACAAGAAACCCCTATGGTTAAAATGGCCGTTAGAGCTTTCTTGCGGAAGAGAGCATTCATACTGCCATAGATGCTCTTGCACAAAAGCACATCTCTTGCGCAAAAGCTCATGGCAGTGTGGACGCGCTCTTGTGGAAGATTTTTTGCACAAGAACTCTTCTGCAAAACAGTTCTTGCGCAAAAAGCCTGCGGCGTAGACATAGCTTTAGAGTTTGTCTATGCATGAAAATGCTGGATGAAGGTAAATTATGAATTTAAAGCTGAATAGCTATTCTACACAACTGTGTAGACAAACTATTAGTATTTATCTACAACACTGGCCTCACCATTGAGATGAAATCCATCTGCATGGCCTTGGAACACTTCTGCTGTTCTGAGCGAGGGGTGATCTGGTGTTGGAATAGTATACTGGAGTGGAAAGAAAGAATATGAGCAGCACTAAGGTACGTCTAAACTACTGGGGGGGGGAGAGGTTTTCGAAAGAGAATATGCAAATTATGCGGGAATTTGCATATCTTCTGATCACTTTTTTGAAAGCGGGTCTTTCGAAAGTGAAAGTAGTCTGGGCATGGGGTTTTTTTTGGAAAAAACCCTTTTTCGAAAAACCATGTAAACCTCCTTTTTTTAAAGGAAGAGTAGTTTTTTGAAAAAGAGTTTTTTTTTCCCCAAAAAAAGTGTCCAGACTACTTTCACCATGGGAATTTGCATATCTTCTTTTGAAAAAAACCCATAGTTTAGACATACCCTAACTGATTCATAGGGCTATAATGTAATTATTGTGTCATGTACAATGGAGTCGCATCTCCAATGATCCCTGTCAAGTTTCCCTCCTTCATAAAGAGTCAGTATGAGTGTAATAAGGATTCCTAAATACTACATAATTGCATCTTCCAACCTCACTTGTGGCCAACTGCATGCTCTGCTTCCTTCAATTTCAGCTCCATAACTTTTCTATAGAGTGCATCTTCTGCATGATCCCTCCTTTCCAGCTGTCTCTCCAGTTGTCTTCTCGGCTGGAGCAAGAATGCAACTTACCAGGATTAAATAAGTATCTCCTTATTTTTTACTAAATAAAATCAACAGATGTTACTTTTGTAACATTCTGTAACTTTTGACATTGAAAAGTTAGTTTTCTCTACTCAGCTGTTTGTATCCATGTTCCTGTTCCATATAACAGGATTATCAACACCACCTCATTGTATGCTCATATCTTAGTTACCGCTCAGCCATCCTGCTATCCAACACACCTTTAAAGATGCTAAAATTACATGAGACTTCTTCAGAACCTCCTGCTGTCAACTAACTATGTGAACAGATGACTCTACAATGAAAGAAGAAACAGCAGTACCATATAAGAGCTAGTGACTAATATTACCTATATTTTTACTACTTAGTTTATACTTCACTAAGGTACCAGTGTTTCCTCAATCTACTTTGTTTGGCACTGATCCTGCAAGCATGTAAGTATGATCTTACCTTTAATCACCTGAGCCAAATTATTTATGAGCATCAATGTTTTCAGGACTGGTCTCATTTTATTGTCACGGCAAGTACAGGAAAGAAGACCGGATGGATTTGGAGAGTGCATTCTATTTATTTTTGTTCTTTGGGAAACACGAAATGCAAAGGAAAAGGGGAATGAAAACATGGGGCCTAGGCAATGGACAAAAAAGTCCTAGACTTTCAATGTTCACCAGGGCAAATGATGGGGGATAGAAAATAGGATTGGGTGAAGGTGTAACAACATGGAGCAGTAGCATTTTCTGCAAAGCTTCTTGATGTACCGGAGCACTTGCAGCCCAACTGTGCAAGGATATCCCTAGCTCTAGCTCCACAACATCCAGCATGATTGGCCTGCTAAAAAACAAGTAAAAAATGGAGGACCAAGGTGCTTAAAGATATTGCCATAACAATTATGGTAGTAAGAGCAGATGTACCTGCAACTGAGTTTCTTTTCTACAATTCCACATAGCAGCAGCTAAAATTATTATTAGATTTAAAAAAAAAATCAAGGCATTCTAAGGAAAACTTCATAAAGGTCAATGTTCTACCAAACTCCACCATAAGAACATACATAAGAACATAAGAACGGCCGTACCGGGTCAGACCAAAGGTCCATCTAGCCCAGTATCCTGTCTGCCGACAGTGGCCAGCACCAGGTGCCCCGGAGGGGGTGGACCGAAGACAATGATCAAGCAATTTGTCTCCCGCCATCCCTCTCCAGCCTCTGACAAACAGAGGCCAAGGACACCATTTCATCCCCTGGCTAATAGCCTTTTATAGACCTAACCTCCATGAAATTATCTAGCTTCTCTTTAAACTCTATTATAGTCCTAGCCTTCACAGCCTCCTCTGGCAAGGAGTTCACCATAAACCCTTATGCATTTTTTTTAATTCCATTCTGAGCAATGTCATAGAATATTAGACCTGAAAGGGACCTCGAGAAATGGTGTTTGATCCTGCCCTCACTGCAGGATCAAACACCATCTAGATCATCTCTGACAGAGGTCTATCCAACGTGCTCTTATATATCTCCAGTGATGGAGATTTCACAACCTCCCTAAGCAATTTATTCCAGTGTTTAACCACCATGACAGTTAGGAAGTTTTTCCTAATGTCCAACCTAAACTTTCCTTGCTGCAATTTTGGCCCATTGCTTCTTATTCTATTTTCAGAGACCAAGGAGAAAATTTTTCTCTCCCTCCTCTTTGTAACACCCTTTTAGATACTTGAAAACTGATATTGTGTCCCCTCTCAATCTTCTCTTTTTTAAACTAAACAAGCCCAATTGTTCCCTCATAGTTCTTGCTTTCTATACCTTTATATTTTTTTTTTGCTCTTCTCTGGACTGTCTCCAATTTCTCCACATCTTTCTTGAAATGTGGTG
>JANRFK010001158.1:9498448-9519165 GCA_030068395.1 Apalone spinifera
AAATGGCGGCGCCCGGGAACATGCAAATAAAGCTTGGGATATTTAAATCCCGGGTTTCATTTGCAAGTTTGAATGTCTACATTAGCCACCCTAGTTGGAACTAGGGTGGCAGTGTAGACATATCCTCAGATACCTCCTCTATCAGCTCCTTGAGTATTCAGATGCATTTCATCAGGTCCTGGTGACATGAAGTCATTTAAATTTTTTAAGTAATTTTTAACTTGTTCTTTTTTAAATTTTAACTTCTAAACCTTTTATTAGGCATTTACTATGTTAGGCATCTCATCACCATCAAACTTCTTGATGAAAACTGCCATTTCCAAGTTTCCTGTTGGTGTTTCTCTCTCTTCACTGAGCAATGGATCTACCCTGTGCTTGGTCGTCTTGTGTCTAATATATTTGTAGAATGTCTTCTTGTTACCCTTCATGTCTCTAGCTAGATTGAGCTTGTTTTGTGCCTTTGCCTTTCTAATCTTGCTCCTACATACCTGTGTTGTTTGCTTATATTCATCCTTTGTCATTTGTCCTAATTTCCACTTTTTAGATGACTCCTTTTTGATTTTTAGATCATGTAAGATCTCTTGGTTGATCCAAAGCCATCTCCTGACATACTTTCTATCTTTCCTATGCAGTGGAATAGTTTGATTTTGGGCTCTTAATAATGTCAACTCTCTTCAGTTGTTTTTCCTCTTAGTCTTGCTTCCCATGGGACCTTTTCTACCAGCTCTCTGGGTTTACTGAAATCTGCCTTCCTGAAATCCATGGTCTCTATTTTGCTCTTCTCCCTTCTACCATTCTTTAGAATCATGAACACTATGATGTCATGATTATTTTCACACAAACTGCCTTCCACTTTTCAAAATTGTTAAAAATTAAATCAAGAACAGCTTCCACCCCAGTAGCTTTCCCAATCTTCTGAAATAAAAAATTGTCTCCAATTCAGTCCAAGAATTTATTGGACAATCTGTGCCCTGCTGTGTTAATTTCCCAACATATGTCTGGAGAATTGAAAGCTTCCCCCCCACCAAACCCTGCATTTTGGATGATTTTGTTAGTTGTTAAAAAAAAACCCTCATCCATCTCTTGTGCCTGGGTAGGTGGTCTGTAGAAGACCCTTAGCATGACATCACTCTTGTTTTTATCCCTTTTAACCTAACCAAGAGACTATCAACAAGTCTGTCTCCTATGTCCATCTTTACCTCAATCTAAGTATACATTTTAAATATATGTCAATACCTCCTCCCTTTTTTCCCTGCCTATCCTTCCTGAGCAAGCTGTACCCATCTATACCAATATTCCAATCGTGTATTATCCTAAGAAGTCTCTGTGATACCAACTATGTCATGTTGTGTTTATTTATTAGCACTTCAAATTCTTCCTGCTTATTCCCCATACTTCTTGCATTTGTATATAGGCTTCTAAAATACTGATTTGATTTTAGCCCCCAGTTCTGCCTTGTCCCTCCTTTATCTTTGCTACTATAGCCCATGCTCCCTCCCATTTCTGAGCCATCTCCCAGGTCTCCATGTTTTTCACTTACCTGTGGGCTTTGGTCACCTGCTCCCATTGAACCTAGTTTAAAGCCTCTCTCACAGTCTGCGTCCAAATACTCTCTTCCCTTTCCTCGAAAGGTGAACCCCATTCCTGCTTCGCAATCCTTCTTCTTGGAACAGCATCCCATGGTCAATGAAGCCAAAGCCCTCTGGCGATACCATCTTTGCAGCCAGCCATTTAGCTC
Organism: Apalone spinifera; assembly: GCA_030068395.1. NCBI lineage: Eukaryota > Metazoa > Chordata > Testudines > Trionychidae > Apalone > Apalone spinifera. The sequence goes on from JANRFK010001158.1 coordinate 9,500,187, forward strand.
CAGAATGCACCTGTCTCTGCCTGGGCCCCTACCTTTGACAGGAAGGACTGAAGAGAGTACCACCTGTGCTCTAAACTCCTTCACCCGTACTCCCAGAGTTCTGCAGCCATTCTTGATCTGCTCAAGGTCTCACCTTGCAGTATCATTTGTGTCCATATAAATGAGTAGCATGGGGTAGTAGTCAGAGAGCTGGATAATCTTCGACAATCCCTCAATAATGTTTTGGATATGGGCCGCTGGAAATCAGCATATCTCCCGAGATGACAATCAGGGTGACGGATGGGTGTCTCTATTCTCCTACGTTTCCTCCTCACAGTGGTGGCTGCAGACCTCCCAGCCTTGGGGGTACAAGGCTTCCCTTCTTCTGCTTTAGGGGATGATTCTATAGCTCCCATATCCAGAACAGCATAATGATTCTTCAGAACATATGGCCATGTACTTCGAAGTTGGGGCTAGGTTTGGAAAATCAAGCAGTCCTTTTTAAAAGAGTGACCTGTTTTTCATCAAATTCTTTAGGTGTAAAAGATGGATGGATGGATGAAGGTGGTGGTGATGTGGATATTGTTGGGTGAGAGAAACCTATCAAATAAAACTCATTGTGTATCACTGACAATGATTTCACTAATATAGAACCCGCTTAGTTAAAACAGAGTGGATTTTTCCCTGCATATAAGTAGATCAAATAATAAATGGCTATTTGAATATTCAATGCATTTTTTTCAAGAAATATACATATTCCTTATTCTCATCTCTCTCTTCTTAGAACTAGGGATCTGAATAGTCTCTGCACAGATTCAGACTCTTTAAACAACCCTTCCATTCTTCCAATCCATATTAATATACACTGAAAATAAGGAAAAAACCTCCAATATTCTGGCACTTTTAACAGGAAACTACTGAATTTTTGGCACTTCTACTATGAAATCCTTGAGACTCAAATGGTCCAAAATAGCACTAGTTTCAATGGTTTTAAATTGGTATTCCCAGTACATTGTTATTCCCAATCATTGCTTCTAGACAATGGGGTTAGGATGAGAGTATCTTTGTGATAAGGGTGTTTATTTACCAAAAAAAACAACCAAAAAACCACCCTTTCCTTTCTCTTTTATTTAAATGTTATTTTGGTGGCAGTATGTGCTATTGCAGAAGGGGGGAGGGATAGCTCAGTGGTTTGAGCATTGGCCTACTAAATCTCATGTTATGAGTTCAATCCTTGCAGAGGGATTTGGGGCAAAAATTTGTCAGGGATGGTACTCAGTCCTGCTGCAATGGCAGGGTACTAGATTCAATGACCTTGCAAGGTCCATTCCAGTTCTAGGAGTCTCCATTAATTAGAACATAGACACCTGCTAAAAACAAACCACTTTGGAAATTGCTGGTTTGACTTTTGCATGGCCAGAATATGTCCATTTCCTCTTGCTCACCATAAATAAATGCCATCCTGACTCTGCTCTGATACTATGCCAAAAATAGTTTTGGAAAGTTTATAGTGCATCTCCTTCTGGGAATTTGGCTTCATTACCAAACTGCCTGTCACTTTCTATCTAAACTGTTCTCCAGGGATTCAACCTTACCAGCTGTCTGTGTTAACTTCTATCTTCTCCACAGAATACTTCTCTCTCTCATGTCCATTATGCCAGACATTCAAAGATCCTAAATACCCAGTAGCTATCATGGTTCTTGGTTGGAGCTACTTGATATTAACTTATTCAAAAATCTGGATTCAGAAGTTGAATTTCTACCTGCTTCAAATACAGGTTGTACTTCTCTAGTCCGGCAACATCAGTGGTCCTGCATGAATTTAGTTAGCCAGATGCCCACTTGTATCATGGATGTAGCCACATTTCCCACAGTCCCATTCAATTTATTTACATCCACTAGTCCTGGCTTCCCATGTTATATGCTGTTATTTAGCTCTAATTTGTCCCTAAATGTTTTCTAAGAGTCAAATAAGCAGCAGAAGTGTTGGTGATGCTGCTAGATAATACTGATTTCTGATGGTTTAGTAAATTCACTGGTTTGGCACCAGTCAGGTGCCAAGGGTGCCAGACCAGAGAGGTTCAACCTGTAATAAGCAAAAATCAGCTTTCAGCTCCCTGCAAGGGTACAGTGCCTGCTCACAGGATGGAGAAACAGAAGGATTTTTGCCTCTGTTATACGTACCATGCACATTTGGCAATCTGTGTATAGAAAGGGAAGTGGTACAAACTGAAAGGCACATGTTAACTACAGATGGTCCGGATTTCAAATTTTGAACTTAGTCTGTGCAGATTCCTGTCCCTTTCTGGTAGGTAATGAAATTAAAAAGATATGGAAGACTCCTTCCATTTGAAAGAGTTAAGGAAATACAAACTGACAATAATAGTTTGTAAATGACTCAGGTGTGATCCCTTTCATTCTCCAACATGACATTGAACACAATGTCTTTCTGTTTTATCATTATTATTTATTTCCTTACATCTTTCACTGAGGAATTTGTCAAATCATTGCACAGACAAATCTTGTAGCTTCAAATGTTCTCTCACAGCAAGAAAGTGACCCAATTAAAGTTTGCAAGTGAAAAGGCACATCATGACTCTAGGAGAAAAAACATGCTTATCAAGGTGAAATATAATTAATCTGTACACAGTTTCCCTAGGATATGCATTTCCAGACAAGTAGTAGTAAACGGAAACAACTGTTTCATGTAACATATCATAGCAGTCATACCAGATTTCCATATAAGCATAGACACTAATGAATAATGTTTTATTAGGACAGGCTCTACATCATTACTATTAGACGATGTTAGAGATTGATACTTAATTCAGATCAACTTTAACAATAACAAAGTTCCCCTTACTTAAGTGAAAATGTGATTTGGCCTTTCATGGGTTCATAGAAGAAATGTGTGTGTGTGTGTGTGTGTGTGTGTGTGTGTGTGTGTGTGTGTGTGTGTGAGAGGAAATTATAACCCTCAGTCTATAAAGCAAGACATCTTGGATCTCTGAATCGCTACAAGCAGGTACCGTTAGGGGGCAGGTTAGGGATGGGGAGTTTAATCTGACTTTTCATTTTTTTAGCTTGTAGCGAGACCTTAGAATACCAGTCCAAGTATCATTATAGGTTAAATTTATGCTTGCTGTATGGGTACTGAGTTAAATCCACACTCCTGCGAAAGCCATGTGAATGCTATGCCACACTTTGTCTTGTAGTCAAATTCTTTCCTTGACAGTTGCAATACTTTTATGTAATGATACAGAGAGAATCTTGGCTTTAATTTTAATACATATTACAAAAGTTGTTTCCAGTAGCTGGATAATATTTGTCATCCCTAGAATACATAGATAAGATTTCCTACTGAAGCCTTTGAGAGTTGAATGGATTAAAAAAGTGGTCAGTGATGGAATAATTTTTCTGTATATTTCTCCAGCCTTTAAATTTCCAGTATGGTGTTCAATGTTCTGAGCCAATATTTCTTGTTAATGCTGCTTTTATTTGAGGGAACAGCTATTCTCATTCAGAGACTTAAATATACCTAATTTCCCTCTGGTATCTGAAAATTTAGGTCTTAATCATGGTGCTCAGCATTTATCCTGCAAGATAACAAGCCTCTTCTAGAATTGGGTCCACAGTCTTCCCTGTATCTTTTTGTCTTTTTATTGTAGAATGACCAGCTATCTTGATTCTTTAGTCTGGCAGATTTCAGTATGTAGAGGGAAACCTTCTCCCTTTTAAAGTAAAACATAGGTTTCCTCTGACTTACTTGAGCATCTGCTTAGCAAACATGACTTCAGAAATAATGACTCCAAAACCAAGATATGCGCTTGGGAAACCACCTGGAAGTGGTAACAGCAAATTCTGATGCATCGTCGGTATGTATGTGAGCTGTCCACAGATAACTATAACGTCATGTAGTTTGATTCCTTGTATAACAGTCCAACTGGAGTAAGACACTACAGAATGTGATTAAGGTACTCTAAGGGAAAAAAATCCCTGATTGGAAAGGATCCCATTATTAACATATGTACAGCTTGCTTCCAAAATTCACTAGATTATGTGGCTAGTGCAGAGACATTAGTTAGTTAGAGCTCAAGGAATAGAAGGTGACTGCCTGGCACCACTAAAGCCCTATGAGAGTTTTGCCAGTTATTTCATTGTGACCAGGATTTCATCCAAATACTACAACGATCGCCAGATGTGGAAGTTCTTACTCAGGAAAGCTCCTGACCCACAGGAGGTTGAGGATTAGCCTCTTGGTATATGATTTGAGCTAAACTAATCAATGGGAACTTTGTTAGATGAAATGAGAAAGTAGAACTCCTTACGATTCAAAGCCGGAAACAGGACATTGTGAGACACTGCTGTGGTGGTACCAGGTAATCTGAAATGTATGATTTGAGAACTGACAGCAAAACAAGTCATGGAAAAAGCAGCAAAGAGCCTTTTGATCTCGGTCTCGTTCACTATACTGATGAATCAAAGACTAAAGCTGTTTTCGATCTTTGCTTAAAGATCAATAGATTAAGCCCTTTTGAATTATGAAAGTAAAAAGCTAAAGCCTCGCATAACCACACCATGACCTTTATCAGTCTCTTCCATTATTGACCCTAGTAAGTCTAGGCTTACTGGATGGTACACTTGATTTTAGAAGACTCCTTTCTTTTGTAAGGTACACACAATCAATATGCTAATTTCCATTTTCCAAAACTCATTGCGATGACTTGAAGGATGATTGTCTGTGTGAAAAAGCTGTTTCATAATGGAGAAGGAAGGTGCCATGATTAAGGCAGTAGCCTAGGACTTCAGAGACTTCAAGCCCCTTCTTGTCCCCGGATGTAATATGTAAGATTAGGAGAGTCTCACTATGCCTCAGTTCCCCATATGCAAAATGGGGGGTGACAGTGCTATGTCACCTCCCAAGGTGAGGATACATAAAGGTTGTAAGGTACTTAAATATTATAGAAATGGGGACCAATTAAGTACCTAAAATTATGTTATCACCAATGTAAGAATGACATTAGTTAAGCATAGAGAGCCATCGGACGTTGTAAGTGGCCTTTATTTTTAAGCTTGACACTACATGAATGTCTGTTCTGTGACACTACCAATAATGGAGCAAATTGTTTACAAGCAAATCTTGCTCGTACACGGCTGTGAGAATCTAGCATGTTCCTTGGCCACTTGAAACTGAACTGATTTTTAGGTATTTCTCAATAGCACACAGACAGAAGTGCACCGTTCTTCAGCTTCTTGAGTTTTTATTACTGAAATACTCTGCAAGAAATAAGGGGCAACTAGTGAACTGTAGCAAACTCACCATTTCCATAGATGTCTCTGGTTTATGCTCCTTAGCAGCTATGTCTGGCTCTAATGAGGTAAAAGCCCAGAAGAGATTTGGAGGAGTAATAGGTGAGCTTAATTAGCAAAGCACAACTTGTTTATGGTGGCTGAAAAATATGTGAATGCCCCAGAAGTGAATGATGCTGAGGAATTAATTGTTCATTGTCTCTGGCCTTTGTCGCTCTCCATGTTATGATTCAGAAGCTTAAAATTTTAGTCTCTGTAAATGGAATGAGGGCTTTGGTCGGTCTTAGGGTGCAGGCCACTGTTCCCTGTAAGATGAGTGTTTGGGTGGCCACCCAGGAGACACTTAAATGCCACCCAACTAATTAGCAGGGTACCCTCATTGCCCACCCCCATCGGCATGTATTTCTGCTGGTGGTGCACATCTGCACATGTCTTGGTGCATATAACAAAATGTATTCTACACATGGATGGGGAAAATAAAGGGATCATTGGTGCAGGTACTCTAGCTTAGGGGCCCAATTTCCCTTTCTTCTGTTATTGGAAGTACATAGCAATAATCTCAGCCTAAAAGCTTTCCCTGCAAATCTGGTTGTTCTTACCATTTCCCGATGTACCTCTGTCCCAGACCTTATTTTCTTCCACCCTCCAAAGCACTCACAACTCTGTTGTAATCATAATGGGTTAATGAATCCCACATGCCACAGAGATACAGCATGAAGGTTGGACTCAATGACCTCCTGAGGTCTCTTCCAATCCTATTATTCTATGAATCATCAGAGTTTCAACATCAGGTGCCACCCGCTAACCTGATGGGCAGCAAAAGACTCTGCCATGTTTTTATAGACCCTTTATATAGAAAGCAAGGAGAGCTGGAAAGAAATAACTTAAGTATTTGTCACTGAAACAGGTAGGTACTATTTTTTCTCCACTGACTGAAGAACATTAGTTATATAGCTTAGTGTCTCTAAAAGTCCATCTGGTAGCATTGAACCTGTGTGCACGAAATGTGGAAAGCAATTTATAAAAGTAATATGGAGTTGAAACTGGAGTAAGGTTATATTTATATGTAATGGCTGCTGTTAACCTTGCAACTGGAGGAATTATTTGTTAGAACTTGAAGTCTGTCATTACTCATGACCAAATCTCAATTCTTATGCTCAGCCTGAGGCCCTGTGAGATCTGGTAAGTGTAATCTTATTAATATTAAAGTGATTGCATTGTATCTACTGCAGTCTCACTTCAATGTTTCTTGCCTCGTGAGAGTGTTAGCTGTTTGAGAGAGATTTTCAATGCCTTCAGAGACTATTCGTATTTTTTTCAAAATGGGGGACAACTCCTCTGCAATTAGGGCTAGTCCAGTAAATCTATGCCATTGTGTCCCTTTGTTACTGGTTTGCAAAATCATAAAGAAGTCTTCACCTTTTAAAAACTTTTTTGTATAATTGAAAAATGTTGACCCATTCTCGAGATGGTTAGCCACCCTCAAATTAAACCGGTGGTGGCTGTCCCGAGGGGCGGGGGTGGGACTTCAAACAGCTCTCATTGCAACCTCTGGCTAGGTCTAGACTGCGTCCCTCTGTCGACAGGGATGCAAATCAAGCACATCGAAATTGCTAATGAAGCAGGGATTTAAATATCCTGCACTTCATTAGCATAAACATGGCCACCGCTTTTTTTCGAAACGGAGTTTTTTTTAAAAAAACCCAGCAATCTATATGCAGCTCTGTCAAAAATAAAACCTTTTTCAACAGATCCTGTAAACCTCATTTTTTGAGGAATACAGGATCTGTTGAAAAAGGGTTTATTATCGAGAGAGCTGCGTCTAGACTGCCATTTTTTTTAAAAAACTCCATAAAAAAAGTGGCAGCCATGTTTATGCTAATGAAGCACGGGATATTTAAATCTATACTTAATTAGCAATTTTGATGTGCTTGATCTGCATCCCTCTGTCGACAGAGGGATGCAGTCTAGACGTAGCCTCCATCTCTAGTTTTTAGACCAGCAATGGGCAATCTAGGTTGGTGAGTGGTCTACCTGGGTTGCCCTTCTCCATCTCAGGAATAGTCAACATGGATTCACCAAGGGCAAGTCATGCCTGACCAACCTGATTGCCTTCTATGACAAGGTAACGGGCTCCGTGTATATGGGGAAGGTGGTGGATGTGATATACTTTGACTTTAGCCAAGCTTTTGATACAGTCTCCCACATAAATCTTGCCAGCAAGATAAGGAAGTATGGATTGGATAAATGGAGTGAAAGTTGAATGTAAAGCTTGCTAGATGGTCTGGCTCAACTGATAGTGAGCAACAGCTCGATGTCTGGTTGGTGGTCGGTTTCAAGCAGAGTGCCCCAAGGGTGAGTACTACGGCTGTTTTTGTTCAACATCTTTATTAATGACCTGGATGAGGGGATGGATTGCATCCTCAGCAAGTTTGTGAATGACACTAAGATAGAAGGAGAGGTAGATATGTTGGAGGGTAGGAGTAGGATCCAGAGTGACCTAGATAAATTGTGGAATTGGGCCAAAAGAAATCTGATGAGGTTCAACAAGGACAAGTACAGAGTCCTGCAGTTGGGAAGGAAGAATCCCAAACATTGTTAAGGGCTAGGGACCTACTGGCTAAGCAGCAGTTTGGCAGAAAAGTACCTGGGGATTACAGTGGATGAGAAACTGGATGAGTCAACAGTGTGCCCTTGTAGCCAAGAAGGCTAACGGCATATTAGGGTGCATTAGGAGGAACATTTCCAGCAGACTTAGAGAAGTGATTATTCCCCTTTATTCAGCACTGGTGAAGCCACATCTGAAGTATCACATCCAATTCTGGACCCCCCCACTACAGAAAGAATGTGAAAACATTGGAGAGGATCCATCAGAGATCAACAAAAATTATTAAGGGACTGGAGCATATGGCCTACGAGGAGAGGCTGAAGGATTTGGCCCCTTTAGTCTGCAGAAGAGAAGAGTGAGGGGGGATTTGATAGTAGCCTTTAATTACTTGAAGGGAGGTTCCAAAGAGAAGAGAGGCTGTTCTCAGTAGTGACAGATGGAAGAATGAGGAACAATTGTCTCAAGTTACAGTGGGGGAGGTCTAGGTTGGATATTAGGAAATACTAGGTTGCGTTACCTAAGGAGATTTTGGAATCTCCATCGCTAGAGGTTTTTAAGTCCTGGCTAGACAAACTCTGGCTGGGATGGTTTAGTTGGGGTTGGGCCTGCTTTGGGCAAGGGATTCAGTGACCACCTGAGGAGATCACTTCCAGCCCTAGGATTCTATGATTCTGTGATCTCAGTGGACTGCAAGATTGTTGTAATTAAGATGATCTCCCAGGGTAGGGTAGTTTTGCTAACTGCACTTGAATACTGAGACTTTGCGGGATGTGCCAACTGAACCATAGCAGTGCTTTGATGGGATGCAGAAGGAACACATGACTCTCATAGCCAGTGTTGTGTGCAATTAGCACACACCTCACATCACATGCCCTTGTTTTATGTACATGTCACTTGAGTAAAACCACTAGGAAAAAAGTATGTGGATGAAAACCAGCAGAATCCGGGAACCCTGCACGTAAACAAAATGTCTCATATGGGCCACATGTAGAACTTTGATGGACCGCATGTGGCCCATGTGCCAGAGATTGTCTGCCACTATTTTATACCTTGCTCATCACAGTGCTATCAAAGTGCCTTCAAGGAAGATGCTGATCTCCAGTGGAGGCCTATGGGCACTGAATGCACTGGACATATCTGTCCCATGTACCACTTGGCCATTTTCCTAACTGGGGCCAACTGATGACCTAAGTAGAATGGAGTCAGGGGATTCCATCCTGCCCATCAATTGTGCCATTCCATCTGTGCCCTTCCAAAGAGCTGGTTTGGACAGCTCATCCACACAGTTGTGACTCTGCTAACAGTATTCATGGTTAGACACTGTGTTGGCTATGTTGTGTTTTATGATTAGTAGCCCTATGTGAACTATTTTAAAAGCTCATTTAAAATATGCTGGATGGAAGTTCAGGGTATTCAGTCTTTAGGTCACAAAATATTAATTTAATTTTGAAAATTCTGGCCTTGGTCCAAAAACCATCATGTTCTTGTATTAACAAATTTTCAGCTAGGTCCCAAAGACCTTCCTCAAAGAAGGAAGTGAATTGAGGGTCTAATTAAGTGATTAGTCTAATCATGACTCAACTGCAGGGTCTATCTGAGTCAAAACTATCCCTTTACATTCCAATACATCTCCCATTGAAGTCCAAGTTTTGTCACTGGCCCCTTTGAATCCTTACAAGAAAAAATACAATCAGTACGAATGGGTATCTGTACATGAGAAAAATAATTATATCATCAGAGAAGGTGCCAAGTTTAAAAGCTCAGAAATGAGGATTTTTTTTTTTAGGCACCCCATTGGAAATAGACAGGACTTACCATTTTTAGTGGAACATAATAGAATAAGTAGAGAAAAAACTTCCTAGTGTAATAAATGAAATATTTCACCATGTATAATAATTTCTATTTTACAGAAGTTTTCACAGTGTTTGCATAGAGATTCTATTTAGCAATGCAGTCCTCCAACTATTTAAAATTTTGGGTTATAAAAAAACACTTACAAAATAGGACAGCCCCATGCCAGGGAAATGTCAGTGATTTTTTTCTTGTAATTTCTCAGTCCTAGTTGGGAAAAAAAATGAGGTGACATAAATCAGAACTTTGCATTGCACCATAAGCCATATTTACAGTATGGAGTCTGAGCTTTGGTTAATGTAATAGTCATTTTGCCTTTTTAATGCTGTTTTGTGGTGTTTGAGATAAAAGATTATTTAATGTTCCTGTATAAAGACAGGAAAAGGTTGATTTCAGAAATAGTATATTAAACAGGACCTGACTTTAAAAAAAAAACACAAAAAGGAAAGAAATGTTACCCATTTATTAAAGGAAATGGGAATGGAAGCAAAGTTGGTTCATGCAGGGAATGTGTGTATATATGTGTAGGTGTTTGTTTATTTTTTGTTCATTTTAAATGTGTCTTGCAGTGCTTAAAAAAATCAATGAATATTTCAGGTTCTTGTAATATGAAAAAATAGTGTAGTTAAGTTTGTGGACATAGATAAATTAAACTAGGGCTAAACACTGTACTTTTTGCAAGCTACACAAAAAAAAACTATTCAAGAATGTATTAAATGTCTGTAGTCATTACATTTTTGCAAGGCTTATTTACCATTGATTTGGAAAGCAACATAAGGAATCATTTTGAAGAATTCACTTTCATTTTAGTCCTTTGACTAATAAGGTGATTTGACAGTAGCAACTCCATTTAAAATATTGAAATGCCAATGTGTAAATTAATTTTTCCTCCCCTTTTTGCTCTTTATAAAGATAGAAGTACAGGCTGAACCTCTCTAGTCCAGCATCTTTGGAACCTGACCAGTGCCAAACCAGAGAATTTACTGAACCACAGGAGTTCAAAATTGTCTAGCAGTGTTACCAAAGCTTCCACTGCTTTTTGGGCTCTTAGAGGACATTTAGGGGTAAATCAGATCTGAAGAACAGCTCAGAACACTGAGAGTCAGGACTGGTGTCCATAAACAAATTGTATGGAAAACTTGGCCCTGATACTGGTCATGATACTTATGATACACCCATGATAACTGGCCATCCGGTTAACTAAAATCATGCTGGACCATGGATGTTGCCAGACCAAGAAGTGTCAGACTAGTGAGGTTCAGCCTGGACTAACTTTTAAAATACAACATGATACAGTGTCTAGTATATGGAAAGTGTATCAAATAAAAGATCACACACTGTGGAAAAATTCAGTAAATGCACATTGGAAATGCAATATACCTACACCAGTTAATGCAGGGTATCATTCACTTGCTACTAGTCTATTCTGTAGCCCATATGCAACTGATCGGAGTTTCCCTGCTGAAAATATTGGATGGCTGTTCCCAATATTTATGCACACTCGGGATTCTGCAAACAAATCCAATTACATACCTGCATGCAATATTCTCATCTGCTTTTATGCCTCTGGCATCTCACCTGAAATTGTCTTACTATGCACCTAAGCTACAGTTAACTCTTCAAAAAGGACACTTAAGCCACAGAATTTAATCCCCTCTTCACCGTCATACCTCAATATGTCCCTGCCTTACCATCTGCAGTGCCAAATTACCACATGAAGGAAGTCTAGGGCTGAGCTAGGAATTGATCCCAGATCTGAGTTCTAGTCCAGAAAGAGGCAGCCAGACCCTCTTTCTTCCTCAGAGTTTTGTTGCTGGCATAATGGCAAGGCATAGTTATTCATGCTGCCTTGGGACCAGTAGATTTTAAAGGCTATGTTGTCTCTTTCACCTCAGAGGATTGCTATCTATGTATGGAGATACCGTTTATACTGCAGAAAAGATCTATAAATGTTAGTGGAAGACATACCAACATAACTGAAACCAGAATTGGGACCTAAATGTTTGGGCAGCTGTATAAGGCAGCCACATTTGAAAAAAAATAGGCCTATATAACTAATTACCACTAATAAAAAAGCCCCCAATTCTGCAAATGCTTATGCAAATAAGGGCCTGTTCACACAGAACCAGATTTGCAAAATTTAGTGGAACTGCTAAAATGCATGAGGTTACCCATATATGCACGTATTGACAGGATCGGTTGAAAGAGCAATGGAAGTAAAAGGGTGCAGGTAAGGGAAAACTAAATGGAGGTCAGGAGTGGCCTAAGGAGAGCTGCCGGCAACTGGCGCCCTAGGTGGAATGCGCGATCGGTGCCCCCACTTCCATAGCCCTCAATGGCGTGATGTCATCATTGGGCGCCACATTAAATGCGGCGCCCTAGGCAACTGCTGAAGTTGCCTACATCCACAGGCCGCCCCTGGTAGAGGTCAACAAGAGGTCTGTTAAAGATGGTAGGAGCTGCAAAGGAGAAGGCTCTTATGCCAAGAATGAAGTGGATGGTTGCTGGAAAGCACAGATAGGTGGTGTGTAGGGCTGCACAGTGGACTGCAGCGTGAAAAAGCCCGGGGGTAAATAAAATAAGGATAGAAATCGAACAGGTCCTGAATAGAATGGTACCATAGAAGCTAGGGAAGGAATTTCACACTAGGGATTGTAAATGTTTGCCTGTTGCAAGGGAGAAAAATGGCATTCTGCACTAGCTGGTGCATAAAGAAATGTCCTGCCTTTCTGTCTTAAAAATGTAACGCCTTTGCGTGAGGATTACCTGTTGTGTTCCCTCCCTCTGGGGCATCTGGTATTGGCCACTGTTGGCAGACAGAATACTGGGCTAGATGGACCTTTGGTCTGACCTAGTACCTAGTATGGCCATTCTTATGTTATGTTCTCCCCATGTTGCATCTAAGAAAATATAGCAGTACAGGTTGGACCTCCCTGGTCCGTCATCCTCAGGACCTGACTGGTCCAGAATGAGGGATTTTGCTGGACCAGGGGAGGTCATTTCTGGTCCCTCAACCCAGCTCCTCCTGGCCTGACTGCCAGCCTCCCAGCCATCTCTGTCCCTGCCACCAGCCCCGCTGCCCCACCACCAGCCTGCTACGATGCTGGGTTCTCAGCCCCACCAGTTCTGCTGAGGCTGACCCAGGTTTCCGGCTCCTCCAGCCCTGATGTGGCAGCCTCTGTTCCTGCCACCGGGGCTCCCAGCTGCACTGCAACTGACTGCTATCTTGTGCTGGGCTCTGGGCCCCTCCAGGGTATACCACTGCCCCACCAGAGCGTCCTGCTGCCTGGAGTGCCAATTGAACTCCCACAGGAGGACTCCTGGCTTGCAGTTCCCATGTAGTCAGCCCACCTGGGCTCTCAGCCCCTTGCAGGGCTCCTACCTCTGGCTTCACCAAGACTCCCTGGTCAGGCAACATCCATGGTTCTTCTGGATGTTGCTGGACCAGGGAGTCCCAGTTTAGAGAGTTTCAACCTGTGTAGAGAGTTAGTGTGTGATACCACCAAGCTGTACGAAACTGATCTTAATGGTCAGGAAGTAGTATCCTTACCCAAATACATATTTTCTCCTCTTATACTATAAGAGCATGTCACTGAATCACAACAGCTTAGTGTCAAGGGTTACTTTCTAAATACCTAAAATTAGACAGTAATGTCAGCCAGAATTATGCTGAGTTTAATGGTGGCAAGCCAGTTCTACACACATGAGGAATTTCTGTTTCCTCATTTACAAACCAAATAATTGACAACTCCCATATTCTCCCCTTGCTTCGCTCCTACCCCATCTAAATCAGGCATTTGCCTCTTACAGTTCTTTGTTTTTCCTAGATAAAGATTTCAGTTAAAAGCCATTTCTGAAGGCCCAATTGTAAAAATCTCTTTTTGCAAAGGTTGCAACACAGAATGTTTCAAAGTGTCTGCCTCACATGCAAGTAATTTAACTTCATAAGGATCTCTACTAAATGCTGGGTATTACGGATTCAGCATGAAAGAGTACAGCACACTACCTGTGCAACCCATAGGCTGCCCCCACTTTCTCATTATGCCAGGGAAATGAATGTAATTTGAGGACTCCTGAAGTAGTGGCCACTGTGAGAATGCTAACTCTCATTCATATCCTGGATTGTGAATTCAGAATGTGGACTGTCTATACCCATTTATCCCAATTCAGATCAGTCAGTGCAAGGCAAGTGGCAAATGCACAATACGGGGGCTCAGTTCATGACTGCCACACTATAACTGTCTGCTCACTAGCTTAGGATCTAGTCTTTAAAGTCCCCAATAGGCAAACTGAAACTCGTGAGAGATCAGAATGGTCATTTTCCCCCATTTTCTCCTCCTCTTTAAATATATTGGCATGCTAGGCACAATTAGCGACTGTCAGTGGAGTGGATTATTATTAGTTTCAACTTTAACTCATAAGTCAGTTGCTCTTGTGGATGTAGTTACCTGCATTAATGTTCGTGCAAACGTATCACTTTGACTCTAACCTGAGTGGGAATAATGTGGCTAAATCTGCATGTGTCATCCTGAATACCTATTTGTCTTCTAAAATTAGCACCTTGTGAATAATTGACTGCACAATATGCAAGAAATGTACCCCCAATGTGTTGGTAAAAAGAGATTTTACATGTTCCCCAAAATATACTTCTAGCAGAACACAAGCCATGTTAAAAAGCTCTATTAATATGGGCAGTTACTATGGTAACTACATTTTAAAATATTAATACCACATAACTTACATACTAATGACCGGTGTATTTTATGTTTGGTTCGACACTGCCCCGATTTACTCACTTTTTCATGAAATAGTCACAGTTGTGCCATGAATATATAACATGGGTCTGAAAGCTCAGGCAGCTTTCTATCAGAGGGTACATCTAGACTACATCTGTTTGTCAGAAAAAGCTATCCAAAATATGCTCTGCATTTTGCGTAGCTTTTTTCAATATTTTTGTCGGAAGAGGCTTTAATGACATTTGGCCCTTCTTTTTAGCTCCACTATAGCAGCACTGTTCTGTGTTGCCACTGCTAGGGATGTGAACGAGTAGTAAACATGCTAGTCAACTAGTTGCTTCCCCCCATTGCCTGTACCAGAAAGAGGCAGGAATGGGCGGGGGGGAGGAGAAGTGGAAGAGGTGCTTCAAAGCGGCAGTGCTATGTGGAGCCTGGAACCAGATGCCAGGCTCCATGCGGTGCTGCCACTTTGAAATGCCACATAAAGCCTGGGGCCAGCAGGGAGTCCCCAGCTGGCCCAGGCTGCATGCAGCGTTTCAAAGTGGCAGTGCCATGTGGAGCCAGGGGTCAGTGGGGGACTCAGGTTCCCCAGGTGACCCCAGGCTCCATGCAGTGCTGCTGCTTTGAAACGGCACAGAGAACATGGGGCCCTCCCCGCATCACTTTTGCCTTTAAAGCAGAAATAAGCTATGCAACTTCAGTTACTTTAATTGTATAGCTTAAGTTGAAATAGCTTATTCAGCTTCAGGCACTGTCTCTACAGCAGGAAGTCCCAGGTAGCGCACTCTTCCTCTGACTTCCCTTACTCCTCGTAAAATGAGGGTTACAGGAGTCGGAATAAGAAGTCCTCCAGCTTGCCATTATTTCACCATTATGTCAATAACTGCGTGTAGAGTAGATGTGGACTATGTTATCTCAGAATAACTTAAGTTATTCTTAAGTTATTCTGCTCTGTAGACATACCTTAAGCAATTTATTCCAGAGTTCAACCACCCTGACAGTTAGGAAGTTTTTCCTAATGTACAACCTAAACCTCACTTGCTGCACTATAAGCCCATTGCTTCTTGTCCTATCCACAAAGGCCAAGGAGAACAATTTGTCTCCCTCCTTTTAATACCCTTTTAGGTACTTGAAAACTGATATCGTGTCCCCTCTCAGTCTTCTCTTTTCAAAGTAAATAAACCCAATTCTTTCAGTCTTCCCTCATAGATCATGTTTTCTAGACCTTTACCTGTTTTTGTTGCTCTTCCCTGGACTCTCTCCAATTTCTCCACATTTTTCTTGAAATGTGGCACCCAAAACCGGACACAATATTCCAGCTGAGGCCTAATCAGCACAGAGTAGAGTGGAAGAATGACTTCTTGTGTCTTGCTCGCAACACTCCTGTTAATGCCTCCCAGAATCATGTTGGCATTTTTGCAACAGTGTGACACTGTTGACTCACATTTAGCTTGTGGTCCAGAGTGATCCCAACATCCCTTTCTGCAGTACTCCTTCCTAGACAGTCACTTCCCATTTTGTAGCCATGAAACTGATTGTTCCTTCCTAAGTGGAGTACTTTGCACTTGTCCTTATTAAACTTCATCCTATTTACAGTAGACCATTTCTCTAGTGTGTCCAGATCATTTTTAATTTTGACCCTATCCTCCAAAGCACTTGCAACGTCTCCCAGATTGATGGGAGCTGGGGGTGTTGAGTTGGACTCCTTTTTCTTGTTTACCCCCAGAAGGGGGCAGCATGGGGAGGGAAGATTTAGCTGATTTGGCAGCTGGGCTAAATCCTTAAGGAGCCTGAAACTAGTCCATCCAGTCATTGGAGAGTAAAGTGTCAGGGTGAGACTAATCCTCTTACAGGTACCTGTGGCTAGAGAGGGAGTGGGATGAAGATCAAGACTCTCCTTGATCTCTTTAGGGATTCCTGCTATTTATATCCTTTCCATGCCAGTTTGTGGAGAGATTAATCTAACTCTCTCATTCAATTTCAAGTAGCTTTCAGCGTGTGTTCAGAAATACTCATTAAACTATACTCAACCCCTCCCTAAATAAACATGCTCGCTGACTGTTTTGATCTGTCCCCTGCAATATAAGCAGGGCTGGATTAACTCTCCTGTGGGCCTGGATTTATTAGATTCTGTGGCGTTTCCGTGTACAAATCTTTTTCCTGTGATCACTGGGTGGGGGGGGAGGTTCAAAGTTTCCCCTAAGCTCAGGCGGGGCTGAGTGATGGAGGGGGTGAGAGCTCTGACTGGGAGTGCAGGCTCTGGGGTGAGGCTGAGGGTGAGGGGTTTGAAGTGGAGGAAGGGCTCAGGAGAGGGAGTTAAGGTGCAAGAAGGGGGTCAGAGTTGAGGCAGGGATTTGGGCTGCAGGGTGTTTACCTCAGGCAGCTCCTATTTGGTGGCTCAGTGGGGCTAAGGCACGCTCTCTGCCTGTCTTGGCCCTGCACAGCTCTCAGAAGCTGGCTGCACATCCCTGGCTGTGGCCCTGTGGAGGGACAGTTGGCTCCATATGCTGCCTTTACCTACACATGCCATTGGCTGTGAGTCCCAACCAATGGGGCTTTTCAGTAGTGGCACCTACAGGTGAGGACAGTGCATGGAGGTTCCCTGATCACAACAAGTTGCCACTTACAACTCCAGCCCCGTGGGGTGGCACAGCCGCGCGCAGAACCACCTGCTGTCCCCCTGCTAGGGGCGGCAGAGATGTGCCAGCAGCTAGCCGTTTCCGGGAGTAGCATGGGCCATGGCATGCAGACAGTCTTGTGTAGCTTATTTCAAGTCTATTTTGAAATTTGGCGCGGTGTACACAGCGCCAAATTTTGAAATAACATGCTCTTTCGAGCCATCCCTTAACCTTCCCTTGGTTTACAGGGATGATGAAATAGCACACCCAAGGCTTTTTGCGTAAGAGGTTTTTGCGCAGATCCGTTTTGCGCAAAAACTCCCTTTTGTACTAGATCCTTATGCCTCTAAAAAGGAGGCATATAGATCTTGCAAAAAAAGGGGAGTTTTTTTGCGCAAAACGGCTCCATATACACTGCTTGTTTTTGTGCAAAAGCCTCTTGCTCAAAAAGCCACAGGCAGAGATATGCTAATGACAGCACAACAAATGCTGATGAGTGCTTCATTAGCGTACTCTCTGCCAGCAAAAGCTGGCAGTGTAGACATAGCCTCAGTCTCCAGGAGAAGTGGAAGAAGTACTGTGTCCCGTTTTGGGCACCACATTTCAAGAAAGATGTGGAGAAATTAGAGAAGGTCCAGAGAAGAGCAATGAAAATGATTAAAGGTCTAGAAAACATGACCTATGAGGGAAGTTTGAAAGAATTGAGTTTCTATAGTTTGGAAAAGAGAAGACTAAGAGAGGACATAATAGCAATTTTCAAGTACCTCAAAAGGTGTTACATGGAGGAGGGAGAACATTTGATCTCATCGTCCTCTAATGATAGGGCAAGAAGCAATGGGTTTAAACTGCAGCAAGGGAGGTTTAGGTTGGACATCAGGAAAAACTTTCTAACTGTCAAGGTGGTTAAACACTGGAATAAATTACCTAGGGAGATTGTGAGATCTCCAAAACTGGAGATATTTAAGAGCAGATTAGATAGACATCTATCAGGGATGATCTAGATGGTGATTGGTCCTGACGTGAATGCAGGGGTATGGACTTGGTGAGATCTCGAGGTTTCTTCCACTTCTAGTGGTCTATGATTAAATGATTCTATGAAACTAGGAAGAAAAACATGCACTAAAGATTGGAGTCTTGTACTGTATCTTAAACACTTTTTCCCAGGTGCCCAATCTATGTTATGGACTATCTCTTTTTATTACAACTTCTAAACTTGGCATAACAGTAGCTACTTTGCTGTCAAGGGGAATTCTAAAATACTTGCTTTAAGAAAGCACTGAGCCAAGTCCTGTTTGAATAGTTCTAGCGGGCTGACTTTGCTATTGCATAGCCAGAGGAAATGAGCTTATTCTGGATTTGCACTGGTATAAATGAGAGCAGAATTCGAATCATTCTTTTCAATGAGATTCTATTTGGGTAAGTGGAGCAGGGTTTGCCTTGATATTAATAACTCCAAAATAGCCATTTAACATTCCATTGAAACAAGTAATTAAAACTTCCATTAATTATGCAAGAGCACATGAGATGTCTAAAGCAAGTAGAGAAAGTATTAAGGGAGCACTCTGTAGTATTCAGTTGGAAGTCTGATTTTAATATGTCTGTCAAACCCTAAACTGAGCCATTTGAAATGCAACATGTCTGAATTCAAGCCAGACTCTTTTGGAAAGTTTTAGAGAAGCCAAAAAGCACTGGGAGATGAGATCAAACACTGAATTGACTTGGACTGGGAAGTGGATTTCTGCAGAGTTCCTTTCCAAGGGCTCACCTACTCTGTTTTCTGAACAGGTTTGATTTTTGCACAAAGCTTCTTCACTTTGCTTGTGCTTTTATTTTATTTGCAAGCACCCGGTTGCAAAGTTAGTCTTACAAGAGCTTGT
>JANRFK010001158.1:9521538-9532985 GCA_030068395.1 Apalone spinifera
TTATTTAAATCCCCGCTTCATTGACTATGCCGGGTAAATTAGTTTACATGGCTCTGTCGACAGAGCCATGTAGTCTAGACATACTCTTAGGGATTCAGAAATTTACCCGGTAATAGTTCCAATGCATGGATCTCTCTCAGTCCTTCATTAGTATGTGTGGAAACCCAATGACATTGAAATGAACAGTCAGTCCATGGGCATATAGTGTAAATTAGATGCCTAAAAGAAACTAGCTCTGACAGCCCCTTTAGAATCAACATTTTTAGTCCTGGATTAAGACCCTGTCTCTCTTCGAGTGGTAGCCAATTCTAACACGGTGTGAAGGCTTACAAGGGTTTGCAGTACGCTGGGACTGTACCATGGGTCTGAGCTCAAACTTTCTACCTGCTGTGTCCATACAGTCAGAGCAGTCCCTTCTCTAGTAGAAGTCACTTTTCAAAGGAGAGTGTTGGAAATTTGTCATCAAAACAATTTAGTTGGAAAACGATTTTGAGTTTAAACTTCCATTGAATCACAGGCAGGATTGTGATAGAAACCAGCCAGCTCACGGGGATTACCAGAGCTTCTTGATTCGTCAGTCTTGTGCTGGGGCTGCGCTGCAGCAGTGGACCATGGAATCCTGGCAGCTGATGATGGCAAATGAAACTGGCCTAATTTTTTTCCGTTTCACTGCTGGTATTGGATAACAAGAATCATACCAATTATACTTGTGGTTCTCAGCTGCTGAGGTCTGAGGAGCATATTTCACTGTGTAAACTTTCTGTAGATGTTCTAAACCTCTTTTTTAACATTCTGGTTCACGGGGAAAGGAACATTTTGGTTTTGTTTCAAATTGGACCAAACCCAAACTTTGAAATGCTGACATTTGTTTAGGACCTAGACACTTTGGTGGGTTTTTTGGATCAGCTCTGGCTTCAGGTAGGCAGTAATCAGAGTAGCAAGACACTGTCTTCTTTATAACACTGATGTCCTGTAAAGTAGGGCTCTGCCTTGAAATAAGTTGAAATCTTATTTAATGAGTGAGGAACTCTGCTATCAACTCACCTGTATAGGCCTCAACAGTTTGTCAATGATACAAGTGGCTTATGGTGTGTCACTTACTTAAAACTATCAAGACCCTGCAAATATTGTGTGACGCCATTTGTTCAATATGTTTCTCTATTTCTTATGTACCTGGGGGTCTGGAAGTGGTACAGACAATTCAGTTGGCTTTAAGTCTGCCCCATGTGTGTGACTGGCACTCCATTGTGACCTATAATTTCTAGGAGCTTCTGAAATAGGTGTAGATTTGGACACATTACTGAACACATCCCTAGTGGTGTCATTCTGTAGAATCTATAAATCCCTCCATGCACATTCCTGTGCTTAATCCAAATTTGCAGTCTACTTAAGTCATGGAGAGTCCCCGAACATGTAGCAGAGCTATTCATTTGCTCCAAAACTCTGTCGTGCTAGAAACCCGGTCTGTTCTGCTGCATTTTTAAATGGTGATCAATCAACTCCAGCTTAAGTAGAAATAGCAGAATTTAAAATGTGTTTTTTCAGGTTATATTTTAGGAGAGAGAAACAAGCAACTAGACAAACAAGAGGTTTCTTTCCACATCAAATCAGGACACTTTAAATATGTAGTGTTTTTTGAACACAAGCTATCTGATCATCTTTATGATTGTGAAGATTGATTCAGTAGTCTTCTTGGACCAGCTGCAGTGCCAGGGGAAGCAGGTGTGCTGCAGGCCAGGAACAGCCCCCAGAGCCTGCCTCCCCCAACTAGCTTCAGAATTGGGGTGGGGGGGAGCATTGGGGGCCGGAGCCAGCTCTTGGAGCCTCACTACCCCACCCCAGACCAGCTGCAGGCCAGGATTTGCCCCTGGAGTCTTCAGAGCGCTTGGGGGTGGGGAGCAGGTGGATGCCGGGAGCAACCCTATACGCTGGCCTCCCACCTGTGCAGAAGGGCAGGGGGATAGCTGGAGGCTAGTACTGGCCTACAGACCCTCAACCCTCCCGGACAAGCTGCAGAGCCAAGGGGTGCTATAAGCCAGGGACAGCCCCTGGAGCCTCATCCCACCCCACCCCAAGACCAGCTACAGGGCCCAAGCCCCTACCCTGACTCTTGCATCTCCCCATATCCGCAGCCCCCTGTGCTGAGCCCCTCAATGACCTGAGCAATGCCAGGTAAATATGCTAGTTGCTGGATAAGAAAACAGTAAGGGGATGGAATTTTGGCAAGTGCTGCCCATGTTACAATCTTTACAGCTGTAAATGGGGGTCATATAAAGCAGATTGATTCCCTGGTTGCTAATTATATTTCTCATTTTTAAACAGTGGATGCTTTTGCAGTAAACTTTTCCAGTAAATGTACATTACACACAACAAATATATGTGAGTTTGTCTGACAGAAATGCACCGTAATGAGTTATCCTTGTTTTTTCAACCGCAGCTGCCCAGAGCAACAACTGCACAGCCAACTGTCTAAAGCCATCTTTCCATAGTGTGGACATGTGTGTACACATACAGGAAATAATGTCCTGTTTTAAGCTTGTTTGAATTCCATAATATTGGGTAGAAAAATAATTTGTAGCTGCTCCTGTGGCAAAATAGTTGGCCAAATGTTTAAAACCTCAATTGTGTTTTAGATAGTTGTTTCCACAGAAGGTAAAGTCAGTTTCCTAGGTGCAACTTTGAAAGTATAACAAAATTAAGGGAAGGTGGCGAAGGGAGGAGAATCTTTGGAGTTTATTTACTAATTGTAGCTCACTTCTGAAAATGAGATGAAACTGACATGCCAGGTTTCTAGCAGCAGTCCCTACGCATCACTGAGTCTGACACAGGTTATCACAGGTAATTCCTGCCTGGCCTGGCCTGCCCTGAAATATTTTTACAGTAACTCAACAAAGTATATTTGCACAGAATTAAATTAAACACTCAGGCCGAGTCTAGACTGGCTTGATTTTGCGCAAAAGTGTCCACTTTTGCGCAAAATCTTGCCGCCTGTCTACACTGGCCACGAGTATTTGCGCAAGAACATTTACTTTGTAATGTACAAAATCAGTGGTTCTTGTGCAAATACTCCGACGCTCCCGCTCAGGGATAAGCCCTCTTGCCCAAGTATTCTTGCGCAAGAGGGCCGGTGTAGACAGCCACATTAATTTCTTGCGCAAGAAATCCCAATGGCCATCACAGCTTTCTTGCACAAGAGAGCGTCTACACTGGCATGGATGCTTTTGCGCAAGTGTAGACGCTCTCTTGCACAAATACTTTTAACGGAAAAACTTTTAATGGAAAAGTATTTTCCGTTAAAAGTATTTGTGCAAAATCATGCCAGTCTAGATGCAGCCTCAGGGTATGTCTACGCAGCATGGCTGAAGTCGGAATAAGCAACGCACCTTCAGCTATATCTATTGCGTAGCTTAAGTCAAAATAGCTTATTTCGACTTTTGGCGCTGTGCACACAGCAGGAAGTTGAAGGAAGAACACTTTCTTCAACTTCCCTTACTCCTCGTAAAATGAGGGTTACCATAAGTTGGAGTAAGAAGTTCTCCAGCTTGATATTATTTCGGAATAAAGGCTTGTACTGTAGGTGCTCATTTTATTATTTTGGAATAACATGAGTTATTCCAAAATAATGCTGCTGTGTAGATGTACCCTAATGTTAAACTCTCCAAATAAATCCATAGCAATGCTGGTTTGTCATTCCTGTGCCAAACAAAATGGTGGCAACAGAGGAATTTCAGCAATCTGGCAGCTCTCCGAGTTGTCCTCTGCAAGAATAAAAAAAGTCTTATTTCACTCCAGTTTGCTACTTCTGATCCTACTCAAGATGATTTTTTTTACTGTACTTTCAGCAAGGGAACTACTTAAAGGAAGACAAGAGAGATTGTGAAAATCTATAGAGCAGAGTTGCCTGTTACTGCACTTCTCCCAGAAGCAGCACAGAAGCGGGTTTTTATTAATGGTTTGGAGCAGTGTTCCAAAAATGGTCCCTCCTTTCCTTCTGCTCTTCCCTGTAGCATACACTACTAAAATTGGTAATAAGCAAAGCTATTAAATATCACCCTCTTCCTCTGTGCACAGCAGATGTAAAAGTAAGGCCATACCACACTTTGGTACTCACTGAATAGTGTGAGTCCAATCTAGTACTTTGCCAAACATTGGTTTAAGTGACTTGGGTGCAAGAGGTCCTTTGCACAGAGAAGTTCCTAGCACTTAGATTTAAAATGTTCCCTTCTCCCTTGCCCCCGTGCTTGGAAAAAAATTAAAATCATGTTGTTGAGTCATGGGGTGGTAGACATTGTCTTATCTTCACTCATTACTATTAATCAATAACAACAACTGCTGCTTTAGAGCATTTCATTCGTAGATCTCACAGGAGAAGTATGAGCATCTCCTGTCAAACATACACTACAAGCAAAGAACTGGGGCCTGATTCTTATTATGCTAAGAGTATATTGCAAGGGCGGTGTACAGGAGGCTTAGTTTAAATGAGAATCTGAACATGCTGACACAAAGCCCTTAATGTGTTGTTTTCAAGTTCTTGTGGTGAGTTTTGTCTCAAGTGATTTTTGAATAGGAGGAAATTTTACCTTACTTTTAATTGTCCACTGCTTGGGGCAGGACCAGTCTTGCTATCATGTATACAATGTCAATCACTGGGGAACCCTGATTCCGTCATTGGGTCTCATAGGGTACGTGTCTACACAGCAACATTATTTCGCAATAACTAGTGCTATTCTGAAATAACATAGTCCGCGTTTATGCAGCGGGCAGTTATTTTGAAATAATGTCGAAACACTGTCAAGCTGGAGGTCTTCTTACTCCCACTCCTCTAACCCTCATTGTATGAGGATTAAGGGAAGTTGGAGGAAGAGTGCTCTATTTCGAAATAAGTCCTATGTAGATACTACCAATTTCAAAATAAGCTACGCAATTGATGTAGCTCAATTTGCAGGGCTCGATAATTAGGGCAATCTACTCGACCGTGGCGAGTAGATTTTAGCCCGGCACAGCACCGCAGCACGATCAGCGCATGCGCAGCACGGTCTGTGCATGCGCAGCGTGCCAAACCGCGCGACTGGTGAGCAGGGCTCGCCGTCGCTTGTCAAGCCCTGTCAATTTGGATAGCTTATTTCAAGTTAAGCCCTGCTGTGTAGACACACCCTTAGGCACTACAGTTTGAACCTCTCTTGTTCAGCACCCTGGGGACCTGACGGGTGCTGAACCAGAGAATTTGCAGAACCATGGGAAGTAAATATTTTCTAGACACATTACCGACACTTCCACTGCTTACTGGATTCTTAAAGACATTTAGAGGTAAATTAGAGTGAAATAACAGCACAGAACACTGAAAGCCAGGTCTGGCGGCAATAAACAAGTTTTCTGGGACTGTGGGAAACTTGACCACATCCAAGATAAGAGGACATCTGGTTAACTACAGTCATGCTGGACCATGGATGTTGCCAGAGAGGTTTAGAGAGGTTCAATCTGTACTAACAGGCAAATAATATTCCCTGTGTTCTCCGCTGACTGAAATAATGCATGAATAATACAAACATGAAACATAATGTAAATGCCAACACAAAATGTCAAAATTAATTTCTAAAACTTTTTTCTGGAATTTATGTTTTGTGGGAAATGTCTAAAATTCATTTAGTCCTGAACCAGAACCAAAACAAACTTTGACATGGAATTTATTTATGAGAAATTGACAAGTTTCAATCAGTTCTGTCGCAAACTCTTATCTCACAGTGGCATCATGGTTTTCAAAATGAACCCTCATGCATTTTTGGATTCCTGTGACAAAGGAGAATCTCAGCTTTTATTAAAAAGAGAGTAAGTTTCTAGCACTAGTGGAGGCAAAGAAAAAAACCCCAGAAACTGTGACTGATGTGCACCCTGAAGGCTGAGAAGTCAAAAGGTTAATAAAGTAGTCATTTTAATGAAAACCAAACAAAACCACCACAAATCTCATGATTATGAGGACCTGTCACTGAACATTTCCCCATCTGAGGATGGCTATACTATAATAAATTACTGCTATGCCAATTATCAGAATTTTAAACTGCCAAATAACATAGCTATGTATTTGTTTGAGTAGAATCTAAGTGAACCATTGTTTAGAATTAAACGATTATTCATGAACCCTTTTCAGGGTGGGGTTTTTTTTCTGGGGGGGGGGGAGGTGTTAATTAGATCTTAATTCAGAACTCAGTCTTGACAGCATCGAAGAGGGAAGAAAAGGATCTAAAATTCAGTCAAACATAATAGATCTGTGTCCTTTCATTATAATCACCGTCCAGACGCTAGTTAAAGCATCAACAATACCAGATTACATTATCATTAATTTGCATATGGTACCATGGTTATTATATATGTGAGGTCACAGTACTTATTCATTTAAGGTACTGAAGATGCAATTATCAGTAGGACAACACAAAACACATTCTGAGGAGAAATATATTATTCAAATGCTCAGGAAAGTTACAATATAACATTCTCATCCGCCTTAAAACCAGACTAATCAGAGATCAGCACCTTCATTGACAAACACTTCAGATCAGAGGACTGATGTATTCATAATTCATAACTGCCATTTTTCTAATTTGCAACATGCATTATCTAACATTTGTATTAGTAATAGTCCATGAGTTACAAATAAATTAAGGGCTAGTGATGAACACTATATTCAAGGAGTTTGAAGTTTGGCAACTCAGCTCTTTTTATGGGATGATTGGTGGGTTTGGTTTGGTTTGGTTTTTCCCTGGAGATACTGACTTACCTTGGAGATTTAACTGAATGGGAGCTCTCTGGGGCCTGGCAACATATCATCCTTTTTTTTCCCAAGTGAAGTTGAGTTTCAAAAGAAGGCTGAAAGAGATGTGCAGACTCAAGGCACAATGTACTTTTTCCATCCAGGAAATCATATTGATCACTCTTCATCCAATAATTCTTTTCTGGAAATATAGATGTCGTATTATCAGCTATGAAATAAGATGTGGTCACTTCTTAATAAAACACAGAAAATAAGTGGAGCAGTGCAAATATATACCTTGGCTCACCGGAAAAACAATAATATTTTTGGTTTGATCCAAAACCTTTTATTTTTTTTTCCTATCAGAAAGTCATACATTAAATTTCAGATCAAACAACTTTTTAATCTGATCTGAAGCAAAATGTGTCATTTCAATTTCAAGGTCATTTTAACACTTCTGATTTTTTTTTTTAAATTTATGAACATTTTAAGAGTTATTTTGAACTGAAAATAATTGATTTCAATTTGAACTTTTCAATTTTTTTTAACCACAGTTTGGTAAATACAACACACAATTCACAAAACATTTAGGTATCACTGAATCTACCTTTGTATGTTTGAGTATTGCTGTTCTCCCAATATATGGACTAAACTCATTTAGTTGCTGTGTGTATTGTTATCTACTATATTTGAGAGAGTTTGTCTGTCTACCTATCTGTTTGCTCAAGAACTCCCCCTAAATGATAAGAGCTAGGACCACCAAATGCAGTACACAACTTCCTCTTATCCTAAGTTAAAGCAATGTCAGATTTTAGTTGTGCCAGGAAAATGGGATGTGCCTGGAATGGGATTGCTTCTCATAAAACCATACAGAAAAGAGACAGACTCACCAGGCAGGTGAAAGGGGCTGGTTGGGGGGAACCCTCCCCAATACAGGACTGCCTTAGTGCTGGGCCTCTTCTCCTCCCCTGGGCCATTTAAGAAGGGAGAGGGAAGGGCTAAAGCTCCTCCCCTCTCCCTCAATTCCCAGGTGGATATTATCTGCTGTTCCTTTTCATCAGGGAGCGAGGGTAAAGTGCACAGTTTGCTGCATTCCTCACTCTGGCTTGGGAGCAGAGGGGGTAGATGAATCTGGGCCTGCCCTAGCCGGAGAACATGCACTCCTGCCCCAGCTATGATCAATGCAGCTGCAGCAGCCATGGTGAGGTACTTTTCACCTGGCCTCAAGCTGCTGAAGTGAGAGAGAGCTAAGGCTGTCTTCTTTCCCTGGGGCAGCCTGTACACCGAACCCTTCATTTCCAGCCTCACCCCAGAGCAATGATTTCAATGAAGCATGGACATTTTCATTTTATTTTCCAAACCCCTCAAACATTAATTGAATGAAGCACCAGGGCAACACCGGGTAAATCTTCTTGTGACATATAAAACTAAATACAAACTAATTTTTCCCCTCTCAAAAAGAAATCTTCTTATAGCAGTGTGTCCCAATAACACGAAGTAACAAAGCCATGCAGCAGCAAAGGCACTTTTGTGCACTTTCTGGCATGCAGGGATAAGAGCAATAATAATCCCCAAAGGCAAAAGTCAACAAAATATTTACTATTCACAAGCATTAAGCTTAAGCTGTTGCAGTACACGAGACCTATGCTACATAATGTTATCTGGTATTTGTCTATTGGATTGAATAAAACACAGCTGAGTCACATCCAACTACAACAAAAGGCATAAGCAAAATGAATGTAAGCTAGCTGTTTATGGCCCTGAAAGCTTGTTTAAACCTGCTGTAGTTTAAAACTTTCATTATAACTCCCAGAATCCTTGGGTGGAAATTTTCCAGGCAGTCTCTTTGCTTTAAAGTGGAGGGAAGGAGATGGGAATATGGCCTTTTTGGAGAGCTGTAATGCTGAGACTGCTGAGTTCTGAAAGGTGCAGTATGCTGTGAAAAGAGTCCTTGGTAAGGAACAGCATCCTTCAGAAAAAAGGGGCGTGACTTGACTTTTTAATGTGATAAAATGGGCTGATGAGCATGCCCACTAGTCTGACTGAAAAAATTGAGTGTGCCTGGAAGGAGGATCGACTGCTCGGTCCCTTGGTCTATAAGTGAGGCAGGGCTTTGGTAAAGCAGTTCTGGTAAAGAGCTCTGATTGGCCTGCTCCCTGATTGGTCCCATCCTTGCCTCTGCAGCTCATTGGTCCATTTGCCTGAACCAACAGCTATCAGATCCTACTCACCCAGGCTCCCCGCTCACAGGGAAGTGCTGACTGATGGCTGTCTCTGCATCCTGGGTTTTTGCCAGCCACCCTGCCAGGGAATGGCCCTGCTTCTCTCTTCCAGTGAATACCCTCCCCCCAGGAAGCCCCTCCAGAACTCCCAACTGCACTGCCTTAAGCTCCCCTCCCCCAGCAGTGTCCTCTCTTTAGGAATCTGAAATACAGTAGCCCCATGGGTAGGGTTTGTGCTGATTCTCTGCAGAGGGTGAATTTCAGTTGTGGACACCTAGATGAGTGCTCTTAACTTCACCCAGTCCTAGGATCAGTCTTAGGGCCTGGACAATTGGGCCCATGCCTAGGGTGCCATAGCCAGAGGGTGAGGGGCAAATGGGCAGGTGTGTTGCTGGGCAAAGGGGGTGGAGGGTACTGGGCAGGGGAGCAGTGTGGTGGGACGTGCTGGAAGCACAGAGCTGAGGTAGGGGGCACTGGTGAGATGAAGGGGGCACTGTGCAGAGGATAGTGGCAAAGGGGGTCCAGTGCATGAGTTAATAGTAAAGGGGACATGGGATGGGGTGCAGGGATTGTGGAGTCTGTTGGTGCCGGTGGGAATGGGTGGTACTATGCCCACAGGAGTCAGGGGCACCAAAACACAAGTTCATTTACCCAGGGGCCATTTTCCTCAAGGCCAGCCCTGCCCAATCCCTTCTCTGAAAGGAATTCTATTCCTATACCCCCCAGTGGGGGTAATAGTCCCCTTTGCCATCAATTGTTTCTCTGTGGGTGGTTCTGTGTGTACAGGATGAACGGAAGGCTTCCTTCCTGACTGGATTCTCACAGGCTTGGACACACCTTAGCCCAAAGTCCATTCAGCTGTCGAAATGCAATTTTTTTCAGACTATAGGAATGTCTTAGCTGGAAAACACAAATGCAGGTATTAGCTGCTTGCGTACCATATACTCATAGAAAGATTTCCTGTGATTAATAGGCTTCCCCACCTGTGACAAATAAGCTCGATATTGACCAATTTAAATCAGGTCATCCCTTCCCAGGCATTTAATCCTGAGCGCTAGCTTTCCCCCCATTAAATAGCTAGAGCTGTTGGTTAAAAATGGAAGGCAGCTAAACACAATAAAGTGCCTTTGACCCAGTTTGACAGGTCACTGTTTTATTTTATCTTCTATCTTCCACTGTGACTAGCAATTTCATCAGTAAGCTACAGATGTCCACATATTAAATGACTGCTCGATCAACTCCAATATTTCCCCTAAGGAACAAACGGTTCACATGGGCATATTAATATGTGTGTTTGAAATGGGCAAATTAAGGAGTCCAGCCAGGCTCTTGTTTAATATTAACCAAAATAAACATTTTCTGCCCCTGCCCACTGCAAAAACCTCTGTCTGTGACTTGGTCACCTGCGACTCATAAGTCAACAAGACAACAGCTGGTTATAACTTATTTTTCTCCTGGCCTCTCTGCAGCCGGGGTATGTAATTTGTTATCTTCCTCTTCTGCCAATCTGACCCTCTCTGCCTTCTTTGAAATCCTTCTTGACTCTTGCCAATCGCGGGTCCTACACAATTGCACCCTACTCGCAGTGCAGATTACATTTCCTATTCCGGCGTTGCCACCTGTAGCCTCGTTCTTTCATTCACCCTGTGGCTACGTGTACACTCTGTAGTGCTGCTGCACACCGTGTGCATGTAGCAGCTGCTATATACCACAGAGAGGAGGCCAGGCCTGCTGACAGGAGGCACAAAGGGGGAAATTTCTTGGGGCCTTGTAATTCAAAGGAGCCTGGAGCTCTTGGGTGTAGCTATTGCGGCAGCAGCCAGAGCCCTGGGCCCTTTAAATAACCACCAGAGCACCCTACCATGCACCCCATGCAGCTCTGAGGGCTGGACAGTGGCTGGTCTTGGCCTCAACCCTTCTGCCCAAAGCCTTGTCTCTTCTAGGAGCATAGACCCAGCCCTCTCCCCCGCCCCTCCCTGACCTTACCCAGGGGCCCTCAGAGGCTGTCAGCTCTGCTGAGTGAGGCAGCAGGAAAAGGACTGAGCTGCTGTTCCCTGCTGGAGCCTTTTGCAGCAGCTGGAAGGCCTGTCCTTTCCCCACAGCTGCCGTCCCTTCCCGAGGTGGGGGAAGGCTCAAGCAGCAGGCCACAACAGTGCTAAAAAAAAAAGCTGCCTGGCCTGGATGGCAGTTTGGGTAGGAAGAGCCGACATACTCCCTCCCTTGCAGGTATGTTTTTTCTCTGCTCACTTAATCCAAGCCCCAAGTTACTGTGCTAGGTATACTACATGTGTATATATCTGACACACCACTGAAGGAAGGTTGGAGGGAGATGTCTACAACTTGCCTTGTTTACATTTCTGTAAGTGGGAATATCCCGCAATAAATGAGACAGTTATGAATTGCTTAGTGCTTGGTCTTGCTGTGAAGGCAGGGGACTGGACTTGGTGACCTCTTGAGGTCCCTTCCAGTTCTAGTATTCT
>JANRFK010001158.1:9533085-9545613 GCA_030068395.1 Apalone spinifera
TAGCCAGGTAGTTTTGTGGATGTTTATTGGGAACTCCTCATATGTGAAGAGCAGTATGGGAGAAGGTCTAGAGGTGCTTGTTTGGAAACTTAGTGAGTGGGCATTGGAGGACTACTTCTGAGTTTTCTCTACAAAGATGCAAGGAGCAGCCGTTGGATTGGAGAATCCCTAATATTAGAGGACTGGAGTCCAGATCAAACTTTAGAGAACATGTTGAATGAGTTGAGAAATGACTGGCAGATGGTGAAGGGAGGAGAGAAGTCCTGCAGAGAATAAGAGGGGGGATTAATTCATTAGTGCAAGGGAGATTGGGGGAATAGGTTGGATTAGAGAACTGATGAGACTTTTCTGCATCAGTAATTTGGGAGAAGGAATAGAGAGTTGGAGTACCACATCCTAATGACATAAAAAAGCACTATGGGTGCTTAAGAACAATTTGCACCTTCTCTATCAGCTTCATGTAGCATGGACATTCTAATTGGCTATTTATTTCCCCTTTTTCCCCTTCTTTTTCCTTCTCTTTCTCCCCTCCCCCCTATTTATTTTGAAACTGGAGCTTTAATAACTCCATTCATCTGAAGAAGTGGGTTGTGCCCACGAAAGTTCATGATACCATCTACATGTTGTGTTAGTCTTTAAGGTGCTCCTGGACTATTAGTTGGTTTTTAAGTTTTTCCAGTTACAGAGTAAGTCAGCTACCCCTCTGAAGCTTCTTGTCAACTTGGCCATGGAAGAAACTGATGCAAAAAGAAATGGAGAAGGGGAACCATGGACCTATTTTCATAAAATAATCTAAATATCCATCCATTGACAAACATCAACTCCCCTCCTCCGTCCCCCTCCCCCCCTTGTTGCTGCTGATATTAGAAACCTGAACTGGGTGGAAAGTTAGTGTAAAGGCCAAATTCAGTCCTGGTGTAAATTTTACTGATGCTACCAGAATTGATCTCCTAACTTTGATCCACTGATTCCAGTGGAGTTGTGCTTGTCCATATGAATGCTGAATTCGGGTTTATATTTTAAAACAAATCAACAGTTACACAGCAGATTGATAAATGTATTCTCCATGGAAAGCTTTGAAATGGTGTCACTGGTGATGAGTAAAAGTGTTCACACTGCAGAAGCTTACCTAATATCTATGCACCTCGTGAAACTTTAATCCCATGTGGAGTATCTTCCTTGTGAAATATTTAGCTGTGTGAGTTTAGCCTGGGGCAAGAGCTCTTTGTCTTGGATGTAACTTAGAGCAACTGGGTTTACATAGAGAAGGTAGGAGAGGTAGTTTTTGTTTTGTTTTTGTTTTGGTTTTTTTTTTTAAATTAACTTCTGTGGGTGGAAGAGAGAAACTTTCGGATTTAGTTGGTTGTATAGCCTTGTGGACCCTTTTGGGACTGGCCATGACATTCATGTCAGGCAGGTAAGGATAATGAATACAGTATTGCAAAAAGTTTGCTGTGTGGGTATGTGACAGGTTGTTTGTCAGGGTGTTTGATACAAGGGTTAAAACCTGTCTAGGGAGGCTGAGTGGCAGGCAGTCACAGGAGGCTGCAGATAATTAAGGAAGAGCTGTGACTGTTTAAATAAAGGCTCCTGGAGGGGTGGAAAACATTCACTCTTGCTCCAGCTGTGGAGCAGGACGGACCGGCTGCCAGGGAAGCTAAAGGTTTCCTGAGACAGAGCAGGGCTGGGGCAAGGCAGGCACAGCTGGGGGGCTTTGGCCTCACCCCACTTCCAGGCTGAAGTGCCTGAGGCAGGGCCTGAGGGTACTAGAGCTACCAGGAGGCAGCCAGGATAGAAGAAGGCAGCAGGTCCACACCTCCTTGCCAGCGATGAGTGGCCATTGCAGACTCAGTTTGCCCCTCAGACAGGGGCTAAATGATGGCTGGCAGTGGGTCACTGAGGCAAGGTGGATATAGCAAAATGTGGAGTTCCCTGGAAGGGAAGGACCCCAGAGCGCAGAGGCACTAACACAGAGCAATACTAGGAGGATAGGGCACCATGGGCAGGAAGAGACACAGGGCTGAACCAGCAGAAGACCTGTAACAAAGGCTGAGAAACTGGCCAGCAGAGGGCACTCTGAGGCGGGAGAGCTGATTCCCTGAGTGACCAGCGGGAGGCACCGCGGCAGTGTGTTGCACTGTGTTACCAGGTAGAACAGAATAGTAAGAGGTCATTAATGACTATGGTACTGTCCCATTGTGAGCTGTAGGTGATGGAAATTATAAAGACAATGGCACAAGCCTAGTTCATACCTCGATTCTGCAGATAAAATTCAACGTGTATGTAGGACTTAGGGACTATTGATCTTTTGCACGTGATCTTATCATGGGGATAGGTCAAGCTATTCAGTGGAATTCTAGGGATCCCTGGCATTGCCATGTAAAATACGCAGTGCAAAGGGGAGCCCAGGAGCAGCTACATGTTAAAACCTGAAATGTTTGTCATTTTCATTTACCTCTGCAGAGTATCTGCAGGTCACAAGACATTTGATTGGATACTGCAAGCTCCAGGTTTGACTGGATATTGGCATCTTGACAGTGATCCGACATGGACAATAACTGCTAATGACTTTGTTTTCTAACATTTCTTGTGTTCTGCCAAGAGTTTCTGCGCTAATGTAAGGCCAGCCCTCCCCTGCAGATATGAAAGGTAGGCTGGGAGGACATCCAGACACTGACTTTTCCAAGGTAGTCAGACCAACACTAAACTTTTGAATACTTCAACCTGACTTTAAAAAAAACCCCATAAATTCCTAGTGTTTTGGCCAAAGGGTCCTGAGATCAAGGAGGGCATCCTTGTCTGCTGGCTAAATCTGCCCTACAGAACTCTCTGAGAGATATATATCCCTTTTAGGGGCGTGATCCACATTACACTTGGGGCAAATTAATTGCTGATCTCTCTCTATCTCTCACTATCGGAGCTATTAAGAGGTGGGAGCCACCTACTCATGGCTCCTTTCCTCTTCCCTCTAGCAAAAGGAACATCAAAGCGGTGGTGCAACCTCCTGCCATGCAAAGTTTTCCAATCTTAGTCCCAGGATTGAAGAATCTGTCCTAAGCCAGAGGAGTACTACAGTTTGCTCTGCCCCATTGCCTGAATTGTTCTCTAGCTCCCTCTCTGTTTAATCCAAGGTAGGAAGCTCTTTTAGTCTCCCTTTACCAGAGGAAAGATCATCACGATAAGGAGGAGCCTTTGGCAAAAACATGTGCATATATAAATAGTGGGAGTCTCATCATTGGCAGCTAGAGTCAGAAGATCCTCAGCAATACCCAAGAAAAGAACATGTCCATCGTTCCTTGCGATGGTCTGATTCAATATTGATCTCTTAACAATCTCCAGTGACTCTGCAATATTATGAAAGGCCAACAACCCCATCCTTCAAAAATCCTGTTCAAATCGGATTTAAGTTTAAGGATTTCCTGCATCTGGTCCATGCTGATGAAGCAAGACCCATTGCCAAATAAGAAGAAAAAGATTATAAACCAGGTGCCATTTAATCAACTTTCAGGGTCTTTCCTCCACACGCTCCTACTCACAACCAGCAGATCACGATTGCCTCATTTATCTTAATTTCTTTTAGTAACAGACACAGATGTTTAGAGCAGAGAATGAAATATGAATTCAGAATTACTTTAGTTCAGCTGCAGGTGTATCAGTTATGAGCATCTTGCCCTGTAGAATGGAGAGAATAATAAAGAGAAGCAACCAAAGTGATTGCTGTAGTCTCTTTATCCCTCTTCTAAATCTTCTTCAACTTGGATATTTGATACCCAGAGCTGCTCCTTTTGCAGGTGGTCTGCACCCTATGTGTATAGATGTGAACCGAAAAGTGCAGAAAAACAAGTCAGGTTGTAGATTGTTGCTTCCAATATCAATTAGCATTAAAACTCCTCAAGGGCAGAGGGAAGCGCTTGTTCATCAGTGTCCCAGAAATCCCACATGGTAAGCAATGGCAACAGAATTTGCTTTTTTCATCTGTTGTATAACTGGTGGTGTGTTAAGAAAGAGGTTTGGTTATACACCCATTAGCACAGCTTTGCACATGGTATTTCAGGAACACCATTTCTGCCTGTAAGCAAGCTGTGCTTGGGCATGCTAGCATATGTTATGGAGGGAGCGAAGGAGAAACAAGATACATTTAACCAAAGATATTCAAATTTTTGAAAGAGGTTTTGTAGGTTTGGATTGCTTACTGGAGGATTTGGGTTAGCTCTCTGTTTATTGGCGCACCCTTGTCCTCATTCATGCTGTGTATATAGTTAGAAATGTCACCCTTCGGCTGAAGCATAGCAGTTCCCAAACATAATGAAACCAGTGTGGCTTTGCTGTGTAGATAAAAAGACCATCATGCAGGGCAGCGGTGAAAGGAAATTAAAATTTCTTACAGGTCCTGTCCTATTGCAACCTGGATCCCTGCCAGCTCTTTAAATAGCTCCCTCATGGCTTTTACCACAGCTCAGCTAGCTCTGGCCAGAGCGTCACACCAGGGTGCACCCGATTAGTTTCACCTCTGTTGCCGGGAGGCCATAGTGTGGGCTTGTCAATCCTTGGCTAAATCGGCACTGCTAGGATCGATGCAGCATTGACAGCTTAATGGGTCTGATGAAGACAAGCTAAGTCCATTGCAGAGCAATCTTCCATCAACCTCTGTACTCCACCTGCCCAAGAGGCATCAGGTAGGTTGGTGGGATGTCTCCCTTCAATGCAGTGTGGTGTTGACACAACAGTAATTTGACCTATGTTATGTTGACTTCAGCTATGTAACTGAAGTAGTGTAACTTAGGATGACTTATAGCTTAAGTGTAGACCAGCCCCGGGAGACTCTTACCCAATGAGTTAATTGCTCGACTTTCTCCTAAGCTACAGGGATTTCTCCCCTGGCCCATTCCATTTTGAGGGAAAGTGTGCCAGGTGGGATATTATGGGAAAGAAAATAGTTCTTCATATAAGACATGACCAATGAACCAGTTGGAGCTGAAATTAATACATGAATAGTTGGCTGTACTCTTGTGAAGGCAGAGCCAGTGAGGTGTCTATATTAGACCTTACATTACATTTCTCTAAACTGCTCACTTTAATGAGAGGTTGGTGGTTTCACTCATCCGGCAATTCTGGTTCCTTCCCAACCTCATTTCAAATGAGGAGTCTTGACCTTTTCGTTTTGACTTTATTGTACTTTGGTGGCTTACTGCATAATGCCTGAAGGTAACAATAATTTCTAAACACCTTGATCACTCAGGGACCTTCTTTCATGGCAGAATAACTGCAGAAGTCCCTGGAGCATGGCCAGCAGAAAGATTTTCTTCAAAATATCTAATATGGCTCTTCACTGCTTAGCTATTTACCCTTTTCCTCCATTGAACTACTCCCTCTTCGTGTTCCAAAAATAGCCTGTGTCAGTCTGCAGAAAGCTGCCTGGCATTCATAAACTCTGAAATCCATCATTGTTTTGCAGGTTTAACTGACATGAATTATCTTACATGTGGCTTCTCAGACTCTGTCTGGTTTAAGCACCTTTGCGATTGCTATTCATGCTGACATTTGATTTTTTTGTTAGTTGCTGGCATTGTTTCATTGCACACTTTTCAAAGGGGCATGAGACAAGAACTTGCAAACAAATAAAAAATAAATTAAAATAAAATTTAACGAGTTGTTCAGTTTAATATTGTGGAGATGAACTTAAGAAATGAACATACAGTGAATGTTACATCCCTTTGAAAGCATGTTGACAAACAGCCTGTATCAATTAAAATGCTAAAGTGAAGAAACAGCTTGCCAATTTCACTTTTTTCCACCAAATGTGTTCATTTCCTTTAACCACTTGTTTCTGTTGCTGAGGCCAATTCTCATTACATGAAGCAACTTCTATCCTTTTCTTTCTAACCACTTCTTTTCCTTTCTAACCGTGGTCACAGAGAATCATAGGTCTGGAAGGAACTTCAAGAGGTGATCTAGTCCAGTCCCCTGCCCTCATGACAGGACCAAGCACCACCTAGATCTTTCCTGACAGATGACAGATATCCGTCTAATCTGCTCTTAAAAATAGTGAATGCTGGAGATTCCATAACCTCCCAAAACAATTTATTCTAGTACTTAACCACTCTGGGTACGTTTACACAGCAGGGCTACAGTCAAATTAAGCTACACAACTTCAGCTATGTCAATTGCATAGCTTAAGTCAAAATAGCTTAATTCGGCTTTTGGTACTGTCTATACAGCAGGAAGTCACAGGAAGAACAGTCTTCCTTTGACTTCCATTACTCCTCGTAAAATGAGGGTTACAGGAGTCAGAGTAAGAAGTCCTCCAGTTTGCCATTATTTCTATGTAATGGCTTGCAGTGTACATGGGCTCTTTGTTATTTCAGAATAACGTCAATTATTGAGAAATGACGCTGCTGTGTAGACGTACCCCTGAGAGTTAGGAAGTTTTTCCTAATGTCCAGTCTAAATATCCTTAGCTGTAATTTAAACTCATTGCATCTTATTCTATCCTCAGTGGTTAAGGAGAATAATTTTTCTCCTTCCTTCTTGCAACACCCTTTAACATACTAGAAAACTATTACCATGTTTCCTTTCAGGCTTCTCTTCTCCATACTAAATAAACCTTTTTTTTCCAGTCTTCCTTCACAGGTCATGTTTTTTAGATCTTTAATGATTTTAATTGCGCTTCTCTAGACTTTCACCAGTTTGTTCCCATCTTTCCTGAAATGTACTGTCCTAAACTGAATACCATTCTGCAGAGGCTGAATGAGTGGGAGTAGAGCAGAACTCCATGTCTCGGTCAAAACACTCCTGCTAATACATCCCAGAATGACAGTTTGCTTTTCTTGAAACACTGTTAAACAGTTGTCATATTTAGTTTCTAATCCACCATGACCTCCCAGACCTCTTTCAGCAGTACTTCTTCCTAGACAGCCATTTCCCATTTTGTATGTGTGCAACTGATTATTCCTTCCTAAGGCTGTGTCTAGACTGCAGACTTCTTTTAGAAGAAGCTTTTTCGGAAGAGATCTTCCAGAAAAAACTTCTCTCAAAAGAGAGCGTCTACACAGCAAAAACTCAACGAAAAAGCAATGTGCTTTGTTGAAAGAGAGCATCCACATTGATTGGATGCTATATCACATTTCAGTTGTGATTACTGTGGCCGAAGTGGCCACCAGGGCACCTGTGCTTTTTTCCTGGAGGTCTCGTCTTTAGAAACTACTGTCTCTTCTGCATCTACACACGCCTTTTTCTGAAAAAAACGTTTTCGGAAAAATGCTTCTTCCTCATAGAATGAGGTTTACTGCAGTCAGAAAAACCACTTCGTTCTTTTGACTTTTCTGTCGAAAGAACATAATAACAGAGTGGATGTAAGTATTGGTTTTTCGGAAAAACAGCCGTTTTTCCAGGAAAAACTCTGTAGGGTAGACATACCCTAAATGAAGTACTTTGCATTTGTCCTTGGTGAATTCCAGTCTATTTACTTCAGACCATTTCTCTAGTTTGTGCAAATAATTTTGAATTTTAATCATATCCTCCAAAGCACTTGCAACCCCTCCTACCTTGGCGTCAGCTGCAAATGTTAAGTGTATTTTCTAGGCCATTAGCTATTCTAAATCATGTATGAAGATATTGAATAGTGCTGGACTCAGAATGGATCCCTGAAGGCAGGGCCATCCCTAGATGGGCGTAGGGCCTGCAGCAACCTTCTCACCACAGACCTTGCCCCTGCCACTCCTCTGCTTCACCCCCACTCCACCCATTCCCCCAGCCCTGCCCCTGCTTCACCCTGTCCCTCTTCCAGTCCCCTTGCTGAAGCCCCCACTTCCTTCCCACCCTCTTCCAGTCCCCTTGCTGAAGCCCCCACTTCCTTCCCACCCTCTTCCAGTCCCCTTGCTGAAGACCCCCCCCCTCCCCTGAGCAACATGGGCTGCTAGGGGTTACTGGAGGGCCTGGTGTGGAGTGGCAGCAGGGGTTGCCTACTCCTCCCTCCCATGCCCCACTTCTGTGGCAGGAGCTAGAATTATCTGTCAGCATCCTCTGCTTCACCCCAACGCCCTCTCTCAGCCTGCTGTGCCCCATTTTACTGCAGCAGCAGGAAGCAGAGGGCAACAGGCTGGGAGGGGGCGGCGTGGCAGAGCAGAGCTGGCTGCCAGATGTTTCCAGCTTTTGCCACCATGGTGAGTACAGGAGTGGTAACCCCTTCTGCTGCACCACACAAGGCTCCTTCCCCCAGGTAATTCCCAGGCTGAGACCCATCCTGGGCAACCATGAAGCTCCCAAAGTAGCCTAGGACAGCCATCCCCTATTCATCCTATGGATGGGTCGGCTCTGCCACCAGGACCCCACTCAATATGCCCTTCCAGCTTGACAGTGAACCACACATCACTGCTTTCTGGGAATGGTTTTCCAACCAGTTATGCACTCACCTTATGGTAGCTTCCTCTAGGTTGTATAGTTCTCTATTACTGCAATGTTGACCGTTTCCAAAGCTTTTGTTCTCTTCATTTTTGAACGCCCCAAAGTAAAAGCAAATTTAGCACAAAACGGATGGGGAAAGTAACCACAGTCCTTCTGAATTTGATGTTGGATTTTCTCAAGGTGATCGTGATTGTTTCTAGCAATGGCTGCAGTGAAATTGCCCCACCAAGTAGAAAAAAGGGACAAGGCTTGGCAGTCATCACACATAAAATATCTTTGATAAAAGTCTAGTGGCTGTACCTTTCCATTGACCTGTCCAGAGAAATGCCTCTGCATTTCGGAGACTACCAGCAGGATAGATTGTCTCCTAGAGCAGTGTTTCTCAACCTTTTTTTATAAAGTACCCCTTTTAAAAAAATTATAAGTACCCCTAGTACCTACAGTTTTCAGACATACAACATTTTTTTTTCTACCATTGCAACACATTTGTTTAAAGCACTTAATCGTAGCCTGGCGGGTGATGAAATTTTTGGGTGTCAAAAGTACGAAAATAATAAAGCCCCGTAAAACTTAAAACAAAAATTCAGTTGTCTCCAAAAGTTGTGTTGACATACCCCCCAGACTTCTCTTGAGTACCCCAAGGGTACTCGTACCACTGCTTGAGAAACACTGTCCTAGAGCAGCAGTACGAAGAGGTCTCCCTCTCCACGTGAATATGCATCTATGAAAAGTGACCTGTTTCTCTGGGTCAGCTCCATCCACAGCACCTTCTCCCTCACCTGGGCCCTCAGACTGCACTGGGTTTAGGGCTGGCTGAAGATGGACACTCCGCTTGGATCATACCACTTGGTATAGATTCAGCACCTGATGGTATTGACTCTTTTGCAGACTCCCGGGCATTCTGGGGCAAACACCTAAAAGGGGCTCACGGGTTGATGCAGGTGGGATTGGTCAAGGAAGTGCCATGGGAGGTGGGAGCAAGAGGAGGCTGCTGAAGCATACCCTGTTTCATGGGTAAGTGAGATGGCACGGCGCGGTCCTGCAGGTGGACTGAACATGGGTACTCTGGCTCTGAAAGCATGAACTAAAGCAGCAGATTCCTTACCTTGGGAAGCAACAGACTCCAGATGCCTCTCACTGTCCTCTAACCACTCAAAGAGGACAAAGCTGCCTGCATGACTTTGTGCTTTGACAGTTTGCAAAACGAGCTGCTGCCTCCTTTGTTCAAACAGAAGCATGTGGGCTTGCTTCTAGGACACCGCAGATTGCAGAACTCCCAGTGTGGGCTGGATTGTCACAGCTGCCCATGGGAACAAGACACCACTGTTCTGCCTCTCCTTGGAATGTCTCCCTCCCACCCCACCTTTACAAATGAGGGGATAGAGAAGAGCAAGAAGGAAGAAGAACTCTAAGCATCCTCTCTGTTATTTGCCAGGCAGTCATTGCTGAGTGGATGCACCACGATGAGTCAGCAGGTCCCTCAGGATGGGGCAAATAACTTTTTTATTCAGTGAGCCAATGACAAATTGTAACAGTATCACGATTTGGTCTGTTCCTGGGCTGGGCTGCCCTAAATAGGATGACTAGATTGTCCAGTGAGACAGCAGGCTGGCTAAGACTGTCTGAAGAAGGCCTTCTCTTGCGACTGATGATAGCACGAGAGAGACCTGCAGGAGGTGGGCAGCAAACGTGTCGATAATATTGACTAAAGCAAATGATAGCTGAGGGAATTGAGGTGAGAGACCAAGAAAGGGAGCTGTAGGCAATTTGCTTAAGAGTTTTCTTTGTCTTGTTATAAGTTTTGTGTTTGAAATTGCTCTCTCTGTGTAGCTTAACAACATAGCTAAGGCACAGCATAAATGCCTCCTGCAGAATCTAGAAACTCCATGCAGGCAACAGCTAACACAGCATTAAATCTGACAAATTGGTAGTGGTGATTTCTTTTCAGCTCCAGTAGTTGGACTAGAGATTGCAGGGATAATATAGAATACATAAGTGATTGGCTTGCCAAGAAAGTTCAGGCCCATC
Source organism: Apalone spinifera (assembly GCA_030068395.1). Lineage (NCBI taxonomy): Eukaryota > Metazoa > Chordata > Testudines > Trionychidae > Apalone > Apalone spinifera. The sequence continues at coordinate 9,543,517 of JANRFK010001158.1, forward strand.
TCATGCTAACAAAAAAATATATTGAAGTAGAGTGATTGTAGATAGCCATGGTACATATAAAGAGGGATATCAATTTGGTTTTAGCCTTGTTTACCTAGGGAGGGAGATGCTTGTAAATTATTAGAGGAATCACTCCTCCTGTCCCTTCCAGTTCCCTCTGGCCTTTTTTTTTTCTTTTATATTTTGGTACTTGCTGGATTTAAACAGATCAAGATCTCTCCAATGAACTGAAATGTTCTTTTACAGATACCGTGTCATTTCACTTGTATTTTAACAAGTTCATCCTGGGCCCTTTTCCTGCAAATGCTTACACCTGTGTAACTTTACTCACATCATTTCTGTAGGCTTATTCAGCCATGTGCATTTTATTAGTGTTTGTTTGCAGGATCATGGCAATATATCTTACTTGTCTAATTTCACATTTTAGTGAGTGGGTTTTTTTTCCCACTTTTTTCTATATTGACAGAAGAATGCCACTTCCTCTTTTCCTGGACATTAGGCAGTGTCCCCCCTTTCCATATGTAAATTCAGAGATTATCATGGGCATTAACCCAATTATTTATACAACTCTCCCTGAGATAATCAACATACCAAAAATATGCCTGATGTTGTGGCATAAATAACTAGTTGGCATGGATGTCATGGATTTAAATTCATGCTAAATGCTTTATGCAGCAACATCATGGATATTTGCTTTATTAAATACCAGACAGAGTTATTGTATGTAAATTAGGTTAATCCCAATGATCATTTCTGACTTTGGTCAGAAGTCATGAATGAGTTGCCCAGGTCATTGCAAATGAGCATCAATGAAAGTCTCGTATTCTGCCACATCTATTTCCGTTCTGAATGTGCCACATGTTACAGTAACATCGAAACCAGCTTAGGTTGGGCAATGAGGAGGTGGAATCGGGGAGGATTAACACAGTGGACATGGCGTGGTGGTTCCAACCCTGCATAAATCTGAACATGCCTGAAAGGGGAGGTGGAAAGAGAGAGAACCAGGGAGATTGCAGCCATTGCAGGACATAGAATTGGGGAAGGGAGTAGAGCCTAGATGGACAGGAATGAACTTGGGAGAAAGTGAAAATGACCAGAACTCTCCTTCCCAGTCAGGAGCAGGCTGCCTTCCCATCACATCTTTGTACCTCCCCTCCCTACGTGTCTTATCCATCCACCCCTTCAATCCGAGGTGACTTCCATTCCCCTTTGGTGTGGCCTGCTCTCATGCTCGTGAGCTTGGAAGTCATATTCATGCATGGAAACTTCAGCTTTCATTCTTGAAAAGTAAAGGGAGTTTATGGTCCTGAGGGTCCTAAGAAAAGCTTAAGTGTCTCAAATCAAAAGGCAAAGGGGAAAAGAAAACTTCAACTTTTTAAAATTGAGGACACAAGGTGGATCTTGAAGAAGAGCCCTGTGCAGCTCTTTTCTTTTATTGACAGAAGTGACAGGTGCTGAAACTAAAGGTGCGGGGGTGGAGGGAGGTGTACTGCAGCACCCTCTGTCTTGAGGTGGCTTCCATTATATACAAGGTTTCTAGTTTGGTTCACAGCACCCCCACTAGAAAAATTGTTCCAGCACCCCTGACAGAATTAGACCAATAAAAAATATTACCTCACCCGCCTTGTTTCTCTGATATCTTGGGACCAAAATGGCTATTACAGCTCCCACAAAAATAATAATTTTGAACACTTGATGTTGGCACTACAGGGACTATTTCTTGTATTGCAAAACTATGTATTGCAAGTAAAGCCAGGTGCCTCAGTTACCAAGAATCCAACTGTACAAAAGTCAGAGAACCATCTCTTCATGCTCTGCTTTGTGGAGCCCTTGAAAAATTGGCGGTTCATTCTGGGTTCCCCTGAAATACGGAGACTCTTCTCCACCTTCATGGGAGAAATCTCCCATTTCTGGCTAGGGCAGGTTACAGGATGGCAAAGTGGTAACTCTTTGTGTAGAAAATCTATTCAGATTGGGTATGTCTACACTACAGCACTAATTCAAATTAACTTAACTCGAATTAGTTAATTCGAACTAAGTTATTTGGAATTAGTGCATCTAGACCTAAAAACTAATTCGAATTAGCGTTTTGCTAAT
>JANRFK010001158.1:9571350-9588361 GCA_030068395.1 Apalone spinifera
GGGGGGGGGTGTTTGGTATTTTTGATTAAGCCATCTGGCAACCATATTCATACTAGCATAGAGCAGCTTTACCACACACACTACATTGAGGCAGCTGCATCAGTACAAGCTCTTCTAGTGTAGACTAGCTCTGAATTCTTCTATCTGCTGCACTTTTTAGCAAATACTAGGAGAAAGGCATTTCATTTCCTGCAACCCATCAGTAACCCCACCACACTTGAATACGATCTAAATAGTCCCAACATTTTGCTCTGAAGCTACAGGCTGTAAACAATTGAAGCATCACTATTTTGATGGCTCGGCCATGATTCCCAGAGGCAGAGAGGGGCCCAACACCAAAATTGTGGATCTGAATACCTTGCCTGGCCAGGGGAAATTCAGAGCAAGAAAGAAAATGAGCAGCTGCCCTCTTCATCTAAGGTGAGCTGCCTCAAAGCCCCAGATCAAAACTCCCTTAAATTTGGAGATAATGCTGTTCAAGATCTGGAGTCAGACTCTATGATAGTGTTTCTTTTATAAAGTACCCCTTTAAAAAAAAAAAAAGACCCCCCCCCAAGTATCTACAGTTTTCAGACACACAATTTTCATCACAGCCGGGCGGGTGATGAAATTTCTGGGTGTCAAACGTACAAAAATAATAAAGCGCTGTAAAATTTAAAACAAAAATTCAGTTTTCTCCAAATTTCAGTTGTGTTGACGTCCCCCCCCCCCCCCCCCCCAGACTTCTCTCGAGTACCCCTAAGGGTACTCATACCACTGATTGAGAAATATTGCTCTATGAGACAGGCTTCTCCCTTTGTTAAAATATTCCTTTGAACATGATCGTTCCAAGAACAATGGCATGAAGGCACGAGCCCTCTTGGCAATGAATCTGTATTTAGGCAACCTTGGCAGAAGTTTTGCTGAACATTCCTCAAGGGTGGGGTGAGAAAGGAAAGAAATTATCTGTCTTGTATCTTATTGTTCCTTTCATTCCGGATGTATCATGCTGATTTGTAGCTTTGGAGATGATGCGCTTGAGGTGCTCCCTAGATCTGGGTGAAATTTGTCAAATAGTTCATTCAACGGAAATTGTGGTTTTCAGTTTACTCGAGCCCAAATTTTGTGTGACATCAATTTTCCTGGGGAGTTTGCTAAGTCCAAAGCAAAGAAGTAGAAGGTGGGTGGCGGCATCATCACTTTCTCCACCCCTTCCTGTTTTGTGAATGTAACCTTTTACAAATGTCTATAACTGAAACCTGTTTTTTGACCCATCTGGTTTTATTCGACCCTAAGTGGATCTTTTTATTTTGCAAGAATTTCTGGATTTGGTTTGACCCAAACCTGAATAGGTTATTTACATTTTAAAAAACTATCAGTGAACAGAAATAAGTTTCTTGCCCAATGTTGGCCTAACCATGTATGAGCTTGGGAGAGTCCCACTTTATTCCTGTGGAAGGAACACTCTTGACCCTCCCCTGGACAATTCCAGCTCAAGTATACTTTGTCTACTAAACTTTCTGTTTTAACTGAATGCATTTCTTGCATTCCATTCCTAAATTGTTCACCTCATGTACTTTTGTTGCGTGCTTTAAAGCAGCTGCTACATTCCACCTACCCAGATGATGTATTTAAAAAATATATCCTTTACTTTTACCGAGGGGTGCGGTGAGGCTTAACAAGTCAAGCTTTGTAAAGCATTTTGTGATTCGGGGTGAAAGGTGTTGACGTAGTGTGAAGCATTATCATTATAATCCATTTGCACCTTCAAAAGATTTCAAGAGAACGAACTTTGAACAGCTAAAACCAAGCAAATCTGTTCAGCTATAATAGGTTTCCAAGCACATACAAGATCAAATGACATGGCTATTTTTTCTGCCAGTGGTGTTGAAGCATTGTTATTCACGCTGTGTAGAAGTAAAGGTCCATCATCATTTCTGTTATGAACTTTTATCTCTAGGGCCACTGCCGGAGTGGAGCAAAAAGGGCATCTGCCCTGGGAATTGGGACTCCAGGATACCGTTACCATGTATGACCAGGGTGTGAGAAGTCACTCGGCCCTGCACCCGCATCTGCAGCTAGGTGTGACTCTCAGGCAGCAAGTAGAATAGCGTAGAACAGACTTCTTGTTAGCACAGGCCCCAGGAGTAGTCAGTCAACCCATCTTGGGGAGAAGGAGCCATGGGCCCTGTTCCCCCCTTCTGCTCCAAGCCCACTCTGAAAAAACTCACCCCTTCAGCAGCCTGTCCCCTCTCTGCAGGCTGCCCTGCATTCCCCTTTCTCTGGCTTCCTGGACAAAAGGTGCCACCTAGTCACACCCCCTCTCAGAGTCAGGCTGATGAGCTACATTCTCTCTCAGTGAGTCATACCTGCAATTCCCATCCCCCTTTAGATAGCAGAGCAGTGCCCAGGGAAACTGAGGCACACATACAGGGCCACCACAGGACAGTAGAAATCTCCCACCACACAACAAAGGCAGAATGAACACAATCCCTACTTCATCACACTATGGCAGCAGCAACAGCCAGAGCCATGGGCCTTAAATCCCCACCAGAGCCTCCTGCGGCACAGTCCAGGTAGCTCTTAGAGCTAGCTGAGGGAGGCACAGCATGGTCTGGGCAGCTCTAAGGTAGCTCTGCCCCTTCTGACCAAGGCCTCACCCCTTCTGGAGCCAAGCCACTACACATTGCCAAGGGCCTGTAACAATTTTCCCGTAACAATGCAATTTGAGAGTAAAGCTGCAAGGCAGAAGAATCTTATTCCAATGGCATGTTATTTTGTAATTTTAAAAAGAAATCTGTCCAAGATTTGCAAAAGTGGCCATCGCTTTGCATATCCAAAACATGTCCATGAATCTGATTTTCAGAAACCTGATGCTCAGCATTTTCTAAACATAGAATCATAGAACTGGAAGGGACCCCAAGAGGTCATCGAGTCCAGTCCCCTGCCCTCAAGACCACCTTAAGTTTGAGCAGCGAGCAACCATATTCACTTTTCAAAATCTTGGCTTAATTCCATATACCATCTCCATTTGTCCTTCTTCTTTTAAGCAGAGGTGCTTAAAAGACCTTGAGCGATGCAAGATAGATCTTGGTGACAGATAACTCTTTGTGGTGTTGCCATGTGAAAGGTGCTTCATTCTCAGAAATGAAATTTGGCTGTGGACTTTTTAAAAAGGTGGCTTAACATCTTTTGGCATTCAAATAATAACTAAAACAATTAATAGTTGATTGAGGGAAACAACTACTACAGCTCCTTTTTAGCAAGTATTTTTAATCCCAACTACCATTATGACATTCCGTGCACAGTTAGTGTGCATATGCAGATCAAAGATTTCCTAGGCGTGCATAGATATGAGTGACTAGAATAGCACTGAAAGAGCTACTGTAGCCACGCATGTCAATGATAATGTGTTTCCTGCTTGATCACGGAGTGTGCAGTGGCATACTGTGGAGCACCATAATGAGTCTATTGGAATTCCATCCGAGCCTTCAAAGCCTGTGTGCTTGGATTGGTTTCTCCCCCTGCCATTGTTGTACCTGACACGGATTTAAAAGAGAGTCGAAATTAACACCGGTAATCAGAATTTAATATTAACAGACAACGGGAAATTCTCATTCCATCTTCAGAAAGAACCCACAGGCTCAGTTCAAAGACATTGGGGACCCATCCTTTCAGTTGTGTCCCTCTCTTCCTCATACGCAACTCCCAGGATCTAGCTTGTAAGCTTCACCAAATTGCTATTATAACACTGACAGGTGGAACTAAAACTTGGGACCTCTAGAATAGAGCTACTCAACATGCAGCCCATGGGCCACATGCGGCCCACAGCCTGTTTGTTTGCAGCCCGCGATGCGGTTTGGGTTTGCGCAGAGCTCAACACACAGCCCGTGGGTGGGATCTTTTGAACATGGCCTCCACTGGGAACACACTCCACAATGGTGAAGCGTCTCCCAGGTGTGGTGAGCTCTGAAAGACACAAGAGGATGAGCTGGCTGGAACAGATGGGTACAGGGTGTTGGCATTTCTAGCCCCCAGGGAGAAGGTGCCGGGAGTGCCAGGGCATTCTGGGAACTGCTTTGTATTCATGCCTGTCAGTGTGAAAGAAGCTATTTGCTTATATTTACATACATATTTGCATGTATATTCAACCACATTTAAGTTGGGGCTTCCAAAGTTATTGCATGAGCCTTTAACACTTGAGCTAAAAGCCAGCTGGCCCTCAACGAAGGCTTTAGAGCAAAATTGGTCTCTCACTCTGGAAGTGGTCTAAGTGCCACTAGATGGGACAATGACCCACACCCAATAGGTGTGTTACCAGGCTAGAGGATGAGATGTGGGTTGTGGCCAGTCCAGGAAGATGCATTTAGGGGAACAGTGAACAGGGAGTTCCTAATACAAACAGGAGGAGAGGGATTTGTGACATTTCCCAGATAGCTCTGCCTTAGAGGGCATAAGGTCCTGAGATCTCAAGATGCTTTGTCATTAGAGGTCTACATATCACACCACTGGACATCGTTCCCAGGATGTATGTATCCAGCAACAGTTCCTGATTCAGGAAAGATTCCTTAAACACGACAGCAAGGGCATGTCTACACTAAGAAATTATTTCAAAATAATAACTCCCAAAATAACTATTTCAAAATAGCGTGTCTACAGTATAGGGAAGCCTCAAAATTAGTCCAAGGCATACTCCGTTAATGTGGAGGTGCTACCTCGACTTAGAGCCCCATGAAGCACTGTGGCATAGTTACCATGAATGGCTCTGGGGAATAGTTATTTCAAAATAGCAGCAGAGGAGCATCCGCACTACCGCTATTTTGAAATAAGTATTTCAAAATAAGCGTTATTCCTTGTGGAAAGCAGGAGTTATTATTTCAAAATAACCAGTCCCTTATTTTGAAATATCAGGCTTGGTAGTGAGGACATTCTGTTTGTTATTTTAAAATATGGGGCTGGTATAGACCAAGGTCAACTGGGCTCCAATTGAGAGCACTTAAGCATGTGTCTATTCAGAAAAGTATCTAAGCATGAGCTAGCTCTAAGTGTGCTTCCCTGAATAGGTGTTTTCCAGAGTCAGGTCCTTGCACACATCCTTGCCTTCAAGATGTGCTTAAATTGGATCTTTGTATGTGCTGTCCTGAGTCAGTGCTAAAGGGGAGACATACCTGGGCTTCCTTGTAAGTGACATAAAATACATTCCCTTTGGACAGAGACAGTATAAGCTGGCAGTTCTGGAGAGAGGAACTTAGTTCTTAAAAAGCTCACTTTCCTGATTAAAAAAACCCAGTGGATTGCCTGGCCAATAAACCATTACTATTGGCTGAACCTGTAGCTGATTGAAAATCAAAACTCTCCTGAACATTTTGACCAAACAAAAGAACAGAAATATTGCCACATTCTTGTGTCTGTTGCCCCCACTGATGCAGTTGCCAAAGCTTTTTACATTTCAAAATGAGGAAAAATGGTTGTTAGGATTGCCTTTCCTCCCTCTCTGTTGATTAGCTCCTCAATCTATTTGGCTGCAGGCTTCATAACACAGGACCAGCCCTGATTTTGGTATGTGCTGCCATACCTAGTCACAATGGTGAGGGTTAGGAATGGACTAGACACAGTTATTTCATATTTTTCTGGTGTTTTTGTCTTCATGTGACTATTTTTATATGCTCTCCACATTATTGTGGCTAATTATGTCTGTGTAATCTACGAGCATATTTAAGCATAGAGAAAAAAAGGAAGCTATTACAACAGGTTTTGATTACTTCCCTTGCTTGCAGGAAAGAAACAATAAATGTTACTGGAACCTTTTGCATCTGGAATTATGTTAACAACAAATTTTGAAAGTACTGCATGAAGAACTGCCGGAAAGCAAACCAGTGATTATTTAGAATAGTGGCATCTAATTTATAAGCAACTCAACGAAGGCTGATCTGAGGGAGGAAGAGAATTAATCTCAATGGGTATGGTTAAAGAAATGCATTCAAATCCCAAGGGGTTCATCCACTTCAGCACCTGCTGTGTTCATTGAGAGTTAAAGGAGCTCAGCATCTCAGACTGGCTATGTCTGGACTGCCTTCTTCTGCTGAAAGAAGATATTCAAATTTGGAGCAAATTTGCATATCTTCTTCCGATCCTGTACTCGGAAGAGGTTTTGTCAAAAAAAAAAACAGTTTAGACACAGTTTTTAGGGGAAAAAATGCTTTTTTGAAACAAAACCTCTTCGAATAATGCGATTGGAAGATGATATGCAAATTAGCTCCAAATTTGCATATCTTCTTTTGGCAGAAGAAAGCAGTTTAGACGTAGCCAGAGAGGCTATCTCCTTCACTGAATGAAGAGCATCAACAATTATGACACTTGTGTAAAAACTGGAATCCCTAGTGAACTTTTATGTTGAGGAGGAAAATGTGGAAAAGAAGAGAAATATATCCTAATGAAAAGAGTCTCCTTGATACCTGTCAATCTTCCATGAAAACAACTCAGACATATATGCAAAGTTATAGCTTTCATATACAGCCCAACACTGTAGCATTTAATTTCAGAAGAGGAAACTACACAAAAATGAGGACTATAATTAAACAGAAATGAAAAGGTACAATGACAAAAGTAAAATCTCTGCAAGCTGCATAGAAACTTTTCAAAGACACCATAATAGAGGCCCAACTTAAATGTATACCCCAAATTAAAAAACACAGTAAGAGAACCAAAAAAGTGTCACCGTGGCTTAAGAACCAAGAAAAGAAGCAGTGACAGATAAAAAGGCATCTTTTAAAAAGTGGAAGTCAAATCCTAGTGAGGAAAATAGAACGGAGCATAAACTTTATCAAATTAAGTGTAAAAATATAATAAGAAAAGCCAAAAAGTAGTTTGAAGAACAGCTAGAAAAACTCAAAAAGTAATAGCAATTTTTTTTTAAGTACATCAGAAGCAGGAAGCCTGTTAAACAACCACTGGGGCCCTACAATGATCAAGATGATAAAGTTGCACTAAAAATGATAAAGTCATGGCAGAGAAGCTAAATGAATTCTTTACTTCAGTCTTCAAGGCAGAGGATATTGTGGAGATTCTCAAACATGAGCCATTCTTTTTAGGTGACAAATCTGAGGAATTGTCCCAGATTGAGGTGTCATTAGAGGAGGTTTTGGAACAAATTGATAAACTTAACAGTAACAAGTCACTAGAGCCGCATAGCATTCTCCCAAGAGGTCTGAAAGAACTCAAATGGGAAATTGTGGAACTATTAACTGTGGTCCTTTAAATCAGCTTCTGTACGTAACGACTGGAAAATAGTTAACGTGACCAAAAAGGGCTCTAGAGTTGATCCTGGCAATTACAGATTGGTAAAGCTAATGTCAGTACCGGGCAAATTAGTTGAAACTATAGTGCAGAATAAAATTGTCAGACACATAGATGAATATAATTTGTTGGGGGAAGTCAGCATGGTTTCCGTAAAGGGAAATCATGCCTTATTAATATTTTGGAGTTCTTTGAGGGGATCAACAAACATGTGGACAAGGGGGACCAGTGGATATAGTGTACTTAGATTTCCAGAAAGCCTTTGACTGGTCTCTCACCAAAGGCTCTTAATCAAAGTAAGTTATCATGGGATAACAGCAAAGGTCATTTTATGGATTGATAACTAGTCAAAAGACAGGAAACAAAGGGTAGGAATAAATTGTAAGTTTTCTGAATGGAGAGAGGAAACTAGTGGGGGTCCCCCAAGAGTCTGTCCTGGGCACAATCCTAGTCAACTTATTTATAAATGATCTAGAGAAAGGGGTAATCAGTGAGGTGACTAAATTTGTAGATGGTACCAAACTGCTTAAGGTAGACTATGAAAAGCTTGACAAAGATCTCACCAAACTAAGTGATTGGGCAACAAAATGGCAAATTAAATTTAACATTGATAACTGTTAAGCAATGTACATTGGAAAAAATAATCCCAACTATATGTACAATATGATGGGGACTAGAATCATAGAACTGGAAGAGACCTCAGGAGGTCATCAAGTCCCCCTGCCCAAGGCAGGACCAATCCCACTAAATCAACCCAGCCAGGGATTAGTCAAGCCGAAACTTTAAAACATCTAGGGATGGAGATTCTACATATCCCTAAGTAACCCATTCCAGTACTTAACCACCCTCCTACCTAGTGAAATAGTTTTTCCTAATAGGCAACTTAAACCTCCCCCACTGCAACTTGAGACCATTGCTCCTTGTTCTGCCATCCATCTCTACTGTGAACAGCCTCTCTCCATCCTCTTTGGAACCTCCCCTCAGGAAGTTGAAGGCTGCTATCAAATCCCCCCTCACTCTTCTCTTCTGCAGACTAAACAAACCCAAATCCCCAGCCTCTCCTCATAGGTCATGCTCTCCAGTCCCCTAATCATTTTCATCGCCCTCCGCTGGACCCTCTTCCAATGCGTCAACATCCTTTCTCTAGTGGGGGGGGGACCGAACACAATACTCCAGATGTGGCCTCACCAGAGCCGAATAAAGGGGAATAATCACTTCTCTAGATCTGCTGGCAATGCTCCTCCTAATGCAACCTAATATACCATTAGCCTTCTTGGCTACAAGGGCACACTGTTGACACATCCAGCTTCTCATCCACTGTAATCCCTGGGTCCTTTTCTGCAGAACTGCTATTTAGCCAGTTGGTCCCCAGCCTGTAACAATGCTTGGGAGTGTTCTGTCCCAAGTGTAGGATTCTATACTTGTCCTTGTTGAACTTCATCAGATTTCTTTTGGCCCAATCCTCTAATCTGTCTAGGTCACTCTGGAGCCTATCCCTGTCCTCCAGCACATCTACCTCTCCCCCTAGCTTAGTGTCATCCTTGCTGAGGCTGAAATCCATCCCCTCATCCAGGTCATTAATAAAGATGTTGAACAAAACCAGCCCTAGAACCGATCTTTGGGGCACTCTGCTAGAAACCAACCTCCAACCTGACATCAAGCCGTTGACCACTACCCATTGGGCCCAACAGTCTAGCCAGCTTTCTATCCATCTTACAGTCCATTTATCCAATCCATACTCCTTTAATTTTCTGGCAAGAATATTGTGGGAGACCGAATCAAAAGCTTTGCTAAAGTCAAGGTATATCACATCCACTGACATTCCCACGTCCACAGAACCATTTACCTCATCATAGAAGCTAATCAGATTGGTCAGGCATGACTTGCCCTTCGTGAATTCATGTTGACTATTTCTGATCACTTTCCCCTCTTCCAAGTGATTCAGAATGGATTCCTTGAGGATCCCCTCCATGATTTTTCTGGGGACTGAGGTAAGGCTGAGTAGTCTGTATTTCCTTGGACTGTCCTTCTTCTCTTTTTTAAAGATGGGCACTACATTTGCCTTTTTCCAATCATCTGGTATCTCTCCCAATCTCTACGAGTTTTCAAATATAAATGGTCAAAAGCTCTGCAATGACATTTGCCAACTCCCTCAGTACTAATTTAGCTACAACTATTGAAGAGAGAGATTGTGGAGTCATTGTGGATAGTTCTCGGAAAACATCCACTCAGTGTGCAGAGGCAGTCAAAATACCAAATAGAATGTGAGGAATCATTTAAAAAAGGATAGAGAATAAGACAGAAAATATCTTAATGCCTGTATATAAAACCATGGTACACCCACATCTTGAATACTGTGTACAGATGTGGTCACCTCATCTAAAAAAAGATATATTGGTATTGGAAAAGGTTAAGAAAAGTACAACAAAAATGATTAGGGGTTTGGAACGGGTCCCATATGAAGAGAGCTTTAAAAGACTTAGCCTTTTCATCTTACAAAAGAGGAGACTAAGGCAAGGAATATGGGAGAGGTCTATAAACTCTTGACTGTTGTGGAAAAAGTGAATAAGGAAATGTTATTTACTTATTCTTACAATATAAGAACTATGGCTCGCCAAATGAAATTAATAGGTAGCAGGCTTAAAACAAACAAAAGGAAGTTTTTCTTCACTGCAGAGTCAACCTGTGGAACTCCTTGCCAGAGGATGTGGTGAAGACTAGAACTTTAACAGGGTTCAAAAAAGAGCTAGATAGATTCATGGAGGTTAGGTCCATAAATGACTATTAGCCAGGATGGATAGGAATGGTGTCCCTAGCCTCTTTTTGTTTGGAAATGAGTGACAGGAGAGGGATCATGTGAGGATTACCTGTTGTGTTCTCTCCCTCTGGGGCATCTCGTATTGGCCACTGTCAGCAGACGGGGATACTGGACTGGATGGACCGTTGGTCTGATAATGGTCAGTATGGCCATTCTGATGTTCTTATTTGCATTGTAATCCAACCCTGAGAAGAATGGAATTGAGTATACAACCTGATCTGTACCAATCTAGTTGCAGGAGCCTTCATTCCTGAGGAACTGCTCACTATTTCCAATTTCTTTTTCAGCCTAAAGTTGTTAAAGTTTCATAGGGAGATATATTTCCCCAAAACAATATTACATCCAGCTATCTAATTTGGATTAAAAATGAAGGAGACAGAATCAAAAAAATCATGTTAAAAGAAACCTCAGCATGATGTGATAGTCAATAGGGAAAGTAATTTACTAAAATTAGCTAATACCGTTGGCGCATGCATCTACAGTAACTGGTTTTACAAAAAGGGAAAAGCTTAAATGCAAGGCAACATAAGCTCCCCCACTGGAGATAAAATAAAATCAATAGAAATCACAGGCTCTGAAGTCATTACTCGGGCATCACTCCAGCTTACTTCAAAGAGTTTCGTCTCAAATTGCAATGAATCGGGCCTGCTTTTTGTATAGCTGAATCCCAAAATACTCTATGGAGCTGCTGTAAATAATAAATCAACATAGTTAAATAATGAATAATATCAGAGGAAGAGAGAAATTTAGAGCTGTAGGCGAGGGAGAACGGGTATGTTTAGAAATGGTTGGGGAGTCAATGAGGTGGAAAGGTTAGAGGGAGGCTGCTCCAGATGACAGTAAGAAGCAGATAAGGCTCCCGCCCAATCAGGAGGATGGTAGCTTGTGTGGAGATAGAAAGATGAAGCAGCAGAATAAATGAGGTGGTGGAGGACGGTGCTGAGTTAACCTACAGTAATTCCTTGGCAAGTTTTAGAATCGAAGTCAATATTGAACTGCATCAGCATAGGTGTGCGCAGCACATTTCATTAGGGTGTGCATCCAGGGAATTTTATTTTTTTTAAAGGCAAACATTTATTGAATACTCACTCATAAAGGACATTATTTTTATTCATCAAACAAACTAAAGAAACTAAAACTTAACTAAACTTATTTTTTTTAATTAACAACTAAACTTTACTTAAAATAGTGTTCCATGTGATTAAATTAAAACTCAAAGCCACTTTATTTTGAGACATTAGGATGTGCCTAGGCACACCTGGCACACCCCCTGCGCACGCCTATGGGCATCAGTATTGCTCTAAGTCCATAGCTTATAAAAGCTTTGATTTCATGGCATGTGTATGGTATCTTCCAACCAGGTCTATCTTCCAAAGTATCTCCCCAACCATTGAAACCATGGGAATTACTGCAGAATTATACCAATGAAAATCAGAATCCATCCCTGACTCTACTTACATCAGTGAAAATGAGAGTGGGTGTCATTTTGTGTTGTCACAAAACTAATTAATTTTAATGAATGATTCAAAGGACAGCAAAACAAAAAACAAAAAACAAAAAACAAAAACAACAACAACAACCCCGGTCATGTAAACGTTCAAGGACTAGCCTTCCAATTAACATAAGTGATATGTGTCTGTGAGGCTGATCTTATGTTCTTTGTACGGCCCCATTTCTCATAGATTTCAGTAGGCTTTTTGATGTTCTAGGAATGCACTGCTGATTTTCTTAAGTGTTTGCAGTGTTGTGGTGGCATTGTTGGTCTCTGGATGTCAGAGAGACAAGGAGTAATGATAATGAGGTAATCTTAGCTCATTAGATGTTGGTCCTTCACTCACCTTATCTCTCTCTTATGGTGAACCTGGAAATGTCTGGATTGGGGAATCACGAACCAAGGGTATTGATGTTGATACACTGTAAACATCCCCTCTATCATTTTATGTGCACTAGAGCACATAGTGGAAGAGTGGAGTGCAGGTGTCTAGCATTAGAAAAGGTTCAGAAAAGAGCAACAAACTGATTAGGGGTTTGGAACAGGTCCCATATGAAGAGAGATTAAAAAGACTGGGAATTTTCAGTTTAGAAAAGAGGAGACTAAGGGGGGATATATTAGAGGTCTATAAAATCATGACAGGTACCAACACAGTGAATAAAGAAAAGTTATTTACTTGTTCCCGTAACATAAGAACTAGGGGTTACCAAATAAAATTAATAGGCATCAGGTTTAAAACAAACAAAAGGACATTTTTCTTCATGCAGCGCACAGTCAACCTGTGGAACTCCTTGTCAAAGGAGGTTGTGAAGACCAGGACTTTAACAAGATTCATAAAAAAGCTAGATAAATTCTTGGAGGTTAGGTCCATCAATGGCTATTAGCCAGGCTGGGTAGGAATGGTGTCCCGAGCCTCTTTTTATCAGAGGCTGGAAACAGATGACAAGAGAAGGATCACTTGATGATTATCTATTCTGTTTACTCTCTCTGGGGCATCTGGTATTGGCCACTGTTGGCAGACAGGATATTGGACTAGATGGACCTTTGTTCTGACCCAGTATGACCATTCATGTGTTTTTATGGAGAGGCGGTCATTTGGGGATATTATCTACCTTCATTTCTAAGTCTCATACATTTTAACAGTGATCAAAAATACCATGTCAGCTCATAGATTACAACTTTGTTTGCTTTACAGATGCAATGCTGGTTGTGTTAATAGAGGCAGTCCCTCTAGGGCAAATACTAGCTTTAGATCCATCTATTAGCTGTGTGGCAACACGCTTTACAATTTTCTCCTAAATATTGTAATTAACAAAGATGTGATACTTGTCAGATCTGACATAATTCATTCAGCAGAGTGCAACAAGTAAGTGCATCTGTATATTTGCATACCAAAATGCTAAAAATACTTGTATGCAAGACAAAAGATTGCTTTGCTTTGAATACATAACCAAGTACTAGCTTCAATTATATGCTTCAGCTTAGAGTATTATGATCTTGTTTTCAACTACATGTGTGTAACTGCATAATTACAAGGCAAAGCTTTTCAACATTGGGCCTGATTCTGATTTTACATACAGCAGAATAAATTATGGGGCATGCTATTACAGTGAACAGACTTGAGCTGGTGTGGAAAATCTGGTGAGATGTGAATCAGGCTCATGGAATGTACTGAAAAAATTGTATCTTTTACAACAAAAATACCTTAAAAGTTGCACATTGGCTGCCTCATGGGTTGGTAATATGGCACGGAGACTTTAAGTTGCTGGTTTGAGCAAGAGTCTTGTTTACCATGAGCAAATGTTATTACCTGCAGTGTGCCATGCAATAGCTTGTGCGAAATTAAGTGTGTCTCCGTCTAGATCCCAATAAACAGAGTTTCACATCACAGAGGCTACATCTACACTACGAGTTTTCTCAGCAAAAAAATATGCTAATGAGGGACTCATTTGCAAGAGTCACAAGCTCATTTGCATATGTTCTGCTGATCCATTTTTGCACAAAAACAAGCAGTGTGGACGTTTTCTTTTTGCACAAAACCCCCTTTTCCCACAAGATCCTTATGCCCCAAAAAAGGAGGTTTACTGATCTTGTGGAAAAAGGGATTTTGCGCAAAAAGAAAACATCCACACTGCTTGTTTTTGCGCAAAACCCCAGCGCAAAAATGGATCGGCAGAAAATATGCAAATAAGATTGTGACTCATGCAAATGAGTCTCTCATTAGCATATTTTTTGCTGCGAAAACTCGTAGTGTAGACACAGACAGAGTGACTTCTAAATTTTTCCCGCTTGACAGTTTTTCTGGTGGATACAACAAAATAGCTCAATGGTGAAGTTTCATAGAAGTCTGCCTTCCTGAAAGCCCTCTGGAGTCATTGTTATTGGGAGCGGTTTGGTAAAACTTATACTTCTCCCTCCTTGCTGCACCCAGTCTGTAAACACAGAACACTCTGCCTCCAGTACTGTCAATCCCATCCTCTGCACCATATTCACTAGAAAAATAATTTAGTCCAACACCACCACAGCAGAACATTTTGCAAATTAAAGTTCTATGTCACACAAGTACCTATAATCTGACCCATGTAGTTTTATAATCACTAACATTATTAAGTCTCGGTGAGGCCATAAGGGTCAATTTGCCTGCATCCAATTTTAGGAACAGGGCTAACATTTACAACCAAAATACACCAACAGACTTTACTGAGGCTAGTTGTTAGGCGAAACAGAGAAAATCTCAGTAACGGAAATACAGAGCTTTTTTCACTACTCTTGTTCTTTTTTTTTTTTTTGCACTGGTTGACAGCAATTAGGTAATCACATTTTGACTTAGACAATGAAAACAAAGAATCACAGTGTAAATAGATTCCTTAAGCATGCATTTTATCTGGAGCCAGCTTTCAGCATCGATAAATCACTTACATTTGATAGAGTGCATTTTTTTGTTTACAGTGTTATGCATTTCAAATCTGGCTTCAATTGCGTGTTACTTTTTTTAAGCCAAAATGTAAAATGATTTTGATTCCTGCATGGAAAGATAGAGAGCTATGAACTTCAGTTAAGTGCACTTCCCCACTTCATATCTAGATTTAAGTGGGTACAGAAATAAAAGTGCATCAAGCTTTGTTTAAAGCATGATTTATGTCTTTAGTAAAGAAATAGAAAGAACAAGGAATGTGCTGTGTTTTAGCTGTAAGTAGTTCTGCAAATGTACTTGGGTGAATGATTTCTCCTTGTTGTGTCCTAGCCTGCAAATTTTAGTCATGGGAGCAATTCCATTAGGGACAGATCCAGAATCCATTCCTTCCACTGACCACTAGAGATTTGATCTGATGCCCACTGCTGTGATTTTGAAATCCACAAAGGAGTCTTCCCACAGTCTTCCTGCATGGAACTCCCATTGAAGTCACTGAAAGCTCTACATTTAAAGAAAACAACATTTAGAGAGACTGCAGAAGTGAAAGGAGAATGGTTTAGTGTTTCCAAGGCTACTTCTTCAAGTTGAGCTGAATAAATACAAATGAGGTGCTTTTGGTCCAACATGGTTCAAATCCCAACAGAATATTCAGCATAGAAATGGAAGTTATGCATGAGAGATTAAATGTGCATCTAATCTGCTCGACCCTGCCAACTCCTGATTTTAATTATTCTTCTGTGTGTCTAGCTTCTCCAGAAATAGTTTTGGATATAAGAAGAGAGCAGAGACAAATCATACTTTAGAACAAATGTATAATTGCAACACCACATTTCCCCCTGGTTCTAGCTGAAGTGCAAATAACAGGTCAGAGTAGATGCACATTTCACTTACGCAGAACTTGCAGAATGATAAGGACGGTCAGAATCTCAGAAGGATAAATAACAGCCTCACCAGAGGAAATTATTCTATTTCAGGGATGGGCAAAATCAGGCCCGGGCGCTGGATCCAGCCCACCAAGCATTTCTCTGTGGTCCAACCAGCAGAGCCTGCAGATTTACAGCTGGTAACGTGTTCAGCTGCCCTTCCCTCACCTTGCTTCATCCTGCAAGGGAGCTGCTCCTAGGATTCTTCTGCTGGCTGTGCAGAACAAGAGGGTGAGGTGGAGGGAAGAGGGGTGGGGTGAAGTCAGGGAGCCCCCTGTCCCTGCACCCCATCTCTGCAGCATGGGGGTGGGGAGAAGGGAAACATGGATGGTAAGGGACTCAGGAGGGCCTGTCCTGCACCCCTCTCTGCAGAGCAGGTCAGAAGGGAGACAACAGAGCAGGGCAGCTTGCCCTGTCTCAGCTAGTAGGGGCCAGCACACACACTCACATGCCCAGTCTGTGCCACACTGTGTGCCCCCTCCCACACACAGAGTCACTATCACACACATACTGCCACACACACGCTCCCTTTTCTGTGCCACACACACTCAAGCGGTGTCATAAAGTCTGTCTCTCTCACACAGAGACTCTCTCTTTCACTCTCTCTCTCTCTCTCTCTCTGTAGCGCCCACCTCCACCCCTTCTGCCTGAGGCCCCATCCTTTCTGGGGGACCTGAAGCCAGCCCAGGACCACATACCAAAATTCACAAAGTGCCCCCCCTACAAAAATGATTGCCCACTCTTGTCCTATTTGGATGTTAAATTGAGTCAAGCTCCTGTTGGTTGATGCTGGCATTTAGCAAGATGAGCAGCAAAATTACGAGCCAAGGAAGAAATGAATTTCCTCCCCCACCTTCATCTGCCCTCAGACATGTTTGAAATTGCCATTAGCAACCATGGGATTAGAACATCCCTGCATGAGAGTCATGCTGTTACCTCGCTGTCTGTAGTTCAGAAAATATCCTCGGTGTAACATTCGTTTACTCTGTTCATCATGCTTAAGGGACTGTAGGCCTATTTTTTCATGCTGAAAACAAAACTTCTGTTTACATTCCTGGAAGAATGGAAGTCATTGCAATATGACTCTCTTACTTTAGAAGGATAATGTTCTTCATTACGCCAGACTCCTTTTAGCTTTCACAATCATTTCCTTCCATCAGGAGTGTGTACTTGTGTGTAACTGGCTTGTAATTTTTTTTCTCAGGGTACACCTTACCATATAGAAGACAAGCCAAAGTTTCTGGTAAGCAGTGTGCCATGCTCTGTTGATTTCTCAGCAATGTGTTGTTGTTTTACATTACTAAATAGTCATTGGAGAAACTTAAAAAAACACCAAATAGTCTAGCATTACCTTAAAGACTAAAACAACTTGTAGATGGTACCATGAGCTTTCATGGGTACAACCCACTTCTTCAGATGACTGGAGTATTAAAAGTCCAGATGCAAGCATAAATAAGGGAAGGTGGGAGGAGGAGTGGGGGAGAGAAGAAAGGAGTCATTGTCATTCTTGTGCACATACCTGTATTCCAGAATTAAACAAAACACTAAGGCTGTGTCTAGACTGGCCCCCTTTGCCGGAAAAGTCATGC
>JANRFK010001158.1:9591842-9610724 GCA_030068395.1 Apalone spinifera
TGTTGGATGTGCCTTAATAAAAACCAACAACAACTAAACATAAATGCCAGGTTGTCTTTGGTATTACAATTAAAAATCCATTAGTGTACTTTAGTTCTCCTTTGAATTTTATCACCAGTTGTTATAAAATTAGTGACAGTTGAGATTGCTGGTGCCATGTATCAACTATACATTAACTCTAATCTTGAAGCCACTTGAATTGATATTTAAATAAAGATAAGAGAAAATGTATGAAGAGCCAATGATTGAGAGTGTCAGTGACTCTATATACTTTAATAAGCCTATATCATTTAAAAAAACACTGTTAATTCTAAATGCAGAATTGAGATGACTAATGGTGTGTCATAATACTTTCATCACACTGTGATTTCCAGCAGATCTAGAGAAATTATTATTCCCCTTTATTCGGCTGTTGATAAAAACAGGTTTTAACTTTTGCTTCATTATTTTGCATGTTTTGTTTTGATCATTAGGACTTCAGGGATGTCCCAACTGATGCCAGCTAGAGATGAAAAGATGGCGAATGTTTAAAAAAAAACTAATTTAAACAAGCAATTAAATTTAAAATGAAATAATTAAAGAATTGTTAAACATTCACAATGAAGAACTGAGGTTACTTTCTAAGCAGAAAGAAAGAAACCCAAGGCAGCACAACAGACATAGAATAAATAAAACTCTTTTTTTTTTGGTAAAATCTATCTAATAGGAGGAGGAAATGGCACATTATTTTTTTTTAAATAACAAACCAAATCAATATAATAGAGGTGTAATAAACTAGCAAGACAGTTTGTTTTAATACACAATATCATGGGCTCAACTCCTTCGCTGTTTAAGTAATGTTGAGACCAACTGTATATTATTTCATGAACCAGCTTTTTCAGACGAGTATAATAAAAAAGGCAATTGAATGCCATTATAATGGAAAATGTTAGGTGATCTTATTATAGATATCACTACTGCTGCACATATGATAAATTATAATTAATAGCATAACTTCTAAGAAGAGATTTACAAATATCAGTCTTCAAAACATCTCGGTGAGGTAAATATTATTAATCCTGTTTTACTGATAAGGAAGATGTTTATAATGAGGGAAGGAAATATTAGTTGTTCAAAGACATTTATTCATCTTTGGTACCATTATGGATGGGCATTATCGACACTTCATTTTGTGAACATAGAATTCTCTCACTAGATCATAACTAAGGTCCATCTAGTCTAGTATCCATTGTATAAAATTGACCAGTACCACATACTTTAAATTAATGTAAGTTAATTATGTAGCTGAAGTCAAAGTATCTTAAATCGTGTTTTGGCTCAACCCACACAGCGGGAGGTCAACAGGAGCACATGCTCATGTTGACTTCCCTTATTCCTCATGAGGAGCAGGACTACTGGTGCCATTGGGAGCCCCTTCTCTGTTCAAATTAGCGCATCTTCACTAGACCCACTAATTCAAACTGTAGAAGATTGACTGTGGCAGCTTTGATCATCTCTGTAGTGTAGACATGCCCTAATGGATGGTACTTCAGGGCTTAAAACACAGGTTAATATTCTGCCAATTCTTCATATCCAGATCATTGTCCAATCCCTTTCTGAATTTTGTTAAGCTCTTGGTCTATACTTCTGTGTCAACGAGTTACATAGTTTAATCATATGTAGTAAAGTATTCCCTTTTATCTGTTTTGAATTTCACATATTTACTTCCACTGCCTAGCCCCTTGTTCTTGAGTTTTGAGACATTCTCCCAAGCTTCCTTCTCTAAATCATCCATTTTCTATGTACCTTTAGCATGGCCCCTTTTATTTACCGCCTTTCTACGGTGAACAATCCTACTCTTTTCAATCTCTCTTCATATGAATGATTTTATGTCCTTGACTACATTCATCACCCTTCTCTGCAATCCCTTTGTGAAATGAGGTAACATGAACTGTCCACAGAATTCCTGATGGGACTGCATTATTAATATATAGAAAAGCATTAGAATAAATCTTCTTTGCTACCCAATTCCTTTATATATCCCAACATCTTGTTGTTTCTGATGACAGCTGTACATTGAGTAGAGTTCTTTACTGAGCTCTCTGAAAAGTTCCCTGGATCCCTTTCTTGCTCTGATACTGTTAATTTAGAACCCTATGCAGTGCATGAATAGCTTAATTTTTACCTCCAATGAGTTTCTGTGCATTTGTCAACACATGTTGCAGATTCACTAAGCTTGGCTAGATCCCTCTGAAGTCCTCACACTCCTCTCTCATCCTGATAAATGTAAGTAACTTTGCCACTTACAAACTCTGTTACATCACTTCTCACCACCCCCATCTTTTAAATCAATAATAAAGATTTTAAAGGGCAGTTGCCAACTACTCTCAGACAGGAGAAAACACTCTCCCCCTGCATAAGAACCTATCCCTGCACACTGGCATTCTTACCAAATGCATATAGGTTGAACCTCTCTAGTCTAGCACTCTCGGGACCTAATCAGTGCCAAACCAGAGAATTTGCTGAACCATGGGACTGATATTGTCTAGCTGCGTCACCAACACTTCCACTGTTTACTAGGCTCTTAGAAGACATATAGGGGCAAATTAGATCTAAATAACAGCACAGAACACTGAGAGCCAGGACTGACGGCTGTAAACAAACTTTATGGGATTATGGGAAACTTGGCCACCCCCATGTTAAGTAAACTTTCAGATAACTAAAAAAACGTTCTGGACCACTGCTGTTGCCAGAACAAAGAGTGTTGGACTAGAGAGGTTCAACCTGTATCACCTAACTGAAAATCAAAAAGATGATTGCACTACATTATAGGCATTCTTGGATACAATTATTATCCTGGTAAGATTCTAATTTTCCATTGGATTGGAGATTGTACATGTCAAGGTAGCATTTTTTCTAATTGGAGGTCAGAATTAACTATTTGGCTTAAGCTGGATGTCTCAGCAGATACAATTTACCATAAGCTATTGCTTCAATCATTAATGTTTTTGGAGCTGATCTCTAGTAACAATCATAAGATAAGTATCTATCCGTGGTGATGCATCATTTTGTGTCATCCTTGAAAAACCTGACTATTCAGCATCTAAGATAATCTCGGAGGCTACATCTATACTGCACCTCTCTTCCACAAAAGCTTATGGGGTGTGGAGTAGAATATCACCACTCTTCATTTGCATAATTAATTAGGGGCAGGTTTTGCACAAGAGGTATTTGTGCAAAAAGGAGCTGTATAGATGGCTCCTTTTTGCGCAAAAAAACCCTCTTGAGCAAGAGCCATTCTTCCTAATTTTTTCAGGGGACTAAGGGGCGATATAATAGAGGTCTATAAAATCATGACTGCTGTGGAAAAAGTGAATAAGGAAAAGTTCTTTACTTATTCTCACAATATAAGAACTAGGGGTCACCACATGAAATGAATAGGTAGCAGGTTTAAAACAAACAAAAGGAAGTTTTTCTTCACTCAGTGCATAGTCAACCTGTGGAACTCATTGCCAGAGGATGTGGTGAAGGCTAGAACTTTAACAGGGTTAAAAAAAAGAGCTAGATAAATTCATGAGGGTTAGGTCCATCAATGGCTATTAGCCAGGATGGGTAGGAATGGTGTCCCTAGCCTCTGTTTGTCTGGAAATGGGTGACAGGAGATGGATCACATGAGGATTAGCTGTTGTGCTCCCTCCCTCTGGGGTATCTGGAATTGGCCACTGTCGGCAGACAGGATACTGGGCTAGATGGACCTCTGGTCTGACCCAATATGGCTGTTTTTATGTTCTTATGTTTTAATTTTGTTGTAGTTTCAATATGTGTCGTCTCTTTAAGAAACCCTACTTCATTTTTAAGGTTTATTACAAGGATTTAATTGCAGCTCTGTCATTGCAATCTGCTGACTCCTAAGGACACAATCTGTTCTGTTCCCAAACTCACTTCACGTCCAACAATGTTTGCCTCTACTTCGGCTCGTCAGGAAAGGATAAAATCCTCTCATCTTGAAACAGCCTTGTTCCACCCTTTTGGGCAGCCACAGGAGATGAATGCATCATTTAGATAGTCTTGCAAGTAATCAGATAGGTTGGCCACCCCCACTGCTTTCTTTACAAATATCTTCCTTGAAAAACAAAGGTTGGTGACTCTCTGACTTGTGCAAAATTAATAGTATCCAGAATTCGCTTTACAACATGTCCAGCATTTCTTGAATTGCAACCCTCCCCTCGTGCCCCCCAGAATTCAAACGACATTTGGATTGGTTTAGTCTCTTCCATTGCTTCAATCTTTGGAATGAAATTTGCTGAGTAAAGAGGGATACAAGTCCCGCTGTTTCATTTATGCTCCACTTACGTCTTTGTCCGATGGCTTAAGCAGTATTGTGTGTAGCTTGCAGTGAGCCACCTTTCCTGGACTTCAGCTTCACCTTTCCTGACTGAGTTGCACAGTCAGCCTTCCATCAGGTGTCCCTACAAACATTAGAGCCAGTTGGCCAGGGCCTTAGCTGGTAGAGCTCAGGCAGCAGGAATATTACGCAATAATTCGATTTCAGATCCTGATACATTTAATCCAGGGTTCCATATTAGCTTCAGCACCACAAGTTTGCCTCATCCTTTTAGGAATGAAATGTAGATTTATTTGGGGCTTTGTTGTGCCACACTCCTGGCATATTTAAAAACTCCAGTTGTCTGAAGAAGTGGGCTGTGCCCATGAAAGCTTATGATACCATCTACGTGTTTTGCTAGTTTTTAAGGTGCTGCTAGACTAGTTGTTGTTTTTTAAGTTTTTCCAATTGCAAGATAACTCGGCTACCCCCTGAAGTTTCTGAGCATTTAAAAAGTGAAGATTAGTGATAGTCCTAAATACATTGAGTTTCTTTTGCTGTGGTTGAGGTGCAGGTATTGAAGGGCTCGCTTGGGGTGTCAGCAGGGACCACACAGCACAGGCAGTAATACAGTGGAAAAGAGAGAGGAGTTTCCTTTTCAGTTATGAACACTTCCTCTGGGGTTGAAACATTGCCATAAAACATCTTGTTCCTCTCTGGCAGGGTGAGGAGCAGTCCTTAGCTAGATCCCTTTGTTCTCCCAGGCTATGTCTAGACGGCAGGCTTCTATCAGAAGAAGCTTTTCCGGAAGAGAACTTCTGGAAAAACTTCTTCCGAAAGAGAGTGTCTACAGAGCAAAAGCACATCAAAAAAGCAATCTGCTTTTTCGAAAGATAGCGTCCATACTGAATGGAAGTTATCTTGCATTTAAGCAAGGCCACCAGGACACCTGTGCTTTTTCCTCTTCCCTTTTCTTCCAAAAGAACTCCCTCTTCCCCATCCACACACGCCTTTTTCTGAAAGAGCTCTTTTGTAAAAAGGCTTCTTCCTCATAGAAAGAGGTTACCAATGTTGGAAAAACCCTTCTGTTCTTTTGATTTTTTTTTTCAAAAGAATGCAATTGCAGTGTGGATGTAACTGGAGGGGTTTTTTTGGAAAAAAATGGCTGTTTTTCCAAAAAAAACTCTGCAGTGTAGACATACCCTCAGTGCAAAAAGCTACTGTTGCTTGCAAACTTACAAAAAAAAATTGCTGGCCCTAATAAGGTACAGTGTTAGACCTGATAAGAAAAAGCAATCACACTTCTTTCTAAAGGGACACTTAGAAATAATGTATATAAGATTATGGAGATATACCTATCTCATAGAGCTAGAAGGGACCTTGAGAGGTCATTGAGTCCAGTCCCCTACCCTCACAGGAGGACTAAGTACCATCCTTGATAGATTTACCCCAGATCCCTAAATGGGCCCTCTCAAGGACCAAACTCATAAGGCTAGGTTTAGCAGGCTACTGCTCAAACCACTGAGCCATCCATACTCCTAAGATGAATAAGTTATTATGAGACAATAATGATTTTTGTTAATAAAGGTAGTTCTAAATGGTCAGAAGCAGGTTTGGAAGGATTACATTTTTATTAGTAAATATTGGTTATAACAGTTGTGTGACACACACAGACAAAAAAAGATGTTCATAGATACCAAAATTCACGTTAGCAAAGTAAGAAAAAAAGGTACTCAAGAACTTACTAGCGTTCATTTTAAGGATATGTACTTTGTATGTTTTGACATTTAATGTTAAAAGCTTTATAACCATTTGAATAACATTTTCAACTTTTGAGCCTCAAAATCTACTGTCATTAAAAATATAGCTGTCTAATCCCCTTTTTCTCTGACCACACTCCGGTAATTTCACTCATTTTTAAATAGATAAACAGAGATAACAGGTTGAAAATATACATAGATATTCTCAGTTGGCATTATAAAAATGTAATGTTGCCAAGCTTAGTCATGAACAAACTATGGTTTATCTGTAAATCTATAAAAATTGTCTAACCATGAATTCAGACAGCTAGTACCCATTTATTAATCCTTTGCAAACCATTTATATATGTACCTTTAATATAATCAGTGGCAGAAAAAGTTATGTTTACAAATGGGCAAAATAGTGGCAAGAAAATCTTACTGAAGTTTGTCTTTGATGTAGGATTTAATTGATAACTGGAATAAAAGCTGCAATTTTTATTGCTTTTGTTGCAAAAGAGTGGTCTCAAAAAACTTGCCCTTTAGGTGTGTTCCAGATCATGTGCTAGCTAGCTTCCATCTAAAATCCAAATAATCAATTCAATATGTCTGAAAAAATATGCATTTATTTTCTAAATAGTTATCCAGGGTTAAACTTCCTTCAGAAGAGCAGGTCAAAGCTCAGTTTGTACAATGCAGCTACTTCACACTTATAAACAATAGTTTTCTCCCACTTCACTGTGGTAACCCTCTATGTAATAGTGTAAACGCCTTGAGGAGGTAGATTGTCAATATCAGGGAAAAAATGCTAGAGATGTGATGTATGCCTTGCCTCTCCAGTGAGAGAAATGAAGATGAGTTGGAGAACAAAGTCGTCAGCCACTTCAGCTCTGAATATAACAAATGCAAACATAAATAACTCACTAGCTGAATCTCTCTGCACTGGGAATGCTTGCTAAAAGTTGAGGTTATTACTCATTATTTAACAACAAACTCCAGTCAGGTATAGCTTGGGAAAACTTTAGCTAAGTGCCTGGAAGCCTTCTCAGGTGGACTAGACCCCAGTCATATGTAGGTTTTGCTACAGTTGGTTGGAAACTTTCTGATGCAATGATTTATGTTCACTGAATATACTGAGATGAGTTAAATGAAAAAGCATAAAACACTCTTGCTGGGAGTTTGCAATGAAACACTATTCTTAGCATCCAGAATAATACTACACAGTAACCAAAAACAGAGAGACACAAAGCAAGTTGCACCCGATGCATAATTCACCCCACCTTTTTTCTGGGATGGTTCTGTCCAGACTCTGTCAGATCACATCACTCCTGGCAGTGCCCCCTAGTCTTCAGAACTCAGAAACCCACCTTCCCTGCACACACACGCTGAGGGTACATCTACACAGCAGCGTTATTTTGGAATAACTGACGTTATTCCGAAATAACAAAGAGAGTGTCTATACTACAAGCCTTTATTTTGAAATAATGTCAAGCTGGAGGACTTCTTAGTCCAACTCCTGGTAACCCTCATTTCACTGGGAGTGAGGGAAGTCGAAGGAAGAGTGTTCTTCCTTCCAATTCCTGCTGTGTGGACAGTGCCTAAAGCCGAGTTAAGCTATTTGGACTTAAGTTATGCAATTGATGTAGCTGAAGTTGCGTAGCTTAATGCAACTTGAGCCCTGCTGTGTAGACCTATCCTGTGATAGCTTGC
The DNA here is from genome assembly GCA_030068395.1 of Apalone spinifera. Lineage (NCBI taxonomy): Eukaryota > Metazoa > Chordata > Testudines > Trionychidae > Apalone > Apalone spinifera. The sequence goes on from JANRFK010001158.1 coordinate 9,599,595, forward strand.
AATTCAGTTGTAGTCTTCAAAGTATGACAGAATGTTTGTGTGGCAGAAAATGCTGAGTCCTACAAAACAAAATGGTTGTGGAAACATGTTGTTTTCTATGAAATTTTGTTTAGGGAAAAAAAGAAAAATTGGAACATTCCCTTCTGATTTTCCATTTCAAAATGACTTTTTGTTTGTTTTTGTATATTCTCAATAGATGAAATTGGGATAAAGCATTTTGATCTCCAAGGAAGTGCTTTGGGGAGGGATTTCGTTTTGTGGGAAATTTTTAAATTTTTCATTCAGTTTCAAAATGGAAAATGTCTGAACTGTGGAATTTCTTATGAGTCTGAAAACTGGTTCCCACCGTTCTCTATTTTATTCAGGAAAATTGTGATGTTTTCTAGTCTGTAACCACATGGTCTGATAAAACCATGTATCTTATACATACTGCTGTCAGAATGATTCTTTTGTGGCCACAACCTTGTATGACAGTCACATTCCACAGCACAAAACTCTTTATCTGCATAAGAGAAACAAACTTTCATGGGAACTGAACCTTACTATAGAAGGGGCAAGAATGACCTCCTAGCACTCAAAACTTAATGCAAAACTCATTGCTTTCTTTTAGATTTCCCTAAGCAATCTCTTCACACACAGATGCATGCCCTCCTCCTTTCTGAACTATGTGTGTGTGAGAGAGGGATACACAGTAAATCATGTTATTTCTCCTATAGACTGGGAGAGGTGAAAGAAAAGGAGACAGTGCTTATTATTTCTGCTTTTTATATATTTGAGTGGTACTGAAGTACTATGCTGATTGGGGTCATATAAACACCTACGCAGACTTTGTATTAGACCCTGAATAGCAGTCAGATGCCACATGGCACTCTATATCAGCAGAATGGGTGGACAGACCTAAGAAAGCAGAAATAAGATTTTAAAGCAGAAAAACAATTCTATACTTGTCTAACGAGTTACGGGCAGTAATTGATGTTATGTTCCTGAATGTCTGATAACCACACATAGCAAATGTATGATGTAGAATAGCTGCTATGAATGTACAGTGCATTTAGTGGCAGCAGATGAAAACATACTAGAAACTCAGTCACACTTACAACCCTCCTCTGAAAAAAAGCTATGCAGTAGAAGCTGAAATCTGAGTTTCCCATTGGTTCTGGAGGATAGTTTTTGTGACTGTTGGATTTTGCAGTTTCAACTTTACAATTTTAAAGATCCTTAATAGTGTGGATCTTGGGTATCTAAGACTCTGTTTTTTTCTTTTTTGATCTTGGCGGCTGAGATTAGCAGAGATGCTTGATCAAGCAGTTCTGAGAGGTGACCAACTGGTGAATGGAGTTAAGGTGTTCTCAGTGGAGAGCTCTAGGATCTGGAGGCATTTCCATCCCTGGCCCAAGTCTGGATACAGCCAGAAAGTAACCTGTGGGATCAACTGGAAGGACTTCCTAATATTTATCTATCCAGGCTTTTCTCAAAGCCTTAGGCTGATTTTGGGAACAGTTGCATGTGGGGAGTGTTAGTGATTGTGTCTATTCAATAGTTCATACACTTAGGGCTAAAATCACGCTAGCCACATAAAGCCCATTACTTGACACTAATAAATATGGAGTGTGTGAGGGAAAGGACTGGAGAACTGAAATTTCTCATCCCTCCACTCCAGCCCGAAGAACACTCTCCCTTAGGGGCACAATGATAGTCTAGTCTTACCCTAGCTGCACACAGTTCTCTGGATCTATGTCAAGATAGCTCTACAGCTCTTCCTCCCATAGCCAGCTCATCGCAGCCTTGGGTGCCAGCCTATAGAGACTCTGATTGATGCTCACTTGTGTACATCTGTACCAGACCCTCACCCGGAGCCCATATAGTGTGGAATCCCTTGTACCCAACTTGACATTCATCCTTGCACAATGCGCTTTCTCTACTCAAGGAAATGGGAGTAGGCACTGCTTGTCTCCAGCAAATCAGCCAGCCCTGATTTCTGAGTGTGGAGGGTGGGGTCTTCCCAGCTGACAGGATGCCAAGCTATCTAGCAAGAGGGCTAAGTAACACCAAAGCTAACTGGGAGTTTGGAAGACAGCCTGATCATGAGGAGGAGAGCTGGTTTAAACCAGAAAAAAAGTCCACCATCTTGGTAAGCAACAGTAGAACTTATGTAGCTAAACCTGTCTTGCTACCCGCTTAACAACTAAGGAACGTTGACTGAAATCCCCCTTAATTCACTCCACCCCACCTTGGCTCTGCACTGCTTCAATTAACTCCATGAAGCCAGAAGACAAAGAAACCAGAATCTCCTCAGAAATGACTGGGGGTCAGGGAGCCTGTTTGCATGAACTTCCCACAACTGGAGGCTTTGCAAAACCTCACGAGGGAAGTGAGCACTATTACATTCTTAACTGGGTTATGATTTGTTTTGTCTCATCTTGTGCAAAAGGAGGAATGTTCATGGCAATGACATACACTTGCAGCAAATTCCGATTGAGTTTATTGAATATCTCAGCTGCGCTTCCATGTTAAAGCAACCTCAGGAACTCTTTATTGCTCCAGACTCTCTCTGCTCTGATGAGTACTGTGATGGAAAGGGCACTGCCTAAAGAGTGGAAGAGAAATGTCACTGGCTCACTAAAATGTAAGGTCTTTAATGAATCACATAAAGTCCTGAGCATAGTTAGTCACAGACAATGGACTGTATTTTCATTTTGATTAAAAAAAAAAAAGATGGTTTTAAAAATAAACTGGAAAAATAAGCAAGAAAGTGGAAAAAAACAGTACAGGACCCATGGTGTAATACAACTTACTCTTGTTTATCAAATGCAGTACAGATGAATCAAGCTTGTGTATTCATCTCTGCATATGTTGCTTGGTAAACTGGATTTGAAATATCATAGTACAATGTGATCTGGACTTGTTCATGTGACATATACCCTCATTTAAATAAAAAAGAAATGTATGTGTGTATGTGTGTGTGTGTTGAGCAGGGCTGGCCTTACCATGAGACGAACTGAGGTGCCTCAGGTGCCAGACTGTGGGGGGGTGCCACTAGGACCCAGAGTGTAGAAAATTGTGTCTGCTGCTGGTGCATATGTATTCTTTCTGCAATACCATGAGAGGAGTAGAACAGGAAGAAGGCAGAATTGAGACCTTTCAACGTTTTGGCCCAAGCGAGGGGTAATAGGGCCGTCATTTGAGCTCCCCACTTCAGGTGCCAAAATGTTGTGGGCCGGCCCTGTGTTTTGGGTTGCAAACTGGAGCCGATACTTTTGTAAGAACAGCCAACAAATAAAGGAGATGGGAAAGGGGCCAAGATAATTCTAATATTTGAAAAAGAACCAAGGGACACAAAAGAAATGTACACATTAGTTAGTTTAAATTTGGCTGTAGGAAAAGCTTAGAAACCATATTAACAGCTCAAATGGAAGTAGCCCTATAAAAGCACAGCATGATCTGAGGGTAACCCATTTCTGAGGGTAACACATTTCAGCTCAGTAAAGTGTGTTCACATTCCATTCTTAACTTGGATTTCTTTGGAGACTAGAGCTGAAAATATCAAATTGCTAAAAATGAGTCTCATCAATTTTACTTGGGCATTAGAAAATGGGCAGAGAGGTGAGATCTATATTTGAAGCTAATACCTACAGTAAAAAAATCACGGAGCAAATGAAAAAGATTTTTTTTTATTGGATCGAGCGATACCTCAAGGGCAAAGAAAACCATCATGAATTGTTTTTAAAAAATGTATGCTACTAAGTATTAGAGGGAGTTAAGTTAGATTGTGTTTCTCTTTTTTGTTGTTATTGAAAGCAGCATGATTTCCAGATTAGTAAATTTTACCAATAGCAGTAAATGGTACAATTTGGTAAACAGCAAGAAACGACACAGTTAAAAATAGAGTTAACTCCTTTTAAGTACTGGCATGGGCTGCATTAGCATTCAAATGGTATGATCCAAAAAGCAAGAGCTCTCCTTCTTTATGAAGGGATGGTTAAAGAGAAGTGGCTAGTTGCCTGCCTCCCTGACATTGTTTGACTCTGTGACAGGGCGGACAGGTCCCGCACTGAAGGGCAGGGAGTAGCCCAGGCCCAGCTGGCTGAGAAGGCCCCACCCATCCAGCTTTACTGGGCATGCTCCCAGCAGACCCAGCGTATAAAAGCAGAGAGAGCCCTGCAGCGAGGGAGGCCGCTGGAGGAGGGAGTAGGTCAAGCAGCACCCATGTTTCTGCAGCAGCTGATACCCGAGTCGCTGCCCGCAGCCAACCCCGGAGCAGAGCCAACAGCCGCCACCCCCTGGGAGGCAGCAGCTCCCGCAGCCTCAGTGCCAGCCCCGGTAAGGACCGATCCGGGAGGCCAGCAGACTATGGGGGTACCAGGGTGTGGCAGGAAGCAGCCCAGGGCAGAGGACTGATAGCGCGGGATCGGTGTGTATCGGCCGCATTCCGCACCGAGCAGGCAGGAGCCATAGTCTCTGCCTCAAGGGCCCTGGGCTGGGACCCGGTGGAGAGGGAGGGCCCAGGTCCCCCTACCACCTTTTTTCCTACCCTAGACAATCAACCCCCTGGCCAGGGGAGGCTTTTCTGGTGATTGGCCTCAAGGGCCGTATATACCCTGAGAGAGGGGCAAGAACTTTGCGATTAGGCCTCAAGAGACGTATATCCCCTGATAGAGGGACCTGAACTTTGTGACAAAGCCGAGCGGGGACGAGCCCCTTGACAGACTCCCATGAGGAGAGGTGGGGCAGGGATTTTCTAACCCTCCAGCCAGGTATGCAGATGCTTATGGCGGGACAGGAGGGCTTGGTGGATTTGAAACGTGTTTTGTTCAGTTCCTAAACAAAAATACAAAATAAAATTTTGGAGGGGTCAACTGAAATATGTCATGTGATCTGAAACAAAATTTTTATTGCAGTCAGAATTAAAAAAAAAAAACTTTTAACAAATGAAATGCTAGTAAAATTCCAAATAAAAAATGCATTTCAAATAGAACTATGGATGTGTTTTAAAAATATCAAAACAAAACACAGACTTTTTTCCCCCACTTTCAGTTGAAACAATTCGACCGAATCTGATCCAAATTTGAGAAATGTTTCTATCAATCCAAATGTGCACTTTTCAGGAGAGAAAAAAATCAGCCTAAAAGTTTCAGTGTTGAGCAGCCGCAGCTCACGGAACTCAGAAGTTACGTTAGTTTAAACCCGTTGCTTTGAAATAATTAATCAGTACAAACAAAAGTGATTTGGCCTGATGTGTGCACACACATCATATTGCTACTGTTTTATAGATGGCACCATTGTTTGCAGATGGCTTCATTTATCGCTGAGGCATAATGGTAGTACTTATAATGTGTTGGTGCCTCTCTGAAGCACATGACATTCCCTATTCTGAGGTCCTTACAATGTATTAGTAAAGTTAATATTGGGTTTATTAGTAGAGCCCTGCAAGTCTGTGGATATCCACTTTATATCTGCAGGTATCTGCATCTGTGTATCTGGATGTGGATATCTGCATTTTTGCAGGTATAGATGTGGATACAAATATTGTATCTAGAACCCTGAACATTTCTGGATATTTCATAGAATCATAGAATCACAGAATCATAGAATACTAGGACTGGAAGGGACTTTGAGAGGTCATTGAGTCCAGTTCCCTGCCCTCATGGCAGGACCCAGTACTATCTAGACCATTCCTGACAGACATTTATCTCACCTACTCTTAAATATCTCCAGAGATGGAGATTCCACAACCTCCCCAGGCAACTTATTCCAGTGTTTAACCACCCTGACAGTTAGGAACTTTTTACCTAATGTCCAACCTAAACCTCCCTTGCTGCAGTTTAAGCCCATTTCTTCTTGTTTCATAGAATCATATAATTTGCTTTTTATCAATGGGTTCCTGTATCTGTGGATATGATTATCCGTATCTCATTTTTGCAGGTACAGATACAGACATAGATGCAGATTTTGTAGCCACACAGGGCTCCATTTATTAGTAATAGTATATCATTGAGGGTATTGGATATAAATGTGCCGTATGGGAAGAAGTGTCGCAAATGAATATGCAACAAAGTATGATCATCCTTTGACTATCTGGAAATGGAAAGACACAGACTCATTGGTGCTACCATTTGTTATCTTTGATTTCTGAAATCTTGTGATTTAAAGTTCAATTTTTAACAGAGAAGGGCCCAACAAACTCTCAGATCCAAGTAGTCTTAAATTTTGGTGAAATATAGATCCAAATGCAGACTTTTTAACTACCATCACCATAACAGGGGAAACCAAAACCTTGGCTCTGAACACTTTGCTGGTCAGCACAATCTGTAACCTGAAACGTCACCTAAACTGATTATTTGCTATACATTTTGAATCTGTCTACACTGCACAGTTATTTCGGAATAAGCTATTCTGGACTAGTTATTCCAAAATAGCTTATTTCAAAATAGTACATCTATATTGCAGGGAAGTCTCAAAATTAATCCGAGGCAGGTTTTCCTAATGTAGGGCTACATCTATACTACAAAGAAAAGTTGGAAAAAGAGACGCAAATTGAGAACTTGCATATCTTTTTCCGCTTTTCTTTCTAATGAGGCTTTTCTGAAATTTGGCGCATCTTCACAGTGCCAAATTTCAGAAAAACCTGCTCTTTTGCCACATCCCTTCTTCCTCGTAAACTGAGGTTTACAGGAATGGCAGAAGAGCATGTCCGCTTTTCCGAAATTTCTTTGATTGCTATCTTGATTTAGAGCCCTATGAAGAATAACTTAGAATGGTGAGGGGCAATTTTGAAATAGCAGAAGTGGAGCAGCTACATAGCCCATTCTTTGTAGAATGAGGTTTACAGAAGTTGGAATAAGCTGTCAGTTATTTCAAAATTATTTAGAAATAACAGAACTGCTGTGTAGATGCTCACAGCTGTTATTCTGAAATAACTTTGCTGTGTGGACACACCCTTTGTGGGGTTGAAAACTTTAATTCTTCCCCCTTCTCCTCATTTTGTCACATTTTTGCTCTTTCCTAGTTTTTGCCTAGACTTTGAGTAGCAAAGTAGTGCAAAAGCAACTCTGTAATTAAGCAGCTCCAAGGCATAGCAGAAATCTTACAAGGGAGGCTTTTATCATTCTAATGTATTGCTAAGGAGATTTTCAGGTAACCATTTCCACTAAAGGAACAGTGTAAACTTGAAATCTTGCCAATTTAAAGAAAGTTAAAATAGTTTCAGGTTGTTTTACTGACCTCTGATAATTTTTGTGTTTTAAAGACATGTTTTCTTTGCCCTTGGTCACTATTATCACTAAATCCACTCTTTAGTTTATTTACATAGAACTATTGTCACTGTAGTAACAAGGAATTGGGGCATTTCCCTTTACATGGCTTTGTAAATTCTCTTTTTGGCCTCCCCGGTTTTTGTTTCAGAAGCAATGAGACCCTAACATATGTAGCTAGACCTGGCATGCTTGTAATATGGTTTCTAAACACAGGTACTTGGAATCCAGCTGTGTGGTGTGACGTCTTTCTATTTTTAATGAGTTAAACTAAAAATGCTTTAATACTTGCACACACAGCAGGAGATAATGAATGGTGATTTTGTACTTATCTGGTCTGATCCTTTTGTGGTGGTTAATATTGGGGTTCCACTCAAAGACTCTAATCTAAGCAGGCCTCACTGTGCCAGGTGTAGGAAAAATGCTAGGAAGATGTGGTCCTTGCTCCAAAACACAAAGGGCTATGTCTACACTGCAAGGTTTTTTTGCGCAAAAACCTATGGGCTGCGTCTAGACTGGCATGATTTTCCACAAATTCTTTTAACGGAAAAGTTTTTCCGTTAAAAGCATTTGTGGAAAAGAGCATCTAGATTGGCACAGATGCTTTTGCGCAAAAGCATCCGTGGCCAAGCTAGACGTGGTTTTGCACAAAAAAAGCCCTGATCGCCATTTTCGCCATCGGGGCTTTTTTGCACAAAACGGTTCTCAGTTGTCAACACTGGCTCTCTTGCGCAAAAGCATTTGCGCAAGAGGGCTTTTTCCCGAGTGGGAGAGTCATTGTATTTGCGCAAGAACACTGACAATCATACATTAGATCGTCAGTGGTTTTGCGCAAATTCAAGCGGCCAGTGTAGACAGCTAGCAAGCTTTTGCACAAAAGCGGCACTTTTGCACAAAAACTTGCCAGTCTAGACGCAACCATGGAGCGTCCACACCTCAAATGCGCTTTTGCGCAAGTAAATGGGCAATAAAATGGCAGAACAAAGGGCTTTTTCCAGTGCAGGTAAACCTCCTTTTATGAGGCATAACTCCTTTTTGCTCAAGAGTTCTTGTGCAAAAAGGCAAGTGTGGACACTCCGCAGGGGTTTCTTGCGCAAGAAACCCCTATGGGAAAAAGCTCAGGTGCTCTGATAGCCATTCGCAGAATGGCCATCAGAGCTTTCTTGTGCAAGCATATCCATGCAGTGTGGATGCGCTCTTGTTCAAAAGCACATCACTTTTGAGATGCACTTTGAGGTGTGAATGTTTTCTTGAGCAAGAAGGTTTTGCGCAAGAACTCTTGCGCAAAAGGCTTCTTGCGCAAGAAGCTTCCAGTGTAGATGTAGCCTCTCAGCTTAAAGCAGCCATTTTTCTCATTGTTTTACTTAAGACTGTGGGGAGATAGTGAGATCGTACCAGAGGGGCTGTTTCCTTTACACACCTCCTCTGGCGGCCTGCTGGCCCCACTGCTGAAGGATCCAAGTGTTCTGAGAAATCTATACAAGGCAACCGGCTGCCTTTCGGTTCCTGTTTCCATGGAAATAGGGTAAGGAGCTTTACAATGCGACAAAAGCTCTCCTCTTTCACTCTTTCCCATGGCTTCATCCTGAAATACTCAACAAATACCACCAGGCGCCAGAGGAAGTGTGTAAAGGAAAAGTAAGTAAACTGGCACTACAAAATGATTGCATGACCTAGGGATATTTTATCCTATTCCCCTTGATGGATAACTGTTCCCCATCACCTTGGCAGTTCATAGCCCTGGCATCTCAGAGCTTGCTGCACCAGTTATGAGCCCTGGCATCTCTTTCATGACACGTTAAGCACTCAGTGTATGTCATGCAAGAGTGACTAATTCCCAGCTTTGTGTCTTCTTTAATTTGCTCACAACTTCCAGATTTCAGCCCTAAAACGAGGATATCTTCTTGCACAGTGGTCACAAGAAAAGGCTTCTCTGGGCTCCAAGAAATGGTGAGTGTGTGCTATGGAGAAACCACTTTTCCATTCCTTTAAAGTCTGTTAAGGGTACGTCTACGCTGCACACTTATTTTGAAATAAGCTATTCTGGAAGAAGTACTCTGAAACAGCTTATTTCAAAATTGCATGTCTACACTACAGAGAAACCTCAAAATTAGTCCGAGGTAGGCTTCCCTTAATGTGGACGTGTTACCTCGATTTAGAGCTCTAGGAGGCACTGGGGAGTAATTAGTTTGAATGGCCCTGGAGGGGTGGCCCTGGAGAGGATCTATTTCTAAATAGCAGCTGTGGAGCATCCACACTACTGCTATTCCAAAATAGTCTTTTCGGAATGGGCATTATTGCTCGTGGAATAACGTTTACAGAAGTTGGAATAAGCCGTCTGTTATTTCAAATTTATTTTGAAATAACGGCATTGCTGTGTAGACACTTGCGTTGTTATTTTGAAATAACATTAGTTATTTTGAAATAACTATGCTATGTAGAGGCACCCTTACATACTTTTCTCCCATTTGATTATCACTTTCATGGATTCTATGGCAAAAAGGGTTCTGCTTGACACAGGCTATAGCGTTTCACTCAAGTGCTTTATGTTTTAATCTAGAGCATATCTTTCCAAAAAATAACTAATCCTGGTTTTACAAATTGCCAATGAGGGAGACTCCTTCTGCTCCTGTTAGTTAGAGCCACTAGAACCACTGACTTTTCACATAGTGTTAATATGATTACAATATTCTTTGAAAGCATCTGTGCGTTACTTAATACAGAGACCGACAGATGCAATTTAACATAGAATAAGAAGAGATAGTAAACAGAACCCAATAAAAAAAAACCTTTAAACAAATAAGCATTTGAATGTAGAATGGCAGCAAAGTATCCTCTACCATTCAGAAGTCAGTTCATTTAAAGAAAAATTGAAAACCTTTCAAACCATTATATTGGCCAGAGAGTTAGGAGAAGAATCATCATAAAAGTAACTGAGAGATTTCATTGGAGATGAGGTTTTCTCAGCATGTGGCTCAATTTTTTCCCCCTTTACAAAATAGATCTATTTTAAGCATATAAACCCTCCAAGTTAGTCTCATCACGAAGCAAAGAAACTGTCACACATAACTCCCATTAGAGTTAGCGGGAGTTATGAGCTTCAATCCCCTTGCACCACTTAGCATCTATACGCAGAAGTCAAAGTGGCATGAAAGCCAGCTTTTGCTAGAGCCATTGAGGTGTATTGTAAATCTTTGCTCTTAAAAAATAGTTTCACACGAGGAACATTTGCTACAATATATCTAGTCAGAAATAGGGTTTTACACATCCTGTAGGCTGTAACAACTACAGATAAAGCATTATGTGATTAGGCAGTTCATTTGCATTTTGATGCTCTAGTTTCTACCTAACACTAGGCTGTTCAACTCCGTCAATTTGCTTCAAATGTCACTTCCAGGACATAAATGCCCAGGAGAGGGCCCTTTTCTAGCATCACCAACTCCAAACTGCATTATATATTCTATATATCATGATTTTTCTTGGAGTGGAATGCAAACTATAAATGATAAAGCTGTGCATGATGGGTAATTAGCAACATTAACAGTCATAATGTTGTTTGTGAACCCAGCTTCCTGCCCATGCTGCACTTTTAATCCTTTTCCTGATAGTTTTGGGGCTACTGCTGACCATTCCAGGTCTTCAGCGGTATCTTTCCCTCTAGTCTGAGCACTGAAGCATTGCTCCTCCAGGGGGAGCCAGTCAAGGAACAGATCATGAAAGGGTTCTTGCCATGGTCTGTCTGCTGCTGCCTCCATGAGTAGCTTGCAAAATCATATTGGAGGCTGATCTGTGATTTCTTTTAAAGCCAGCTCACTCAGGCTAGCTGGAAAATAACAATTTGTTTCATGAACATGTGGACAAGGGGGCTCCAATAGAGTGT
>JANRFK010001158.1:9610824-9641452 GCA_030068395.1 Apalone spinifera
GGATTGAGAACTGGTTAAAAAACAGGAAACAAAGGGTAGGAATAAATGGTCAGTGTTCAGAGTAGAGAGAGATAACTAAAGGGGTCCTTCAAGGTCTATCCTGGGATCAATCCTATTCAACCTACTAATAAATGATCTGGAGAAAGGGGTAAACAGTGAGGTGGCAACATTTGCAGATACTAAACTGCTCAAGATAGATCAAAGCAGACTGTGAAGAGCTTCAAAAAGATCTCCCCAAACTAAGTGATTGGGCAACAAAGCAGCAAATGAAATTTAATGTGGATAAATGTAAAGTAATGCGATTAGAAAAAATAATCCCAACTATACAAGTGGTCAGCAGCAGGTCTGGATCCTACGTGGGCTGGGGAGGAGGCACAGGGCTTTGTGCGCTACCCCCATTCTAAATATTGCTTCCACATTCCCATTGGCTAATTCCTGGCCAAAGGGAGATGGGTGGGGTCTGTGCCTGAGGGCGAGAGCAGCACGTAGAGTTGCTTGTGTGCCTCTGCCTAGGAGCCAGACCTGCTGCTGGCTGCTTCTGGGACACAGTGTGATCCACAGTGCCAGGAGAGGCAGGAAGCCTGCCTCAGTGTAATACTCACACCTAGGCTACATCTACACTGCAGGCTTTGTGTGCAAGAAGCTTTTTGTGGAAGAGCTCTTGCGCCAAAAGGCTCATTCCTCACAGAAAGAGGAATAACTTGCACAGAAAGCCCTCTCTTCTTATGATATACTATCAATTTTCTTGCGCAAAAGCGCACTTGTAGGGTGGACACTCCAAGAGTTTTTTTTGCAAAAATGGCCTTTTTTATGCAAAAACTCTGCTAGATGTAGCCCTACTGTGGTTCACTGTCCTATGCAGTGGCATGTGGACCTCTTACACTGAGAGAGAAAAATGAGTGAGCTCTATAGCCTAAGGTGAGAGGCAGCTGGCGTTTAGCTCAAGCGGTAGGGACTCCTACCCTGAGGTCCAGGTTCAAATCTACCTGCATTAGCACCCTCACTACACCATTGACCAGGAATCACTGGAGGTAAGCCTGTGCCCAACCATGACCTGAATCCCACCCCAAAACCAGATGCTCCCTGCTAACCCTCAGATCCTTTGTTCCTGACCTCCCCCCAGGAGCACACACTCTAGTCAAAAGATATAATTATGTTGAGTCATGAGCATTAACCATTTTCTTCAACTGGGTCACGAGAAAAAATGTTTGAAAACTACCATATATTAATATCAAGATAGCCCTGTACTGTTTGGACACAGTGCTTCACCGGTGTGTGGACTCACAGTTTTGGCTGTGATATCTCTGTATAATTATACCAATGTAAACTTTATTGGTACAACTTTCCCAGTAAGACAACACCTAAGTTAGGCATACATCCCTGTACTGAATGTATTAGAAACTTGAAGTTCTTCCAAAATGCTTTCCACTCTTTGCTGGCTCCATGTCCTGAATTAAATCAATAACTAACTTAACACAAACTGGAGAATACTGCTAGGTTAGGCCAGCAGTGGAAAACTGTATTTCAATGGGAAACTGGGCATTTAGAAAAACAGGGGTTTTTAATTTTTTTCACAAAAGACATTTGCATTCCACAGAAAATTTTAATTCTTTGTCCAGAAAAAAAAGACTGAAAACTGATAAAAAGATCAATTTGGAGTTGATGATCTCTTGAGGTCACTTACAGTTCTAGCATTTTCTGTATGAGGTGGGGACAAACCAGAAATCATTCTAGTCTTGGGGAAATAATAAGCACAGTGAAAAGTCTATCTGCAGTTGGCAGCTCCTGACTTAGTTGACTACTTTACAATATCCCCTAGACGAATATAACAATTTGTTTGACCATTAGTTAAATGCCTGCCTCCACTAAGCAATGGATTTTTTTTTGTTGACTCCTCAGACGATTATATTTTACAGGTTTCATTGTACTCTGAACCATATCCCAAGCTGACTTAAATTAACAGAGTACCTTTGATTACAATGGAGCCATGCCAGTTTACACCAGCTGCGTTTCTTGTAAAGACGCCTAATCTTGTGAGAGTCTCATCCTAGCTTCCAGGCTGCATGTTGTTAAATAGGTTTCAGATAAGCATTTTTTGTATCAGCATTGAACCACGCTGAGCTGCTCGAGGTTCTGGTATTTCCAATGGGTACCTGCCTTTTTTAAGCAAAATCGCAAGATGATATAACTGGGGACATGTGCTTAAAAATACGATGTTACAATGTAGTCCTGGAGGTAATGTGGAGTATTTGCAGCTTCCAGTGGGCCACATCCTCAAAACTTCTATTTGTAGCTTACCTGAGACCTTAGGCAGACAATAATTCTACACATTTCAATAGGAATGCACCTGAAAAAGAGCTAACAGAGAGGATGAGGAAGGGTTAAGGGAAAGGTACCCAGAAAAGTGACAGAAAATTATGTTTCCTGAAGTCTCAGATCTGCCCTCTCATGCTTTCATACCGAGAAGGCTTACATCTCAGCTGCCAGCAATGCAAACTCAATTGTCCCATATGAACGTGGATGTCTGCTCTTCCTGCTATCTGCATCGGCCTCAAAACCAAAAGGTTCTGCAGCTGGAGCTTTGAGCTGAGTTGGCAGGAGGCAGCGCAGGGCAGAATGGATTCCCATGCACTCCTGGGCAATTGTATTCAGCTCTGCAAAGCTAACGTTTTGATTAGTCAACCCAGAAGATCTGATCTGGGCACTAGGAAAGTGCCTTTTCACATAGTCCCCCTTCTGGTCCAACTCAGACTTGAAAATCTCATTCCTACTGATGATGGCAGGTAATCAGAATGGTCCACAATGAGTTGTACATCTTGACTGCTGAGGCTATTACACACCCGTGGCTGTTCCTTGTCATCTGACTTGGGCTTGCAGGAATCAGGCTGCAGGACTATTAAATGGTAGTGCGAAAATTCAGGCTCGGGCTGGAGCCCTGGGACTTCTCCACCTCTTAAAGTCATAGCGCCCAAAGTTCAGTCTGATCCTGAAGATCTACACTGCAATTAAACACCCCAACAGCCAAAGATTCATGAGCCTGAATCAGCTTGCATGGGCCAACCATGGGTGTCTAACTGCAGTGTAGATATATCCATAGATATATCATAATGCCTGAACATGTTTGACTGTATTTTAATCAGTAGCTCGTATCACCAAGCTGGTGTCACTGATCCTATTCAAGAATCTGGAAAGGGCAGGTTGTTCACAACTCCCTGAAATGTCTGAAAGACCAAGAACTGATACTAAAGAAGTGTTGCAAAGTAAAGAATTAGCATTGATTCTCTTTTGTATCTCTGAAGAAATCACTTCATTGTTAGTATAAAATCACAGAACACTAGAACTGGAAGGGACCTTGAGAGGTCATTAAGTCCAGTCCTTCGCCCTCATGGCAGGACCAGGCATTGTCCAGATCATCCCTGTCTGATGTCTATCTAACCTGCTCTTAAAAATCTCCAGAGATGTAGATTCCACAACCTTCCCTGGGCAACTTATTCCACTGTTTAACCACCCTGACAGTTAGGAAGTTTTTCCTAATGTCCAACCTAAACCTCCCTTGCTGCAGTTTAAGCCCATTGCTTCTTGTCCTATCCTCAGAAGTCAAGGTGAACAATTTTTCTCCCACCTTCTTATAACACCTTTTAGGTACCTGAAAACCGCTATCATGTCCCTTCAGTGATATTTTCCACCCTGCTAGAGGTTTTAGAGTGATAACTTCACTGTCCAAATGCACCATTCTAATGTCATCTCTCTCAATGGAATATTTTTTTAGATGTTTTAGTGCAGGGTACCTACTGAATGGCATTCACAGACTATTTTTATAAGCCATTGGCTGAGGCCATTGACAAGTTATTACCTTTGCCTGGCAACCATCTCTGCTGGATTACAAGATGGAATAACTTCCCTTGGCCAAATAATTAGATCAGAAAATGAAGGGGGTGTCTTTTGGGGAAATGGAAATTTGATAGTCTTAGGTCCAGTGACATCCATGGCATTATTATAATATGAACACTTGTTCTGTTATGATCTCTTCTGTAGGTACTTAAACAATTGTCTAATGCAATTTTAAAGTAAATGTGACTCTGGTATAATCTGCAGAGATTCCATTACCTCCAATGTCACTCCTTGTAAATATCACACTGTGTATATGTTATTAACTGAGATCAAAGGATTCATTTAATGAGTCACCAACAACCTGAATATTCACTTTCTAGTGACTCATCCTACCGGGTGAGCATTTTAAAATCAAATTATTTTAGCTCTAAGAAAACACTTTGGCCCTCGTATTGTATTTTGTTTGTTTGCTTTCCAAGGACAAGCCATTACCAGGGAGTTTTCAGCTAAATAAATTAGGAATAACTTGTACCATACAATGCAAAATCATCTCTCTATTGAAGGTTACAGTAGACATGATTAAACTATGAGTACAAAATATGATGGTTGTATTGATGCTGTCTGAGCGAAAAAGTAGAAATACATCTGGGTGGGCATTTAGTTATATCACAAAGAGGAGTAAAGTTGGAGGGATTTGGATGAGATCATCAACTGTAGCTCAGGCGATCTGGCAGCAGGTAGGTGGTGGGCATATAAAGATGGCTTTGAGACCTTTGTGCTCAACTGCCAATGACTCCATGGGACTTTTATAGCAGCCAGGTATGTGTGTGCAGGGGGTAGGGGAGGGATATGGTCCTTTTCCTCTAGGAGTAAGGCAGGACATAGAAGTCACCACTGTGGCTCTTGCCCGCTTGAGGATCGATCTACAAAGGGGAGATTCGGGAAGGCTTTGTTCCATCTCAATCAAGTTAGGGGGGTGCACACCAGGCAGAATCTGGCCTCTTACGAGCAGAGGTGGAGTCCCACCAATGCCTGACCTCAAAAGTGAAAGTGAACTAGTGGAAGGAGTTTCTCCCTTTCTGGTTTAGACAACCCTCATGCTTCTTCTGTATCCAGGCTGACTGGATTCTTATGCCCACTTCAGACTTACATGATATGTCTTTTCTCCTTCCAGCCCTTTCAGACTTTGTTTCTCTTCCAGGCCTAATCTTTTCCCCAACTCTTCATACTTGGATTTGTGATCCTTACTTTCCTTTTTCCCGTACCTCCCCATTTTGGCCTATTTTGGCTGCCTCCTTCTTCCACCGCCCTTCACTTTCCCCTCTCCAGCCATTGCCCAGTCTCAAATTCTGTTTCTAGGTCACTAGGCCAGATTCTGATAAAGGCCAAGGGATCAAATCCAAACTGATCTTGGGGTAAATTAAATCAGAATCTGGCCCTCTGTCTATTTAGTTGCATATGTTAGAAGCAGTAATTTAGATTGCACATGCAGAGAGACCTGTACAAGACCCCAACACAATCTTTTCCTACTAGCAATGTTGGTTCATGCCTTACCATACTCCTAACTTGAAAAGAAAGCAGATTTTAAAACATAGTCCTCCCTTGAACAGAATAGTGCTATGTACAGCTGAGTGAGAAATCCTAACTTCATACTGATAAAGACATAATTTGATTATTCTTTGACATGGATTCAGCGTGTCTCCATGGAGCTGAGAGACAGAAGGTAGGTGAGGCAGTATCTTTTATCCCACCAACTTCTGTTGGTGAGAAAGGCAGGCTTTGAAGCTACTGAACTGTGATACTTATTGCAACTACTTTGCAGCCACTCCATTGTCAACGACACATATTGTACAAGTCTGATAGGATACGGCCAGTCACCCACTCGAGTCAAAGGAGTCATCTAGCTAATTGCACAATACCGTGAGCTGAAACTGCATATTGTTAGTGTTTCATGGCAGAGGAAATGATTGCATGCATAATAATGTCATTAAAGCAGTTGTAACCTTTAGATTTGAAAGACCGGATCCCCATACCATTATATTTAACAGGAATTTTACTAGTGGGACCACAGTCCGGTGCACTGATGGATGGAAAAAACCACTGAGGGATGCTTAATGTTAGACCACAAAATCTATAATTAAGCACCTGTCTGTCAATTTTAGGTACAGATGAACAGAAGATATTGAAATCATTTTTTCCCTTAAAAGTTACCCGAAACAAGGTCAGGTGTGATGAATTTCCTGACTTGAAGAAAAAAAAAAAGGTTTTGAAATTGTCAAAAATGTTTCATTTTGATACCTTGAAATGTAAATCTCTTGGGTGTCTCATTCAAAACTATGCCTTTCAAGGTTCAACTGAATTTGACTGAGGAAAAAAATCTAGTGTTTTGGCTGACCCAAAATAAAATAAAAACAAAACCATGTTTGCAGTCTGTGGCTAGTTACATGATTCCCATTTTTTGTTTGTGCATCGGTTGAGGATGGGGGATAAAAAGAACTCTCAAATATCTACTATTTTTGCATTGAAGATTGCATTGACATCAATGCAAGTTGTGGGTATCCCAACATTTTAGCAATTAGGCCACCATAATTTAGATTCACAATTTTAAGTGCAGGACCCAACTTTAGATACTTTGCTTTGAAAACTTTTGCCAAAGTTTAGCTTAATATCCTCCTTCTCAGCCCATTCCTTCAGAAAGGCTGTGCTACTCAGAACCAGATCACTGTTGAGTTAAAACAAATAAAACTGCTGTATTTCATTATGCAAATGTAATTATGCAAATTCCCTAATTAATTACAACATAAATAACTTCCTGTTAGTTACCGGTAGCACTTACTCATTACCTTCTTCATTTTGTATCTTTGCCCTTCTCAGCAGTTGTCTAAATTAGAGTGTTGTGCCTATTGAATTATATATGTGGGGCAGTGCATAATTTAAGTAATGTATTTTTGGCAATATTTTTTCAAGACCCAGCTATCCACTCTTTAAAGCACTATGTAACATTGAAACAAACACACAGAATGCAGCCCCCATTGTCCCCCTAATATGTTACATAATTTATGACCATTCCTGAAGTGTTCTAAACAGAACAATCTACCACAGCACAGATTTGATATTTTATAATTATTTCATTACAATTAGATGGGTGTATTGAATGTTCTACTAATAATCCTCCCCTCTTCAGTCTCCATTTTGTCTTATTCCCTTCTTTAAAATGAAGTCAGAAAACCACAAACATTGAATAGAAAAACACCAATATTTAAATGTATTTCTATTTAAAAGTTACATAGTTCATTTTTTTTATTATGTCAAAATATGTATAGGGCAGTTTCCTTCCAGTCCAAGTGTATGTGCCAGGCAACACTTGCTCAGGAATGATTTTCTGACAGAAATTACAGTTTCTAAAAACTATCATTTTTCTATGCAAAAATTTCAATTTTGGAAAAAAAAAAGCAAAAAACAAAACAAAACCATCCTTCCCCTGAGAAAATCAAGATAAATATTATAAATTGTAGGGACCCAAACTTTTTCATTTCAAATCTGTTTTCATAAAACAATATGAAAGGGCATTTCCCTAGCACATCCCTCATGGAAGATGTAGTGTGAGGCCCGTACTGTAATCCTCCTGGAACCTCTGCCCACAGAAGACATCTCCAGCAAACATGATAAGAATCTCCCAAACAGATCACATGGTGTATTATAGAAGCTGTTTGATTCTAGATGTGTTACAGAAGATGTAGTCCAGCCAGGAATTTCAAATTCTTTCATGCCTTTATAGACTGAATCAAATGTTTGAAATGTCAGAATTTCCTGTTGGATAGCAATGCCAAATTTTGCTCTTGGGGTATTTCCTTGGTATCTAAAGTACTGTAACCACCCAAGGTGGAAGGTCAGATCCATCAAAGTCAATGGGAGTCTTTTCAGGAATCGCAGCATTCAGTAGACTTTGAATCAAGATGGTAAGCGTTGAAAGGAAAAGAAACAGGTTTATGATGACCTGAATCATTCCCCAGAGATCTACACTTGGAAGGGACCTTCTGTTGATATCCTCCCTGTTTTGCAGGGATCTTAGATGTCTATCCGCTTCCCTACATCTAAAGAGGGGTGCATCCTAGGTCCAGCGCCAATGGAGTAGGAGAAGAGCCAGCTGTGAAGTGTGCATGATAGAGCTGGATCAAGAGGGCTTGTACATTTTCCTCCCTTCTTATCCTACAGAGCTCACATCAATAAGAACACAACTGGAGGCTACATTTTGGTTGTGATGGAATTCCTCCCTTCTGACAGCAGCCACATTCGAGTGGCATTCCCGTTATAGGGCATCCCCACTATAAGTCGCCCCAGGATACATCCATTCCACACTAACGACGTTGATACTTGTAGGAACTGATGCCTTATAAGTCCTCCCATTCCCCTCTCTTAAGTCATGCAACTCCCCCCTCCCCACCCGCCTCCCAATTTGCACAAATGGAAGTCAGCTACAGGGAAAAAAAATCCCCACTTTAAGTTGTTTCACTGTAAGTCCAAGTTTTTTGGAACGTATCTTGGACTTGTAGCAAGGACAGCCTGTGCCTCTCCCATTTAAACAAAGATACAGATGCCTTGGCTGCTCACAGCTTCCCCAGTATCAACTAGGGGCAGAGAATATCTGTAAGGCAACTAGGACTTGAACCGTTTAAGGTGCTATAAGCCACAACCAACACTTTCAGCTCTATTCTAGGAATCAGACAATGCTGAGTGCAGAACGCACCACACAGGTATCAGTGGCTCTTCTGGGACAATACCACTCAATGAACAGGCAGTACAGGTTGAACCACTCTAGTCTGGCACTCTCTTGTCCAGCAACATCTGCAGTCCAGCATGATTTTAATTAGCCAGCTGTCCACTTATCATTGGTATAGCCAAGTTTCCCACAGCCCCATACATTTGTTTACAGCCACCAGTCCTGGGTTTCAGGGTTCTGTGCTGCTATTTAGCTCTATTTTACTCCTAAATGTCTCCAAAGAACCCAGTAAGCAATGGGAGCATTGGTGAAGCTGCTAGACTATTGTCCTCCCATGGTTTGGCAAATTCTCTGGTTCAGCACCGATCAGATCCCTAGGGTGACAGACTAGAGAGGTTCAAACTGTAGAGTCTTGCTCCAGCTCCAGTTTCCACCCAGCAGATGCAATTCAACAGGAGCTAAAATGGACAGGGCAATCCTTCGAAACATTCTGTGTAATGCCCAGGACTTTTGAGGATAGTTTTAGTGCTAAGATCACCTAATGAATATAATGTAAGCAATATTCTCAATGAAGAATTGAGCTATCAGATTAGACCACTTGTGCTGCCACTCCTATGCCTTGTCAAGACATGCTGCACTGTACCAGATTTCTGGCTCTCAGTTCTGCTCGGAAGGTTTGGAAGCTTGAAAGACGTGCATGTCCTTTTGTGCGTGGTGTAGGACACACTTTTAATCTTCCTGCCCTTTTTAACATGCATCGAGTCCTAGGATGCTAGCATTTATCACATTGGTTTCATTCTGGTTTGCAAAGCGGCAGGAGAGCATTGTGATGATACACTTTAGTAATGTCACTATCACCTCATCAGAGGGTTACAAATATGTCTCAACTCATGACATCTCTGGACTTGCACTTTTTCTGTGGTATTAAGATTGGGCCCAGTCCTGTTCTCTTTAATGTCTACAGCCAAACTCCCACGTACTTCTTTGATGCAGCTTCAGGCCCATTATATACTGTGAAGAAAGAGCGAGGCAACAATAGCAGAGCAAGTCAATATTTTGCAAATGTCTCTGTTAATGGAAGTAGATTCCTTCCTCGCATCAAAGCTAATGTAAGAGAAGAAGAGAGGAGTTGAATGCTGCATAACACTCCACATTATTCCTAAATCCATGAAATATAAAAAAGGAATAATAGACACACATATTGTATTAGTTGCAGACTGCTGCTTCCATATATAAAGCATAGAAAATGCAGGAGTGGAGACAGATATTCGTCACTGACGCATTTCAAAAAAAATCATGCTTACTCATTTTGAAACACACTTGAGAACTGCTGGAGTGTTGCTCCCCCTTGTCTAAGTTCTTGTATAAAAATAACAGAATAGCATTTGGAAAGGCACAGACTAATTAAAGACAGCCCACAAGGTTTCAGAAAAGCAAGGCCATGCTTCAGTGGGCTTCTGAAACTATCGGAGGTGAGCAATGCCGTGCTAGACAAGGAAGAATCTTAGGCACATTGTATGCTTACAAATAGATTTATAGAAAGCAAAATGACAAGGTTCCACATCAGCTGGCTCCTTGGATTAGGAACTGAATAATGAGAGAGATGCAAAGAGGTGCCAAAACCTGTGTTAAGTTGCATCAGTGGGAAATGCTCAAAGTTGGAGTTAAATAGAATTAAGGCAGCCTACCAAATACACAGCTGCACTGAACAAAGTAAATGAGCTACCAGATGTGTATTCCGGGAGGAAGGGTTCTGTCTTAGGCCTTGTCTCACCTAGCAGCAGCTGGTAGGTTGTGTGTACATATGCAGTGCAAGGAAAGGCAGGCAGTGTCCACGCTGCATTGGGCAGTTACGTTGGGCAGTGAAAGGCTCTGCCAGGGGGAAGCAGCAGGAAAAGTTTCTAGCAGCTCCCCACTATCAGGACCTTTCCACAAGCCTCCCGGATGCTGGGGCCTCTCAATGAGGTGAAGAGTGCTTCATCGGGGGAGGGGGTGAACGTGGGACAGTATGCTCTTCAAAAGAGCAGTGTGGTCAGCTGGAGGCACCACTTTGGGGTCTAGAGAGCCATGTACAGTATGCACACTAAGATTCTGGTGTTTCTGTACTCTACTTGCCTAAGTAGTGCCTCACCATCTCCACTACTATTTATACCCATGCTAGCTGCGGGGGAGGCAGTGAGTGCAAGCTATGAGCCTCCCACACTTTTGGGAAGTGACTGTCTAGGAAGGAATGCTGCTGAAAGGGATTTAGGGGTCATAGTGGACCACAAGTTAAACATGAGTCAACTGTGTGACGCTGCTGTAGAAAAAAGCAAACATCATTCTGGGATGCATTAACAGGAGTGTTGTGAGCAAGACAGAAGTCATTTTTCTGCTCTATTTTGCATTGATGGGGCCTCCGTTGGAATATTGTGTCCAGTTCTGGGAAGCACATTTCAAGAAAGATGTGAAGAAATTGGAGAAGGTCCAGAGAAGAAAAACAAAAATGATTAAAGGTTTAGAGAACGTGAGCTATGAGGGAAGACTGAAAGAACTGGGCTTGTTTAGTTTAGAAAAGAGAAGACTGAGAGGGGACATGATAGCGGTTTTCAAGTATCTAAAAGGGTGTTGCAAGGAAGAGGGAGAAAAGTGGTTCTCCTTGGACTCTGAGGACAGGACAAGAAGCAATGGATTTAAATTGCAGTAAGGGAGGTTTAGGTTGGAAATTAGAAAAATCTTCCTAATTGTCAGGGTGGTTAAACACTGGAATAAATTGCCAAGGTGGGTTGTGGAATCTCCATCCATGGAGATATTTAAGACCTGTCAGGGATTATCTGGACAGTGCTTGGTCCTGCCTTGAGGGCAGGGGACTGGACTTAATGACCTCTCAAAGTCCCTTCCAGTTCTATGATCCCATGATTCTATAAGTGTAGGCCTACCCTTACAGACGGTAGTCTCATAAAGAGAACAAGTCCACACAAGTAGCACAGCACAAACAGAGACTGCATCAGTTTCCTTGCACAGTCCACTAATGTGCCCCATGCCACAGCTGCATATGATACCTCGGAGAGGAACAGGATCTTGTAAAATAGTGTACACTTCCATTTAGTCCTTCACCTCTCTTTTGGAGCCCACTAAGGGTGCCAGTTTTGTTGGTGTCTTGGTATCTTCTGTGTTGTTATATACATGGGCTAATACCACAGAAGACACCAAGATATATGATAATAGCCTCCTCTCCACGTGCGACTCTTCTACTGTTGTTGTTTGTATTGTTGTTGTGTCTAGAAATCCCGGTCAAGGATAGGGATATAGAGAGTTAACTGATTAACTGGTTAAGTTAAGCATCAAGCTTACTGCTATGTTTACCCAGTAACTGCTAAACCGGTGACTTGGCCTGGCTGGAGCAGCTCCCCTGCTGGCAGTAAGGCATAGCGTAACGATCTTGGACTACCCTGACTGGAGCAGCTTGCCATGTTACGCTGTGAGCAAGGGGTTGCTCCGCTGGGCCAGCCATATCTCACCATGGTGGAGGGTTGCTCCAGCCATGCCATGGGCAGAGGGCTGCTCCAGGGTTAACTGGATAAACATAGAGTTTAACTGGCTGACTTTTGAACTGGGAACTTCCATCCCTAGTCATAGGCCTCGCTGTGTGAGGAACTGTACAAACGGAGCATAAAGACAGTCCATGCCCCAAAGAGCTTACAACCACAGCAACTGACTTTAGAAAAAAAGATTGAGACGATCATGTTTAGTCTCACTTGAAATCTCTGATGATTGCATGGTGCTGAGCATTCACTCCTTGATCTAATGAAGTTCTTAATTTAAGCACCCAAATAACCCTGTTGACTTCAATAGGATATCAGCCTGTTTACATTTAAAGTTTGATCTTAGTTGTTTTGCAGGATCAGGAATCCAATGCTCTGCACTCTTCCAGGACCAAGTCCTGCCCTTTCTAACTATTGCCAAATCCTATTAAAAATAGGTGCTTAGGGTATTACACTGCAAAGTCCTGAATATTTTAGGAGCAGACTTGTCTGGTCTAAGTTGAAAGCTATTGATTGTCTTGGGTAAAAACAAATTTCTAGATGAAGAAAATCAGATCGCTAGAATTTATGTATGTCAATTACCATTTGCTATAACTGTACATAAAGCTAATCAGAAAACTGGATGAGATTGGATAATAACATCAGATCATTCTCTTCCTATAAAATTCAACATCAATATGTCCTGTTCCAAGAAAGGCAATAAATAACACAGGGAACATATGAAAAATAAAAGGCCAATGCCCCATTATTCTGGTAGAGGGAAGATGCTCCTTTGTAAAATACACCAGGGGCAGTGGATTGCATTGTTCCAGTTCTATCAGCCAATATTTATGATCACATTATATATATATATATATATATAAATCAAATAACAGAATAGTAAAAACATTACAAAAATTAAAATACACATTTATTGTATTAAAATTGGCAAACAAATTTAAATCCCTTTAGTGTAGGGTGGGTAACCTAAGGCGTGGGGGCTGGATCCAGCCCTAATTTTTCTGTGGGTCAGCATTCCTGACCCGAAAAGGTTCCCCACCCCCGCTTTAGCGGGTAGCACTAAACTCCGTGGTTATGTGGAGTCCAGATGCGATCCAGCTCTCTATACCTAAAACTCTCCAGCGTGGACAAATGCAGACAGCTCTCTAACATAGCTTTTCTATGACTGACCTAAAGGAAAATCAGATATGCATATGCAAAACCAAATTTATAACTATATTGGTCTTCTCACTGACTGAAGATGTCATAGTGCATATGTATCGACAATTGACTCAGTCCTGTGTGCTTTATGTATTCCCTTAGACTAGTGGTTTTCAAACTTTTTTCTCATGATCCAGTTGAAGAAAATGTTCGTGACTCAACATAATGTGACTGGAGTGTGGACTCTGGGATGGGGCTGAGGATGAGAGCTTTGGGTGTAGGAGGAGGTGCCAGCTTTGGGGGGGTAGGTCACGGCTGGGGCAGGAGGAACTTACCATGAGTGGCTCCCAGTCAGCGGTGCAGTGGGGGTGCTGAGGCAGCTTCCTGCCTCTCCTGACACCGCAGACTATGTTGCACCCCAGAAGCAGCCAGCGGCAGGTTACCAGCCAATGGGAGTGTGGAGCTAGTGCTCAGGGCAGGGGCAGTGCACGGAGCCCGGTGCGCTCTCCTCTCCACCCCATCTAGGATGAATAGCTGCTTCTGGGGCTCAGCTCGATCTGAGGTGCCATGACAGGCTGGTAGGTGCCTAAACATCCCCACTGATCACCTGATCCCCCTGCAGCAAGGAGACCCAGTGCCTGACATCCCACCACCCAGTAGTGGGACACGACCCCTAGTTTGAAAACCACTGTCCTGGACCCCAGTCATATCACTGACTTTTGAGTAAGAAGTTTGTCCTGAATCACGTTTGTTCGCTAGGAATATACGTAACGGCAAAAAAGAAATCCACAAGAAAACAATCTGAAAGGAATACTGTGATGCAATTCACCAAAGCAATGCATTTCCAGCTATAGGGAACATTTCAACTTGATCTGAGGGAATCATGTGCCAAAACCTATTTTGAGAGGAGATTTTATCTCTAAGTATCAGCATTAGTTAAACCTTAGTCACCCCTGAATATTGCTTTTTCCTATCTTGCTTTGTGTCACTTTGGGGGCTCAGGAATGTGCGTTTTGCATGGTATAAAGCATGACACCCTGCTTCCACATCTCCTCCTTCATATCACGCTGGATCAGTGTATCATCTGAAAATGTCCCCATGCAAAAGCACAACTATAAAGCATAGATTGAGGATCATGGGGGGAGCAAGGTGAGATGTACGGGGGTATGGCTAGACTACAGAGCTTTTCCGGGATACCAGAGGTATCCCGGAAAAACTCTATTGTGTCTTAGGAATGCATCTGCTTTTCCAAAAAAATTTTGGAAAAGTAGATGCATTTTTTCAGCGTCCATGTAAACCTCATTTTACGAGGAGGAAGGAATATTCCAAAAGAGGCTTGTCAGAAAACCCTCTTTTGGAAGAAAAGTGGAAAAAGATATGCAAATTGCGGTTCTCAATTTGCATATCTTTTTCCGATAGAACTTTGTAGTCTAGACACAGCCGGGGAACGTGGGCAGTCAGGAAAAAGCCAAACCACTATTTGATATGGGGGAGGGCAGAGAATTTGTAACTGATTAGAAAAATGGTGCTGTGTGGTTAAATTGGTTTAAATCAAGTAACTGTGAACCAGACACTCCATTGGCCATAATTGACCTAGTGTAATATCACTGGCAAAAGAAATCTGCTTGGTTAGAAATCCACACTTGGTTGGAGTACATAAACTGTTGAATTGGCATCCAGAGGAGATTTGTAAATCTGCTAAGACTCTAACTCACTGCTGCAAAAGCAGTGACGTCTTCTACAACTTTCCAACCAGTTTATTGTTATTTTCAATGATCACCCTTCTTTCCATTAATCTTTTCCCTGCTGAATAGATAACATGCTTATATTTGCTTACCCACCATGTTTCTGAAGTAAATCTCTGAGAATCTTTTCCTTGTCTGCATCTCACTATCATGGGGAACAAACCAACCCACAATGATATAGCTTCATGCTTTGGTGGATGCATCAAGTGGGCACCTATGTATTTTCCTCTTTTCCCAATACACTTGTGTGCCTTTAGATTTCACTTCAACATACTTAGCATTCACTACTGTGTGTTCTGTGCTATCTGTTTACCTCTGCAATAAAAGCAGACAAAACCAAAACTGCAACAATTAACATCAAGTATTGTTTCTCTACGAAACTTCTTGTAATTAGTATGTTAATTCCCCACAAATATGACTAAAGTTACATTAGCAACTAGTATTACCATATGCTGCTGGGAAGAAAATAATTTACAAATTGTTTAAGAGTCTTCTGGGAAAGGAGAATAGAAGAGCTGATTTAAGACAGTGTGATATCTTGAGAAAATTACGCTGTGTCCCTGTCATGTTTTTATCTATTATGGTGCTGTCTGCTTATGCGTTTCCAGTTGAAGAGTCATATAATTTATCAGAGAGCTAGAGCTCTTCTGAATTATCGTTAGTTATTCATCAGTAAGCACAACACAGGAGACTGTGGTTTATGGGGGAGAAAGCTAGCCACTAGCCGGGGGTGGGACTGGTCTTGTCATATCTCGTTGTACTGTTATCGTGCATCATTTGACATCAGATTATCAGATTTTGTTTTATGGAAAGCAAATTTGGACAGCAATTAACTGATATATTTAAAAGCAAAGGCATTGAATTATCCATTCTCAGTGTACTTCTCTAGTGCGATCCAGCCCAAATTTGCCTCTGTAGCTACTGGATTTCAAAAGCTCCTGGAGCAATCCAGAGGAAAGGTCATCCTATAGCAGAGCTAGTATACATGGCCTCCTGGGCTTGGGTAGCCCAGAAAACCACAGATATTTTCTGCTGGATTGGCCCTTAGATATTCACTCATGCATGCACATATATGTACACACATGTTTATGCTCTCAACTTCTGCATGTAGAAGGGACAGAGTTAACACAGGCTAGGAATCGGAACTCCAAGAGCCTACAAAATATTCCTGACAAGTTATTGCTGTCGTTTAAAAAGAGCAAACCCTCATGAGGTATATAAAAGCATGAGACGGTAAAGAGAATTCCATGGAGAATCTCTGTGATGGGGTGGACTAGGCCTGACACTCCCTGTTGGAGGCTGGAGGCCTTGCTGCACAGTATCCAAGGGAGAAGAGCAGAAAATAGGTCCTCCAAGCAGACTAGAGTGGCTTCTGCTGCTGCTGCCAATCAGGCCTCAGCAGGCTGATATAAAGGAAGCTGCAGCTCCACCCAGTCAGACCTAGGGATTGACTGGAAGGACCGCTGCACCACAGACAGCTCCAAGTGTGAGCTGGACTTCAGACCTGGTTGAAACCCATGGCCGAAGACTAGCCAAAATAGACCACCATAATTGCAGAACCTTGGACAGGATACACTGACCTCAAAGCCCTGCAAAAGAGGGCTGAACAGAGCAGCTTTGTGGGGAAGTGGCTCAGTGAACAGGGTAGCAGCAGACAGCACAGATAGTTAACAGGCAATGACTGCTTGCAAGGTCCCTGGGCCAGGACCCAGAAGAGTGGGCGGGCCTTTGTCCACCCCCCACAACACTCCCAACAGCTACAACAAGGGGGTAAGAAGAATCCTGGTCCCAGGAAAATGGCCAGAAAGCTATCTAGGACACCTCTATTCTCAGAGACAGCTGGGGAGGAGAAGTTGCAGACATGCTCTTGGTCACAAAGGGGCACCCATGAGAGGGTGAACCCCTTCAGAATTTCTCAGAAAAAGGAAATTCACTGATGCCGCCCTAGGTGACTTTTTCAGAGTTCATAGGGCCTGATCATCGACCCTCGCCCTTCTGCATCTCTCTTACTCAGATATATCTTTAAACAATGAATGTAAAACATACCAACAGTTGTTTATTCCATTCAGAATATTTGGCACCACTTTGCAGGGTTGTAAACTAATTCAAGTTACAAAGTAGGAAAGAATCAACTCTGGAGTCCTTGGGCCAGGTTCTGCTTTGTCATGCTTGTATAATGCCAGAAGAACTGCTCTGAAGTCAAATGTTTTCTTTGGCCACATCTTCACAATGCAAAAGATCAACGCTGCTGCAATCTATCTTCTGGCGTTCGATTTAGCAGGTCTAGCAAAGACTTGCTAATTCAAACTGAGAGGACACCCTTGTCGGTGCTGATAGCCCTGCTCTTCATGAGGAGTAAGGGAAGCCTACGGGAGTGTGTGCTCCTGTCAACCTCCTGCTGTGTGGACGGCGATTTAAGTTACATCAACTCCAGCTATGTAGTTACCATAGGTGGAGTTGCTTATTCTAAGTCGACTTTCCCCTTTAGAGTAGACCTGGCCTTTGAGATTTATTCCAGTATGACAGAAAGCAAAATTCTACCACCAATCTCTCTCCTACTCTCTGCTATAAAATAGCAAAATATTCAAATACAAATTGTGTCAACTCTCAGTCGGGCTCACCTCCACAACCCTACTGGGCAAACAGCAGTGACTGTATGATTCAGCAGGCCCAGGGGAGCCTGATAGGCAGATTCTACAAAGTGCACTGTAGCTGTACTGGCAAGAACAACTTTCTGTTTTGTGTGTGTGTGTATGCGCGCATGAATGCACACATGCGGAGGAGACTCATATAGAAACCAAAAAGGCTAAGAATCTTCCCTGAAAAAAATCATTTTTAAAAAAGCAGCCTTCACATTATAAAAATAGGTTTTATTCCTGCAATCATGTTCAGTTTTCCTTACATGACATCCCAAAAGAATATTTTCCAACCTTCTCTTTTGGGGGACTTGTTTTGGTAACACACAATGCATGGGGGTTGGCTAAGAATTGGGGTGTAGTAGGTTGATTCATCTACACTTTTGCATATCTACAGGCTTTTAAAGTGAAATCAGAACAGGAGACAGGCAAAGAGCACAAGCTATATGGAGGCTCAAAAGTTGTACACTCTGGCTATGGCAACACTGCCATTTTTATATACAAATCACTTTCGCCTACACGGGGCCAAATATTGGAAGAACCTCTTCTGCAAAAAGAATTGGAAGAAGATATGCAAATGCGAGCACAATTTGCATATCTTCTTCTGAAAAAACCCCAACAGTGTAGCCGTAGCCTCATGTATGGAGCTGGGACACATCTGTCTGTCAGTCCCTGTATGCCAAATAAGCAATGATGTTTAGATAATGTTAATGTTGTACAGTTAAGCTCTTGTATCAGTAAATGACACAATGTGAGCATACGATGAACTGCCTCAGTGCATCTTAGCCCTGCAGCCTAATGATGACTCAACAGTCAACATTAACTATTTCATGCTGATCAATACAACAGAAGATTTTTTTACTAATTTTGTGGCATTAAAATTGTTTACATTTAACACTTCTTAAACTTTGATTAGAAGTTGCTTGTCTGAGTTTAGATATTGCCCTTAGCTTGCATTTAGATACTTTTAGATATGCTGCATCTATGTATGTATGAGGGATCTCTTATGTTCATTGTGGGCATCTTATGAACAACTCTGGCTCAGGGAATCAGGATATGGCAATGCTAATGCATGCTATTTCATACAAATATGAAATAGCTAAGTCACTATAAAGCGCAAATACAGTTAACTTTGGGGTACCATATATATTTGACATCATCACATCACAGAGTCCACTGGCTGGGGTGGGGAGGCACAGGTGGATAAAGTCCAGCCCCCAGTCCCACCCCTTTCTGCCAAGGCCCCATCCCTGGAGCTAAGCCCCACCAACTGACAGCCTGGCCCTCTCCAGAGGCCACAGGGGTAGAGC
Source organism: Apalone spinifera (assembly GCA_030068395.1). Taxonomy (NCBI): domain Eukaryota; kingdom Metazoa; phylum Chordata; order Testudines; family Trionychidae; genus Apalone; species Apalone spinifera. Next base: position 9,629,731 of record JANRFK010001158.1, read on the forward strand.
CGGGCCTGGTGCACTGTGGCCTCGGCCTTCCCCAGTTGCCGGGTTAGAGCCAGGGCTGGCACAGCTGTGGTCGGGGGAATGAAGAGAAGAGAAAGGACTTGGTCTGTGGTAGAGAGAGAAAGGGCTAGTGCTGGCGCAGCCATGGCCCGGCCCTCCCCAGTGGCAGGGGGGAAGGGGTGAGCCAGGGTTGCCCACCCCAGAAAGAGGGAGGTTGGTGAGAATAGAGAGCAGGGGATGCAGTCCCGTAGTAGAACACACACACACACAGGTTGAATCTCTCTAGACTGGCACTCTCTGGTATGGCAACATTCAAGGTCCAGCATGATTTCAGTTAGTGGGATGTCCACTTACCATAGCTATGGCCAAGTTTCCCAGAGTCCCATAAAGTTTGTTTACAGCCACCAGTGCTGGCCCTCAGGATTCTGTGCTGTTCTTTAGTTCTAATTGACCCCTGTCTTCTAAGAGCCCAGCAAGCAGTGGAAGTGTTAGTAATGCTGCTAGACAATATTGACCTCCTGTGGCACCAGTCAGGTCCCGAAGGTGCTGAACTACAGAGCTTCACCCTGTATATATTTTATTTCATTTGAGCAGCCTCTTCTTCCGAGGAGCGTTAAGAGGGAGTCCTGCAACAGAAGAATAAAACAATCAAAGAGCATTTAGCATCAAAGCACAAGGGAAGCTTCTGTTTGCTAAATAATAGTGTTAAGCATATTCAACCAGTCCAGTGATTTGATTAGATGAGCATCTCTGGGCACTCCATCATGGATTACGGCAGCAAACAGCCTTAAGTACCTAATATTTGTTAATATGCATTCCCTGCATTCACCACGACAACTCTGCTGGTGGGGCACGGCCATATATTTTGTGTGTATTAACAATACTATTCATTTCTGAATTATACATCAAGTGTGTTGAATTGAAGAAAGATGTTGTGACTACATCACTTTTTTTAAACTGAAGTGTATTAGCCCCATTTTTCATGTTAATTATTGAAACATAGCGAAGATGCAGGCTTATATGAGAAATATGTGGCTGTGAAATACAATGCATTTCTGTAGGGAAATTATAAATCCTTACATAGAATTTACATGAAAAACTCTTTCATGCCTTTAACTAACTATAGCAGAATTAAAAGGTACCTTTACAATAGAATGACTTAGTGCTACATGATAGCCAACTTTGACTTCCCCCTCTTAAGTCAAAGTTGGCTGTCTATAGTGTGTGTGTTTTTTATTTGGGGGTTACTTGCTGATTGCCTGAAAGAAACTGTGTGCTGAGCTTGTGTTTGTCTGTCTGTTTGTTTGTTTGTTTGGAGATTCATGTGCTGAGCTTGTTTGAAGGACCATACGCTATGGTCGGCAGTTGGAAGCTGTGAGCTTCTTAACAAGGATTTGAAATCTAGAACCCTCTGTTCATTGGTCAAGCCTTAGCTGGGAGCGGGGCTATCAGGAAGGCCAGGACTTTATAAAGCCTACTAGTAAGCAACCAGGGAGCTTTGTGAACAGGGGCAGCTAACAGGGAGTTTCGTGGAGGAGATGAGGGGGAGTTGGAAGGTAGGGAGGTACATTTGACATTCTTTAAAACTTTTAAACTAAACTAAAACTCAAACTATCTGATTTAAATAAAAAGCCTATCAATAATCTAATTATCTGTAGGAAAGAATGCAGGCAGAAGTCCAGCAGCAGAGTGCAATGTAGCATGTATGATTACCTGCCCTATGGGCATGTGCTGTATGTGTGAATTCGATGTAAGGAGCTCCTGGCCCTCAGAGGCCACTATGGGCTTTGGAGGTCAGGGTGGCTGAAATGGAGGAGCTAAGGGAGGCAGAGAGGTATGTAGATGAGACATTCCGGGACACTGTAGAACTGTCCCACCTCCAGTCAGACAGCCCCTGTGATATTAAAGAGGATGAAAGGCTCAGAAAAAGAGAACATTCAACTGAAGCAGAGGGAAATGATCCCATAGTTGGGACCCTCCTTCCAGATGATGTTATGGTATTGTGGTGGGGCGTCTAGCCCCACGCAGTCCAGCCCTGTGGCCGAGTCTCTCACAAACAGGCCCTGCGGCATAGTCTTTCACAAACAAGCCCCGAGGCCTAGTCTCTCCTGAACAGGCTCTTGTGGCCTAGTCTCTCACCAGCAGGCCCAGAGGCCTAGTCTTTCACAAACAAGCCCAGAGGCCTAGTCTCTCGCACACAGGCCCGGAGGCCTAGTCTTTCTGGATCTGCTCCTGGTCTGGAATCTGGGAAGAGGGGATGGGGGGCCCAGGCCCTCCTTCTCCACCGGGCCCCAGCCCAGGGCCCTATCAGTGGACGGCGATTCCCACCACTGGCTCGGTGGGGAGTTCTCCCCGAAACGCGCCACGCCTGCCGGGCATGTTCCTGCTCCCCGTCCTGGGCTGCTACCCCCTCTCCCTGGCTGGCATAGGTCCCACCTGTATATGCAGGTGTGGCTGTGGCAGCGGCATTGGCAGGCCCGGCGTCTGCTGCAGTGGTGGTTTGAGGTTGGCCGTTGGCACAGCAGCAGTTGGTGCGGTGATGGCGGTTAGGGTGGCTGCAAGCCGTGGGCGCAGGGGCAGCAGCCACCGGTATGGTGTCTGTAGCTGCGGCGTTGGCTGGGCCTATGGCTCTGGCTCAAGCAGCAGTGGCAGCTGCTTCTGTGCTTGGGCAGGAGCTCCTTCCCCTCCGGAGGTCTGCCCTGACTGAGCTGTCTCCCTGGCCTTTATACCTGGCCTGCAGTTGGAGCATGCCCAGAACTGCTGCAGGGGTGGGGCCTTCCCAGCCCAGAAGGCCTGTTTGCTCTCCCCTTAGCTAGTGTGGGGTTGGATCGCCCCGTCACAGGTATCCTCTCACATTGATGATACATCTCTGGGAGAAGGAACTCCAGTCATTAGGAAAAGGCAGGTGTTAGTAATGGTGGATTTCATCATTAGAAACATAGATAGCTGGGTTTGTGATGACTGGGAGAACTGTATGGTGACTTGCCAGCCTGGTGTGAAGGTTGCAGATCTCTCAAGACATCTAGATAGACTTATGTGTAGTGCTCTTGAGGAGCTGGTGGTCACGGTACATGTAGATACCAATGACATAGATAAGGGTAGGAAAGAGGTTCTCAAGGACAAATTTAGGCTGCTAGGCAAGAAATTAAAATCCAGGACCACTATGGTAGCATTCTCTGAAATGCTTCCAGTTCCACGCACAGGGCAGAGTCTTAATGTGTGGATGAGATGGTAGTATAGAAAGGAGGAATTTAGATTTATTAGAAACTGGGAAAACTTTTGAGATCGGGGGAGCCTATACAGGAAGCATGGGCTCCACCTAAACCAAAATGAAACCAGACTGCTGGCACTTAACATTAAAAAGGTTGTAGAGCAGTTTTAAAACTAAGGGCTGGGGAAAAGCCGACGGGTGCGGAGGAGCACATGGATCAGACAGAGACATCTCTTAGGAGAGGGTCTATTAATAGAGATGCTCTATGTTCCAGTCAGGAGGAGAGGATGGAAATATGGGTCAGATCAGATGAGACACAATCAAATGAAAAAGAGTCTAACATATCAGGAAATGTTAGACAGATAGATAAATAGTGACAGATTTTTAAAGTGCTTATACACAACTGCAAGAAGTCTAAATAATAAGATGGGTGAACTAAAGTACCTAATTTTAAAGGAGGATATTGATATAATAGGCATCATGGAAAGTTGGTGGAATGAGGACAATCAATGGTACACACTAATACCAAGTTACAAAATATATCGGAAGGATAGAACAGATCGTGCTGGTAGGGGAGTGGCACTAAACATGAAAAAAATGTAGAATCAAATGAAGTAAAAATCTTAAATGAGCCAAAATGTTCCATAGAATCTCTATGGATAGTAATTCCATGCTCCAATAATAAGAATATAGCAGTAGGGATATATTATCGACCACCTGATCAGCACAGTGATAGTGACTATAAAATGCTAAGGGAGATTAGAGAGGCTATCAAAATAAAAACTCAATAATAGCAGGAGATTTCAACTATCCCCATATTGACTGGGTACATATCACTCCAGGACAGGATGCAGAAATAAAATTTCTTGATACCTTAACTGACTGCTTCTTGGAGTAGCTGGTTCTGGAACCCACAAGAGGAGAGGCTAGTCTCGATTTAGTCCTAAATGGAGCGCAGGATCTGGTTCAAGAGGTAAATATTACTCGACTACTTGGAAATAGTGACCATAATGTAATAAAATTTAACATCCCTATGGTAGGAAAAACTCCACACCAGCCCAACACTGTGGCATTTATTTTCAGAAAAGGGAACCACACAAAAATGAGGAAAATAGTTAAACAGAAATTAAAAGTACGGTGACAAAAGTAAAACCTCTGCAAGCTTCATAGAAACTTTTCAAAGACACCATAATAGAGGCCCAACTTAAATGTATGCCCCAAATTAAAAAACACAGTAAGAGAACCATAAAAGTGCCACTGTGGCTTAAGAACCAAGTATAAGAAGCAGTGATAGATAAAAAGATATCTTTTAAAAAGTGAAAGTCAAATCCTAGTGAGGAAAATAAAAAGGATCATAAACTTTGTCAAATTAAGTATAAAAGTATAATAAGGAAAACCAGGAAGGAGTTTGAAGAACAGCTAGCCAAAAAATCAAAAAGTAATAGGAAAATGTTTTTTAAGTACATCAGAAGCAGGAAGCTGGCTAAACAACCAGTGAGGCCCTTGGACAATCGAGATGCTAAAGAAGCACTCAAAGATGTTAAAGTCATTGCAGAGAAGCTTAATGAATTCTTTGCTTGAGTCCTCATGACCGAGGATATTGGGGAGATTCCCAAACCTGAGCCATTATTTTTAGGTGACAAATCTGAGGAATTGTCCCAGATTGAGGTGTTATTAGAGGAGGTTTTGGAACAAACTGATAAACTTAACAGTAACAGGTCACCAATACCAGATGGCATTCACCCAAGAGTTCTGAAAGAACTCAAATGGGAAATTGAGGGACTATTAACTGTGGTTTGTAATCTATCCTTTAAATCAGCTTCCGTACCTAATGACTGGAAGATAGCTAACGTGATGCCAATATTTAACAAGGGCTCTAGAGGTGATCCTCACAATTACTGACTGGTAAGTCTAACAGCAGTATTGGGCAAATTAGTTGAAACTATAGTAAAGAATAAAATTGTCAGACACATAGATGAACATAATTTGTTGGAGGAAAGTCAACATGGTTTCTGTAAAGGGAAATCATGCCTTACTAATCTACTAAAGTTCACTGGCGGCGAGCGCCAACAAACGGTGGACAAGGGGGATCCAGTGGATATAGTGTACTTAGATTTCCAGAAAGCCTTTGACAAGGTCCCTCACCAAAGGCTCTTAAGTAAAGTAAGCTGTCATGGGATAAGAGGGAAGCACCTTTCATGGATTGAATACTGGTTAAAAGACAGGAAACAAAGAGAAGGAATAAATGGTAAGTTTTCAGAGTGGAGAGAGGTAACCTGCGAGGTTCCCCAAAGGTTCGTCCTGGGACCAATCCTATTCAACTTATTTATAAATGATCTAGAGAAAGGAGTAAATATTGAGGTGGCTAAATTTGAAGATGATACCAAACTGCTCAACATAGTTAAGACCAAAGCAGACTGTGAAGAGCGTCAAAAAGATCTCACTAAACTAAACGATGGGGTAACATAATGGCAAATGAAATTCAGTGTTGATAATTGTAAAGTAACGTACATTGGAAAAAATAATCCCAACTATAAATACAATATGATGGTGACTGATTTGGCTATAACTACTCAAGAGAGAGATCTTGGAGTCATTGTGGATAGTTCTCTGAAAACATCTACCCAGTGTGCTGCAGTAGTCAAAAAAGCAAACAGAATGTTAGGAATCATTAAAAAAGGGATAAAGAATAAGACAGAGAATATCTTATTGCTTCTCTATAAATCCATCTTGAATACTGTGTACAGATGTGGTCGCTTCATCTCAAAAAAGATATATTTGTATTGGAAAAGGTTCAGAAAAGGGCAACAAAAATGATTAGAGGTTTGGAACGGGTCCCATATGAAGAGAGATTAAAATGAATTGGACTTTTCATCTTAGAAAAGAGGAGACTAAGAAGGCATATGATAGAAGTCTATAAAATCATGACTGGTGTGGAAAAAGTGAATAAGGAAAATTTATTTACATATTCTCACAATATAAGAACTAGGACTCACCAAATGAAATTAATAGGCAGCAGGCTTAAAACAAACAAAAGGAAGTTTTTCTTCACTCAGTACAGTGAAGAAAACCTGTGGAACTCCTTGCCAGAGGATGTGGTGAAGACTAGGACTTTAACAGGGTCAAAAAAAAAAGATCTAGTTAGATTCATGGAGGTTAGGTCCATCAATGACTATTAGCCAGGATGGATAGGAATGGTGCCCCTAGCCTCTTTTTGTCTGGAAATGGGTGACAGGAGAGGGATCATGTGAGAATTACCTGTTGTGTTCCCTCCCTCTTGGGCATCTGTAATTGGCCACTGTCGACAGACAGGATGCTGGGCTAGATGGACCTTTGGTCTGACCCAGTATGGCTATTCTTATGTTCTTAAGTTTTTAATCATATTTGTGACCTTTCTATCGACTTATGTCTTAGAATCCATGTGCGTCTCAGTATGGAAATGAGGCATCATTCAATACACTCTCTGAAAACATCAAGTCATTATTGATGTTATGTATATGGGCACTGATTCCTACATTTATTGCCTGTCCACCAAAGATCAGTCCTTGTTGAAGCAAATATACAAAAAATGGCATGCTATCTTTATTTTCTTGTTCAGTTTAGCTTTATTTGTAAAAATAAACCAATGATAATATCCACAAAATCATGAGACAGTTTGACCTCACTTGACTGGGAGTGGAAGCAATTTCTGAACCATTGACCTTAACCTTGGCTCACTGGCTAGATGAGAGAAAATAATTGCAAACAATGTGTGAAATAATAAAATGGATGTGTAATTATCTGCCAATTGAACGGACCTTGGGTTACATTATTGAGAATGATGTACTTTACCAAAATGGAGCTTTCTAATCAACAGCTGATTGGATTGGACAGGAATGCCAGCCTGTTGGCTGCACGTGTGAGAGAGTGAATAGAAGAGATCATGTGAACACCCAGGATACATCTAGACTGAGGCATTATTTCCGGATACCTCTGGTATCCGGAAATAGCTATTCCATTTCTTTTGAACCAGCCTATTATTTTGAAATACATTTTGAAATAATGGGGTCACTATTCCGATGTCCCTGCAACTCTCGTTCCACGAGGGTTAAGGGATGTTTCGGTGGTTTATTTCAAAATTAGATTGAAATAAGATATGCAATTTGCATAGCTCAATTGAGTATATTATTTCAACCTATGGGTGCAGTGTAGATGCATGCCCAGAGCAGTTGTTATATGGCAAGTGACCTGTTACAGCTTAAAGAGGAACAAGGGCATTGGAGGGTGGAAATGTAAGAGTGAAAGAGTGCAGTTCATAAAGTGACCTAAAATGAGGGCTTGGGGAATGATCTAAGCCCAGGTGTGCCTTAGTTTGGCACCATCCCCACTGCGGGAGGCTGATGGGTGCAAACACTCCTATCAGCTTTCCTTACATCTTGTGACTGTGAGGCGTATAGATGCCGGCTGGAGCTGCCCTCAGCATTAGATTTACAGGTCTATACTAGACCTACTAAATCAAATGCCAGAACATTGATCTCTGGTGTGGCTAGTGAAGACGTGTCCCAAATGTGGGGGGAGGGGAGAGCAAAGGATCACCCGGTAAATATCACTCCCATTCAGGAAATGCAATACTCCAGCAGAAAATGTGGCCCAGCTCCATTGACTTTAGTAGAGTTAGGGGTCCAGTAACTGCAGAAAGTAGATGTATCTGTAAAACCGACGGCCCTCAAAACAGCACAGTCTACACCATATTCTGCTTCTCATTCTGGATAACTGGGATTCTGCCCATGGATCTCAATGAACACTTGGTCAGTTCCTTGATTTCCTGCTTAAGGGCTACTGTGTATGAATGGTGAGTGGATAGAGTCCTGCCAAACAGAAACTCTTCCAGAATTGACCTAGTCAGCAGCACTAGCTCTCAAGAACCTTGCTACAGAAGTTGGAGTACAAATGGCACAGATTCCTTTTTGGATTTGATACCATATCTGCTGATCATCAGAAACCTACACCCTGCCCTCCCTTTTCCAAAGTAAGACTCTTCTTTCCTTGCAGAGGTGGAAGAGGTCAAGTTCTGCTGTGTCCCATTAATTTAATTAGTATTGCACCTATGTAACTGAGAGCAGATTTTGGCCTAGGCTGTTTAAATTAAGTGGAAGCTCCCATCAGACTGATTCTTTCCTCTAACAGTGCATCTTCATTACCACATCATTTAATTCCCTCTGTGATTTCAGCCCTTCTCTTCTTCATTTCTCAGGCAGAGCATTTCTCAGATAACATCAGTCAGGTGAGGCATTCTACTGCTTTCCTCACTTTAGCTGCCTATCCCCAAATGGAAAACACCTTGATGAACATTTGACACAATGCTTTTAATATTAATGGTGCAATGCAAAAGGCAAGATTTCATTACCACCACTGGTCTATTGAGGACATTTTATCAGAGAATCAATGCCACACAACATTTAATGCCCAGCTGCTAACATGAAAGAGGGCAGACTGAGAGCATAACGAGTAAACAATTGGCTTTCTTTGCAAGAAAGGTTTTCATGGCAAACACATGAAGTTTTAATTATAAGCAGTTTGAAATATTTATGCTCGTTGTGTTTCCTTATTCCTGTACAGAAACAAGATAAAAGTTCTTTTGAAATCCGATGACAGAAAACATTTGATACCAACACCATGCAGAGGTGAAGTACCTAATTAATTAGCCTGAGTGAATATTTATTTTGTGATGCTGTCTATTACTGTAGTCTTTGCTTAAGTGCTGCTTGGAGCCAAAAAGTGGCGTTTTGAATATGGTCTGAAACAAACAGCCACACAAAGCTATTTATTCTGACTGTACCTCTCATTTTAAAATGCAAAGACAAGCATCAATTTGAAACTCCTGTTCTTAGTTCTTTCTCTAATAACATGGAACTCCATAACAGTTTCCCAAGTTTAAACCAGCAAATCAACACACATAATGGCAGATGTCAATAACATCTGAGATAGCATAGTTATTTCCTGTTCTAAGTGATTTAAGCTGTTAGCAAAGGTTGACCTCTTAACAGTCACCACTATATGTACACCCTCTGGGCCAGATCCTCCACTGGTGGAAACTGATGCATCTCCATTGATATCAATAAAGTGACAATGATTGACACCAGCTGAGTCCTTAGCTAATCACTAGAGCCCTACAAATCCACGGATATTTGCTTTATTTCTATGGGTATCCACATCTACAGATGTGGAGGTGGATAGCCGCGGCACATTTTTGCAGATACAGATGTGGATACAAATTTTGCATCCGCACAGGGCTCTATTGATCACTGCCTCACTCTGCTCACACTTATTACTGTGATACATCAGAAGGAACTCTGCTGAAGCCAGCTCTGCACTGAGTTATAAGCATGTAAAAGTAATGTAAGTTAGATAAGAACCAAGCTTGCTCTCTCATAGGAAAGGAATAGTACAGTCATGCCACATTGCCCACTAAAACAACCCACAACAAAGGGTTGTTCATATCCAAAAAAAAGGCGGGTTTTGTCCCATCGCTGCCTCTCAGTTCCCTCCAACAGCTCCACATCCTCCCACTCCAAACACACACTGTAGTGGGTCCATCTGACTATTCTCCCAGGCCTTTCAAGCTTGCTGCTCTGCCCAGGGAAGTCTCTTTTCCAATTCAATATTTTCTCCTGCCTATTGCTCTAGCACTACCGCTTCCTCAGGCTCCTACTAACCTCCATCTCCACACTCCCCTACACGCCTTCTCATTATGTTTGATGTGTTCTCCTGCCCTCTCCTCCCACCAGATGCTGCTCTTAGAGGTGTCTAACCAGACCTCAGGGGTGAGATTCTATCTTTATATGAAATAATTCAGGGATGAAGAGGTTGGTCCAAAACTAAGCTTACTTCAGGGGCTGAGCCAATGAAAGCAACAGTCAGAGATAGGGATGGGATGAGCAGACTCCAGCTTCAAAAGCCTACTTCAGCAGTGTAGTTTTGAAAGTTTAAGTTTGAGAAAGAAAAAAAATGTATTATTGGGTTCACTTTCTGCACCAATGAAATTGAAAAAAAAAAGAGTAGCGAAGAAAAATTTACTGGAAACAGAGGGTAACATATGGAGTCATGAGAGGGTGGAGTGAAAAACAAATGCATTGAGATTGGGGGGGCAAAAGGAAAAGAGAGGGGGAGGGAGAAATGCCCATGAGAAGGAAATAACTATTGCCATATCTTATCTCTATCTACTCTCTGGATTCATCAGAAATGTCCCTACCCACAATATCTATATGTCCACAGTGATTCTATCTACAATATCTGTCTATAAATCTATCTACAATATGTATCTGTGCACCTATAGAATCTAATCACAGTGTAACTGCCTATTCCACTGTGCCTTAACTCACAGTATCAGTCATAGTATCTCTTTCATATATAGTGAATATCTGCAATATCTATCTACCTACATCATTTTGTTGGATTGATTACAGCACCTGCCTATTTTGGACTCATTTACGTCTGTTTAGCTTTTAGTGGAGGTTGTTTAATCTCTACAACAGAGCACAGGCTTCCTGTTAGCTTAAAAACAAAGTATATTGTCTTTAAAAAAAGAGAATGATCTTGACTGAGACGTTTCAGAAGGGTAGCTGTGTTAGTCTGTAACTTTAAAAACAATGAGTAGTCCTGTAGCACCTGAGGGTATGTCTCCACTACAAAGTTAATTTGAAAGAACAGCCGTTATTTCTAATTAACTTTAATAGTGTCTACACATACAAATCGCTATTTCGAAATAAAATCGAAATAGTGGAGCCCTTATTTCAAATTAGGTAAACCTCTTTCTACGAGGAATAACACCTAATTCAAAATAAGTGCAGTGTAGACACTTATTTTGAATTAGGGGGTCTCCAGCCCTTCCCATGGAGCCCTGGTGGCCACTCTGGGCACAACCAGGGAAACTCGTCTGCTTCCTCCTCAGCCCTGGAGCCCTTAAAGGAGCAGACTCTGCTCACAGTGCCTGTGCCAGTTGCCAGCCTTCCAGCACACAGCCAGCAGACTGTGCATCTGGCACAGGATGAGCCAGCAACCCGCTGCCACCGAGCCCTTCACTGCTCCCCAGGACCAGGCTGGCAGCTCTCAGGAGGGCGTCTTCCTGGTCTAGTGCGGAGATTGTGGGCCTCATTGAGGTTTGGGGGGAAGCCTCCAATGCCCACGATCTCCGCACTAGGCACACAAATGCGGCCATCTACAGCCGCATGGCTGCCAGCCTGGGCACCAAAGGCCACCTGCATAGTCAAGAGCAGGTGCGGACAAAAATTAAAGAACTGCGGCAGGCCTAGGCCAGGGCATCCCAACCAGGGGCTGACCCGGAGAACTGCCCGCACTATGAGGCCCTGGACCGTATCCTGGGGGGTCAGACAGTCCGTGCCACCCTGGTCGTCATCAACTCTGGGCAGAAGGCCCTGCCCCGACATAGGGGAAGAAGCAGAAGAGGAGAATGGCAGCCAGAAGCCTGCAGGGAGCATGCCCTGTACCCAGGACCCCCGAGCCGAACCGGAGAGC
>JANRFK010001158.1:9668185-9697301 GCA_030068395.1 Apalone spinifera
GTGCAAAAGGCCCTAGAGTTTTGATCCTTGCCTGTGCCCTGTTTCTCTGTGCAGCCACGGTCTGTTACCTACATGCTCTGTGTATTGTTGTTGCAATCCAACAGACACAAATGCTGGGGCATCGGCACCCTTCATGAGGAGAATGATAGAGCTATTTTTATCATGAGGCAGGGTGTCATGAGGCACACCCCCAGCGTGGAGTGCACCCTCCCTCTTAAGGTCTCATTGCCCACTCGGGTCCCTAGATCAGGGCATACACAGCATTAACAATCTAAATATAAAGTCCCTGCCCCTCTAGCAGGGTAAATATGGTACCCACAATCCCACCATAGAGTCCATGCCCCTCTCTCAGGGTAAATACGGCACCAACAGTCCCAACCGAAAGTCCATGCCCCTCTATCAGGGTAAATATGGCACCAAAGGTCCCAACATAAAGTCCAAGCCCCTCTATCAGGGTAAATACGGCACTAACAGTCCTGAGAAGCCTGTCCTGGACCAAGGGTTGATTGTCCAGGGCAGGGAAAATGGGTGGTAGGGGGACCCGGCCCCTCCTTCTCCACCGGGTCCCAGCCCAGGGCCCTGTAGGCAGGGACTATGGCTCCTGCCCGCTCGGCGGGGAATCCGGCTGATACACACCGTGCCGCACTTTTACTCCTCTGCCCTGGGCTGCTTCCTGCCACACCCTGGTTCCCCTGGAGCCTATTTGCCTCTGTGTCAGTACTTGCCAGGGCTGCCGTCGGGGCTGCGGGTCCACTCCTGCCCACCTGGGGTTGGCGGCTGCTGGCTCTGCCTCCGGGTCGGGCACGGGCAGCGATTCCGGCCTCACCTGCTGCAGAAACACCAGCAGCTGCTGCAGAAACACTGCCTCATCCTGCGGCCTCCCTGGCTGCAGGGCTCCCTCTGCTTTTATACCCAGGCTCTACTGGGAGCATGCCCAGCAGGGCTGGAGGGACGGGGGCCTTCTCAGCCAGCTGGGCCTGGGCTACCCCCCGCCCTTCAGTGTGGGACCTGTACACCCTGTCACACAGGGATAGCATCATCTCTTAGGAAAATATGAGGAGTACGGCCAAGGGAAGTGAGGTAGAAATTAGGGCAGGAGTGGGGAACCTTTTTGGTTTGGGGGCCACTGACCCACAGAAAAATCTGTCGGGGGCCACACATAAGTGAGAAGTGAAAAACCCCTCACTATGGCCCTTGACTGAGAAGGAGACACTCCCCACATTCCTCTCTCACACCAGAGCCTGTAGGGGGGCAGCCTAGTAGATTTTGTGCACTCCAGCCACTTGGGGGGGGGAGCAGAGTAGAGGGGTTCAAGCACCAGCACAGGCTCTCCAATGCTAGGGTGGGGGCCCTGAACCTTGGGGGCTACATTCAGGCAAGCACAGAGCTGCATCCGGTCCCCAGGCCTGAGGTTTCCCACCCTGGAAGTAGGGACCAGTCCTCAAGAGCAGCGAGACTAATTCAAGTAGTAGGAGTGCATGCTATAAAATAAACAGGGTGAGTTTCTCTCTTGCCTAGGACTTGTCAAAACTCTCCAGATTCTAAATGATTTGAAATGACACCTGTTGATCAAACTACCAGGACCTTGACTACTTGTGGCGAGAGTTTGCTACCATCCATGTTTTGCTTTTCACTGAAGGTCTGAGAATAAAACAGGATAGGGAATTTAAAGGCACCATAGAGAATGGATGATTAGTGGGAATGATATAACCATTTGCCCCTGGCACAGTACTTGGAATATTACCCTATATGTTATCGGGTTACGTGAAAGGGTCTGGAGGCCTCCCAATAAGAACAATTACTCTCACAGCTGATTGTAGTGATACTAAATATCACTCCTGATAGCTTCTGCAGGGACCAATCCTGTAACGGGACCTATAGAACGAACCACCTTCCACCTACTCTAGTGGATGTTGGCCAGGCGTCACCTGGTGTACATAGGCTCTATGGCTCCATTGGATCTAGAACCTCTTCCTCTTGACAAGCCCAGGTCATTTTAACAATGCTGTGGCACCCCAAAGTGGTGCTATTCATGCTGTGCCTGTGTAGTCTTTTGGTGACTGCCTCAATACTATAGTATGGACTGAGATAGAATATATGAGCCAAAGGTATTCACATGACTCTAACTATCCAACATGAGGAAGTTTTAAACAAGAGACAGTATACAGTGGCTGAAGTCTCTGGTATACAGAGATGTCAGCCAACTTAATGCCATGGAAAACACACAACTAAGCTTCCTTTAACCCTGTATTAAAGTTAAAGCATTTAAACTGTAAAATATTAAGTAGGGCTTTCTTTTTAACACTATTCAATGTCCCCCTTTCCAGTTTGTTGGAGAGAGGCATGAAGAAGAAAAAAACCCCTTTGTTTTACAGTCTCATCAATGGAATTAAAGACAGCAATAAGTGTCCTTTTGGGGAAATAGAAAAGTTAGTTGAGGTGGGTAGGAACGGTTCTTGCTGTTATTGTGAAAGTTCAGCCCCATTCCCGAAGAAGACAAAATTGGACAAACACACACACACAGAAGGGGGTGAAAAAAGAACAGCAAAGGCAGAAAATGCAGTTTCTGTCTCTCACTTGCAACCTCACTGATGGAAAAATGCAGGCCCAGAACATGGCCTTATCAGCTACTCCAAGACCTGGCAAACTTGTACTTGTATTGGGCTGTTCCGAGCATTTGTTTTAGCTGCTTCTTTCTAGTGTAAGGGAGTATTGAGAAATATATAGTGTAGGCCAGCTAAGCAAGACTCTTTAGACAGAAATCGAAGAGGAAAGAGAGAGAGGAAAGGGAAAAAATAAGATCAGGAAGGAAACCCACATTTGGTTGGTGCGCAGGAGAACAATGTCTCACGTCCCATATGGTGTTTGGGATTCATATGGATTGGGCAGTGATGCTACTGGCTTCCGGCTCCCTCTCTCTGCCCCAGTCAGAAAGAGGATGAGGAAGGCCTAAGATAGTGGAGTGGCAGCCACAGTGGTGAAACAAAGTCCCAGTATCCAATTTCTCTCCTCTGAAGTCTCTTTCTTTAAGGACCTCACAAAAGTGTGGCCTACCTTCTGACACCAATTTTAGTTCAACTTTTTGTCCCCATGCCATTCTTATTCACCTGCCATGGTTAAAACAACGACATCAGCAAACCTTTGAATATGCACTTATTCGGTCTTCCTGTCTCCCTTAGCAACTTTTCACATCAACATTTATTATTGAGATGATTTATGAACTGTCACTCACTTTTTTTTACAGTTGAACTCACAATTAGCGCAAATTTATAGACCCAATTATCACAAAAGTGCGAACAGTGGTTCTGTTAGCAATAAATAAGAAACAAATATAGACAGGATGGCTGGTCTGAAAATGCAGGTTACTATATTCAATAAATACTCAGATCCAATAGTATTTGTGCAGTGTACCTGATCACTGTTTACTGACCTCACTACATTACATTATGTGAACAATATTTTCAATTTTACTGCAGTCCTGTGATTTTCCTTCATAGGAGCAGTGCTGTGATGCCAGCCAGTATGGAAAGTACTGTAGGCTGAGCAGCACGTGAAGAAGAACAAATTTGGAAAAGAATAAATAGCCCACTGGGAATTCTTCTCAACAATAAATAGAGGAGTTTGCACATTGTTGGTGTAACTTAATTTGTGCAGTAATACTACAATCAGTGAACTACAGCCTTGTAAGCCAGATTTGGGTCAGAAACAGATGCACATTTTGCATGAATAGATGTTAGAATTACAAAAATATTCTGTATCTGTACATGAGAGCAGAGAGACTCACGGGGACCCAGGCAAGCTGTGGGAGGGGCTGGCTCTGCATTCCCAGAAGGCGGGCTGGGGCAGCTATCCCTCAGTATTGCCCAGACCAAGATCTCTTATTCCTTTTAAAAGGAATAAGAGATCTTGCGGAAAAGGCTTTATTTTCCGCAAGAGCCGCGTCTAGACTGGCGCTTTTTTCTGGCAAAGCTCCGAAACGGAAAAAAGCAGCAGCCATGTTCATGCAAATGGAGCGGGGAAAATTTAAATCCCCGCTGCATTTGCAATTCCGACTTGTCACATCTGCATCCTTTTTCCGGAAAAGGGGGCCAGCCTAGACATAGCAAGTTTTTTTTAAACTACTACCACAGAAATCACTTCAGTGAAGCCATTTATTCCTCTTTCCACCCTGACAATATCCAGACAGCATAAAAGCCCCCACATTTTTTCCATTGGAAATGCATGCCTATCGGCAAGTGCACTTTGACCCGATATGAAAAGTGCTGTAGAGCAGATAGGTATTACAATTATTTTATTTATTTATTCTTTGGAAAAGCTAATTAGTTAAGCTGAATGCCGTGTTTAACTATATAAATAAGACTTCTGTTGTGTAGGGGTGTATGTTATGTTAGCAATTTTTGAGTGCTATGTAGATGCCCACAAATCAGGCCTGGGGCATTCTCTTGGTAAATTCTGTAATTAATAATGTATTTGCTCTAGATTACATACATGTGTAATATTCCCTGTTGCTACTTAACATAGTACTACTGATTTTACTATTTGTATCAGAGGTTTCTTATTCATTAAAACTGAAAATCAAAAACATTATGTCCTAGAATGAGAGAAATTTGACTAAAACAGCTCAGCTGTCTTTGCATGTGAGGAAAGTAAAAAGAATAGATTTTTTGCCTTAAAAATTATCGACTTTTTTAGTGTTGCTCTAGTATTTCAAAATTTTGGTGCAGAAAGATGGAATTTGTCCCAAAGGTAGCCCTTTGATTAAATATGAGGGTTTTTTTGTAGCTTTGATTGGTGTATACGAGTTTTAAACATACTTCATGCGTTCACAGTAACAGTCACCCAATGTTCCATTGACATTGTGAGTAAGTGTGTGTATGTGTGTGTGTTCCATAAGTGGAATTTCCTGTTTATGGAGGATGTGTATGAAATCTATATGTTCAGATGCATCTCAATAACAGAAGACACAATATAATCCTGAAGGACTATACAGGTTCAAAACATAAACACTGACAGCCATCTTCTGCCTTGTCTCTTATTGGTCTGCACATCCTAATGACGAGAGGTCATGTTGGCTACCTGGCTGGAAGAAAGCTTGCAGTGGCCTCAGTGTCATTAGTGCCCACCTGGGGATGTAATGCCCTGCACAGTTCCCTTAAGCCAGGACCCTGTGGCTATAGTTTCTCTGGATCTCAAGGACTCGGTATGGGGTGACAGTGGCAAATCTCTGGTCATTATAAAACACAAACAAAAATTGCACTTTCAACCCTAATGGCCTGTCTGATGCATGTATGTTTTCAAGGATATCTTGGTAAGGAGCTGAGCTAGAAACTGATGTGTTAAAACACACAAAAGTGAAGATTAGCTTAATCATCAGCTGCCCAAATCAGTGTCCATGAACATCCAGAGCCTGCACTACTTTCAAGGTAATGTAACTTACTGTCATGCCTTCTGTGTTGATAAGAACCATAATCTCTTCCTCTGAGACACTTTAGTGGATGACCTGAGAAATATGCCCAAAACCGATCTATCCAGGAGATTCGTTTGCATGGTGTCTCACCATCACTATTCTACGTCTAGAGTACAGGCTTCTTTTGGAAGAAGGTTTTTTCGGAAGAGATCCCCCAAAAAAACTTCTTCAAAAGAGAGCGTCCACACTGCAAAAGTGCATCGAAAAAGCGCTCTGCTATTTTGAAAGAGCATTCAGACTGAATGGACGCTATCTTGCATGTAAGCTGGGATTGCTATGGATGGAATGGCCACCAGGGCACCTGAGATTTTTTCTCTTTCCTCTTCTTCTGAAAGAACTCCCTCTTCCCCGTCCACACACGTCTTTTTGCAAAAGAGCTCTTTTGCAAAAAGGCTTCTTCCTTGTAGAATGAGGATTACTAACACTGGAAAAACCCCTCTGTTCTTTTGATTTTCTTGCGGAAGAACGCAATTGCAGTGTGAATATTCCTCAAGTTTTGGTGGGAAAATGGCCTTTTTTTCAACAAAACTCTGTAGTGTAGACATACCTATATATAAAGGATTTACTCTAAATTTTGAGATACCCATTAGCATTAGAATACCAAATGTACTATATTCCCTCAGCAAGACTTGATGTGCAACAGTAATTCTGCAGTGTCAAGGGAAAACAGTCTCAGGAATGTCATTGTTTTCAGTCCAGAGCAAAGGCCAGGCATAGAGTTTGTGGCATTTTGAACTCAGCCCAAATGGAGGGATTTTCTTTTGCTAAAGGTCTGCAAATGAAGCTAAAATACCAGAAATGCACAGATGATATGATTATGTGCCAGTTCACATTTCTGCGGCTATTTCATGAAAAGGAACAGGCAAGCATATACGTTATCTGCTGTGAAAGACAATATTATTATTATTATTATTTTCATCATTGCAGTGGGAGAGAAGGCAGGTTGGTGATTGCAGTAGCTCTTCTACAATGAATTATTGCTTCCTATGCAGAATAGCATGGAAGGAAAAAAAACGTAAAAAGATAATGTGACATGAATGATAAGATGATCTCTGGCTTGCAGGGATAACTAAAGTCAGACAACCAGCCTTTCTATGTTCTTTGTAATGGATGTCTTTTAAGAAAGAAAAATATAGCAGGTTTAAATTAGAAAACAAAACAAAGCATCCCTTGCAACAAATAAAAGCAGAACATAGTGTAACGGGAGACCTCAGGAGTCAAAATGAGAGAAAGAGAGATAAACAATCCCAGGAGTGAGCCGCTCTGGAGTTGGGGGGAAATTGCTCTTTGCAGATAACTTCACTCATGGGTGGTCAGTGGCTACCTAAAAAAGTTGGGTGAAAGTGCTGCATCAAAACTGAGAACTGGGTTTTCAGTTCAGTGCCAGTTAGCTGTTGAAAGTGTTTGCTGAAAACTTCCACTTTTCACTGCAAAACGGAAATCCCCAAACATTGTGGTTTTCAGCCCAAAATGTTTGCTTTTGAGCCTCAGTATTTGTCCTTTTCCCAGGACAAATCTACATTTTCTGCAGGAAAAAAGAAATCCTACCAACTCTGCTAATTGGTACCTGATCTAAAGCATTCATGTTGACTTCAGTGGCCTCTGGCTCAGAGCCCTACATTAATTGTTGAGGGTCTTTTGTTTGTGCACTCTTTGGATTAATCACAGTCACTGTGGGTATTTGCTATCCAGCATTTCATTATTCAAGCTGCATTGCTTAATGTGATTGGTCGCATGCTGTTTTTTTTTTTCTTAATCCCTGCTTCGATGAGCATAGCTCCTGAATTGAGAGGGATGGCTTAGGGAAGTCACTGTGGCTTTGAATCACTCAGGTGTGTCTACACAGTAAAGTTATTTTGGAATAACTGCTGTTATTCTGAAATAACTATGCAAGCGTCTCCACAACAATTCCGTTATTTCAAAATAATTTTGAAATAACGGACGGCTTATTCCAACTTCTTTAAACCCCATTCTATGAAGAATAAAGCCTATTCCAAAATAGCTATTTCGAAATACGGTGTGTGTAGATGCTCCATTTCTGCTATTTTGAAATAGCCCCTCATCAGGGCCATTCTAATTTATTCCTCCTGAGGCTCTAAATCGAGATAGCATGTGTAGATGTGCTATTTCAAAATAAGCTATTTTGGAATAACTGATTCCGAAATACCTGTGCAATGTAGATGTAGCCTAAGTGTTTGTGCACATATGTATGTGTATGGTGTGATATGTATAAATGTAAATGGTTAGTAAATAGGTACGTCAGCAGTAGGTAGCGCTCAAGATTATGTAACAATGTCTGGGTTTTGTAGGACTAATAACACCTCTTCTTGGGTGCCCTATAAACAGCTTCCTCTCTAGCTGGTCTTTAAAGCTGCTCCTAAAAATCTCCAGGTTTCCCCTTTTCCTACAATGATCTCTGCCTCATTTTACCACTTCCGTTACTTCTTTCCTCCTAATAAAAAACCCTTGTTGTCATAAACACAGAGGGCCAGATTTACCCCACCTGAAGAGCCAAGCCAGAGACCTCGACACCAAAGCACATGAATGCCTAAAAGAACAATCTGAAACATTTAGATTAATAGCCGTGCAGTAAGCTACCGCAGTCTGCATCACTGATCACAGGTCTGCGTACTCATGCGACACTCAAATTACACTACAATTAATACTATTATCAGTCTGTACCAAGGTAGCGCTTTGAAGAACACAATCCCTTTCTTTTCTGCTGTGATTTTTAACAAGTATCTATTTACCGTGAAGATTGCTCTTAGGTCCTTATTATCCTCATTGGGATAGATAATCAAGCCTTTGTTTTCCAGCTGCCAGTCCTGTAACCAAATTGGAAGGGCAGGTGGTTTCTTTTACACAAGAGAAATTGCAGGCTAGAGGTGCTAGAAGAGAGCAGCAGCAGTGGGGATGGTGTGGTGTTTCCATCTGCCTTGTTTATGTAGAAATGTCATGATGTTTATTTGTGACCGTGGCTTATCAAGGGAAGTATGAACCCTAGTAACATACCACAGCAACCCCACCTTCACCCCAGTCCTGGGTAATTCTCCATGGGCCTGATCCAGAGCCCATTGAAAGCAACAGAAAGGCTACCATAAGGTCTCATCCAAAACCCCCTGGGGCCATATTGCCTTGCCCTTACAGGTACAAGCCACACCCCCTTTCTGCACTGGTGTAAGGGCAAAGCACATAAGGAGTGAGGTGACAAGGATATGCCCCATCTCTCTCTGTATTCCTACCATCTGCATGTAGACCAAACACCACATCAGCCACTGAATCATCTTCAGCTTGGAGACCATACTCCTCTAGCACTTCTTAGTGCTGTAAGAAGTGAGGCTCATTTTCTACCAGGCCTCTGGTGATGAATGGCTGCAATGGACAGAGGATGCATCATCCTGACTCTTGTATCCTGCACCACCTAGTGGGCATAGTCTGCCAGGATATGTTGTTCTGTACAACATACCTTCGTTAGGCTGCACTTTCCCCACTTGTGGATGCCTGGGCATGTCTTCTGGGTAATCATTTCCCTCTGCATGGTGCATAGCAAAACATAGCCACCGCCTGTAATAGAGGCTGCATGTTCTTTTATGTGAAAAATCTACTCAGTAATCACCATTACATTCTGTCTTCTATTAGGAGCACAGTGGTCTTCTTTCATTATATGTTATGGCAGTAATAACTGATCTTCAATGGCCATTATTCTCATATCTGTGAATTATCCTATATATGGCAGGAAATAGTGCAAATAATAAACAATGTCTTAATTAAACTGAGAGAAGTCCTGTGGCACCTTATAGACAAACAGATTTATTGGAGCATAAGCTTTCATGGGCAAAGACCCACTTCATCAAATGCAATGATGATGCATCTGACGAAGCTTATGCTCCAATAAATCTGTTAGTCTATAAGGTGCCACAGGACTTCTTGTTGTTTATGCAGATTGAGATGAACACAGCTACTCCTCTGATACTTAAGTAAACTACTGACAGTTTGAGAGGGTGGATTCTCACCCACTCTCTGGCTGTAAAGGTTTCCAGTTAGTAGGAGGCATACCAGCCAGTGCGGTACATCCTAACTATATTATACGGTAGCTTTTCAGAAGCTGGAGAGGGATGGCAGGAGACAAATTGCTTGATCATTGTCTTCGGTCCACTCCCTCCGGGGCACCTGGTGCTGGCCACTGTCGGCAGACAGGATACTGGGCTAGATGGACCTTTGGTCTGACCCGGTACGGCCATTCTTATGTTCTTATGTTCTTATGTTCTTTAAGAAAACTCTACTGCCTGTCATGTTTAATTAGACCTAAATGCTTTGCCACATGGATTGTCTTTCAATGGTGTTTGTACAGCACCTAACACAATGGGATCCCAGGTATCTCTTGGGGTCTACTACTACCTCTACTAGTAGTACTACCGATATAATTGTATCCCCCTCTTTGCCCATGGAGTTGCAATAGGGTTTTATGTTAATTATAGTTTTTAAAATGTTTGCTGGAAAGCCCAAAGGTAGGGGCCATCCGGTTGGCTTTGGGTTTCATTCAAACTTGCAACTCTCCCCAGCTTTGTTAGAAAGCTTGCTAAGGTTACCACAGCTTCTGAGGGAACCTAGTTTAGTCGTATCCAATGAACAGTTCACCTGGACCCCCTAACTGAAAGCAAAATATAAGCGGGGCAAAGCTACCTGGATCGAAAATGAAGACAATGCTCACACACACCGATGTGAAAATCATGCACAAGGTTTCAGAAACTTGAAATCAATAGTTATAAAACCTACCTGAATCTGGCATTTCTCTCCATCAGCCCATAATGAAATCCAGAACATTTACTTCTGTAGAGGCACAATATTCTGCATATGGAAAAGAGCTTGCTTAGGCTTTATTTTATAAATCTTTAGCCATAGTCCTATATGGAACAGAAGTGGTAAATAGACTGCCACCTGGTGGCTGAAGGAGATATTTACATATGAATTAAAAGTAATAGGCTTGGTTTGCCTCTAATCCTTGTGAATTAATGGGGGTCAGATACATCAAATTGAATACACGTTACCCTTTAATTGTGCAGGAACAAGCCCTGTAGGGATGTAACTGAAGGCAGTGTCAAGCCCTTGACATACAAAATGTTGAATCAGTACTGCTGATGTAATGGTAGGTGTACCACCTGGACTGTCTCAACATATGTGCTCATGTTATTGTGGAACTATTTCCAGCCATGTGCCATTTTTATCACATCCCTTGCACCAGGATGTTTTATGTCGTGGGTAGTGAACTGCAATACTTTGGATGCTGATAAGATCAGTCACCATTTACGGTGGGGAGAGACTGAATGCTAATAAACATAGCAAATGGCTTATTTCTAATTCAGTTTGGGGAAGGACACAGTGCCAGTTATGTCTGTCTCTTATTGGGCAAGAACAAGACTAAAGCACTTTCCCATGCATCGGGCTCAGAAATTAGAGGAATTGGATGGGGTTGTCATATTGTGTCATCCATATACTTTATGTGCGCCCACACATTTCTTTCCTTACTAAATCCTGCCCATCTTTAGCATATGGCTACATTACAGGCTGAAATATGATTCCATGCAAGTAGACCCTTTCAAGTTAGTTGCCCGTCAATGTGAATTGAGAGTAAATGCCCAATGTCATTGTCAGATGCTCAATGAAACAACCAGCAAACCCAGCTTCCTCCAAAACAAAAGAGGATGAAGACAAATATGCTCTCAGCTTTGCAGAGTATTCCAAGCACTTTGCTGCTGTTGCAGATTTGCTTTTAAATAAAACCGGGAAATGTATGCTCGTGCGTTGTGCATTTTCACTCTGCAAAGTATTTAGCCTCAGTGATGGTTGGGTGACACACAGCACTCTCCAGATCACCTCCTCCTCAGGTTATGGGAGGGAGGAAAACATGCCAGATTCATCTGGGGGAGTTTCAGCTGAACTATTCTTTGTGGAAGGGCGAGGAAGGTTTGCCCCGTTCCCTTCTCTTCCCTCAAATAAAGAAGCAAGGGCTTGGACCCCAAACTGCTCATCCGCACAGAAGCCATAGGCTCGTGCTAGCTTCCAGATCTCTTTTAAAAGGGGTTTCATGCCATAGCACGTAAGGAGCTCTGAGTCAATGGATTGCAGGGCCACCTTTCCATACCTAGATCTGGACTCAGAGAGAGCTCTCCGCAGCATTCTGGGGACATGGAAATAAACATGGAGGCATCTGAAATCACAGCCCCTATTCACATGGAACTGGAGGCAATTATCAGACCCCCACTAACTAATTTCAGCTGCAGGCCCACCACTGGGTTCTCTGTGGCAGTGGTGGTGGCCGGAATCTTAGGCCCTTTAAATGGCTGCTGGAGCACCAGGCGGCGTACTCCAGGATGCACCCTCTGGACGGTGCACTCCGAGAGGCACTGAAAGGCTGGTGGAGGGAAGCTAGCCCCAGCCCTGCCCCTTCCACATGAGGCCCTGCTCCTTCTGGGAGCATGGAGATGCTCTCCTCCCCCCCGTCCCAGGACTAATTCTGTCAGCTGTCCTGGGTAGTCCTGGTTGTTAGTCTGTTTCAGCGAAAACGACTTCACTCTAAAGACTAACTCGTTTATTTACCTGCATCCCATGAAAGCTTATGGCCAAATAAATGTGTTAGTCTTTAAGTTGCTCCAGAGCTCCTCATTGTTTCTACTTACTAATATTAATGTGGGAATGGTGGGTACGATGCAAATAGTTGTGCACACCTCTAAATCCAAAGTAACTCTGCAGTCAAGTAAGTTGAGTTACTCTGGATTTACAAAGGTGTAACTGAGAGCAGAATCTGGACACACATGCCCTCTTAAATCAAGTGTAAAGTGTCTGTCTAATGGCTCAGCGTATCAACGTGAGAGAGCTGTTCTGCAGATTTCCTGTGGTCCTATTAACATGCGGATTCAAAATAAGGGACCACATGAGTGGATAAGGATTTTAAAAGTCAAAGACACTTATTTATCTTCATAAAGCACTGTGTTTCAGTGGTACAACAACATTATCTGCTAAGGAGTGGATAGATTTGCCCATCACCTATTCATCAAATAACAGAGTTTTAAAATATTTCAAATAGATTCTCTGGTGACTAATCAGCCAGCTATGGGTGCTGGACCAGTGTTAATTCAGAGCTGGTGTTGTTCCCCTCCCTTTCAGATATGAAGGCTCCCTGTTGGCTTCAAGTTCATTAAAACCAATTATAATTATTTTTATTTAATCAGCACCTCTTTGAAAGCTCCCAGCTAATTAAGGGTGTTTGCCCCATTTGAAAAGATTTCACACCACACAGGAGTTAAGAAATCACAGCAGGTATCCTAGCAGTCCCACAAATCTCTCATTTAATTTAGCAATGGAGACAATTAAAAGACACAATACAATTTTCTTATTCTTCAATGGACCTGGGGAAGCATCATGCACAACATATGTATAAGCGAATTTAGAGAATTTGTGGGTTTTGAATATTTCTCACTTGCCACACATCTGTTCTGAGGAAAGAAGCTATATCTAAAGTTGTTAGGCCAGGTCTATACTGCCCACGGAAGGTCAGCTTGAGGTACACAACTCCAGCTACTTAAATTATATAGCTGGAGTCAACATACCTTAAGTCGAGCTTGGTGCCATCTCCACTGCGAGAGGTTGATGGGACCTAATGTTTCCGTTGACTTCCCTTACTCCTCGCCAATCGAGGAGAACCGGCATTGACCGGGAGCCTCCTCAGCTTTCAGGTTAGCAGGTCTTTACTAGACATGCACCCCTCCCCCAACAGTGCCTACTGAAGGTGCAGCAGCCAAGGAGAGGTGCTTCTCACATGGCCCTAAGTTGCTGAAGTGAGAGAGGA
The DNA here is from genome assembly GCA_030068395.1 of Apalone spinifera. NCBI lineage: Eukaryota > Metazoa > Chordata > Testudines > Trionychidae > Apalone > Apalone spinifera. The sequence continues at coordinate 9,681,499 of JANRFK010001158.1, forward strand.
CCAGGGTAGTCCTCTCTCCTGGAGCAGCCTACATATGGGAACCCTTCATCCCCAGCCCTACCACAGAACAGTGATTTACATCAAGCATGTACATTTTCATTTTATTTTCAAAAAAAAAAAATTAATTGAGGTAAGGGCCCAAGCAATGCTGAGTAAATATTCTAGTTATATTATATGCCACAATTACAAAGCCTCAGAGTAAGGTTGTTCATGGAAGGACTATAGGCCTAAACCTTAAAACACTTATGCACAGAGTGTTTTCATGATCCATTTCTGAGCATTATACTGGGTGACAGCAACAGTACCCACACTCTGATCTCTGGATCACTAATTACATTGCCCTAGAATAAACCTAATGGGCCAACTTGCACCTAATTTTCAGGATGGTTTGGAGAAAGCTACAGGGCTAGTTATAGTCCAGAAGAAAAGGCCCAGGCAGGAAGTGCTTGGGTAAGGGGAGGAGAGAAAATGTCAGATTTTCCAAAGTCAGAGCCGGAAGGGGGTCTCTTTGGTGGAAGATCCCTTCGGTCTCCCCTCTCCTCAGCTAAGGAGTGAGTATATGTGATTGTACAAATTTGTGAGTGTGGGAGTGGGGGGAGAATGCTGTAAAAAATGGCACAAAATGGCTGACCAAAAGGGGGTCTTCAATCAGTTTATGTGTAAAGAAGAGACTTGAGCAGGCGGACACCTTGCCTCAGGACACTGTCATAACCCACTGGGGAAAAGTAATCTTTGCAGAGTCTAGAGATTAAATCGAAAGCTAAAGTGTGTGCATGTGTGTGAGTGTGTGTGTGTTCACATAATATACTGAGCCTATCAAGAAGCCTGAATAATCAACACCTTAGAAGAGAACCTGACCCTCTGCCTATTATTCTGTTAACTGAAGAATCACTCCACTGAAGTCGAGTAGACGTACAGCTGAAGAGGAGAACCAAGCCCACTGTGTCTCATTTTGCTGTAACTCACAGAGATACGTAATTCTGATAACTAGAGATGAGGCTGAACAGAGACATTGGCACAAACCCACTCTGCCTTTAGGGAAAGTTTGTCTCTAGAGCCAGGATTTCTGGCTTGGGCAAATCAGCACCAGGCCAAAGGAGAACACGGGAGCTGAACACAATTGAACATGAAGGAAACTTAAGCTTAGAATCCAAAGTCAGGTCCAAATTTTGCAATGCAAAGTCATATCATTATCGTTTTATAGACCAGCTAGGCATCCAGGTGCTCCACACTGAAATCTTTGCTTACTCTTTCTTAGGGTTTAAACCTGCCCCCTCTTCATTACCCCAATCGACTGTGGGCAGACTCAAACCTGGGACTGTTGGAGCTTAGTGCATGAGCATCTACCACATGAGGTAAAAGCCAACTGACAGTTACCTACAGCTGTAGAGCAGACACATTGTTCTCTCTGTAAGTGGTCTCGGTGCGACTTGACGGGACAGTGCACCACCCCCAGCAGGTGTGTGGGTTACAATGCCAATGGGGGTTTTGACATTGAGGAAGCACAATTGGACTCTGTATTTGAATTTGTTAATGTAACAACCAGGGCCCGATTCTGCAAAGCCGCTGGGTTGTCTTTGATTAACAGACACATAATGACAGGGCACTGCAGCCTTGTCATGGAAATTGGGCCTAATGAAGGCTCTTATCAGTAGTGGATCTGTGTGCCTTTGTTTGCTTCCCTGTGCTTCAGACAAATGATCTGGAGAGTAATACCACAGAGGTGCTGACATGTAATCTAAGAAGTGTAAGTCCAAAGTGTTTCAAAGAGAAGCACTGAGCCATGACAGTTCTTCAGACTACAGTCCGTAACCTTTTTTAATTGTAGCTGTGATTGGGGTAATTTTGGTTGATGTATAAATTATTCTAAAAGATGAATAAAGCCCTCATACTCTGTTACCTGAAATCTTCTAACCTAATTTGCAATGCACTGTAATAGGATTGGATTTACTAGTAAGGCAAATCCCCATGTCGTCCTGCAGAGGGAGCTGTAGTCTGAGCAAAAAGACAGGGACCCTGGAGACAGACTCTCCATTCTGTGACTGAGCAAAAAGCTGAAGTCCTGATCTACAGCTCATTTACATCAAGTGGGATCTTTCTGATGACTTTGGATCAAGTCTTAGCTCCCATGGCTCCATTGTATCATCTGTACAATGGGATAGCAATAGCTATTTAACTATCTCCATAGGGAATTCTGAGGGTTTCTTAATGTTTGCAGTGAAAAATGCAACCAGGTAGGATTACTGTGATGTGTACTTCTTATTTTATTGTGTCCATTCTCAGAGCTGGTTGAAAGTTTTCAAAATGTGAAGTTTCAACAATGTTTCATGTTGAAATTCCGAACATTAATACAAAGGGAACCAATATTAAGAACATAAGAACGGCCATACTGGGTCAGACCAAAGGTCCATCCAGCCCAGTATCCTGTCTGCTGACAGTGGCCAGTGCCAAGTACCCCAGAGGGGTTTACTGAAGACAATGATCAAGCAATTTGTCTCCTGCCATCCTTTGATAAACAGAGGCCAGGGGCACCATTCCTTACCCCCTGGCTAATAGCCTTTTATGGACCTAACTTCCATGGATTTATCTAGCTCTTTTTTAAACTCTGTTATAGTCCTAGCCTTCACAGCCTCCTCTGGCAAGGAGTTCCACAGGTTGATTATGTGCTGTGTGAAGAAGAATTTTATTATATTAGTTGTAAACCTGCTACCCATTAATTTCATTTGGTGTCCTCTAGTTCTTATATTATGGGAACAAGTAAATAATTTTTCTTTATTCACTCTCTCCACACCACTTATGATTTTATATACCTCTATCATATTCTCCCTCAGTCTCCTCTTTTCTAAACTGAAAAGTCCCAGTCTCTTTAGCCTCTCCTCACATGGGACCCGCTCCAAACCCCTAATCGTTTTAGTTGCTCTTTTCTGAACCTTTTCTAATGCCAAAATATTGCACAAAATGTTCTTGATTTTCCCCCCGTTGTTCATCAGTTCTGTTTAAACATAAATCAATTACACAAACTTAATAAAGAGAACAGAATGTCCAGTTCTACATCGAGAAGGATAGCTCAGTTCTATCCTAAGTGAGGAAAAGGATCTGGTGTCTGAACATTTGCTACTCACTACCAGGAAAAAGATAATGTAGGGTCAGTGTATCCGTGACTCAAAGAAATAGTCTGTGGATAGATCTTCTTACAGAAAAAAGTTTGCACTTTTTACTACCTTTGTCATATATTTCTGCCGATATTCTGCATGGGGGCATCCGCTCTGCACAGCACTAACTATTGCTGCAAATTAGATACTTGAAAAGAATGTTTTAATATAATTATTTTTAATTAACAATAACTCAGTAGGGAAAGAGTATGAAATGATTAAGTGCTGGGTAGTCATTTTTCACATGATAAAGATGTCACACAATCCAGCAGGGACTCAAAGCTGATTGTTGACTGAGTGAAGGCAGAAAGATGTGGTCCTCAATGTGATTGATTCATTTGGGGTGTACTGATTTCTATTGCAAGCTCCCAGGATTATGCTATGATATGTCTTTTTAGTTCTAACAAAAGTCCGCCTTCCCAGATGGCTATTCATTAAATACATTGAACTGAGACAATATCCTGTCAATATTAGAGAGAGAGAAAGAAAGAGAGAGAGAGAGAGGACTAATAAAACTTTAGTGAGTCATTGCCAAATAGGATGTGACAAAACATTTAAGAACCGGAGGAAAAGAGAGAGCTGACAGCATCTACATAACAGGGAAGATTGATAAAGACCTGATGCCCCACTGAAGAGAAAAAGAGTCTGTACTTTTAAATGCCCAGTTAAATGTGTGTGCAGAAACATGGGCATAATTAATAGATGGTTTAAAATTGAACCCATAAAATTTGAGGCCCCATTTAAAAATATGTGCCTAGTAGCTTCATTGGTGCTGCATTTATTTATGTCAGAGTATACTGGGACACCAAACATCCCCCCTCCCACACACACACAGTCAAAAATCTTCTCTCAGCTATACCATTTCAAACCTTTTTGCTGGCTTTAAGTGGGTTGAACAGGATTTAACTGGGGGGGGGGGAATAATTTATCTCCCAAATATTAGAGGTATGTTTCCTTTATTTTTCTCTCTTACTATTATATTTTATTGCTAGCCTGTCAAAGCTCATAAACAGTTTGCAGAATAACAAAAAACAAATTACTATTTTTAAGCTCCAAAGCCATTTGTGGTATCGCTTCCCTGGTTTGGGTAAGTCTAGGACCAGTTAATGGTGTTTGCACAGGGAATGCACGTTTAGTTGGCAAATGCACTGTAGGTTGGAGCCCATGTCACAAACAGGACTTAGAAACCAGGGCAAACTTAAAATAAATACATAAGCAGATCCAATAAGCAGTTGACTTCAATTGGAGATGCATTGGGCTCTCCTGGCTTGCTGACATCTTGAGCCTCAATTTTTTTCTCCAGTGTTTTTATGGGTGACTGTTTATTTACAGAACAGGCCAGGAGGTTGATTTATATGTTGGTACAGTTTCATTCTTTTGCTTTGTCACTGACGTTGTTGTAACTCAATGAAAGACACAGCATTGGCAACGTGAATGCTGACATGAAAACTTCTAATGCAATGATGTCTCCTCAAATCCGAATAAAAATATCTCATAGAAAAATTCCTGGAGAGAGGGAAACATGGCAAATTGAGAGAAGAAACAACCATAGTATCATTCTCTTTATAAAGCAAATTAAAAGAGAGGGGGGGAAAGGAGGGGAATGTCTCTTAAACAACATCAGAAGGCATCACCATCAGACTCAGAAGAATCCAAGGTGAAGCAACAGTACAATCGATAAATCTACAGCCGCTTTTGACCTACTGAAGCAGCGCAAATAATGTAGAGCAATCCTCTTTTTTTATATACCTAGTAAAATGATTTGAGGATAACTTTTCTTTCCCTTTTTCCATATTAATATAAAATGTTCTATTTTGGTGCTCCACAATTATGGAATATTTATATATTACCCAGACAATGGAGAGAAAGAGAATCCCTTGAACTTATGTTTCAGCAAAGTGCTTTCTATTTTCAAAGCATATGCTTTCCCTCTCTCTTTCTCTCTGAATTCTTCCTAGAAAGTATCTTAAAATAGATAAGACAGGTTCATTATTTTGGTCATTATTGTCAGCTTCCGTCAGCTCCATTGCTGAATAAAAGCCTCCAGGAGCATCTCTCATGGTCTTCTATCAAATTCCCTTTTTCTGCCCTGATTCCACATGTGCTTCTCTTTTGCCTCCTAGCTAAGACCACGTTACTTTTGCTGCTCTGGCCAGACATTAATATCTGATCTCAAGCTGTTCCATCGACAGCCCCTGCAAATGGGTACGTAGTCATTGCCATGATATGTCTATTTTTTTCCTTTCTGTCATCCTTGTTATTTTATTTTCTTACTATGCCCATTGATTTGTTTTATGTTGGTTGTACAGGGAAGGTAAGTTTAGGACAACAAGCAATGGGCTTAAATTGCAGCAAAGGAGGTTTAGGTTGGACATTAGGAAAAACTGTCAAGGTTGCTAAAATGCTGGATTACATTGCCTAGGGAGGTTGTGGACTCTCCATTATTGGAGATATTTAAGAGCAGGTTAGATAGACATTTATCAAAGTTGATCTACATGGTGTTTGGTCCTGCCATGAGGACAGAGGACTGGAGTTGATGACCTCTTGAGGTCTCTCCCAGTAGTCCATGATTTCATAAAACAAATTCTCACTCATTTCATCTCCAGATTTGGCTGGTGGATTATCATTTTAACTCCATATGCAGGAAAGACCTAAGGCTTTGAACTTGATGTCCTTTCCAGAGTCACAGGCTGGTTGTGGACCTTGTGCTAAAGTAATGGCTTGTGCTTTGTTATAGGTTTGTTTTTTCTCAATATGCTCCTCCTTGGCAGAAGTAGCTCAGTCCCTGACATGAATTCAGAGCAAGGCAGGAAATCTTCTGTATGCTCAGTGATGTTCCCATTATGTAGACTTCAGTGAAGTCTTTGTAGCTAAAGTCACTGTAGACTTTCTATTTCACTCCTTTTCCCAAATAGTGAAGAGGAATAAATGTTTCTTCTAAAGATTACTTGTGATTAAGATAGGGCAGGATGCTTTTCTTTTTTTAAATGTTGAAAGGCTGTGAGTCTTTTTTCCAAGTCAGCCAAACCAAACTCAGAAATTTGGCTGACGAAAAACAGTATTTCAACTTTTCCCAAGTAGACTTCCTGAAGTCTACAAGGCCATGTCTACACTACAGCTAAGATCACAGCAGCTGCAGTCAATCTTCTGGGGTTCGAATTAGCAGGTGTAGTGAAGACATACTAATTCAAACTGAGAGGACACACCGGTAGTCCTGCTTCTACCAGGAGTAAGGGAAGTCGAAGGGAGAATGTGCTCTCTTTGACTTCCTGTAGCATGGATGGTGCCAAAATTCAAGTTAAGATACTTCAATTTAAGCTGTGCAATTAATGTGCATTAATTGAATGTGCATTAATCTGAAGTTGCATATCTAAATTCAAACTTATCCCCTGGTGTAGACCAAAGGCAAGAGAAGAGCTCCTCTTTTTTTCCTTTTGAAGATCTTGACTTAAATGCAGTTACTCTGGATTTATGCTGGTGTAAATGAGAGCAGAATTTGGCCTCATCTGTTGATCAAGTGGTCAATAATTTTCTATATCACCCATCTACATTCCATTCTTAAACACACCCTTGGCCTCAGGCTTGGGAGGTGGGTACCTTTGCCACTGGTGGAGCCCCCAACCTCCCTACATTTTAGGCCCTCCTTATCCCCAGGGTGCCAGGTGCATCTATCACCAAGCTCTTGATAAAAGCCTGATTGTTCTTTGGATCTCCAGTAGCACATGTTCTACTGAGGAATAACAATGGTATTTTTCCACATCATTGGGATTCCCTTTCTCTGATCCCTGCTGTCAACCAATTTACTTTCTAAAGGTATTTTCCCACAAGCAATCTACAGTCACTGGACCAGATTTTCAGGTGTTGTCAATCAGACTTGATTGAAAAATGGCTCACACCAGAGGAGGCTCTGACCTACAGTCATTAGAAAGGAATGCCTCCTGTTACTCCATCCTAACTCACTTCTTCATATTGTAATAAGCTCTACTTCCTTCCAAAATGTTTTGGGTCACAGTGATACTCTTCTTTGCAAAGGTCCACAGGCCATGGGAAAGCCAGTCTGGCAAGCAAGCCTGTGGGTCTTTTTAATCAACAATTAAAGAGAGAAAAGAAAAAAAAAAGCCTGTGCGGCTCATGAGCCTACCAAGGCCTTAATTGAAATTAATAGAATATGTGAAAGTTGAGGAAATTAGGGCAGCTGAGAAAGAAAACCTTAGGAGCAATAGGAGAGAAGATTAAAGTGGAGTATATGTCAAGTCCCCTAAACAAAGCAACACATCTAAGGTATATGGGGCCTTCTGACCATATCTACCACATTCCAGTGTTTTATTCGGTTAGTCAATTATCCAGCATCCGAGCAATTGGAGGGGGGAGTGAATCTCACAGTTTACAGAGGGAGAATAGAGAAGGGGGGGCAAGAAGCTTACAAGTACACAGGCATCTACCGGCCTCTTTAGGCTTGAGGTGCCAATGACGTTGTCACAGCAGCTGCTAAGCCGCCGTCTAACCCTGCAGATGCTGATGTCTCCTAGGTGCCAGTGTTTCTGCTGGCCAGTATTTTCAAAGCTGTCGAAATGCTGCTGGGACTGCAAACATCCCGACTGTCTGAGGGAAACTAGCTGCTCTGTCCTCAGCCGGGAACTGCTGCTGTCCCTGAGGGAGAAGTGCCCCTCCCCCAGCCAGGCAGCTCCCTGTGCAAGTCCTGAGCCCCTGGTTAGGTGGGGCTCATTAGGCAGCTGCAGAGCTGAGCTGCCCCACAGCTTAGAGGGAACCTTGTTTCCAGAATATCTTAGGTACCTGCTAAGCCCCTCCCTTCATCCTTTCACACCTGGCTATCTTAGACAGCCAGCTTTCTAGCTTCTAACAATCCCTTCCATAGGCCCCTTACTCTCCCCGTGTATTGCCTGAGCATTTCACTCTGGAGAGAAGATTCCATCGGGAACCAGGTTACTGGGGCTACGTCTACACTCCCATTTTTTTTTCAGCAGAAGATATGCAAATCATGCTCTCATTTGCATATCTTCCACTGATCCTTTTTGTGGAAGAGGGTTTGCTGCTAAAAAGCCCCTTTTGTGCAAGATCCTGTAAGCCTCATTTTTGGAGGAATAAGGGATGTTGTGCAAAAGGGTTTTTCTTCCGACAAAGGGCCCCGTCTACATGGGGCTTTTTAGCGGCCAAACCTCTTCCACAAAAAGGATCGGCGGAAGATATGCAAATGATAGGGTGATTTGCATATCTTCTGCCGAAAAAAACGGTAGTGTAAATGTAGCCTGAGAGGGTTGCAACGCTGAGTGCAGGAACAACTATGTCACTTGAATCATGTTTTATTAGTTAAGGGATTACAGAACGGGCCCCTTAAAATGAAGTATGATGGGTAAGTTATTTGTATTTGTAAATTATTTGTTACTCCTAAAGACTCTGACCTAGAGTCAGGCCCCACTGGGCAAGGTGCTGTACACATGTAGCAGAGAAGACAGCCCCTGCTGCAGGTAGCTGACAGTTGAGAAGATCAGACAGGAAAGCAGAGACAAACAGAAAATCAATTTACCAAAAGTACAGGACAATTTCCCCTTTTCCCATCATCCTGCCATGTCCAGCTGCCAGTCAAATTTCTTCCATCTTAGTATTTCTACAATAGATCTTGGCTGAGCATTAGTTTAGCCATATGTACTTTTCTAGTTTGGATTTCATCTATGCTTCCCCTCCCCTCTCCCTTTTGAGGAGTTAGTTTGCTGGTCAGTTCTCCCCGGTATCCTGGAAGTAGCAATAACTGAACAAATGTTAGATATATCATATGGCTATGGCTATGCTATGACACATCCTCACACACTGAGACTCATAGTAGATTCTGTGATTGTCAGCTGTCTGTTTTAGGATTTCACAGTCTTTATTATCTTTGCCTTTTGACCAAGCATTGCTTCAGCTCTTGGCCTCTGACAGTGACTTGGTGAGATGAGTTATCCCTGGGTTACTGAACGCAGGGAAACAAAATGTGTAAACATTTGCACTGACAAGGTGGTATTGGCATCTCCAGTTTAGAGCAATCAAATGTCTGCTCCATGTGCCTTGACAGGCAAGTAGAAGAAAGCACATCAGTGGACAAGGACCCCCTCTGGGCTGAGTTTACAGAAGGAATTAGTAAAAAAAACCCCACCAACTGAAGCATACCCTCTTCATCAAACTTTAAAAGTAACGACTTGTTGTGAACGATGGATGAAATGGGCAAAAACAAAACAAAACATCCACCTCCTCAGTGCTCAGAGAATACAGGCTGCAATGTATTCTCAGCTGCTGTTTGCTTTCCCATAGCTGTGCTGGTGTTAGGTTACTAGCTGCAGCTTGAAGAGGGTTCCTGGATAAACTAGGGTAAGCTAGCTGGAAATAATGTGGAAGCATGTCAAGCCATATCTCTGACAGCATTTCTTCCACTTTATTTGGCACAGCACTCAGTTGCAATGGTTCTGTCTTCAGTATATTACAAACTCACACTGTTTCTTATCACATTGCATCTTCAAGAAGTTGCACATGCAGGGACTAACTCTAATACAAGGGTTTGGAGTTGGTTTTGTGTTTTATTTTTTTTTTCAAGGATGCTTAACACTCTTTCATCTTTGATAGCTTGACTAAACACATTTAAATAAACTGAGTACCAAGGGATAGAGTTACTGGTTCCTACTTCTCAGGAAAGGGACATGTTCTGTCAGCTGAGGAATCATAACTAGTCAGTGTTGTGCAGTCACTGTGTGTTTGGCTGTGTCAGTTTGCGGAGGATTGCAATTGTTATCTGGTAGAGGCATGTTGTAGCCTTGTTAAACATAAATTGTTTTACCATGGAAACACCAGGAGTGTCAACTTTTGCTTTCTATAACAAAATATTGCTAACCAAAACCTTTTTGTATTCCATCTAAACAATCCCCCTCTCTTTCCTTTCTACACACAACCACAAAGTTAACAGTAGTTTTTTTTCTTTTTCTTTACATTTCTTCAAGGCAGGGAATGTGTCTAAAGTGGTGTGTAAATTTACAACACTAAAAATAATGTTAATGAAGCAAATTCCATTGAAACTTCCATTGATGTCAGTAAGTTTTGGACCAGGACAGCAAATCCAACTACTGTCATTACAGTTTCCAGATATAATAATAAAAAAATCTCTCTCTCTCTCTCTTATATTGCAGAGTTTTCCCAGAAAAACAACTGTTTTTCTGGAAAAACAATACTTACATCCACACTGCTATTGCTTTCTTTCCACAGAAAGTCAAAAGAACACAGGGGTTTTTCCGGCAGCGGTGAACCTCATTCTATGAGGAAAAAGCCTTTTTCTGAAAAAGCTTTTTTGGAAAAAGGCATGTGTGGATGCCGAAGAGAGTGTTTTTTCATCCAATCAGTGTGGACGCGATCTTTCAAAAAAGCACACTGCTTTTTCATTGTGCTTTTGCTGTGTAGAAGCTCTTTTAAAAGAAGTTTTTCTGGAAGATCTCTTCTGGAAAAGCTTCTTCTGATAGAAGCCTGCAGTCTAGACATAACCTCTCTCTTTCATACACAGACAGACAGACAGACACACTCCTCTGATGCTGTGCTGTAGCTGCATCTCATAAAGAGCTAGATCATAGCTGGTAGGGAGTGGGTGTGGGAACAGGTGCAAGGGTTCTCTTATGAGCCCCATCCGGGTGGAGACTGTCACAATCCTTCTTGTTGCAGTTTCTGATTTCAAGGATCGGAGCAATTCAGAGACATAGCCACACACACTCCAGTGGCCTCGGCAGACTGGGACATTTGGGTGGGCCCTGATTTAAGAAGGATAGGAAAAGACAGGAAGGTGGAGCAGGAGCTATCTGGCCCACCTCTCTCAACTGCCAGCACTACAGCCGTGGAGTGTGATTGGGGGCTTGCCCCATCTGGGCAACGGTCCCTCTGGGGAGCCGGGTTGAGATGAGGGGGCATGCCCTACTGTATCCATCCAACATTTCTGTCAGGGGAGCCAGGTTGGGCAGTGCAGTCTTGTCCCCAATAAGGCTCTGCAGGTGGGCATGCTGGTGGGAAGAGCTTCCCAGCTGAGCAGGGCAGGGGAAGCTGGGAGGCAGGTGGGTGGGCCTGAATCATTAGTGGGTGGGCCATGGCCCACTCAGGACCATCCTCGGCTATGCCATTGACACACACACCCCTTATGTAGTTGTTTCTTACCACCACATAGAATACCCCAACTTTAGAACTTAAATACTAAGTCTCCAAGAAAAAGAAGTTCAGGGTGCTTGGATCAGCCTTTCCTCCCGTTCTCTCTAAAGACCCCATTCTGCAAAAAAATCTTTCTTGAGAACCTCATATTGATTTCAAGGTCCATTGTGTGTAGGAAGAGGGATAAGGACCTGAAAGCCTCTTGACACTTGATCTTGCCTTGAGTGCTGGCTTCAGCATTTCCACTGACCTCCAAACTTAAAGGCCATTGTTATAGGAGGTTTTTTGGGATAAGAGATTTCTATCTACCTGAAAATATGTGTGAATGGGAGAGGATGGGCGTGTATTTGTCAGGTAGGAGTTCAGGGTGACCTACATGAAATCAACATAAGTTTCTCTATGATTTTTGCTGAGATCTTGAGACAAATTGCCTTAGCCATAAAAAAATAAATCAGTCTGTGATCCAAGGAACTCTTATTTAGATGCAGTAATCACATCTGTTGATATGGTAATTGCACCATTAAGGCATGCCACCTTATATGCATCTCCAAGTACATTGAGCAGAACTATCTCACATTTCCCTCTTTGATCACCTCTCTCTTTTCCTGGAACAGTTTTACTATTCTAGCTGACATTTTTCCAAAATGGTTTCTCATGCTAAGTGTAAAAAAAAAAGGGGGGGGAAGAGTTTTGTTTTTTTTAATTCTGGACAATGTCAGAAAGTTCTTAACAATAAAAATACTCTTGAGTAAAGGGGAGAAAATTAACTAAAGGTAGTATAGAAGTAATCCCAAACTCATAACTCTGGTCATCAAAGAAGTGGGCTGTGTCCACGAAAGCTCATGATACCATCTACATGTTTTGTTAGTCTAAAAAGTGCTACCAGACCATTTGTTGTTTTTTTCTGTAACAGACTAACTCAGCTATCCCCTGAAGCTATAGAAGTACTGTCAGTGCAGATATCTGATGACAAGGTAGCAAAGAAAAGACAAGGTGTTCGTTCTTGCCAATATCTTCATCAATGATTTAAATAATTGCATAGAGAGTACACTTGTAAAATTTGCAGATGACACCAAGTTGGGAGGGGTTGCAAGTGCTTTGAGGGATAGCATTATGATTCAAAATGATAAGGACACACTGGAAATATGGTCTGAAGTAAACAGGATGAAATTCAATAAGTACAAATGCAAAATACTTCATTTAGGGAGAATCAATCAGTTGCACATATACAAAATGGGACATAACTACCTAAACAAGGAATTGTGAAGAAAGAGTTCTAGGGGTCATAGTGGACCACAAGCTAAATATGAATCAACCATGTAACACTGTTGCAAAGAAAGTAAACATAAGTCTGGGATGCATTAATAGAAGTATTGTTAGCAATACACGAGAAGTAATTCTTCCGCTCTACTCCACACGGATTAGGCCTCAGCTGGAGTATTGTGTCCAGGGCTGAGCACCATATTTCAGGAAAGATGTGAACAAATTGGGGAAAAAAAAGTCCAGAGGAGAGAATATAAAGCCTCTAGAAAACCTGACTTATGAGAAAATACTGATAGAATTGTGTTTGTTTAGATGGGAAAAGAGAAGAGAGAGAGGGGACTTGATAACAGCTTTCACGTGCCAAAAAGGTTGTTACAAGGAGGAGGGAGAATAATTATTCTCCTTAACCTCTGATGATAGAAGCAGTGGGTTTAATTTGCATCAAGGGAAATTTAGGTTGGATATTAGGAAAAAACTGGAATGAATTCCCTAGAGAGGTTGTGGAATTTCCATCATTGGTGTTTTTTTAAGCACAGGTAAGACCACGGCTACTCAACTTTGGAAGCCCCGGGGGCCACAATGATACTCACAGCACATGTTGTGGGCCACAACTCAAGTGTGGTTGCATATACATGCAAAGATATATGCAAATATATGCAAATAGCTTCTTTCACACTGACAGGCATGAATACAAAGATTAAGGCAAGACTACACAACACTCAGGCCCCATTTAAGTCAGTTCTGCTGATATTAATAAAATGCAATATTTACCCAATTTCCACCCATATGACAGCACTTTTAATAAGCAATGGCAGTCCGGGAATTTAACTACTAAAACACGTATCAACGTTGTTTTGGCTCCCACCCGCGGGCCTCAAACAAATGGGTCACGGGCTGCATGTTGAGTAGTACCTAGATGGTGCTTGGTCCTGACATGAGTTCAGGGCACTGAACTTGATGTCCTCTCGAGATTCATTCCAGTTCTATGATTTTATGATTCCATAATAGGAATGATCTGTGGTCCAGAGTAATCTTGTAAAGTGCAGTGACTCAGACTGGGTAACTCAAATTGCCCTTTCTATCTCTGCTATCTGTTTACCATATTCTACCATCAATCTGCGTGAAGGATTTTCATTGATGCCAGTAGGTATTCTACACATATCCTATGAGGAGAATATGATCTGGTGATTCTAAGATGTAGCCATTTTTTGCAAATTATATCTTAAGTGTGTCACTGTCTTACATCTTGATCTTACATTCATGCTCTTGTTTTACTTGTAAAATTAGAACTGGTATCTTCTTTTTAGTACCAAAAGGTGCAATTCCTTATATATACATATTGGAATAATTCTTAAAAGACTTTACATTATGTAGTTTAGTGATCGCTCAGGAATCACGTTTAAAAGATTTTGGTTTTTCTTTGCTACATTATAAAAAAGGTGCTAACATATGTTAAATCCCTTCTCTATCAACAAATTTGTATTGGATATTGAGTTTCTTCTTACACATGATTTACAATAGCATCAATATAAACAACTGTCAACAGCAGTTTATAATGAAAACAAAAACAGTAATTTAGCAATTGAGTCTGCATTGTTTTTTTAATGCCCTTTGATTAGATACTTATTCATTTCATGCTTTAACAGTTTGAAGTTTGCTTCTTTGTTGTAGAGGTCTGAAGTTTTCTTTAGGTGTCTAACCAGTTATTTGAATTGCAGTTGGAGTAGTAGCTTTCTAAACACGCTTAATGCAATCTGACTTATTAAAGAAGAAAAGAATTAGTCTAACATCTGGTTTAAAACAACATGTGAAAAAAGCAAAGCCAGCACTTTGATCCTCACACCTACACTTGGGAATACAAAACTACTTTAGGTAGTTTTTTCAGACTGGTATTTCCTTGTTTTACTGACTGCATTCTTTTTCAGTTCAGATTTCCCCATCCTGTGAATGTATGTGAATAAAGAGTGGGAAATTCAGGTCAAACCAATGCATTTGTGAATTGGACCTTTTATATACGTGCATCCTCTTTTATGAGAATAGTGCTGTGTTAATGGTTCAATAATTAAAGGAGTTTGCATTTTAAAGACTTCAGCTTTTAATTGGGTGAATAGTAATCACAGACTACTTCAGTTCTGTTGTGATATGCAAAAACACTGATGTCAGCTACATTTGTGTTCAGGTATCAGTCTCTTTGCTTAATGAAAAATAACATTCTACAATTGTTTCAATTAGATACGAGTCAGCCTTCAGAGCATAGTGTTTATTTCATTTCTGTAAATGAAGAAATTCTGTTGCTCACTTAACATCTTCCAATGTTCCTGGCTAGATTTCTCACTCACACCTGGGATATGTGCAATGTTTACATATGCAGTTTTCTTTCCCACTGAATCATGTTCACATTTGCAGCAAAAGGAAAACAGTTCCGTTGATAGGATCACCTTTGGTTAAGTGATTCTTCTGCCTCGGAAAACGGTGTCACACTGTTTGTGGTATTCACCACCACTTCCACTGATCGCATGAAATGTAAAGTAAATGGGAGTTCTTCATTAGCAGAATCTGATTTGCACAAGTGCATAACATCGGAGGGAGGGGTTATTTTATCCTCCGGCCGCTGGTACCCAGGCAGAGAAAGAATTTCACCTAAGTACAAAGAATGAGCCCCCCAAATAGCTGTTGTTGTCTCTGGAAAGGGGTAGGCTGGCATTTCCTTAAAGTAAGGCTGTTTCATAACTGTCTTCCCCATTAACTGTATCAAATGTTACCATTGCTGCCCACTCGATTTCAGCCTCTAGCTTGTTTAAGGGGTGGAGGGGGGAGGTTGAATTGTCAGAGAGGATGCAAGGGGGCGGCTTTGTGTGTGTCTGTGTTTTCTCTCCTTTGCAAAATGTTACGCTCGGTGTGGGGTGCCCCCTTTGTGGCTGGCTAGAGATGTCGAATGGCCGCAGAGGACACCCGAAGCCCCAGCAATACCTGGGCAGGTGGCTTCACTTGTAGCTACCCCCCACCCCCAGCCCCTAGGACTTTGCAGCACGGGCAGGTAGGAGGGAAGCCGGCATGACGCTGCCTGCCACACTCCTCGTTGCCTCGAAACTCGGCTCCGGAGCGGCACAGTTAAGGAATCGCTGCCTTTGTTGTGGTACCCTGAGCGCCGCTTGCTACATCCTCTTGCTCTGCCAGGGGGGCATCGCTTAGGGGCAGGTGCGAGCTCGATACTGGGAC
>JANRFK010001158.1:9697401-9741193 GCA_030068395.1 Apalone spinifera
GGGGGGCATGGTCCGGGCGCTGCAGACGAGCCGCGGGGGTCGGGGAGCCGGGGCAGGCTTGGGAAAGCGACAGCACGTGGTGATCGGATCTGCCCGCTGCATCCCCTCCCCCCCATACCCCTTTCCACCCCTAGCGCCCTCCCAGCTCCCTGCCCTTCCTCTTCTTCCCATCCCCTCTCCCTTCCCCCGCTGCCTCTGCCCTGCACCCGCCTCCCCCCATCTCCCGCACGTCCTGCTGCCCTCCTGTCTGCCTCCCCTTGGCCCTCCCCTGCCAGGTCGCTCCCCTCCTCCCGCTCTTCTTGCAGCTGGCTCCTGCTTCCCCTTTTAACTCCCTGGCGTGCCAGCTCCCTTCCTTCCCACCGTGGGGATCCGCTCTGGGCCCTGGAAAACAGCCCCGCTCGCCCCTCACTCCGGGGAATACCAGGGGCGCCCGCTCTCCCATGAAAAATGGCAGCTAAACATGGCCTGGCTGTGGGAGAGGGGCTCTTGCAAGCCACCTTCCTGGGAGCGATCGGGGCGGATTAGATCAGTTGCTTCCAGAAAAGTTGCTCTCGGGTCGGGGTGATGTCCCCGGGGTGAATTAGGGCTTTGTTTTGCGCTGCCGGTCTGGGTATTCTTACTGGGAATGGGGCAGCTTGGTCCTTCCTCGGCCACATTCCTCCATCATTAACCGAGCATCAGGATTTATGGACAGTGCATTGGCTCTCCGTGACCGCTTCAGAGTGCATCGCTTCCAACAGGTTTAGCAAGCACAGTCGTGATATTTCTGTCTCCGGTCGGCTACTAGATGAATTTCCCTCTCTGGACAGTGATAGTGATCTAGGTAGATACAGGATCGCATTGTACCCAAGGCTCTGCTCTTTCTGCCCACAGCTTTGTTTTGTACAGTGTATGACCTCAGCCCATTCGTGTGCAGCATCAAAGTGTATTTAACGTCCTTTACATGGCGGGCCACATAAGTACAGTAACAGAATTGTGGATACTTCACAGGAGAAGAACGGAAACCTGCTTGGCTTATTTTACTTGGTTAGTTATGCATTTTGGTCAGGCTGATATGATATATAGCCCCTCATATATATGTGTGTGTCTGCACACGTTCACATTCTGTATCTGAAATTATTTGGTGGGGTTATTAAATAAAACCTTTCATTTTACTTTACATGTCATGGTTGTAGTTTCTCTATACTACTGGCCAGGTACAGTAGCTTAGTAGAGTACAATATGAACCCAAATGACTTTTTTGGAATAATGACAACTGAAAAAAATATTTTCTTTTCTTTTTTCCCCTTTCTTCCTTAGTTTTTCCATCCTTCTTCGGGAGCATGAGACTGTTTGCTGATCACAAGAAGATGTGGCTGTGGCTCGTATTGGTGTTGTCAACCCCGGTTTCTCCTACCAATGTAGATCCTGACTTCTCGGTGGAGATTTGCAACGTTTGCTCTTGTGTGTCAGTTGAGAATGTACTGTACGTCAATTGCGAGAAGGTGGCAGTCTACCGACCAAATCAGCTCAAACCACCTTGGTCCAACTTTTACCATCTCAATTTTCAAAACAACCTGCTAATTATTCTCTATCCAAATACCTTTCTGAATTTTACATATGCCGTGTCCCTGCAACTGGGGAACAATAAATTGCAGAACATTGAGGGAGGAGCATTTCTGGGGCTCAGTGCATTAAAACAGTTGCACTTGAACAACAATGAATTAAAGATCCTCCGCGCTGACACTTTCCTTGGCATAGAGAACTTGGAGTATCTCCAAGCTGACTACAATTTAATCAAGTATATTGAACGGGGAGCCTTCAATAAGCTCCACAAGCTGAAAGTCCTCATCCTTAATGACAATCTGATTTCATTCCTGCCCGATAATATTTTTCGATTCGCTTCTCTAACCCATCTGGATATACGAGGGAATCGAATACAGAAGCTTCCCTACATTGGAGTTCTGGAACACATTGGGCGAGTCGTCGAACTGCAGCTGGAAGATAACCCTTGGAATTGCACTTGTGATTTGTTGCCTTTGAAAGCTTGGTTGGAAAATATGCCCTATAACATTTATATCGGAGAAGCGATCTGTGAAACACCCAGCGATTTGTATGGAAGGCTTTTGAAGGAAACCAATAAACAAGAGTTATGCTCCATGGGGACTGGGAGTGATTTTGATGTGCGCATTCTGCCTCCATCCCAGCTGGAGTCTGGTTATAGTACTCCTAATGGCCACACAACACAGACGTCAATGCACAGACTAGTGACCAAGCCTCCCAAAACTACCAATCCTTCCAAGATCTCGGGGATAGTCGCAGGGAAAGCACTATCGAATCGCAATCTCAGTCAAATTGTGTCTTACCAGACCAGGGTACCTCCTTTATCTCCTTGCCCAAACCCATGTGTCTGCAAAACTCATCCTTCTGATTTGGGATTAAGTGTAAACTGCCAAGAAAGAAATATAGAATCATTGGCCGAACTGGTACCAAAACCTTTAAATGCCAAGAAACTGCATGTAAATGGCAATTATATTAAGGATGTGGACACCTCAGATTTTGTTGACTTTGAAGGGCTGGATTTACTTCATTTAGGCAGCAATCAGATTGCAATAATCAAAGGGGCAGTTTTCCGCAACCTTACAAACTTACGGAGATTGTATCTTAATGGCAATCAGATAGAGCGGCTGAGTCCAGAAATGTTTGCTGGCCTCCACAATTTGCAATATCTGTATTTGGAATACAATGTTATCAAAGAAATTTTAGCAGGCACCTTTGACTTCATGCCAAATTTGCAGCTGCTCTACTTGAACAACAATCTTCTTAGAAGTCTGCCAGCTTATGTTTTTGCCGGGGCTCCACTGGCTAGACTGAATCTGAGGAACAATCATTTCATGTATTTACCTGTAAGTGGCGTTCTTGATCAGCTCAGATCTCTTACACAAATTGATTTGGAAGGTAATCCATGGGACTGCACGTGTGATTTAGTTGCTTTAAAGCTATGGCTGGAAAAACTAAATGAAGGTATTGTGGTGAAGGAGTTAAAATGTGAAACACCTGTTCAGTTTGCTAACATTGAACTGAAGTCTCTCAAAAATGAGATCTTATGCCCTAAACTTCTAAACAAGCCATCTGCTCTGTTCACTAGCCCTGCGCCTGCTGTCACTTTTACAACACCGCTGGGTCCAATTCGAAGTCCTCCTGGTGGCCCAGTTCCATTGTCCATCCTAATCTTAAGCATACTCGTTGTGCTTATTTTAACAGTGTTTGTGGCTTTTTGCCTTCTTGTCTTTGTGCTTCGGCGCAACAAGAAACCAACGGCAAAACACGAGGGAATTGGGAACCAAGAGTGCAGTTCCATGCAACTGCAGCTAAGAAAGCATGATCACAAATCAAACAGAAAGGATGGACTAGGAGCAGAGCCCTTCATTCCTCAAACCATTGAGCAGATGAGCAAAAGTCACACTTGTGGCTTAAAAGAATCCGAAACAGGCTTCACATTTGCTGATCCACAAGGGCAAAAAGTCATTCTGAGAAATATTACCGACAAGGAAAAGGATTTATTGCATGTGGATCCCAGAAAAAGACTTAGTACAATTGATGAACTGGATGAGTTGTTTCCTGGGAGGGATTCCAATGTATTTATTCAGAATTTTCTTGAAAGTAAAAAAGAATACAACAGCATAGGGGTCAGTGGCTTTGAAATACGCTATCCAGAGAAACAACAAGACAAAAAAATCAAGAAGTCATTAATAGGCGGTAATCATAGTAAAATTGTGGTAGAGCAAAGAAAGAGTGAATATTTTGAACTAAAAGCTAAACTTCAAGGTTCACCTGACTACCTACAAGTCCTTGAAGAGCAAACAGCTTTGAATAAAATATAGGTCATGCAATCTTATTTCTTACAGAGGACATTTCTTTAATGATGAAAGTGCCTTTTGTTGACTTTTAACTTCCGAATACTATATCATATAGGTAGGCATAGAGGCAGGTATATCCAAGGGTATCTATCTGTAGCTGCATATGGTTTGTCAAGTAGAGGAGAATTTCCTTTATAGATTTTACTACATAAAGCTGATACTCACTGGAATCCTGTAGGGATACTGCAAACTCTATTGCCAAAGGGATGCTTTAGACACATATTACACTGAATTTAACCTCAAGAGGCATATATGTTTTGTACCTTAAATGCAAAACCTTCGTCTCCTTGTGATTTGTTAGAACAAACACAAGAAAACTGGTACCAGTGTTTGTACCTTTGCTGGGTAATTCATCTTGCACGTGGATTAAGTTGGTGGAACTGGAGTAATCCTTTGATTTGTGGTGGTGTAATGGCACTGTTTAAAGATTATCTGAAAAGTAAAAAGCATGCAAAGAGAGAACATTCAATAGTATGTGTAAATTGGTTACATTTATGGCCTGCATCTTGAAATCACTGGATTTATAATGTTAAAATTGTGCAAATATTTGTTTAAAATATACCATACATAACATACCTATAAAATAAATCTGACCACTTGAAATATACCTGTCTATACATAAAATTAAAAAAAAGAAAAGAAAAAAAGTGCAACCTGACTTCTGCAGCATTTGTAGTGACATGAAGAAAATACTTGATGTTAATGCAGAATCTTATGTAAGACTCAAATCCAATTAAGACTAGAGTTCCTTCTCAGTTATGTGACACTTCTACAACCCCAAAAGGTTGACCAAACTTTGCAAAGTGCTTACTGTGTGAGCGTAGCAGAAATTATTTTTGTAAGATCATTCATATTTATGAAATACTTTGTATACTAAATAGGAAAATATGTACTCCTTAATATGTATTTAATATGCCTGACTTGTTTTCCTGATCACAATGCATTAATCATTCAATATAAATTAAAAACAGAACAATATACCAAACAAAAACTGGTGAGAAATTGTATAGCATTATTTGGGATCCTGTGATCAGGTATAATAATAATAATAAAAATGTTCTGTATAATTCTTGTGAAATTAGTATATTATCTTATTTCAGATTTGTTACCAATGGTGCATTTTAAAATAGTTTCATTAGTTTTTTTAGTATTGTGTCGAACGCAATTAATTGTCATCAACTGTCTTGTTTTTCAGGGGTCTGCAGCTTAACCTAAATAGTTTTCACTACAAGTATTTTCAGGCATTAATTAATAAGGGTAAATGTTTAATTGTATATGCATCAATTCTCTGTTCCTGTTATCTTTCTGACTGCTGTCAGTCAGATAATGAACCAGAGCAGTAAACCATATGGCAATCATGTGTCTATCAAAGTCATATTGTCAGATGGATTTAGTGGTCTCGGTTCAATTCAGAGTATTTTGTAGTCCACCTCTATAAAGCTTTCGTGAAAGCTGAATCTCAGTTGTGAAAGCTGAATCTCAGTTGATAGCAACTAATGGTCAAGATGGAAAATGCCCCCTTTTTCTCATGGGGGGATGGTAACTTAAGATCAGAGTAGGCATGTGTTGGTAAAGCATCATACAGAAAATCGACACCACACATCTGATCCAAAGCCCATTCAAGATAATAGGGGGTTCTCCACTCATATCAATGGACTTTGTATTAGGACCTTAACCTGTCTTGCTGCCATAAATTATGATTCCCCCTCTCCTTTTAAAATCAATACATAAGTCAATCAAGTTGCAATAGAAAATAAACGTTAATGTTTTCATGAATTCCAAGTGGCAGCTATTACAACAAAGCCTGATAGCACCACGGTGGTTAAGGCTGTGTCAGCATTTTCCAGTCTAACCCTCTAATTTCAGGATTTTATAACACTGCTGTAAAATTTTATTCTGGGATGATCCTTGGCATAATGCCTGGAATATTTTTTTAACAAAGTTTTTTAAAAGCATCAGCGCTTCTTTATTTTAAAGAGAGAGAGAGAGAGAGACAGTGAGAGACATTTTTCTACTTGCAATTTCAAATTTTTTTCCCCTAATTTCTTCATGGTACTAAATGTATGAGGGACATTAGATTTATATATATATATATATATATATATATATAAATGAACAATAGAGTGGTTCATCTTTGAAAAAAAGCTGCTATTACACTTACACACTAATTTATTTCATTCAAAGTGTCAGAAGGATTTTCTGGATATGGTTACTATGCATGCATATGGTCCTGGCCTAAAAGATTCCTAGTTGCTTGTTGACCCCATCACTGCACAGGCTCTGAGGAAAATGTTTTAGTTTATTGTATCAGGGGCCTTTGGATGAAAGAATCTTAAAGATGCACTGAAAGCTAGAACATAAAGGCAACATCAGCAATCTGAGGACAGTGGGTTGCTGCCTTCTACTCAGTGCTGCACAATTTGGTGGAGGTCTCACAGGACCCTGAGATTTGCCGAGGCAGAAAGCATTTGACACACACTTCAAGTCTCATCAGAACGTATGTCTCATTTCCTTCTATTGAGAGATGTGCATTAAAAAGAATACACAAATATTGCATGAATAACTGCAACATTGTGAACGTTGTTAAGGGTGACATGTTTGTGGCTGATATTGATCAGGGTTAACAGAACAACAGTTAAGGTTGATATTCCTCCCTCAACTACATTATAAGTCATCTGTCAGGGGAAATGGACCATTTAAGAGAAGAATTTTCCATTATACTTGCATTAGGTAGTTCTGGTAGGTCCCCCTTCAGCAAAACATTTTATCTTTAATCAGGTGCAATGAGAGTACTTGTGAGTTTAGAAGTAAGTACGTGTTTAAGTCTGTTGTTGGATCAGGGCCTAAATGCATGGTACCTTGGGCATTGATTTAAATGGGAGCAGGGGAAGGAGTATTGTTGTGTATGTTACATAGTTCACACCTGCTGTAGAACCCTTATACCTTGGTGATCACTTTCTCCCATGAGTTGCCTGACTGAATTCAGCAGGGTCACTGGAATGCATACATGCTTACCTGTGCTCGGGGTCACTCAATCTGGACTTTATTTTCTCTCAGTAGTGTTTTACAACATGGTGCAATAGCTAGGCATAGCTGTGTGAGTAAAAAAAAATAATCAGGGGTGGTCAACTCACTATGTGTCCTTGATGATGTTGGTTTAAATTGCAACCTGAATGTTAGCTGACTTCTCCAACATTTAAGGACAGTGTATGTTCCAGGGTAACAATTTAGTGGAATGTTCACTCAAATCTAATGCTAGTTTATCCAGGAAAGGCACTTTTCCACTGTGGCTAAACAAACCAGCCCGTCTTTGCATTATATTGATTTGAGTGGCCATGTTTTTAAAGTAGCTGCCATGACATTCAGGCAGCACTAAAGCAGTGAAGGTGTTAACGTAATTTACAGTGTTCAGTGTATTATAAATCAAGTTTACATTTTTAATGAAATCAATAAAGTGTAATCATTTATTTGAAAGAGAAATTTTTGTGTAATTTTATCAAAACGTAGGCATTGTAATGAAGGAAGTTGAGTCCAGACACCAACTGACATTTTACATTTAGTTTTCCAGACTGAGAGTAAATAAATCTGAAAGATAATCCAAAAGATAATTTTTGAAGCCATAAGAATGGTGTACATTATAAAAGGCATGGCCTTGTGAATAATGTTAACAAATGTTTGAGTAAACAAACACGTCTAGAAAATGATGGTGGTATAATAGCTATAATATTTTTGCATGATTTGTACATTGCTATTGTATGAAATGAGCGCAGTAGGATTTTTTAAAAAAAATTTGTTTTATTTAATTTTATTTTGCATCCAAAGAGTTGGGAAGGAAATATGACAAGAATGTATTTATAATCACTCTATTTTGAAATAAAGCAAAGAAAACAAAATGTATTGTTTTTACCCTGCTTTGATCATTACTATTTTTAGATTAGTTTATAATACAAAATAGAGTTCAGTTATAATATCCAGTATAATGTAAAATTCAGAAAAAAATGTTTCAGTGACCTTTGTTTGCTTTCAACAACATCAAGATATTAGAGAGAATTTATTTAAAAGATTTGTATTGAAATATGAATAAAATTGTTTGGTACAATCATATTTCTGAAACTACACTTTGTTAAATGCCTAACATTTGAGTTTGTTTTCAGAAGAGAGAAACTCCAAACTAGTTAGACATTTTATATTGATTAATATTTGGGCAAATATTTTAAAATATTTATCTCCCTATCCAATGTTTAGATTAAATCTGCTTTCCTTACTTATCCAAATAGTCTCAACTGAAGTCAAATGGGACTGTTTGCATGAGTAACATGAGCCCAAAATAGCTGCTAGTCAGTTTCTGGTGTCTTCCACATTGAAATGCCTGGAAGAACAATCATACAATGTCAAGGGCATTTGTCTTGACCTTGATCCCTTTCATTAATCAGTTTGTATAAGACAATTTTGCAAAGGATCAAAATTAATTTATGTTTAATTAATTCCATCCACTGGCCTTTCCTGAATCTTAGAAGCATTTGTAGATGAAAATCAAGACAAGACCCTCAGTTAGTTTAGGCTCCAAATTTAGATTTTGTATTAAAAATGTTTTGCAAATCTTAATAAAAATCTTCATGTAAAACTAGATTAAATATTCCCCTGCAGTCCTCGATTAAACATACAGCAAGGAAGTCATGTAAGGAAATCAAAGAGTGATACAGACTAAGAAATTAGGATTTAATGCTGATTTTTTTTCCATTGTGCAACAGCAGTGAAACTTAAAGAGTAAACCAAAAGCATATGGGTGAAAACTTTAGGCCTAGTCATGCAGTCAATAGGCATTCCTTCTGAATAAAAAACCTGAAGCATAAACCCTAAAGTAATTTTTGAAAATTATTTCATTTGCAGTTTTGATGGTGTTGTTATAATACTGATACATACAGTTGCTTTCTAAAAATAGAGGCTTGTTAAGTTGATGGTGTGCCCTTTGTATATCTTGCATTGGCAGTACTGAATTTTTAACCTCAATATAGATTTACTAAACACATTTTGCAGTGACAGATACTGTACTGAAAAATAAAATTATAAAAACAACTTTCAGGGATAAAATCTTCTCACAGATACACTAGTGTGAATGTGAAGTATCTCCATTGACTTTACTAGAGTTTACCTTGATAAGTATGAAAACAGAAATCAGTTCTGTAATTGTAAGGGCAGGATTCAGCTCCCATGAAGTAAGTGGGGAGTTTGGTCATCGCTTTTAACTGGAACATGTTCAGTCCCTATAAGAAAGACAGCATGATCTTGATTCTGCTGCCATTAAATCAGTGGCAAAGCTAAAATTAAGTTCAGTAAGGTCTGGTCTACACTATATGGGAAGGTCGAAGTAAGATACACAACTCGAGCTACATATGTATCTTATATTGCATTTCCACGCCATCCACACAGAAGGAGGCCAACGGGAGCAAACACTCCCATCGACTTCCCTTCCTCCTTGTGAGGAACAGTAATATCAGCACAGAGAGAGCACCAAGAGGCTTTGAGTTCAATCTAGCAGGTCTATGCTATACCCACCAACTCAAACCCCAGAAGATCGATTGGGGCAGCGTCGATCTTCTGTGTAGTGTACACGTCTTAAGGGCAATATTGAATCTAATATGGGCTTGATCCCATGCCTGTCGAAGGCGGTGACAAAACTCCCATTGATTTACATGCTGCGAGACATTGTGTAATAATGTGGATGACCAAACAGGTTAGTTTGCTGGGTTTAATCCCTACATTTAATATTTATAATTATGCCTTTCCTATCATAACATATTTCCCAGGATATCTACACTACCAACATGTAGTTGAAGAGTAATAGATATTTAATAATAATACAACCCCAAACACTTAAAATATTCAAATGCTGAACCTGGAGTTGATAAAAATATTGTGGATACCAGTAACCCTTTGATCATAACTGCGCTCCTCCTGAGCTAAATAAGGGCCTTATGAAAATATCTTTACTTTAATAGTGATTTTTTCATAGTGATTAATAATATTTAACTCTGTTTTCAGTATTGGCTGAAAGCAGTGCATTTTGAGTAGTTTGCTATCTATGAAAATATCAATTCTTACTCACGAATGCCAGTGCTCTATTCTATTGATTTTACAATCAGTTTATATAAAGTGTGTAGGAAGTTAATACTGAATAATTTCTCCAAGCCACGAACATATATAGGGCAAGGACAAAGAGACTCATTTTTTTGTTTGAGACCCAATTTATATTGACTATGAATAGTTCAAATATAAATAGGCCAGTTCCTCAGCTTGTATAAATCAGCTTCAAGGGGCCGCTACAGTTCACACTTTCTGAGCAGCTGGCCTGAAGGTCCCTGTTTAGCTAGCAACAAAGAGTGACTGAAATGGAGCTTTGTCTGCCTCTTGCACACATACCAAAACAAATAATTCCAAAGGGCTGTCCAAAAGCATTTCATGGCATCACTAAATCGTATGAGTTGTCCAGAAATATGTGTCGTCCTATTTGTCAGGGTACCCTTCCCCTAAACCACCTCCATTTTTATCAAGCATCTATTCCAATTCTGTGCCATTCAGTGTTTGTCTAGATCAGTGATGTCCCATTGGGGTTCTATGCATGGCCCACAAAACAATTTGTTTACCATTGCCCATGCACAGGATTGCCAGACTCTGCTGGTTTTTGTCCACATAGTTCTTTTCCCCCCGCCCTCACTGGTATTACAAAAGACGCATGCACAAAAGCCAGGGTATATGGGATGAGGTGTGTGCTGACTGATTGGGTGTAGCAGCGGTAACAAGGTTGTGTACAAAGTGCTGCTGGGGTTCAATTGGCACACCCTGCAAATTCTAGGTACACAAGTGCAGTTAGCAAAACTACCCTATTCCAGGAGACCATCTTGTTTACAATAATCTTGCAGCCCACTGAGATGAAGGAGGACCATTCATACAGCCCACTCACTAGCCTAGGATGCCTTTCACTGGTCTAGACAATTTCTAAAGAGCCACTGGCTTGGGTTTCACCCATAATCAATTTGAAAAAATAATGGAAGTTGTAGTGAACTTGCTTCTGGATAGTTACAGAGGCTTATCAGATGATGGATGATGCAAAAATTGGCAAAAACAACCTATGAAAAGGAGCTGGTATTAACTTCCCCCTATGGGAATATTCATGTTCAGTCTGTGAAGTCCAAACATTCTTAAGTTCGTGATTTCTTGGGACTATAAGTGGTAGACAGAGCTAGCTCCACAGATCAACTGTCAGGCTACGTCTAGACTACAAGCCTCTTTTGAAAGAGGTTTTTTTGAAAGATACTTTCGAAAAAGCCTCTTTCGAAAAAGAGAGTCTAGACTACAACCAGTACTTTCGAAAAAGCAAGCCGCTTTTTCAAAAGAGAGCACCCAGACAGTCTGGATGCTCTCTTTCGAAAAAGCACAGTTTGCATTACATAGCACCTTTTTTTGAAAGAGCACTTTCGAAAAAAGGCGTTCTTCCTCATAAAATGAGGTCGAACAAACTGCCGTGTTCTTTCGATTTACTTTCGAAAGAACACGGCAGCAGTCTAGATGCAGGTGACGTTTTTTCAAAAAAAGGACACTTTTTTCGAAAAAACCCTGTAGTCCGGACAAACCCTTACTCTGCCTCTAACATCCATAGATGCAGAAAGTAATTTATTTGGAAGGGGATTTGTATTGTGGAGTGAGAAGAAGTGATCTAGCCCTTTGAGACCAACCAATCAAACTGGGGGTTAAATCATATCCATATGGATCTATTTGTAGGCCTTACACCTTGGTTTGGTGCCATTTGAAGGTCAGGAGTGCTGGGCAAATGTTATATTAATATTGCCTTTCTGCATCATATTCATTTTATTTGCATGTGGGTACCTGGATGGTTTCAGGTCCAATGTTTGTTTGCCAAAATAGCAGAGAGAATGTATTTTTCAGGTGTTTTCCCACTCAGCTTTGGACATGATCTGAAGCCTTATAAATATATCTCAATAGGGAGAGTGACAAAGTGCAACACTTTCTGACAGATTTTGCAGATCACTCATTGCGAGAAACTGCAGGAAACAATGTATTGTACAGCAGATTTCCTTGCTTCCTGGCAGGATTTCATAGATTGTGAGTCCCTATCTGCTTGGTATTTTTTCTTGCCTATTGTATACAATCCTTAGGTTGCTGGTGGTTATTTTGCAGTTTGTACACAAAAATAATTTTGGAGAAAAACAATTCCAGCCCTTCCCCCCTCAAAAAAAAATAAAAAAAAAATCTAAACCCTCATCTATAATGGTCTTTAAATAAAAACAAAATATTTCGGATTTACCTTTTCCAATATGTATATAGAAAAATACAGAGGGTCGAGGAATGGCTGAACTAGTGGATAATTACCTATATTTCGAGTATTTTGTTAACAGAGAGAAAAACTGGTAGTTGATTGTCCTTATAGATTTATGTTTTTTTCATTTCATGGGCTAAATTCTGCCCTTTGTTGCAGAATTTATAAATCAGTAGGATTGCACATGTGCAATTGTGGGTGGTCTTAATTTGCATATGTAAGTCTTCTTAACTTCCTCATTTTGCCCTGAAATTCCATAGGAAATGCTGCACATTCTCATCTTCCATTGACGTCAGTGGGAGTTGAGAACATTTAGCACCCCCTCAGGATTGGTTTCTTGAGTCTGATCCTGCAGCTGCGGGGAGAAGTATCTATGAAATCTGTGGGATTGCTTGTGTGAGTAAAAACTATCCCTACCCCAGTAGAGATTTTTTTCAGGATCAGGCCCACTGTAAAGGTGTATACTATCCCTTTAATGGCCAGGCTGGAGCCAAGAATCAAGGCAGCCTGATGTAATCAATGAAGCCGCATCGCACCCCAGTGCCTTGCTACTTGAAGGACTAGATGATGTTCAAGTATAATGAATTCTCTCAGGCTCCAGTAGATTAACCAGACCAGACTCAGAGATTTTGTTTCGTGGCCTTTAAATGGAGGAATGCTGAATCCAGGTGCCACGGTGAGGGGTTTATAAACTTTTTTGTTACAATTGCTTCTTCCCTGAGAACTATTGCTAGTTTGTTGTGGCTTCTCATCAGGGATCTTTTGAAAGTGGACATATTGATGCCCCAATATGGGGAAATCAAGGTGGGTCACATTTGCAAGGCCACACTAGACTGCAAAGGGTTGGAGTGGATGGCATGTACCTTTTACACCTAAATAACTGGAAATAATCATTTTAAATACTGACTGGTGCATGGATTCCTTCATAATTTTTTTGCTTACTCCACTGCTTGTTGCCTTGGATTGTGGCAGGCTAGCAATATAAGGGCTTGTTTTTGCAGGTTTCCTTCTCACCGACATTTCTAATATGACGACTGTCAGCTACCACCTTTGACCTTTTGCGGTGGCAATGGAGTTGGAAGACTTCCACTCTCCTTTGGAAACCAGTCCACCTGGTAATGGTTTCTGATGTTTCTCTTTTTCTTCTGCTTCCTGGTTTGCCTGCGATCTCATCTGATCATATGGGGGCTGGAATTGGGATGCAACTGGCGAGCAATGTATGCTGAGAAAGAGGTTATTTTCTTCTACAGGTTCTCAAGCAACTGGGATCTTCTTTGACATTAATCAGTCTTATCACCCAATTGTTTGCAGTTCTGGTTATCATGCTATTTTTTTAACAGAGGCAGTCATTATTCTCTTGGGAATAGTCCTAGTGAAGTCAGTCGGACTGCATGCTGTGGAGAGGGCTACAGTACGGAGCCCAAGAGTAAGCAGTATGGAGCCAATAGATAATCTCTCCACACGCATGAAGCCTTAGAAAGTAGATCAAGAGCAGCATCTTCATGAGTAATTTATATTTCAAGACCTCTTTTGATTTTGATGAAATTGTCCTGTACATCAAAAGAAAATAGTGTGCAGAGAGTGGTTTGAATGAGCCGGTATTATGAGGAAAGTCCTTACCCTGTGGGCTTTATGCAGGCAAACCTTCCATTTAAGCTAGAGGAGCTTTGCCTCTTAGGCAGACTCCCCAAGATCACATGAGTTTGGAGTGGCTGGAGTTGCAGTAACGTTACATAGGGTGTCATTAGTATGCTTTTTTTGGCATCCCCAGGAGAGTTGCATGGTCGACCAGGAAGTCAAGAGTTCTAATCCCAAGCGCTCACATGTGTGTTTTCTGATATTTGGGCAAGACATTTAAACACTCCTCCTCAACATGTCTATCTGAATCCGTGGCTAGTAGTGAGGCTTACACATGAGAAAGGACACTTGGGAGGATTCCTCTGGGTTTATAATGCACTTTCAAGGTGAAAACAGTAAATAAAGGATAAATATTATCAGCATACAGAACATTTAATAGAGCAATACCAGAGACTGCTGGTGCAGGACCGTGGCAGAAACCATTCAGCAGGTCTTCAGGGTTGGCATCTTCTGCCTCTTCATTTTCCACAGTCCATCCACCTGTGGTATATACTCATGGGAACAACCTGCCCCCCTAGATTCAAACCCGATATAGATAAGGTTTTCTTGTTGTATTGACTAGCTTTGGTTTTCTGCGGTGCAGCTGTTATCAGTCCTGGTGCTTGCAAGAGATAATGATTTGCTTCTTCTGTTGCAAAGCTTAGTTTATACGAATGGGCAGACTGAATTGTATGAAAGACTCTGAATGATTCTGTGAGCTATTTATTGTCCATTCTGCAATATCATGGACAAAGTGAAAATGTCCATCTTTGGGAGGGTCATGTGCAGACATATAGAGACATGTTTTGATCCCAAATCCTGATTAACTGATGCCTGGATAATATGCAATTGCAGTGTTTCCTATTCTCTGTAGTAGAAGGCATTACATGCGTTTATCTGGCTGATACATTTTTTTTTTCTGAGACGTAATGCTGTGATTCTCAGTAATACATTTAGGGAGAGCGCTTTGGCTTTTTTCACCCTTAATGTAGCAGTGATTTCTTTTTATATTTCTAGCCCATAAAGAAGAAAGAACAATTCTGTGCAGGAAAAAAAAATCCACTTTGTACAACGTACTGAAGATGGCACTGTAGTAACAACTTCACACTGTAAAGGATAAGATATGCCCATGTTTGTTGCTGGGATTTATGGCTTGTAATTTATTTATTTAGCTCAGCAAATATAATACCAAAGGTCAGTTTAATGTAGCAGTACCTGACATTGCTACTATAATTAAAACTGCATCCGTGTTTCCCTTATTTAGGCCTATTTGCAAGGGGACTACAACACAGCTATAAATATGGGGATGGACTTATAGCTGATCATACGATATCTTATTTGGCAGGTTTTTTTAATCTGTTTTTCCCCTCAGACTCTTATCCTACATTGAGATTTGCAGGTGTAGGAGAGTACCACCATAAAGCCCTATAGACATATCAGTGGATCCATGCATTGATGCAGGAGATCCACACGTGCACATCTGATTATAAGAGCTGGACCTAACAATATTACCATAATTGTGTCAATTCTACAAAACACTTAGAATGTAGCTAGTTTGGGTTTCTAGTTTCATTCATATAAACAGATTAAAAAGTTTCAGTTTAAAAAAACGAATGGGAGAAGTTCTTAGAATCCATAATTTGGTGAAATGGCATTTGGGGCTTGAGAGGGAAATATAAGCTGATACTAAACTAATGAGACCTGGATAGGGCCATAGGCCAAACACTGAAATCTTTAGTCATTTCTATACAATCCCTTAGTCAACATTCTCACTCAGGTCAGGTGGGACTTTTGCTTGGGTTAGGACTGTGTGAACACTGAGTAATTGGACCCATGTGCAGTAATTATTTTCCACAGCTACTTCCCTTGCACATCTCCAAGCATAGTTATCTATTTAATGGGGACCTGTTTTCTTGTGGGGCCGAATCCCCCTTGCCTTGGCTCATGTGAAGTCATTAGTCTGGTTTTCTGAGCAAAGCTAGCAGGGTTTCGCTTTTTTATTTTTTGGAGACATAATCCAAGATTAAAAACCTCATTTCCACAACAGAAAGGAACTGTCCCAAAGGACCTAATATGGTCTGTCAGGAAGCCAGTTCTATGTCTGTTTAAAAACACCTTGCTTACATGCTAGATTGCAAAAAGGAAGTCTCTCCTGCCCATGCTCTTGCACTTCTGTGATGGATTGTTCTTTTCTTTTTCTAAAGGCTGTCATAGGACCAGCCAGCTGGCACGTTGTTTTAAAGCATTATGCAGGAGGCCCAGATTTGACTACCCAGATCCACCAGCCATTGAAGTCAGTAGGAGTCTTTCCATTTATCTCCTTGTGTTTTTCCATTAGTCCTTTCCTGATGCTGACAAGGCCTGCTGCAGAAGCAACCCCCAGAGTGGTGGGAGGCAAGGAAAATAGTACTTTGCGTCACTTGACATGACTCCTCTGATCAATTAATGAGCAGTGTGAGTCTCCCAAGATAGTCAGAGCTACTGTTCCTTTGTGGGAAGAATGATGGACGGGGAGGGCGTGGGGAGAGCTGTTACATGAGAGATTTGCAGAGGAGATACAAGCACAAAAGCGCACCAGTGGGAAGCAAAACAGAGCTTTACTGCAGGAAGACAGAGACAGTCACTTTGTGTCACTCGTGTCTCCTTAACTTCCTTAGGCAGGGCTCTTCCTTCTTCCACAGAAGTCTTCCCAGCGTGGATTAGGCCTTGCCTATGCTCCCATGGGCTGTCCACCTAAGTTATGCAACATCAGCTATGTTATCAGTGAATAACATAGCTGAAGTTGAGGTACTTAAATCTGCCTTCTGCGGTATATTCACGATGATAAGTCAACAGCTGATGCTCTCCCCTCAAATCTGTTTACTCTTCTCATTTTGGTGGAGTCCTGGAGTTGAAAGGAGGGCACTCAACAGTCGATTTATTGTGTCTAGTATGCTAGACACAATAATTGACTCTGACTGGATTGATTGCTGCCTATTCATCCAGTCTGTAGTAAAGACATGCCCTTAGCTTTGATCCCTCTTTGGATTGCGCTTCTCTTCAGGCTCAATTGTTCACCCATTAAGGGTGTAAAGTCCTTTGGTCTTGTGGAAGGGCCCCATCAGTTTCAACCTTTTCTGTCCTTCCATGTATCACTTCTTGCCAGTTCAGGTTTTCTTATCCCATGCATTCTCACCCTTCCCAGAGTCTCTTTGCTGGTGTGCCTAAAGAACAGCTTCCCTAGTGGTGGACTCTGAAATTATACCTCCACTTTTGTCTTTTCCATTGAACAAAAATATCCATGTTTCTCTGTTTCAAACAATGGTCTAGGAGACAACTAGCTCTAGGTGCTACATAAACAAACACCAAGTACGTGTTTATTTATGTGTCAAAAGTACAGGCACATTCTTCTCTGGCCTTGCAGGAACAGGACCCATCATGCTAGTATCTAAACTCCGTGCTCTTACTCTCACAGAACAAAAGACAACATTAAAGTCTCCCGACATTTTCCCCCAAATGGGGCCTGCTTCTGACCTTAAAGCAGGTAAATCAGCAGTAGTGGAGCTTCTCCTAAGGAAAACTGATGGGAGAAGCAAAATCAGGCTGCACAACTTGTACTCCCTTCCTAAGTCTGCAAATTTATTCCAGTCAGCTTTCCTTTATGTGTCTCGCATACAACAGACACACAAGATGGCAGAGCTAATAAGGCAAGATGAAGATGGTCAATTGTCTAAGCACGAGTTGGTATGTTAGAGAGACAGTGCGAGACAGAAATTGGACAGTTTGTGACTGTTGGCTGTGTGTAGGAAAGGCTATTCTCTAGCATGGGAATAGGACTTTAGACTGGAAACGGAGACATCTGAGGAACTGAGAGTATTGTGGACTGGAGAGCCAGAGGGTCAGGGAGACAGAATAGTTTCCACAATGGCCACTCTGATTTATACAGTTTAAGGTGGCAGTGTCATCTCCTCAGGCTTCCTTCTCCACTGCTTGTGCTTCTGGGCCTGCTCCAGAAGCGGAAAAGGAGATTAGTTACCTGGTCTGCCTAGATTCCCGAGTAACTCGTCCTCCTCAAGAGTGAGGAGCTGGGTCCAGAAAGGTGCAGTACTTACTTTTTTTAGACTTGAGCACTGTTGCATACACATACCCACGTGTCTTGCTGTGTGTGTGTATTTTCCACTTTAACAGACAGCTTTACATTTTCATTTAGACCAGATTATTAATAGAACCACATCTACCTAATGTAACACAGGTTGGACCTCTCTAGTCTGGCACCCTTGGGCCCTCACTGGTCCCAGAAGAAGGATTTTGCTGGACCACGGAAGGTCATATCTGGCTCCCCCAGCTACTGGCTCCTCAACCCTGGATAGGCTGCCCGCTCCCCCACCGCCACTGACCTTGCTGCCCTGCTGCCCCCCCCACTTCTGTGATATGTGAGGCAGCCCAGCTCCCAGTGCGCCAGACTCCTGCCCTGCTGGGCTCCCACCGAACAGCCCAGCCAGGGTATGCCAGGCTCCTGGTCCTGCTGGGCAGCCCTGCTGGGGCACGCTGGACTCCTGGCCCCACCGGGCAGCCTGGCTGAGTTGTGTCTGGCAGCCCAGTTGTGAGGAGCCCAGCCGCCAGCCCTCCATGGGACTCGCTGTTCCTGGAACATCCGTGGTTGTTGCCAGTCCAGGGAGTCCCGGTTTACAGTGGTTCGACCTATATATTCAGTTTTCTAAACACAGTTAGTATTTTCATGGACCTGAGTGATCCAAAATTCAGAAGACAAGTGGTTATAAACTGAATAATATTGTTTACGAAACACAGGAGGTTTTGGGTGAAAAACAGTAAACTCTATAAACAAAGAGCTTTGTTACATGGTATGCACTGATGTAAACTTTCCAAGACTTCAGGAAGGCCCTACTTGACACCTTTAATATTTAATTCTCTTCTAATTAACTAATGAGAATGCTGCTGGTTGAGGGACACGTTGTCTATTAGAAGCTTTTTGAAAGGACTGACATATTTCTACTTCTCTCCCTCTTTCTTTCAAAGGTATTTATAGACAGCTATCTGAAGGTAAAACTTATGAAAAAAATTAGTCATGTGTAAATGTATCATCTCATTTGAGTGAAAGTTCGATACCAAACTGTCAGCATATGTGTCATACGGAAGCAATTGTTATGATTATTTTTAAGCTGCCAACCCCCCCAGCCATTCACAGATTTCCCCCCAATGCGACAATATTATCTCTGATGGGGGCTGTGACAAAGAGAGAGGGAGATCCTACTTACTGAGTGCAGAAAGGGGAAATGATCCCCTCTCTTCAACATTATTAACGTCTCCCCTGGAATGTGCAAGATTTTCTGCAGAGAGTGGGGGCTGACTGGGGTGAGAGGAGAAGAGGGTAGCAGGACAAACGCTTTCATGCATCATCCCCTTCAGGCCCTTATTCAGCAAAGCACTTAATCATGTGCTTAACTTCAGGCATGTGCTTATGCTTTACTTTAAGCATGTGCTTAGGTCCTTAGGAACATGCTTGAAGTTAAGCACATGATTAAGTGCTTTGCTGAAAAGGAGGCCGTAGTCTGGACCTACTTGAGTGGTCCAAAATTCGGAAGAAAAGTGGACTTCCTGCTGAAATCAAAACGGATAGTGTTAACCATAGTGCTCTTCCACTCTGAGATGGAGGACACTCCTTGAGAGAGGCAGGGTGACAGCAGTTTTCAGGGGTGCCATGCTTTCATACAGGCAAAGAAGAAGTTCTAAAGCACAGGTCTTCCGGAAGCTCTGGGAGATGCCTGGGAATTCATGGATGAACAACACTCCCACCCCACTCCACAGGAAGTAGAAGAGCAAGCCTCGTCCTCTCCTCAAGGAAATGAGCCAGATGAAACTGCAACGAAATCCTGTCACCTACCAGGAACGATCCTAGTGCCAAAATCATAGAAAACTTCTCCTCTCTGGATGAGCTATTTGCCTGTTCCTCAGCAACATGGTGTGTGAAGAATGTGGAATCAGGGAGCTATTCCTTTATCATCATGCTGTCTGACCTCTGCTGGAGTGTATCTGACATGAAACTATCCTCCTCTTTTGTCAGCTGGCTCTGATCATTCCACAGAAGATGCTGGCTCATGCACACTACTAGTAGGTGTGTAAAGCTGTTCTCAGCAGTTAAAGGCAATTGATTTCCAGACTGAGTGGTTAGAAGAATATATAGACTATTATTGTTAGGATATGGATACACATATTGTACAGAATAGATTATCTGACTATGTTTACTAGCACCCATCACTAAGTACCTAAGAGTATCTTCAAAGATATTTAGGCATCTAACACCCATTTATTTCAATGGGACTTAGGTATCCCTAGGGCCAGAGTCTGCAAGGCATTGAGTTTATATCTTTGCAAACTACTATATTCTTGGAAAATATTTAGCAATGGTTTATATAACCAAATGTAACTTTTAATTGTTATCTTAGAAGCACAGCTCCTACTATGCACTTTTAAGGGAAACAATTAGACAATTTCCAATTGCACAAATACTTAAAAGAATGTTTAAGAAAATATTTGAATGCTACCAATTCTGTTATCTAAGCCCAGGTACCTGAGTGATGGGTTTAGTGTAAGAACCTGTAAAGACAGATTAGTGACTATAGGGGTCCTATGTAAAAATCATGTGTGTTTAAAGAAAGAAGGCCAAATTTTTCTTGAATGTGATTTACCCTTCTTTTAATATCGTCTTGTTTCTCTAATGTGTTATTTATGATCACTTTATTCAAGGTAAGTCTAGATTATATTCCAATATTTTCTGTGTTGTTATTTGTGTGTTCAGTACTTTGTGTATTACTGTGTTTAGTGCTGAATTCCAGGCTGCAAAATCAAATGCTACCTTAAAAGTAGTATGAGAAGGAGAGAGATTTCAGAGTTTGAGTATGAGCAATATTTCCACCGCAGGAAAAAAAAAGTCTTGCCTTAAATAGAAAGTTTTCCTAAGGCATATCAATGATATGTGGTATGTTACAATACAGTCCTGAATCTATCATTGTATTTTGCAGCAAAGATGCTATAAAGATCAGCTCTGGCCTAAGAGAAAACAGAGCAATTTGCAAAATTGGGTGCAAGTGGAAAAAAATTATATCTGTGTTGAGGTCTAGCATGAAGTGGACTTGAGTGATATATGGGATAATGGTGGTCCTCTGAAATACTTTCTAACTCATAGCCACATGTTCTAATGTTACTGTGTGAGCAATGGAACTGCTGATCCTGGCTACGAAGGTGTAATGAGGAACTTCGTCTCTTTTTCATGTTATGGGAAAGCTGGAGGAAATTTTTCAAAATTCCAGGATAATAAATCACAAAACTATTTCCTTCCAAACGCCCATCTGGTGTTAGAGGTAGAGTAGTTTGCCAACACTAATCACATTCTAAGTCTGTAGGATAGTCCAAAACTCCCCCGAGAAATGTAAGCTTTTTCTATTAAATTCACACATCTATGCAGAGGAAAGGAGAGGAAAGCAGCCATGCTGTTATCTTGGAAGATGATACAATACCTGTTTTCCTCTGCTGCCAGAAGGAACCTGGACATACCACCCTTTTCCTTTCTGTCCTCGTGGGATAGGCTAGTGCTAATGTTAGTACTAACTTTGAGCTTCCTCTCCATTCACCAAAACCTCTGTGGTTGTGACATCAAAGCAGTTGCTTTGTGGAGGCTGTAGGATGGAGAAGGAGGTCTGGAGTGTGCATTTATTAAAGATAGACATGAAGTGGCTTATACTGGTGGATGAAAAAACTATGCTGAAATGTAATTAAGGTTAAGTACAGCACCATTACTTATGTGTAAAAGAAATAGAGCTGTAGAAATGATCAGAAACATAAGTCAATACAGACAACATAATATAACCTAATTAATGGATTTAGCAGGATTTCCTGCTTTAAGTGGAAAAAACTGAACTCAACCTTAACTATGGAACTACAGCCAACATGTCTATAATATTATAGCCAGATTCTCAGCTTGTATAAATCGGTGGAGCTCAGTTAACATCACTGGAGTGAGGTTGATTTACATAAGATAAGAATCTGGATCCCGCTGTGTAATTGGAGGCTTTGTAAATTTAATGGGCTTAACTCCCAAGTGAATGCATCTACCAAAATAAATTGTGCTTGGATCTCAAGGTGGTTTACCAGGTATCATAATGGTGGGATGTAGATGGACATAGATGGAGAGGTACTAATCTGTCCTCTCTGTTTCAGTGCTACACATACATACTGGGATAAAAGGGTTTGTAGTAGTCACATTAATCTGTTATGCACTCCTACTCCTCTTGGGCTAGGTCTATTCTGGACCTGGAAGGTTGGCTTAAGGTACAGAACTCCAGCTACACAAAATGTAGTCGGCTTACCTTAAGCCAAGCTGTGACAGCATCCACACTTCAGGAGGCCAATGGGAGCAAATGCTTCTGTCGTCTTCCCCTACTCCTCCCAAAAGGAGGAGTACCAGATGCAGGCAGGAGCTGCCCTCCGTGTTCG
This sequence comes from Apalone spinifera, assembly GCA_030068395.1. Lineage (NCBI taxonomy): Eukaryota > Metazoa > Chordata > Testudines > Trionychidae > Apalone > Apalone spinifera. Next base: position 9,719,743 of record JANRFK010001158.1, read on the forward strand.
ATTTATGGGTCTATACTAGACCCACGAAATCGAACGCTAGAGGATTGACCTCCGGAGCATCGATCTTCCAGTAAGTATGGATGTGCCCTTGGGGCTGTATCCAAATGTCACTGAAGTCAGCTGGAGTTTGTGAAGGGTAGGCTTTGAGGCAGGCCTTGGGCGTTTACAGCTGCTGCAATCTAAGCCAAGTATAAAGAAGCAGGATACAAAACTCACAATTTTTTTTTATATATGTGTAACCAAGGCTCTGTGAGGGGTGGGTAAGACCCATTGTTTACAATGTCTAGTCCAGCGTTTTGAGGCCTGGAAATCACAGTATTGAGACTACCAGATCTGCAGAACATGAAAATAAAACTGCCGCTTTCACTCCTCATTTATGAAATTTTGCACTAGTGGTCAGAGCCGTAATGTTCTTGGATAGTGAATTTCATGTTTAATGTCAGTACAGGGGCAACGAAGCAAAGACAGCACTGGTTTACAATCACGTCATTATTTTTCTTAGTCATTGCTGGAAATAGGTTGAAGTGTTTGTTAAAAGAGTAGTTTTAAAAGTGCAGGCAATAACGACTAGAGGTTTCTTTATTATAGACTCTTACCCCTAAAATGCTATTGTAAAGCAAAATAAACACATATCACTCCTGCACCCTCCTATTTGAACAAAAGTCTTCAAATTCCTACACACACAATAAGCTTTTCTAAGAGTCCTTCATATTTAGTGCTAGCTTTTCTAGCCCTTTTTTTCCTTCCAGCTTCCTCAAACAGAATTACTAATATTGGGATGAACACAATAATAATCTTGTCTTTTCTAATTCAAGTTGATGTTGTCACAATTTCTACTCACCACACTAAAGTCTTAATCATTCCATTTAAATCTAGACTTAGCAAATATTGTCCAGTTAGGGCTTTGTGCAGCTTTGACAAAAAATTGCAACTACAGTCAGGGTCAAATTATCCATGAGGCAAAGTAGGCACAGGACCTAGGGCCTACAAAAAAGTTAGGGCTTAAAAAAATTCATTTAAAAAAATAAAAAAAAGTATGATGTTTTTCTATTGTAAAGCAGTTAGGTTGCTTTTGTAGATAAGGATTATGTGGGTAGGCCTAGCTCATGATATTTGCAAGATTACATTTTAAAGAAAGTTTACATAGGTGTTAATGGCTTAGGTATGGAAAGAAAAGGATTCTTTTAATAGATTTGTTGGAGTGCTGTAGATATCTGAAGACTGATCTTTATTTTTTTTAAATATCCTGTGTTACTAATTAATACATGGTAAATTGTTAAAACTGGAAGAACTTTGCCAGGGAACCTGTTTATTTGTTTGGCCTTTCAATTAGAGTTGTATTCCAGACAAGTGATTTCCATTAAATTTTAGAATTTGTTTGGGAAGCACCATTAAGGCCAGATCTTTTCTCTATGGTATAGTTCTGGCTCTTATGAATCAATGGGTGTGCTAGATGTGATGCTAGGATGAAGACTGAATTGCAAGATCTTTAAAAAACAGATCTTACAAACTCTGAAGCCATGTGTTAAAGCGCTACTCTGCAGCTTCTACTCTTTGAGTTGGTGACATACACACTGTGAAAGTTTCAAACAAGGATAACTTTTATCTGCATTTAAAGGTATCTGTTTCTCTTGTATAGAGATCCTAAACATTCATTTAAAATACCCATCACCAACCACCTGATGTTTTACATCCCTTCCTATGTTTACATTGATTGCTTTATTTGCTTTCAGTGTTGCTTTAATTATTTATTTTTACTGTTATATATTTGTGTACCATTAATCAAATTAGGAGGGCATGACTGTTTCCAGTTGACTCATAGATTGCCTTAATACCTTAAAGCTGAGCTATGTGTGGATAATACGCGTTTTAGAGTGTTTATTAGCTTGAGTTGTTATGATGATAAAATATATATAGTCCCAAGATACTGTCAATTTTCTTTTTATTTGATATTAAATCAACATCCTAAGCATTGCTCCTTGTTAATTTTCCCTTGTTTTAAAATTTTTGTCTTCCATACCTATGAGCTGTTTAAAATATATATTTATACCCAGTTTTTTTGTTTGTACTGGCGGTTCACATAAGAAAATTTAACCTGCACAAAGAAGGAAAATGTTAGAGGGAACACTGCTTATTACTACAGTATTTGCATTTCACAATTGTGTTTCAGAAACGTTAGGGCACTACTTCACACTGTTTCTGGCAGAAATGTATGGGCAGCATCAGCCAAAGTACTGTTATTTTGTAAATGATGTTGAGTGATCTTGAGACACAGTGTTGCCAAGTTATCAGCTCTGTGGCACAATGCTTTGCTCTGTGGATTTTAAAGTAGTAGAGGCAGCAACATCACCTTAATTTTCTCTTTATCAGCTGATTAACTATCAGGCGAATCCTAAGTATAACGTTAGTATTCAACAAAATGGCTGTTATTTTAGAATAAAGTACCATGAGTTTCTCACATGGTGTGCCACTTTCAAGAGCAAAAATGAAAGTGGGTGATATTAGGTGTATATGTGATAAGGTATTTCTCCTTTATATATTTTATATAGTTTAATTTAAGAGCCTACAATTATGAGGGAGCCTAGGGCCTACAAAGAACTTAATCCTTCCATGACTACAGTGCCTCAGATTTCAGGATGACTGAAAATGCCCTGAAGTGTAAAAAAAATATAATGTCCAATTTGCAATTGTACAGAAATCTTGCTGAAAACTTATTGCCTTTTTTTAAAAAAAAAGAAAAAATGCTTCGTTGGTGAAAATTATTTTGTCAAAGATGTTTGAGTTTTTGTTTAAAACCTGAAATCCTTTTTTTTTGTTTTGTTTTTTGTTTTGTTTGCAACAGTTACAAATCAATACTTGTTACTTTACAATAATTGAGAGCCAAATTAATGTGGCTCTCATATCGCTGTTCAGAACTTTTCATCATTTGTTTTCTGTAAATCTACTTCCAGCATTTACTGGCAAAAAAGACAATGCCACCTTTCACTGGCTGAAAACCAAAACAATTCACAACTTTGAGTATTCTCAAAATATTCTGTGAAAAAGAATGATGAAAGAGGAATGTTTTGTATTCAGAATATTTTTCAGGGACAAAAATCGATGTGCAGTTATACTTTTGAATATATAGAACAACTCTATTGACTTCCTGAATCTGGCAAGCAAACAGCTGAAAATGTGTACTTTTTTTTAATGTGTTGTGGGTGTAACACATATGTCAATTTCCTTGCAGTACCCTTGAGAAACTTTATTGAATTAAGATGAAGTATCTCTGGAGTCCATTATAGTAAAATGAGAAGGTTAAATATTATTGTGGGACTGGATGATGAATGTGGCAGAAAAAATAATGCATGTGAAGTCGATTTCCTAGGAAATAACAAGGAGGTGAACACAAATTTCTTCCTGCCCTCACTCCCTGCCTCTGGTTATGTATGCAAAAGCCAAACCTTTTGAAGCTATGCTTTGTAAAGAAGATGATAATCTGCTGATTACCTGTTCCCAGGGTCCCAAGATCAAAGGCATACACTGTATGAAGGAGGAGCTCATAGATTCCGGAGTGGTCTTGTTCTGGGTTAATAGCAGATATGAACATGTAAGCACAGAAGAACCCTTTGGTGGTCTTAACTCACCTGCCAGAGCTCTTGCTGGATGTGGAGATGAACTCTGCTAATCTTATCTGCATATATGTACATTCTTGGATTGCTTTAATATGTTTGCTCTGTAGTGCTTCCTCCTTAAGAATAAATGTGCTTGATTAAAAGGAACTGTATGGTAACTTCTAACTAGGGGCAATTTTCTCTGGATATAGCCTCTGAGGAGAAAGCAAAGAAATCTTGTTTAGGTAGCGGGACTCGTTGGGGAACTCACAGTGTACACCATGAACTGTGAGGCATAGGAAAAAAAACCAAAACAAAACAGGAGGGAGAGAGTCTGCAACCAGGAGAGGTGACCTCTCAGGAGCGTAGAACTCGTTTCTTTGTTGGACCACAGAGGGGAAATGCAGATGCAGATGCCTTGAAATGTGACAGTGGGAACTTTATATTCAGGGAAACAAAAATGTATTTCCTTAAAGCAAAACTCACACTGAGCTTTTCAAAAACATTCAGTAACGGCTTATCTTCACTATTATTGAAGTCAGTGTTAAAATTCCCTTTGACTTCACTGGGAGAAGAGACAGGTGAACAGTGAGTGATTCTGAAAACCCTACCTTAGCATGATGTTTCCACATTGAATGGAAAATATGCCCGAAGAAGGACCGAATAAATATTAAATGAGAACCTTCTGAAGGGAGCAACCGGGAAGAGCTTGGCAACCTCATATTAATGAATCAGAACCCATTTTTGCAGTCATAACATGTGCCTCTTCTCCATATCAGTGCTCCAAGCTTTCCATCATGTTTGTTGGAGATCTACTTGCACCAAACAAGGGGGTGGAACTAGGAGCTACTGAAGTCAATGGCTTGCAGACATTTAAATAAGAGGATAATCAGGCCCAAATATCTGGCTTCCAGACATTTCAAAGGAAGCAAAAGCAGACTCATTTCTGTTTCTTCTGAAATCACTGGAAGCCAGGGACTTCACTTTCTGCAGGATCCGCCTTTTCTCTCCTTCCATTCTCCTCTGTGTTGTGTGCACCATTTCACATTGTCTAGTCCTGTACACATTTTTTTACTCTGTGATGGGTGGGGGGAGTTAGTGTTGTACTGCTCTCCTGTGAAAAAAATGGCTGTGCTAAGAAAATCTTTAAGCAGAATCACACTGAGACAAAAAATTCCATTAATGTCAGGCCCAGGCTTGCATCCTGGGCCTGCACTAATGTTAGCAGGAAGTCTCCCATCAATCCCCGTGGACTCTCGACTAAGTTTTGTTTTGATAAGGTTAAACAGTGTTGATGTTTTCCCCTCATAAGATCAGCAGCATTATGCCCCCTTTCAGTTGGATTGACATACATATCTAAAACAATAACCTGTAAACGCCTGTATTTCTAATTTTCAGGGTAGGAGTTTTTTTGTGTGTGTGTGTTTTTTTTAAAACAACAACACCCCATTCCCCATTGCTAAAGATTTGTTAGACAAACATTACAAATCTCACCATGTGAATGAGACGTGTCTAGATTTTAGTGAAAAAGATCTTATATCCTGACAGGTTTTCATTACACCATACAGCTTAAACAGTGCAGCATTATAGTGTGTGACTGCTTCAAGCGATGCTTGCTCTAGAGCAAAGTCAATTCCACTAAATGAGCAGACAGCTAGGAAAACAGTAAGAAAATTGACCACTAAGAAAGGGCAGCATTTCAACCTGCAGTTTGGCAATCACTGTTGCCATGTTCCTATTCACAGAAGGAAAATCGAGGAGCAACCTAGTGTTGGTATTTTGTCTGCATTTCTTTTGTTTTATTGCAGCTTTTGCAGTGAGTAGAGTCTCAATTTAGCTTGCAAATGGGAATTATGCTTTATTTTAATTTACCAGGGTGCCTAGGAGTCCAAGACACATTTTGAGACATACATATACAGTGACATCAGAGGTGGGGTGTTGCTAAATAACGACATTCTGTAAACTGCCATTAAGCCATAACACATACGAAAGAATGTGCGTGTGGTCAATTGTCACAATTGTATTATAAGCCTCATAATATTGGATAGTATTCTTAAAGCCACCCTTTCCTTAAGGTGGTCATTAGGTGAGTAACACAACTCTCATTAAAAAAAATATGGCTCTAACCCGTGTTGTGGTGGAGGAAAGCTTGATAATCTGACATTTTATGTGTGCTGAAATCTCAGAAACCAGACAAAAAATAAAAGGTGGCTTTCTTTAAGTCTCATGATTTTTTTGAGCCAATCACATGACTGGGGTGGGGAGCTGACATACTGTTTGAGTGCTGGGTGTTAGCAATATTGAGATCATTTAAAACGTTCAAAACCTGGAGGTTTATAAGCAAAATTTGCCCATCCCAGCTCGCCATGTTTACTCGCATGCGGGACATTGAAAACAGTCATTCATTGTTGGATTTCCATAGGTGCTTCTAGAAGAATACTTAACTGGGAAACCTGTGGAATGGAAGGAGAGAGGAGGAGGTGAAGGTGATGTTAGGCTGAGAGCATCCACAAGGCCGTGTTGCTATGGAAACCATTGCCTTTGTTGTCCCTGTCTGTTTCATCAGTATATGTTTAGAAGATCCAGGTCTTATGTTTATTAATAGAAACCTAAGGGTATGACTAGTGAACCCGCACAAAGTTGTGTCCTATATTGACAGAAGTTTTTTTTCCATCCCCTTTCCTTTAGTGTATGCTCAACCTCCTCCAATAATCGTGATAGCTAGTTCCGTGTAAGAATTCTTCGACCCAGGTAGGCTGCTGATGGACCTGTGATACTTTGTATATGTAAGTGTCCACAGCTATGAAACGTGGCAGCTCCCATGGGCTGCAGTTCACTGTTTCCAGACACCTTGTTGAAAGAGCAGGGTGTAGGCACATCACCAGTCCCATACTGAAAAGGAACCTCCTGGAAAAAAAATAACTGGTAGGTTATAGCATTATACTCTTACATTCAGTGTGTGTACAACCTTTCTGATGCCCTTCTTTACCTCACAAGGGAGCCAATCAGTATAAAATACTCAACCACTGTCATCCAGTATGCACTCTGGGAATATAATGTAGTTGGTTTTGTTTTTATGATTGTTTGTTACATTAATAATGCACAAGCCTTGAGAAGTAGATTCTGCAACTTAAACCACATTTTGTTCCACTGGCTGCAGGTTGTTTATATGCACAACTTTGTGACTGTTACCAAGGCAACCAACAGAGACATGAATTTTATTAGATATAGATTCAAGGATTTTGGCACTGTTTTAGCTTTGTGTTTAAAATAAGTAAAGCTTTCAAAGTTTAATGGCTTTCTTTATTATAAGAAAAAAGCAAGAAGAAATCAAGGGAAAATATTTTTTTTTGGGGGGGGGGAACTTACTCCCTTCCTGTTAGTTCCTTATCATGTTCATTAGGTGATGGATTGCTCTGAAAAGAAATCAAACTGTAGTTCATGGAAACGAATGTGAAAAAAATTCCAGCACTATCAGCAGGAGGATGTGACAAAGGGCAACCACTTTTATTGTCTCCAGAGTAGCTCTTTTTTTTTAATGCTATCACGGCTGAAAATGAATATTTGAATATGAAGCCTATGTGACCATTTCTGTAATAACAGAAATAATAATAATAATAATAATAATAATAAATCTGTGCTCACTTGCACCTGAACTGACTTGAATTGGAGGTGATATAAGTGTTAACTCATGGCATGATTTTGCCAAGTATGTTTATTTTTACCCTGGAAACATCTATTGAATATGCAATTGAAGCAATATAGGAAGAGGAGGATTTGTAATTCAGGCCTAAACTGGTCAATTTTCCCTGTTGTACTTAGGCTCATGAGAGACACATTTAATAATATTTTTTATTTAAAAGCAGTGTAGTCAAGTCACAAAGTTCAGAACCAAACGGGCAGAAGTAGATGAATTTCAACAAAGTTTGGGGCATTCATATTTGATGGTCCAGGTCAGTCTTACATAGAGCCAAGCCCAAAGTTCAAATCTGACTCTACATTTGAGGAAAGGGTCTGTTTCAGCTCTTATGTTGCAGTTTTGGCTCATCTCTAATAGCAACACAATTAGATGTGTTACTGTGCCCATTTAGTACATGTTTGCAATGACTTGAGGATTTAGCAGTGGGAGGCATATTTCCCAGTGCATACTAAGGGTGAACTTGGGAGTTTTAAAATTTTCCTTTGCAGATTTGCATATGTATGACTTGTTATCATCAGCTGGACTTTGGCTCCATGATTCATTCAAAAACAAATGCATAGGCATTGGCAGAGCTGCGTTTCCTCCTCATTTTTATAATACCCTAACACCTTTCCTGGGGTAGCCCCAGCTCCAAAAACACTGCATGCTACATGTTTTTAACTTTGTCATTCTGATAAGATTTTACAGCTACAGACAGGGACATAATATTGGCTTCTCCAGTGCAGACTTAACACATTTGTACTGAGTTCATTGGGAGTGGGAATTAGGTCTTTGGTGGCCAAAGAAATCATAAGAATATGGGGATAGAAGTTAAGTCTAAGAAACAATAATCAGAATGCTAGCGCTGTCATATATCTTCCTCTTTCGTTGCTCAGCTCTCTTGATTCCTGATCATGTGAAAGTTAAGATAGCTCTTGAGACTAACTTGAAGGGAAGGTCTATAAATTATTATTAGATTTTTTTTGATCAGGTTAAGATATATCCTAGGTACATATAAAAAGCACTGAGCTGAGATAAATATTACAGTTACAGATGTTTGAATTTACATTTTTCAAGTTGTTTTACTCTTGTCCCACCTACCCCGCACCTACCCCGCACCTCATTCACAAGTCTCATGTTAACAGTTTGGGGGGTTTACAGTTATTTGCTATTCATTATCGTACAACCAACAATTTATATGAATCAGCTCCTTCCTACTAACTGAATGGCAACATGTCACATGAAGTGCTCAGCAGCTGCTTTGTAGTCACATGATATTGTTTCTGCAACTTGGTTGGATGACTTTTTTTTTAACAAAGGAGTATTGCGAACAATGATATGCCCCCACCACCCCACAAATAAAAAGAAAAATCTTCCCCTTATGCAAACATGAACTGTCATGAATCCCCAGATACTAGTGTGTACAAAAGCCTTTTTACACAGTTGCTAATAAATAGTGAATATAATGGGACACCAAGCAGACTGAGCCAAATTATCATTCAGAGTTCACCAGCCATATTTGACTAGCTCTCATTACAATAATTACTGTGCTTCTTATATCACATCTGGCCCATGTAAAATTAGACTCTACAATATTTCTGGGCTGCCATAATTCAGCACAAATTGTTTCATTAGCAACTGAATGACATGGTGGTACATTTTACTTTTTTGTTCTGAGATCTAACGAATAAATCCTCAAAACACAAACATCAGCCATGCGTGCAAAGTATATTTGTGGCAAAGCAAGGACACAAGTGAGCAAATATTTAGGGTCCACAGCTGTTCATTTCATGCTCCTTCCAGACTATCCAATGCAGCACAGCAGAGGAATGTAATAGCATGTGACGTCTATGTATCCAGTTATGAGTTGCACAGAATAGTTTTTGATTTTCACTTAACAGAAATGGGCTCAGCTAGAGAATGGTAAGTCAGATGTTAATGCTGGTTTAATGCCCTCCAAGAACTGAACAAAGAAGCCCTGTCAGAGCTGTCGATCTGGTACGTGCTACTCTTACTGAGCAACAGATCACATTGTTTTAAGTGTAAGCATACATGTACAAATGCCCATCAAGCCATACAGATCGTGCAACCACATACAGGAAAAAATAAACCCTGCAGGCTTTTAATACCTTTTTTGTGCATTAAAACCCACCAGCAGAAGAAATTATCTTTATGTAGCAAAAATGAATTCAGTGTATAGATCAGCTTTTTCACAGCAGCCTGTGTGCTTTACAAATGGAGATGGAAACTTTAAAAAATAGGAAAATAACAGCTAAAGCCCAGTGTAATATAGGTGTTGTTAGACTGGAGCAAATTGAATCACCTTTACTCATAGTGAGTAGGACTTTTAAATCAATACTGCTACTTAAAGAGCTCTAACTCACAAACACTTCTGTGCATGCTTAGCTTTCAACATGTAATTCATCCCTTTCATGTCAGAGGACATGCTCCTGCGCTTAAAGTTAAGCATATGCATAAGAATTTTTAAATAAAGGCGATACTCAGTTTAAAAAGGCAAGATGTAACTCTTAGCCACTGAGAATTTTTGCACTGCATCCATTTAAAAACCAACCAAACACTGCACAATTATTTCAAACCTGTGGATTGGAAGCAAAACGCATATATTTATTGCCTTCAGAACTACTCATCCTTGAAGGATTCAGAGTGTTGGGCAAATATGTTGCCCATTGAAAACCAGAGACGAAAGAGTAAGTTGCTGTTTTTGTTATATGCTGGAATCATTTCTTTACAAGATGAACATATGAATAATTAAAGTTGTGTATGTGGCATGTAGCTATGTTGAACTCCCAGTGGTATCTGTGTATTTGATAATTAATAATGTTATTCGTATTGTGGGAGCCTTATTCATAAACTAGGACCCTGTCAAAGACACAGATATGTGACAAGAACTGAACACTCTAGTGCATTCACTGTACCTTATTGAGGTCACTGACTGCAGATAGTGGGTCTTAATGGTTTTAGGCTATATCTACACTACTTAAAAGATCAATGCCCTGAGACATCCACTGGTGGTCAATTTAATTGGTCTAGAGAAGACCCACCAAATTGACCAGAGATAATTCTGCAGTCAACCCTTGTACTCTGCTCCCAATGAGAAGAGTAAGGTAAGTCAACAGGAAAGTTTTTCCCATCAACTGCCCACAGAGTAGACCCCACAGTAACTCAGCCTTTGGTACGTCAGCTGCAGCTATGTTATTCTTCTAGCTGGGGTTGAGTACTTTAGGTCAATTTTCTACAGTAGTGTAGACATAGGCTTAGTTAGAATCATGTCTGAGTGCATACCAGGTATCACCAGCTTTTTGTTTTACACTTCTAGGTTCTTTTTTCCTAGGACGCAAGCAAATGCTCAGTCCTGGAAAGACATGCTGTGGGGTTGGCATTTTGGTCATGTGGAGTTCAGTGTTGATGATGCAGTCATCGGGGTAGGGGGAACTTGTGCAAGCCAGAGGATGTGGTGAAAGCTAGAACTTTAACAGGGTTCAAAAAAGAGCTGGATAGATTCATGGAGGTTAGGTCCATCAATGGCTATTAGCCAGGATGGGTAGGAATGGTATCCCTAGCCTCTGTTTCTCTGGAAGTGGTTGACAGGGGAGGGATCATGTGAGGATTGCTGGTTGTGATCCTTCCCTCTGGGGCATCTGGTATTGGCCCGTGCCAGCAGACAGGATACTAGGCTATATGGACCTTTGTTCTGATGCAGTATGGCCGTTCTTATGTTCTTAAGTAGCAGGAGAGTTTACTGTTTACCTTGGTCTCTGAATGGAGTCAATTCTTGAGGCAGAGATACTCCTATGGAAATGGGAAAAGTGTTGGGCTGCAATTTCTGAAACAAGGCCTGAATGCTGTTTGGCCACCGCTGTTCCAGGCTTGGTGTATATGTATTAAAAAATAAGTTGCACTTAGAGTATTCTCAAGTTCTGCATCAGTGATTTTTCATCCATTAGGCAGCCTATCTGCAAGATCCCAAACTTCTAGTTCTGCTCAGCAGAGAGGCCATATTGATGTCATAACAGGATGCTACAGTATGAGACAATAGAAAATATATGTTCCAGCTATAATTATACATATACATTTTCTTGTAGACATGTTAGGGTAATGACCATATCTTTTTATTTTCACAGTGAAGGCATCTGAAACACCTTTGGGCACTGTGAAATACTAATAATCAAGTATGGTGTACAGTGGCAGAAAAGATAAAAGGCTTTGAAAATGTGATATCTGTTTCTTTACCATGAAGAAAGAATTCTAAGATATCTGTGTCTGAGCAGCAGAACACCCAGACAAAATTTGTAATATAAAATACCTATGGTATTAATCTGGGGGGGGAGGGGTGTTTGTTTGTTACAAATATTTCCACTACAAATCAGTTTGGGGATACTCTTATCATATCACAGCATTTTTTCCATAATGATTAATCCTATCACATTAGCCATTAGTCTTCACAGACAGAGTAGAAAAGTCTAAGTTATAAGCTTACCCTAAATCTGTAATTGATATGATGCTTCAGAGTTAATATTATCAATATTTTTGCTAATTTTTTAAGTAAGATTTTGTGGGGCATATCAAATGCTTTATTAAAATGAAGTACAGCCACATTATGTCACTTCCAGGGCCTTAATCCTCTTATTTTGTAATTTGATTAAAAATCAAAACAAGCAAGATTATCTGGAATGCTGTTTATTGCTTTTTCAATGATGTTTAAGTCTCCCACTCTGCAATTCAATGGGAAAGAAGGTTTTATATTTTTGAATTAAGCACTCCAACCTAGGATAGCAAGACAGCTCAAGTGACTGTTTTTGGCTCTGTCCCAAATCATGATCTGTACCAAATCTTTCAATTTTCAATGTATGAAGCATTACAACTAATTTTGGATAGGCAGATTAAATTGCTTTGAGGTATGCATTCATACAGCTGTTTCTTTCTATAGTAAATTCTCCAGATACTCACTCAGTAATCTATCTTTTATTTTTTCCTGTGAAAAGGAGGAGGCTGGGAAACAGCTGTGAATGTGTGTCAAATGGAAGGTGAAAGATAAACTAATATATTCCATAATTTAGATAGAAGTGTATTTACTTCCTTATGTAGTATTTGTTTTGCAAGTAGTGCAAATTAATTTTGTAATGCAAGGGCATGATTCTGTCTGCAAATGAGTGTGAGTGAAAGGTTCAGGATTGCTCTGTGTTAATGGAAAATTAAGGGTTTCCTCCAGAAGCACTAACATTATATAAGGTGATAAGAGAAATATGCTCATCAGCACTATTGACTAACAGCTGTGGGGCCAACTCTGTTGAAGGCTGTAGTGTTATATCCTCTTACCTCAGCAGATAATTTAACCTTGTATATGTAATGACTCATAGAATCATAGGGCTGGAAGAGCCCTCAGGAGGTCATCGAGTCCAGCCCATTGCCCAAAGCAGGACCAATCCCAACTAAATCATCCCATTTTCCCACTGCCACCCCATTTTTACATAAACATCTCAGGATCTCTCCTCCCCCCCCCCTCCACACCTTTTCCAACGTTTGCTCTTCACTGCCACATCTTGTGAAGCTCTGTGAATCAAATGGCTGGACTGGAACAGAAGGAAGACAGTTTGTTTATGGGAGACACATTAGAACCTTCTACAGAATGTCTGAGTCCAACATAAGTGATTTAGCTCAATACAGGAGTGAGTGGGAGAAATTCTATAGCCTGTATTATCCAGGAAGTTGGAGTGGATGATTTAATGGCCCCTTCTGGCCTTAAAAATGTATGAATCTGCAAAAAAGCCTGGATTATCTCTTGAAACTTCATCAAACCTTTCAACTTGTCTCTTCTTCTATTGGACTTACTGCCCTCCAGACTTTTCCCTCTGCACACTGTTCACATCCAACCCCCACCAAAATTCCCTAATTATTCTTGCTGTGAAAGTGGAGCATAACATTTTATCTCCCCTCCTGTCCCGCTCCAGTCACTATCACCACCACTTTCATGATCCCTCATCTCTTTCCTCTCACCTGTAATACAACAAAGACACCTCAAAGTTCATTGAAAAGTGTGCTCTAGAATAGCCTCCAGCCTACTAGTCCCTCACTTCATTGACTCCCTGATAGAAAAATGCCTCACCCTCTTTGTGAATTTGAGGACTAGGAAGTCAGATGGTATACACAGGCCTAGCTCTACTGCTATCATGATTTATACCATTTGATATTTTGGCCCTGTAAAATACTCCTCAACTCCACGCTATCTCCCTCTTCTTTTTTATGAAGCTTCTTTTCTGGATCCTAGTCTGGATCCTGGTGCACTACTCACTCCTAACTTGCTGGCATTCTCCAATTTCCCATTAATATTCTAGAGCCTGATTAAAAGGCCCAGCCTTCCACAGCCTTCCATGGAATTTGGATGTGGTCCATAGGGTACCATGTTGCAAGGAAGAACAAGAGTGCTAAGAAACTGTGAACAGAGAGGATGCTAAGTTGCTCACACCCCCTTCCATTGATTTTGAGATGCTTGGATATGAGGCAGTCGGTATTAGCACGGGGGCAATCAGGGTGGGATGGAAGGAACGTCTCCAGGTGGTACAATGGAAATTGGGTTCAGGGCAGAAGTGATGAATGTTCAATCAGTTCTCATTTTGCCTCATATGGAATATGCCTCTGCTACACAGATGGGTGTTAAATGTTTCATCGAGCAAGATTCCTGATTCTCTGCGTGCCGCTTGGTTAAGTGATGGCAGGAGCGTGCCTTCAGACAGAAATCTGGCTGTGTTTCAGTGGGCCTTTCCCCAAATGTTGTCATCTGTTCCTGTTTGTTGTTCGTGAAGACAAAGCATAATGCATATGTATTGTTTCATTCTTCCATCTTTTGAAGAGTAAAATCAAGCAAGCTTTTTGTTATGGCTTCAGGCTACCACTTGCAAACTACTGGTTATCACAGTGCACCGTAACCTCAAGGTAGCAAGGGATGGTTCAATGAAATCTTGTTTCAGTCCTTTCACTGCTACATGTTGCTGTGAAACCAGATACCTTCTTAATGGCTCTGCCACAATAAATGTGAACACGTTTGTGTTTTAAAAATAGTTTTGATTTACAGTAGTAGCAATAGATTCAAAGATTATCTGGCCTGAAACATATGTACTAAGAGGCAGCCCCTGCCCAATGAGCTTACCAACATAATGGACAAGACAAGTAAGGAGTGGGAGGCACAAAGGGTTATTATACCTGGGGGACAGATGGGGAGCTAAGATCCAGAGAAGAGAATTGGCTTTTTGTAGGATCATGCAAGAAAGCAGCCGCTATATCAGGAACTGCAACATCAGCCTAGTGCCTTAACGCAAAACCCTCCTGATATTTTTAAAGTCGTTTCTACCATAGTTGGCAACTTCCTCCAGGACCAGCAGATGCTCCACCCCTCACTTTACACCAGGCCCTGCCCCATCTGACCCCTTCCACCAAAATCCCACCCCCATCCTTCCTCTTCCTACTCCTGCTCCAAGCCCAGGACCCACCTCACCTCTTCTCCCAAGCACCCATCCCTGTGCTATTCAGCCTCTGCTCCCTGTTGTGATGTTTGTAACTTTTATCATTGCAAATGACAGCATTGTGCTATTTCTTCCTCAATTTTGGTCTGAAATCTGTTCAGGATGGATGCAGAGTTCCTTTACTCTTTAAATCTCTCTGCCACAAGCTCTTCTGAAAATATTACCAGGAGAATTAAATTGACCGGGGGCAAGGGAACCAGAAAACCCATCCAAATGATGAATTTTGTACATAAGCCCTTTGTTTCAATAGTGTGGTAAGGCCTTGTCTCCACTACGTGCTGGATTGACGCGGCAGCAATCGATCCACCAGCTATCGATTTATGGCGTCTGTTGGCAACAAGATCAATTGAATTCCGAGAGCACTCTTGTCGTTGCTGGTACACCATCAAGATGAGAAGAGTGGCCAGCATTGACGGAAGAGCAGTCCCCGCTGACCCTACTGCATGCAAGATGCCGCAGTGATTATGTCGACTTCAGCTATGCTATTTGCATTGTTGTAGATCATTGGTGAAGATAAGTGTAGATAGATCTATGAAATAACATCTCATTCAAAATAGCCATGAATGCCAGAATCAAATTTGTCATATTATTTAGGAACTCTTTCCACCTTCAGAAATAAGAGCTATCACAAGGCAAGGGTGAATTGCTAAGCTTAGAGAACAGAGAATGTGACTTTAGTAGATTTACTGCCAATCACAAAATGATTTTGGCTACCTCATGGACTTGTGATGCTTTGGGATGGAGGAGTCATATCTTTCACCACTAAGCAAACCTCTGCAATGTTACCTAACTAGCCTATGGCAATTAAAAAAACCCTTGAAAATATTCAAAAGGTACAGTGCTCTGTGTTATATAATAACAGTAATAACTTTTATAGTATTTTCATCAGGGGAATTCAGAATAGAGCTGGGAGCTAGATGAATAACTCGTTTTTCAATTTGGCTGCAGTTCCAACTCCTCTCTCCTTCCCCTTCCCTCCCCCAAAAAGTTAGCTTTGGTTCAAAACAGCATTTTTTCAGAATTTTTAGTTAATTGACAAAAGACCTTGTTTACAGTCATTTCCAGAGCAGGCATACAAACAGGGGTTGTCCACATCCCATGTAGGTGTGCTTTTTACTAGGCTAAAAGTTATAAAGGAAGGGTGTGATGGCAGAAGCGTGACCTCTTCCAGCTACTTAGCAAACATCCAGAACTATTTGTGTTGAATTTACTAGTTGTAGGTCAACCAAAACTACAATCAACTAGTCATCTGAAAACTGCCTTTGCACTTCAATTCAATGCATAATTCACAGGTGTGCAAGTACTGCTTTCTCCACTTTGTAGCGGGGGAACCAGAGCAACTTGGAGGGGCAGCATTAAGGACTCCAAGTCAAGTATTTAGATCAGATCTCACAGGGCAATGTTGTCTGTGATGTCTGACATCAGGGTTGCTTTGATTGAGGTCCAATGTGTGCAATGCTGGTGTGATTGTTACGAAAAATACCTCTATAACTAACAATGATTTAAGGGCCTGATCCTGTATTCAATTAAATTCAATGGCAAAGCTGTCATTCACTTCACTATGACAATGGCAGGCCCTTAATGGGCTCTAAAAAAGTGACATCTTCAAAATACAGTAAGAAAAATGCTCTCAATTTCTTGTGTGCACTGAGATCCGTGACTGCTAAGCAAACCGAGACATTTCTGTCCTTTGTTCCTTGCTTAATTTGGCCTTTTCCCCCCTTTATCCAACATTGTGCATCACAAAATGTAATTTGGTCTCACAATTTACATATATAAGAAATACCAGGACAGATTCAGATCTCACTTACACTGGTGTAAATCCAGAGGAATGCCATTGGCTTCCTACAACTTAGTGTCACCAAGGCCCAATCGAATGCCATGACACATGGAGTCTTGCTATTGATGTCAGTGAATAAGATCCAAAGAGAAGAATCTGCCCCACTGTTATTCAATCTTTTGTGATATGTTCAGCGCTGTAATATTTTGTCATATTTTTAGTAATATATATTTGGGCTACAACATTTCCTGAAGAGACTCTACAGCAAGTTGGACCTCCCTAGTCTGGCACCCTCGGGACCTGCCTGATCCTGGATAAGGGATTTTTTCCAGACCAGGGAACATCATTTAGGCCTCTGCTGCCATCTCCCTTCCCCCTGGCCCGCACGCCTTCAATCCCCTCCCCCAGGCTTCCTGGCTCCCCCTGGAGCCCAACGGAGCCCTCCTGCCCAACCCAGCTGAGCTGCATGCCAACTCTTGGCCCTCTCTTTGCAGCTCAGATGAGCCACATGTCCACTCTACCACCAGTCCCCGCAACCCACCTGAGCTGCACACCAGCTCCCGGCCTCCACCCCCTGAAACCTAGATGAACCCCAGACTGACTCCCGGTCCCCCCTGGCTGCCCAAATGAGCTGCACACCAGCTCCTGGGCCTCCATCCCTTGGCAGCGCGCTGGGACTCTCTAATCCTGGAAAATCTGTGTCATGCTAGACCATGGATGTTGCCAGACCAAAGAATCTTGGATTTTAGAGTGGCAACCTGTACATGGAAAAAGAAGGGAATTAACACTTCGCATTATAAAAATATTACCCATAATGTGTTATAAGAAGACTGCATGTGACATGTAATACTTTGCTTAGTACAAAAGGATGCTGAGTCTGAGGTTTGCATTTTTTTTCCCCTCGTTTGGCATATTTGGTTGCCATTAAAGGAATCTGCTTGTGAATGGCTGGTGGTGTTTCTTTCTATAAGATGCAAGTGCACTTGGAGTCAGGTTTCCTGAGAGATATTTGTCAGCATCTGAAAGACATTTCTAAAGTTGTGAGCGAGACGGTGTCTGGAACCTCAAAAATAGCTCCTGAGCTGCAGCAAATGCGGTAGCAAGGATTTGCTTCCAGTAATAGCAAACACATGTTATCCAGCCAAAAGACAATCTTGCTGGCTACAAGGTAATGAGGACAGGTTCCAGCTCCTTGCAGGAGCATCTTAATTTTGTCTTCATTGGCTATGGCAATGGCCATAAATCTTTTTATTAACTGATTTACTAATGTAGTGTATCTTAAGCAATATGATAACATGGTTCAGAGATACAAAGGGACTGTACATACAAAGGAGACGGAACAGGCTCTATCCTGCAGAGAGAATTAGAGGAAGAGCATCTAAGCCAACATTCTGCTCCCCCAGACTTGAGTGGGCTTAAGCTTTCCTTCAGTTGCAATGGTGTCGCAGGGATCAATTTGTGCTAGCCAAGGATCAATGTGATTCCTTTCAAATATATTTAAGTGGTATTATTTGTTCTTAATAATGATGCTTATGCAGCATCTTGCATACCAGGCAATTTGTAAACCTATTATATATTTGAGAGAGTTTGTCTGTCTGTCTGTCCATCTGTTTGTTCAAGAACTAACAGGGGAGGGTGACAGAGGAGGGATCACGTGAGAATTATCTGTTGTCATCCCTCTCTCTGGGGCATCTGGTATTAACCACTGTCGGCAGACAGGATACTGGGCTACATGGACCTTTGGTCTGCCCCAGTATGGCCATTCTTATTTTCTTACGTAACTCCTCCTAAACAGTAAGGCTACATCTACACTGGCAGCTTCTTGTGCAAGAACTCTTTTGCGGAAGAGTTCTTGTGCTAAAACTCTTCCACAAGAGAGCTTCTACACTGCTATGTGCTTTTGCACAAGAGATGTGCTTTTGTGCAAGAGCATCCATGGCAGTGTAGATACTCTCTTCCACAAGAAAGCTCTGATGGCTATTTTAACCATAGAGGTTTCTTGCGCAAGAAATCCGTGTTACCTGTCTACACTGCCCTCTTTTGGAAGAGCTCTTGTGCAAGAGGGCTTATTCTTCATGGGGAGAGGAATAACTCTTCTGGAAGAAGCCCTGTTTTACAATGTTATACTGTAAATTTACTTCTGGAAGAACACTCATGCAGTGTAGACAGCCAGCAAGTTTTTGCGGAAGAACGGCTGTTCTTCTGCAAGAAGCTGCCAGTGTAGACATAGCCTAAGCGCTAGGGCCACCAAATTTGGTATAGAGAGTCTTCTTATCATCACTTAAAGCAAGGCAAGAATTTGGTTGTGCCAGGACAATGGGATGTGCCTGGAATGGGATTGCTTCTCATACAACCAAATAGAAAAGAGACAGAATTACCAGGAAGGTGAAAGATGCCAGCTGGGGGCATGCACTTCCCCCTTCCCAGACAGCCCCATCCCTGAGCTTCCCACTCCCCAGGTGCCTTCAGGGTGGGTGGGGGCTGAAGCTCCTCTCCTCTCCCTGATTCATACAGAAATGTTGTTGGCATGATTAGGGAGCCAGGGAAAGTGCAAAGTTTGCTGCATTGCGCTGGGAAGTACAGGGGGGAGACAAACCTGCACCAGCACCTGTCCCTGCCAAGGGATTTGGACCTCTTCCCACAGCTATGCCATGGAGAGATGCTTCTCATCTGGCCCCAACCTGCTGCAGTGAGAGAGGCCTGGGGTTCTCCTTTCTCCCCGGGCAGCCTACACTCTGAACCCCTCATCCCCAGCCCTACCCCAGAACAATGATTTCAATGAAGCATGCACATTTTCATTTTATTTGGCAAAAAACAAATATTACATGACTTAAGTTACTTGCAACACCAACTAAATCATGTAGTAGTAAATAAAACCTTGCAAAACCCCTGTGAAGATAAGAAGTAGATCCATTTTAACTCATTTTGCAAATGGATAAACAAGTGCAGGGATGTTGAGTGATTTGCCAATGATCACAAAGAACATGCGCAAGATTTGGGAAATGAACTCAGAATACAGACGTGCCAGTCTAGTATCCTAACCACCACTTCTGTCCTGCCCCAAATGTCTGGGAATATATGGGGCTAGATCGTGAATAATATACACTGGCAAGTTGCAATAGTGCAATGCACGGGAGAAAAATACTCACCACTTGCACATTCCAGCCCATAAAAAGATTTCCATGACACTGAATTCCAGCATTTTTAGACACAGCAAGGAGTTCTAGTTTACTAGGACTGTTTGTTAAAAGATTTTTTTTTATTTGTTACAAAATCTGAGCACCCTGAAGGAGTCATCACTGTTGGACTCTGGTTCAGACAAACACATTTTACCTGTGACAGCCCCTGGTAAATCTCAGACAGGATTTCCTTTTCTATGATAAGCAGCTCGTTGTTGCTCCCCTCCAGGGATGGTGTTTTAGACTGTGCCGTGTCTTCTTGCTCAGATAACAGCACTTAGAGCATGGAGCTTTTCCAGGGCCTTCAGTGCACTTGTCAGGAATGCTCCCTGATACCAAGGTAGCAGGCTGCTCCACTGTCCCAGCAAGGAAGAAAGGAAGGTCAAGGTGGCAGAGACTCTCTCTCTTAAAAAGAGTTTTCAGTCCTGCACTGAAAGCTGCCACTGCAGGAACATGAACCTCCACCAGGCAAACTTGTGATGTAAGTGACCACTTTAAAGAATCCACCATGGTTTTGGTACCTTTTCCTTTTACCTATATTAATTAGGGTCAATGTTCCCTCTATTTTTTCCATTCCAGTGCAGAATCAATTTTATTACGTGCACCAAGGCATATGTAGATGTGCAACACCAGTAGAAACGCATACTGCCGGCTGCTACCATCTGTGAGCGCTCTCCTAATCAGCTGGGTGGCATTTTAATCTCTCCTGGATGGCTATCCAAGTGCACAGTGTATAAGGGTCCCAATTCACCAAGGCATTTAAGTACGTGCCTATCTTTAAATGCAGGACTCATACCATTGGCATCAGTGGGCCTCAGTAATTGCTTAAGAACCTTTTTGAACCAGGGCATAAAGGATACATGAGACATATAAGCTAGGGCAAAAGGAAAACACAATGGAACCCATCTTAAGAAATCACTTTGAATATCAAAGAAAAGTCAGGACTGAAACAAATGTCATGCTTTAAAAAAGAAAGATTGACAACTAAACTGCAGTAGGTTTACTGAACTTCGTCATAATTTTGCCTTCAAAGGAAACACAAATCAGTAGACGTGTTTACAGGTGAAAAAGGTTCATTGCCATTTATGGGAGTAGTCTTATAATAAATCGGCGTATGTCTACACAGCAAAGTTATTTCGAAATCACAGCCGTTATTTTGAAATAACTTTACCAGCGTCTACACAGCCAAACCGCTATTTCAAAATTAAATCGAAATAGTGGAGGGCTTATTTCAAAATTGGTAAACCTCATTCCACGAGGAATAGCGCCAATTTTGAAATTGCTATATTGAAATAAGCATTGTGTAGACACTTATTTCGAAATAGGGCGCCTCCAGCACTTCCCAGGGTGCCCTGGTGGCCACTCTGGGCACAGCCAAGAAAACTCCTCTCCTTCCCACCCCACCCCTGAGCCTTAAAGGGGTAGACTCTGGCCACAGTGCCTGTGCTAGCTCCAAGCCTGCCAGCCCAGAACCAGCAGTCATTGCACCTGACCCAGTGGCCCCAGCATGAGCCAGGCAGCCAGTGCCTGCCAGCCCTCCACCGCTCCCCAGGACCAGTCTACCAGCTCCCAGGAACCTGCCATGGGCCAGAAAACACAGGCGCCTGCCTAGTCCAGTGCAGAGATCTGGGACCTAATTCAGGTTTGGGGGGATGCCTCCAATGTCCATGATCTCCACACTA
>JANRFK010001158.1:9741293-9766932 GCA_030068395.1 Apalone spinifera
GCAGCAGCCACGCAAGGTAACTCCTGACCTGATGCCCTGCCAGAACCGGTTCCAGGCAGCCTTAAATGTGATTCAGTATCCGATCAGTGTGGATGCGCTATTTTGAAATAGCAAAACGCTATTTCAAAATGCATTTTGTGTCTAGACGCGTTATTTCAAAATAAGCTATTTCGAAATAACGCTGTAGTGTAGACATACCCTCACAGAAATTTCTCCATGCTTAAGACCCCCCCAAAGAGCTGAAGAGGACAGTGTGAATAACTAGGCATAAAGAAAGAATATTTCATTTGAAGTCCAATTTACAGAATGGATAGACACAGAAGCAAGCAATAGCTCTGTGGGAGTGAAGCCAGCGTTCGTGAAAGGTCTTTGATTAACATCCCCCAAGCTGGAAATTCTCAACGGATATACTGAAAACAAACAGGATGCATGGCAGCCGAGCAAGCATCTTCCATGCTGCTTACTGATGTGCCCTAATTCCATTCAATCCTGATTGACTTCCAATACATGATTAATCCTATTGGCCATGTCTACACCAGGAAACTCTTTTGAAATGACTAAATTCGACTTAAGAACTCCCGATTTAACAAATTCGAATTTGCTTGTCCTCACTACAGGGAAGCGCTAAAATTAGTCCAAGGCAGGCACCCTTCATGTGGACACTCTACCTCACACTTTGAGCCCCAAGAAGCACTGGGGAGCTGCAGAAAGTCTCCCGAAGGCCAATAAGTTCAAATTAATGGCACTGGCGCATCCACACTAACGTTATTTTGAAATAACTATTTCAGAATTAGCGTTACTCCTCGTGACAAGCAGGAGGATAGGGTTTGAATTCCGTGGCCTGTTATTTCTAAATAACAGGTTGGTAGCGTGGATGCACCACTTATAAATTTGAACTTGGGGTGGTTATTTTGGAATAAGGTCCTAGTGTAGACCAGGGCATTTTCATCCAGGGGACTATTTGTGCTTAAAACTGAGCATGTGCCCAAGTGCTTTTGCTGCATCCTGGCCCTGCAGTAGGATCATTCTGGATCAAGTTGGAAGGTTAATTACTCTCTGAATTCAGTCAGTTTCTTCCTTTGAGACTGTGAGCAAAGGTTCTAGTTGTGGTCAGTGGGGCAGACAGCCACTGTGGGCTCCAGGGCAAGGTGTGGGGAGGGGATGGGAGAGGAGCCTTAGGTAGGAGTGGGGCTGGGAGCAGCCAGCCCTTAGTGCTGCCCAGACCACTCTCAGACCCCCCCAGAGTACCCATCACAGTGCTCCGGCAGTGATTCAATGCTGCAGTAGTAGCGACAGCAACCAGGAGCCCCGGGACCCTTAGAATTATTGGTCCACGGGGCAACTGCCTCCTTTGCCCCCCTGTCAGCTGGCTTTGTTGTGGTGGTGGATTCTGAGATCACTAGGAGATTGTCCTGTATGAAACAAACTAAATTTCAAATGTCAATAGTAATTGTCTAGAGAAAAACAACAGAGAACTAAAAAAGTAAAGATGGTGACATCAGAACATTTATATACACATTTCTGCTTTTTTTTTTAAAGTTACCTGTTATAATACTAAAGAGGAAGTTGTGATGGATTGGTGGTTTCAAAGGACACCTATGGTCTCTGTAAGCAGCATGCTTGGGTGGTCACCCAGGAGAAATTCAACTGCTGCCCACCCGATCAGCAGAGCGCCCAGAGCACTCACAGTCAGCAGCATATGTTTCTGTAGGTGGTGCACAAGCACATGTGCCTCAGTGCATTTAACAAAATGTATTCCACACATGAATGGCAAAAGTTAGAGGGAACTTTGAGAAGCAGTGTCAATTTCCACCAAGAAATAGATATTGCAAGACAAATACACTCTTAATTAAAGTATTTTTGCCCAAATACTGCCTTTTGGAAAACTTTTAAATAATCAGAGCTATTTTCCCTTCAATTAATATCCATGCAAGGGAGAAATCATAAAACTACATCATTAAATTGAATACCAGTAAGATCTACTGAAATGCAATGTAAATATTGAAGATGCTTTAGTATTTTCATTTCATGTGGTTAAAAACAATACTAAATCATAAATATAAAGCAAAGTATGGAAATGTGTCTACTAAATTGAAGGCATGACTCTGAATAAATCATAACTGCTTGTCTAATGTTAGTTTCAAAAGGTACTGTTGAGCTGCAAAGTATCAAAGGAGCCTAATCAGCAAATGCTTATAACTCATGCTTTCATGAACTTTTTAGTGCCTGGGATAACAAGTAGTAGCAATATGTATAACTTTTATTTCTATTGGATATATTTTCAAGTGAAAAATAAATCAAATCAAACATTGCCCTCTTTAAAGTTCTGCTTCAGGATCATGACAAGAAAGTAAAAGTGAAGAGTAGATAATAATGTAGGTCTCACTACAACACAGACTGTATACATAACTGGGTACATCTTGAACAGCTCATTCTATAAAGTTATGCATGTACTTAAAGTCTTTGAAGGATCAGGTCCTACTTTTGTATGAGTCTAAAGCTTTGGTCATTGTTGACTGGAAAACTGACAAATAAACTAGTTTAAGTCTCTGTCTTCAAAATCGAGTCTCCGCTTTATTTTTTCTAATTAGCAAGACAGATTTTTATATGGTTTAAGCAAATGAGCTGTCTGTCAGAATCAAGGGTATTATGTTGTCCTTGTTATCTGTCAAACGTAATCAAGGGCTTTGTCTTTGGCATTATCACTAGGCAGGTGTTTGTAGACAACGAATCCCCCAAAACATTCCTTTTATGTGTAAAAACCATTTTGATTCCACAGATGTTCATTGCGCTACTCTCATTACATGAACTTTTTAAAGTATTAATTTTAAGAAGTAAACTTACCTGCCTGGATGCCATCAAATATTTGTAAACAAAACAGATTAATATCTGAAATCAGTCATTAGCAAATCTTATTAGGTAGTTCAATTGAAAGAAATATAATTGAGGTTGTTGTTGTTGTTTTCTTTTTAGCAGCAACTCTCATTAACCTTTCATGCACTGTAATAGTTTATTGCCTCTTCTCCAAAACATATCCAGCATTTTCAAGGTTCATTTTGGAGAGCTTCCTTACAGCTTCTCCCACATCACCAGGCTATGACCCATCTCTCCTTTGTTTCTCAACTGGTCAGCTAATCCATCACATTAGTCAACCACAGGGATGTATTTGCTATACAGAGGCTGCTTTTAGTGCCCTGTTAGCTAACCACGTAATAAATGTGCCATTGACACAAAGCATCAGACGGAAAACACTCAGTGAGTAGATATGCTGCATATGTAAGATGTGGGAGGCAATTTTCTCCTGCTCTACTCAGCACTGGTGAAGCCTCAGATCTAGCATTCAGTCCAATTCTGGGCATTGCGCTTTGGGGGGGTTATGGATCTCCTGGAGAGGGCCCAGAGGAGCACAACCTGACCTATGAGGGAAGATTTAAAAAACCCAACAGACTGGGCATGTTTAATCTTGAGATAGGAGACTGAGGAGGGTCCTGATAATAGTTGTCAAATATATTAAAGGTAGCTATAAAAAGGACAGTAATCAGCTGTTCTCCATGTCCCCAAAAGGTAGGACAAAAAGTAATGGGGTTAATTTCCAGCGAGGGACAGTTAGAACATAAGAACATAAGAACAGCCATATTGGGTCAAGCCAAAGGTCCATCTAGCCCAGTATCTTGTCTTCCAACAGTGGCCAATGCTAGGTGTCCCCAGAGGAAATGAATAGAATAGGGAATCGTTAAACGATCCCTCCCCTGTCACCCGGTCCCAGCTTCTCACAAAGGCTAGGGACACCATTCCTGTCCATCCTGCTAACAGCCATTGATGGACCTATCATCCATGAATTTATCTAATCCTTTTTTTAATCCTGTTAATGTCCTGGCCTTCACAACATCTTCTGGCAAGGAGTTCCATAGATTGACTATGTGTTGCATGAAGAAATGCTTCCTTTTGCTTGTTTTAAACCTGCTACTTATTAAAGCTGCTACCTATTAAAGTTAGGATAGGATTTTTTTTTCTAACTCAAAGGGTAGTTAAATTGTGGAATAGGGTTCCCAGGGAAGTTATGGAATCCCCATAACCAGAGGTTTTTAAGAACACGTGTCAGGGATGATCTAGGTTTACTTGGCCCTGCTTCACTGCAGGAGGCTGGATTGAAAAACCTCTCAAGGTGCCTTCCAGACCTACACCTTTATGATTCTGTGCACAACAGGAATAGCATGAATGCCAGCAAATTCCCAAACTCAAATTCTGCTGTGAATTTTCACATAGGGTGAATATGAGCTAGTGCAAGGGAATAACAATAAGAAATCCCCCTACACATACACCGCAGGATGACTCACCTTGCGTCAGGATACTTGGCTGCCTATTCTCTCCCTGGACCAGATGGGTAGGAAGTGAAAGGAGCATTGACTCGGGTGTTCCTTGTAAGCTGTTTGCTTGTGTGGCCACTCAGGAGAGATTCAAAGGCCACCCAGGAGAGTGCCCACAGCTAGGTTTTTGTTTCTACTGGTGGTGCACTTTTTCACATGCTTCAGTGCACATAAAAATTATTCTGCACATGCATGGAAAAATCTGCACATGGAAGGGAAACATTGATTGGCTCCACCCTTACTCACTAAGCAGAGTGTCAAAGTCATGGTGTGAGGAGGAGCTGTGAATTGCTGTATAGGCCAGCAGTAAAGTACTATCACGTAAGAGAAAGGAAGAAGTAGGGAGGGAGAATGACTCTGGAGCTGTCTTGCTGGAAAATTTCCAACAGAACAAGTGAAAAGCAATATATCATTTGAATCTGAATTGGAATATTTTAGTGTTTGAACTGACCTGCAATGCTCTGTGTAATCCTGTGAGGAAAGAGCTAGGAAGGAGCAGGGAAAAGAGGTACTTACCTTAGCTTCAAGCAGAAGATTTGTGGAATATAAATCTGTAGGACTTATAGAGGTAGAAGTCTATGGGTTGGGAGTGGGGGAAAGGGAACAGACAAGATATTAAACTTGTTCCACATAATCTTACATTAAAAAAATAAAATTAAATACTTGAAGAAATGGGACTAAAATCCAGTGGCTGGGAAGTGTTCTTTGGGGACCAGCCTCATAAGTTGAATCTGCCACACCCACACACAAGCAAAATCTACCTAGAACAGCAGTGGGCAAATACTGGCCTATGGGCTGGATCCAGTTCACCAGGGTTAACCCCTGGCCAATGTTCCCTCTAAGCTGTGCGGCCTCTCAGCTTCATCAGTCCTGACCAGTCAGAGGCTCAGAGCTCTGTGCAGGGAGCTGACTGACTGGGTAGGGCTGATTAATCACTTCACTGTGATGCTGCGCAGCTTAGAGGGAACACTGCTCCTGGAGGGCCACCGCCAGTCAGAACCTCTGCAGGTACGGTAGTCGCAGCTCCTTTTGGCTGTGGATCACCTTTTCCGGCCAATAGAGCTGTGGGAAGTGGTGTCCCAGTCTGCACCATTTCCCATAGCTCCCTTTGGCTGTGAATGGTGATCTGCAGTCAACAGGAGCTGCAAGCACCCGTACCTGCAAAGGCACAGGTAAACATAGTAGGAACAGACCGCCAGCTGAACCACCACTATCTTATTGCCCACCTTAGGCTAAATCATCTTAGTCCTTTCTACTCTTTTGATTCCTTCTGTACGTTGGTTTGTATCCTGTACCTAAAGAGAAGACAGAATAAGAAACATCCTTCACAAAATTAATAAAATATCACTTTTTCCTCTTAAAAAAATATCTGCTTGTCTCTGTGTGCAGCCAAGTTATTTGAAGTTTGCACTAATAATCAAAGACACATTCCTATAAGAAGTGCTGCTCTTGTGAATCTGCACCATGTAGCATGGAATTATTTGTGGTAGTCACACGGTAGCTGAAATTAAGAAATAGCTTTGCACACGCTACATGAAGGGAATTCCTGTTACAACATGTTTAAGGCTCTTGCCATGCTAAGAACCAATACCGAGATGTTACATGTATGAATGCTTTTCTCTGTGTGTAATGTTGCTTGTTACTAAACTATGCACTTCACTGGAAACAAGGATGCTTCAGACAAAACTGAAACAAGAAAATGTATGCATTGGCAATGATGGCGAGGCAAGCGACCATGTACTGGCAGGAAGCAGCCAGTTTAAACGTGGTTCACAGAAAGCTGAGGAAACAGCATCGTTGCAAAACACATTCTGCTCGTAACATGTAAGACTAGAATATAACCCACTAGATGAAAAATGATCAAGCCTCAGATTTTCAAAGCTACCTCTGGGAATTGGATGTCACATTCCCATTAATTTTAGTGGGAACTAGCCATCAGTTTCCCTAGGGAACTTTGAAAATCTCAGTCTAAATGTTAGTTATCCAGACAGAAAATATAGGATGAATTCTTAGCACCCTTGCTGTGTTAGTGGATGCTGTCAGTTGCAGAACTTCTTTTGAATTTAAAATAATACTTTCACTCTAGCTCCCCACCTGATCGGTTTTTTACCGGCACAATTCTGTATTGCAGCTATATTCACATTTTTTTCCTGTAGCATTAAGCTGCAGGTGCAAATATTAGTTACACATCAGGCTTTCTGGTTTCAAATTGTTATTAGATTTCGCTCTACCAATATTTAAACACATTCAGTTCACTGTGGAGTGATTTCATTACAGAAACAAATATCCACCTGCGGTACCAACAACCCAGCATGTCTAGCTGCATATATCTCTAGTATGATATATGCCATCAAGTGCTAGCAATGCCCCTCACTGCCATGTATATTGGCCAAACTGGACAGTCTCTACAGTAAAGGATAAATGGACACAAATCAGACATCAGAAATGGTAACACACATAAATCTAAAGGGGAACATTATAACCTGCCTAGGCACTCAGTCATGGATTTAAAAGTAGCCATTCTTCTACAAAGGAATTTCATTAGCCAATTACAGAAAGAGACTGCAGAATAGGGATTCATCTGCAAATTTGACACTGTTTCCCTGGGGTTGAATAAAGCCATTAACTGGGTGCTGCATTATAAAGCCAGTCCCCCCTGCATTTAACACCTCATTTTTACATCAAAAGCCCGCTTAACCAGTCTCATTTGCACCAGCCCTACAATTAACAGGTATCTTTTTATTTTTTTCTTATGATGAAATACTTGGTTTCTGTTATTGGTCTCTAAGGTGTTACAAGACTACACACAGAATAACATGGTTGCCCCCTTAGACTTTTTATCTGCACATAAACAGCTAGAAAGTGCATGCATGAATGTATTCAATGAGTTATTCACTTTGTCTAAGACAGTTGCCTTAACATTTTATGTCAGTGGCTCACAACCTTTCCAGACTACTGTACCTCTTTCGCAAGTCTCCTTCCTGCATACCCTAAGTATCACCTTAAAAATGACTTTCTTATTAAATCAAACAAAAAATATAAAAGTGCCACAGCATGCTGTTACTGAAAAACTGCTTCCTTTCTTCATATTTACCACACAATTATATAAATAAATCAACTGGAATATAAATATTGTATTTAAATGTCTGTGTATAGTAAACAGATTAGTCAGCAGAGCAGGTGTATTTGCAAACCTGGGAATGACACCAACCCTGTTAAGTCATATAATGTTCATTCCATGACAATTTGAGAGCAATTGTCCTGTTTGAGGGATCCCCTTCAGAGAGCTTTGAGATGAAAAAGCAGAGTGAAGCAAGGATGTGTTCTTTTGCATACAGTCTTTGGAATCTTCTTCTTGGTACTTTTGAATTGTGCATTTAAGAACCTGAAAAATGGAGTGTATCTCCACACAGGATCAGATGGGAAACTTTTCAACCTGTCTGGACATAAGTCAAAGACCAAAGTGAAAAAGGTACTCATCAGGGAACTTCTATTCACCGATGATGCTGCCCCCATAGTCCACAATGAAGAATGACTATAGGAACTCATGGATCACCTTTCAAGTGTCTATCAGGCATTTGCTCTCACCATCAGCATTAAGAAAATGATTGTATTAGGAAAAGGGGTTCCACAAGATCCTTAAATGACCTAAAATGCAATGCAGCTAGAAGTAGTCTAAAAGTTAAAGGTTTCGGTTCTAAAGTGACCACCAACCTTTTACTAGATGAAGAGCTAAATGTTCACATTGGAAAGGCTACCACCACCTTTAGCAGACTAACTAAAAGAGCATAGTACAAATCAAAGCATGCTGGCAAGACCAAAATGCTAAGGTACCAAACTTGCATACTCAGCACTCTCATGTATGGTGGGGAACCATGGACAGCTTAGGCTCATGAGGAAAAAAGGTTCAGCAGTTTCCACCTATGTTGTTTATGCCACATACTCAACACCAAATAGCATGATAAAGCCAGCAATGCAGAAGTTCTTCAAAGGACAAATTTCCCACGGGAGTGCCCTACTTGAGCAAAGATGACCGGACTGGCTGGGCCATCTGAGTAGGCTGGAAGACAGATGCATACATACACAACATTATACTTATATGCAGAGCCATCAGAGGGAACCAGAACAATAGGACGTCCCAACCTTTGCTGTAAAGACCCATACAGACGAGATATGAAGGAATTTGGAACTGATACTGACCATTGGGAAATCTTGACAAATGGTTGCAACAAGTGGTGCCAATGTCTCCATCTGGGTATCAAAGTCCATGATGGAAGCTGGCTCCTACGGCTTAAAAACAGTCCATAGGAAGCAAGCAGCTCCCAACCAAGGCACGTACATTTGCAGTGACTGCAAAAGGTCATGCAAATCTCAGATTGAGCTATTCAGTCCCATGAGACATAGATAATCATCTCCATCACAGGCTGCAATTCCCACCATCTCTTGTAGACAAACGATACGAACATACAGAACAGTATAAACAAGCCATTGTCTGTGTCAAATTTTAGTTTGTACTGACTTCACTAGTGCTTTACATGTAGCACTGTTGTAAAACTATGCAAATATCTAGATGAGATGGTCCCTGCAAGACTTCTGCATACCCCCAGAAGTATGCATGCCACTTGTGGAAACCCACTGTTGTATTACAGCCCCTGCCCAGTACATGCAGTTTATATGACATAGATATTTTGACTATTTCAGAAATATATTAGGGAGATTTTGCAAACATTATTGGTCTTTTTTACTCGTGCCTGCCTATAAAGGTGCCTTCCCTATCTCCACCTTCAAAGTGGGTGAAAGTCCTTTCTCACATAACTATATTTGCAACCTCTGTGGTTTCAGCACTGAATCTGAATGTGCATTACCCTGATTTGGCCAGAGTGTCAGTATAGGCTGAACCTCTCTAGTCCAGCACCCCGGGAACCTGACTCGTGCCAAACCAGAGAACTTGTCAGGTCATTGGAGGCCAATATTGTCTAGCAGTATTACCAAAACTTCCACTGCTTACTGGGCTCTTAGAAGACATTTAAATTAGAGCTAAATAGCAGTGCAGAATCCTGAGAGCCAGGACTGGTGGCTGTCAACAAACTTTATGGGACCACGGGAAACTTGACCACACCCATGATAAGTGGACATTCGGCTAACTAAAATCATGCCGGATCATGGATATACCAGACTAGAGAGGGTCAACCTGTATTCTAAGGTTTGAACAGCCATAAGCAATGATTATCAGCATTCTGGAGTTCATAAGTTCTTTAGGCTCCCATGCTGGTGGTACTACAGACTAGGGAAAAGAGGGACTAGACCTGTTGCATAAGATGTCCCTCTGCAATAGTGCAGATAGAGGTAAAGTTGTTTCATTTTGCTAAGTTCTGGAACTATAGCCACTCTATCATTCTCAGCTGTGGCAAAGAACTGAAACAATAAGCCTGGCCCCAAAACCCATTGAAATTGATGGGAGGCTTTCTGTGGACTTCACTGGAATTCTGCTCGGAGCCAAATATATTTGTAACTCATTATTGTTTTTAACTCTGCAAGATTTGTTGGCCAGATCTTCAGCTGATTAAAAATTGCTGCAGACTCTGAGACATCAATAGAAAGATAATGATTGACAACGGATAAGGGTCTGAACCCAGCAGTTTAATTTAAATTAGAATGAACACATTTCCCTGTGATTTCGATATCAGGGAGTAAAATGGGTTAAAAATACTTCGCTCGATAATCATAATGAGTTTTGAACCCAGTCTCTTGTAGATCCTAGAGAAGGATTGTTTTTGGTGGCCCCTTCATTTTTTTTGACTGATAGATTTATGGATTTTAGGCTGTGGTTTGCTGTTGATTATTTTTTTCACCTTTGCTATGTTTTCCTCTTCCCTAATCTAAAGGTAACACTCTCTTTACTATCGATCTGGAATCTGTTTATGCAGCAAGCAGCGTCGGTTGTCAATGTTTTCACTGGCTGGCACACTTCAGTTATTGGCATTTATTACCATGAATAATTTATGACTGTGCTCTTTTACTTTTTCATTGATCAGAACCCTCTCTTTGCCAAATGAATGTGGCGCCCCTGAGACTTGGTGGATTGACCGGCCTGGGCAGACCTCTTTTAGACAGCCACAAAACAGGCAAGGCAAAAGTCACAGCAATGGGGTCTTTCCCGTTCCACCAGTTAAACCTGGTTCTGACCATGTTTTAAAGGGAAGTCATATCTCAGGCTCTGGGATTGACTTTGCTGTTGAAGCGGGAAAGGAGATCTCTAGCTATAGAGCGAGGCCATTAACCCATTTCCCAGCCTGTCTGAGCTGATGACTTTCATTCACCAGTGATCTGGAGTTGGATAGGAACTAGTGATACAGCAGTCAATTCCCTGCCGTAGTAATATCCCATTTTCTAACCAACTCTCCCGATTGCTAGGTGCTCACAAGTCAATGCATCATGGAGAATGGAATACATATGCTTCACTCAGGTAAACATGCGTGCTGTTGTTGTGAGGAACTCTGGAACATTCAGAAGTCCCTGAGCTGACAGCGATGGTAATCTTGTACCTGTGCTATTCCTGGTATATATACCACCCACATTAGCCTACCAGGTCAATGGGCCCAATAAAGTGAGGATCAAGGGAGCAGGAAAACAGGCTGATATGACAGTCTCCTTGCCTTATGCCAGATCCTGCAATGATGACACTTCAGCTGGGATGCACGATACTCTTCTTCACTCTCTGCATTGGCTTTCCCATAGAAATCAAGCTGAAGGCATCAGGACTAGATCCATATAAGGGATTAGGTGCTGAGGTAAAAAAACTAGATGCTCAAAACCCCCATTCAGGCTCTGTCTAACCCTAGAGGCACCTAGATTTCTGCTGGTGGGCATGCACAAAACTATATTATGTCCTGGCACTGTTGAGCTGCTTAGTATGCTAGTTAACACCTCATCCTGGGCAGGATTCTCAGGCTAGGTGTATCTCCATCTAGTGAGTCTTTCACCTAGTGGGGCCCAGTCTCGTAAATGTTTTCAGAGCACTTATCAGAGCAGCCCTCACCCACAAGATAGCAAGAGGTGATGACCCAATGGGGGATATGTGTCAGGACCCTGAAAAACACTCTCTTGGGATGTGGGAAAGTCCTCACTCTGCCTTTTTTGCAGCAAGGACTTTAATGCATCTGCCAGATGAGAGCCCTAAAAATGAGTTTTAGCTTTAAATCATTGGGTCTTTGTCTCATTTTTTTTATGAGAAAGCCAGCCAAACCGATTCAGCCCTTCCTCCAGAAGAGGAACACAGCTGTGAATCCTGGGCAAAAATAGGCATCTCCCTGTAGCTCAGAGATAGGGCCCTAACCTCAGCTTTTCCTGCTCCTTTATGGGCTCCTCACTCATCTTGCTGGCTGTTATGAATCCCATTCTTAGGCACTTAACTCTCCCCATGAGTTGCATAGAGAGCCTTGGCAGCAAAGAACCCAATGCCCAAGCCCTTTGTAGATCTCACCCTTAGTCTTTACCTATATGAGGCTTTGTGACATGGGCCAGGATATTTGAAAGCTCTCCTGTAGCTCCAGGGTGAAAACCACGCACAGCAGTTCCACTCCTGAAACACAACAGCATTTCCCCCCACAATGAAAAATCTTGTCTGTGCAGTGAACCCTGCCAAAACAAAACACTAAATTGAACACACCCAGCATTCTCCCCCTGGTGAGAGGACAAGAGAACAGTCATACCACTTAGTGCCCTAGTGGAAGATGCTCTGATACTATGGTGATGGAGCCATCTGAGTACCACAGGTAAGGAGATAGATGAGACAAGAAATGGATATTTGTAGTGGCTGAGAAAATTGGAGAATTAGAATACAGCTGAGATCTTGGAAGAAATGAACCAGAGCCAAGATGGAAAAGGAAGACATAGCTACATCACCACTAAAATCACGTGGGTTTCAGTAAATGAAAATTGCCTGGAACCCAGATGACATTACCATGAAAATACAAGGTGTGACCTGAACCTGACAGCAGAATTACTTCTTTAGTAAATGCAAAGGCATCTCTGCCAGACAGCCTGTGATGGCCAATCCTCTAGATGGGAAGTGAGTCTGAAAACAAAATAGCTGCTCTTTCTAGGAAGGAAATAACAACAGTAATCCTTCCAGGTAGCATACTAATTTAAATGCACAGCTACATCCCAGCGAGGGAAAACAAAGAGCTGCACAAAAACCCGACCTTTCATATTGTTGGGATCCTCGGGCTGGTTTCTTAGGATAATTATTGTTAGATGAGCCTCGCTATGAATGAGACTTTTCATTCAAAATAAGGGACAAAGATAAATGAGTTAGATAGAGGCAGACTATTTTCTTAGACCCATTAACAGTATGATTTGCTTAGAGTTTCCTAACTTGTCCTTTTGTCTAATGAGAAATTGTAATCTCAAACTGAGATCACTCCAAGCAGGCATTCCCACTGTTGTTTGGAAAAATCAGTGTCAGTATTTTGAGAGAACAATGTATGAATAGTATTTGGCATTTACATAGCAAATCATAGTTAAAGTCACACACTAGTACTTTCCAAATGATCATTGTTCCAGCATCACACAGTCCTTTATAATGTGGGTATTAGCCCTGCTTTATGGAGGCATGACCAAAAGCAGCGGAGGGTGGGATTTTCGAAAACATTTCACATTGGTCTAATTTTACTCCTTGACCAGCAAGGTTTAAAACCTTCACAAGGTTTCACTGCTCATTTTAGTCTCAGCAGCAGACAAACTCCTGGCCATTGTAGCTAGAAGGACAACCGATCAGATTGTCACAGGTGGTTTGCTTCTGTAAATACATTCTTGTGACCTGAGTATACTGACCCCCAGAGGTGTCCTGCATGTCGGTAGCTGCTTGATTTTCACAGAGGCTAATCCCTTTCAGATTTGCCAGGGTAACTATGACTTTGCTCCCACTGCAGTCAATGAGACCTGGTCCACACTACAGCGGAAGGTCAATTTAAGATACGCAAATCCAGCTAGCTATACTTGACCTGTTAAATTGAACCTCAGGAGATCGACTCCAACACCGTCAATCTTCCGTGTAGTGTAGATATGCCCTGAGAGTTTTACCACAGACAACCACAGCAGTAGCATGAATGTCTCTCTGGGTACATCTAGACTGCAAGCTTCTTTCGAAAGAAGCTTTTTCGGAAGAGATCTTCCGAAAAAAACTTCTTCCGAAAGAGAGCATCCACACTTCAAAAGCGCATCAGAAAAGCGATCTGCTTTTTCAAAAGAGATCATTCTCACTCATTGGACTCTCTCTCACATGTAAGCTGTGATGGCGGAGTGGCCACCAGGGCACCTGTGCTTTTTCCTGGAGGTCTCTTCTTTCAAAAAAACTCCCTCTTCTGCGTCCACACACACCTTTTTCTGAAAGAGCTCTTTCGGAAGAGGCATTCTTCCTCGTAGAATGAGGTTTACCAATGTCGGAAGAACTCCTGCATTCTTTCAATTTTCTTTCGAAATAACACAATAGCAGTGAGGAAGTAAGTGAAGTTTTTTCGGAAACATGGCCGTTTTTCCAAAAAAAACCCCTGCAGTCTAGATGCACCCTCTGAGCCTTTCATTGACTTCAGTGGGAGCAGAGCTGAACCATGGCTGAGCCCTTTTAAAACTCTCTTCCTAAGTGATTTAAATCAAGCTATCATAGCAGGGCAGTGGCCAAAATAGGAACAGCAGGTGAATACCCCACTAGAACCACCTCACAGT
This sequence comes from Apalone spinifera, assembly GCA_030068395.1. Taxonomy (NCBI): domain Eukaryota; kingdom Metazoa; phylum Chordata; order Testudines; family Trionychidae; genus Apalone; species Apalone spinifera. The sequence continues at coordinate 9,755,387 of JANRFK010001158.1, forward strand.
GCTGCTTGTTTAGAGATGCTTTCAAAAAAGGCTTTAGACAATTGCTGGGAGCCAAAGGAACAGAACCGATAAAGATTCAGTGAAAATAATTGATGTTCTCGTCTCCCCACAGCAGAGCAAAAGGGAAGGGCGAGAGGGCAGAATGAACACCTGATATGGCGGGCTCTGTTCCAAACAGCAGATGAGTAGGAGGACATTTCCTGACATGGCCACCTATAGAACAAAAATACCCACTCTTGCAAGTATGTGTGGGATCCCAGAATCCAAGTTAAATATTACAGCTCATTATATGGTCACAAGTCATTAGCTTCAGCTCCAAGCTGGCAAGAAAGAGCAATTCAGATGTATGGGGGGAAAGGTACTCAGAAAAAAACCTTAAAAATTAATCTGAAAAAAGATGCGTTTCGTAGCAATTCCCTCTTTTCTTTTTAACAGCCTATTGCTTGTGATTATGGCTCATTAGCCACTGTCAAATATTTCATCATTTAATCCTCAGCCTTGTTTGAGAGCGGCTGCATTACATTTTCCATTCTGGCTATCAGGAGGTTTGTACTTGTGAGTCTTGTTTTTCCCATTTAGTTAATGCTAATCCACTTCACCAATTCAAATATATGATTATTCATTCGTCAGTATTAAGGACTAAATCTGTGTTTCAGGCAAAGTGGGAAATTGTATAAAACAAGTTCATTTCTTCTTGCAAGGCGAATTATTCCAAATCACCATTCAAAACTAGTTTAGGGATACATCTGGAAACACCCCAAAAGACATGGTCTGTACAATTAATGACTTCCCATCAGATATGCAGTCTATTATGTTTCCTCGGTTCCAGCAATCTGTGAAAATAGTTCTGTGTATGTAGCGAGCAAAAATTCTGAGCATTTATTCAAACATGACAAATATTTTCTTTTCTTAGTCTGTCTAGGATTATAAGTATCTCAGAATTGCTAAATGCCAGAAACTTCACCGCAGCTGTGCATGCGCCACTCAGTTAAATAAGTGGGACACATTTATCTTGGTTTATCTTATGGTTTTAGATTGGGGGAATCTCTGTTAATGGAGCAGACAGACAGCATATTGTTTTTTTCTGAATTTACTGAAGGCTTAGGGCGTCCATCTGTTGTCTTTATTAGATGGAATGCTATGAAGCAAATGTATTTAGTCAATCAATATGTGGAACTTTTCTTCATGGGGAGAGGAACTGCTCAGTCACTGCTTTGTGCATTTTAAAATAAAGCAGTATAACTTGCTCAGGCCCAGCCTAAGAGTTTGCGGGGCCCAAGCTAGCACGCTGACAGTGGCTGCACCGCATGGCTGAGCGGCTCCCAAACAGGGCAGCAATTGAACGGCTGGGCGGGTGCCTGGAAGTGCAGGGCCTTGAAGGTGCAGGACCCAAGAAAAATGCCTTGCCCTAAGGCCGGGCCTGAACTTGCCCATTCGGTCAATGATAAACAATAAACCTTTCAACGTTGGTCTTAGACTTCCTGCATCTGGAATAAATATGGGGTAAAAGAGGGGCGGAGGGGATAAAATAAGATCCCTTTTCCCCACAGCTCTGCCACTGCTCAAACTTTGAGGCAGTTTGAGGAAATATTGGTTCATTCACATGAGTGAGGCAGCTAAGCTGGATGTTCAAGCCCCATCCTTTCTACCCCCAACCTGGGAACAGCTGGGAGAAATAGTTATATGCCAGGTATAATCTAAAGCAGCCTCAGGGCTGCTCTCAATTAGATTAGCTGTGCATAACTCTAATTGCAGGCTTATTTATTAGTCCAGGACACACTGAGAACAACATGCTATGGCCACACTCTGTATCTCCCCCCACAATCTATCCCAACACACCCCCTATGCTCTAAGACAGGGGTTTTCAAACTTTTTTTCCCTATGACCCAGTTGAAGAACATTTTCATGCCCACAACCCAACACAATTTGACTAGTGTGTCAGCTCGGGGGTAGGGCTCAGGATGAGAGCTTTGGATATAGGAGGGGGTTCCAGCTTTGAGGGCATCAGTGCTAGGGCAGGAGGGGCTTACCTCAAGCAACTCCCAGTCAGTGGTGCTGTGGGGGTGCTAAGGCAGCTTCCTGCCTCTCCTGGCACCGCAGACCCTGCTGCCCCCAAAAGCAGCCAGCAGCAGGCTCCCAGCCAAGGGGAGTGCAGAGCTAGTGCTTGGGCAGGGGAGTGCGTGGAACCATGTGCGCTCCCCCTCCCCATCCACCCACCTAGGAGCCAGGTCTGCTGCTGGCTGCTTCTGGGGCATAGCGCATTCTGAGGTGCCAGGAGAGGCAGGCCCTTCGCACCCACACTGGTCACCTGATCCCCCTGCAGCAACGAGACTCAGTGCTGGACATTCCACGACCCAGTCCTGGGTCACGGCCCATTGTTTGAAAACCACTGTTCTAAGAAGAGTGTGGGGAGAGAAACTGGTGTACAGAGACAGATGCAGCACCTTTATGCCAACCCTTTCATCCCTCCTACTCCACGGGAATCCTCAGCTACACTTGCAACACAGTTTTCCGCACGGTTGATGTATAGGATCTGTCTCAGACCATTTAAAGCAGTGTTTCTTAAACTTTTTAAGACTGAGAAACACCAAACAGTATTTTTTTATGAGGAACACCAAGTACTTTTTGTTGAGCAAAAGAAAAAAAAAGTCAGGGGGGAAATTATTGAGGAAAAAAAGTGTCGGGGGAAAGTTATTGAACAAAAAAAAGGTTGCCTGCCCCTTTAAGGGTGGCCATTTTAAATTCTATTGTTCTCCACGGCACACCTCCGACTGCCTCGGAACACAGTTTAAGAAATGCTGGTTTAAAGTGTTTGTGTGCCTCTGCCCTTCCTGATTTCATCCAGAAAAGGAAGCAGAAATACTGAAATAACAAAGGACTCTAAAAACTGGCACATTAGATTAGACCAAGATCACGGACATTGTTCTGACAATGTCCAGCAGTGGGTGCTTCAGGAAAAAGTGCAGGAAAGTCTGTAATCAGGCCGGCTGATGGGGGGAGGGGATAAATGGAACAGTTGCCCTAGGGCCCAGTGATTCGTAGGGACCTGGGGTTCCTGGCTGCTGCTGCTTCTAAAGGAGGTCTTGGTCCCTTTATAATGCTGCCAAAGCACCATGTTCCATGTGGCTCTCAGAGCTGGGTGATGAGGGGTGCTGCACTGCGCTCTGTGTGGTGTGGAGGGCTGGCTCCTCTGGCCCCGCCCCTTCCACTCGAGGCCCTGCCCCTTCTGGAAGTACAGAGTTGTCCCTCTCACCTTGCCCAGGGGCTCACATAGGCAGTCAGCTCCCCTGTCTGTAAGAAAATAACCTGTCCTTAGGAAAAGGTTTTCCCCAACACAGGTTATTTAACAGTTTGTCAGGACTAGAGTTTAAATGGGAGTTAACTAAGTGCCAAACAATTGACATTAACTAACTCTTTTGTGCTTTGTTTGTGAGCTTGGCCACTTCACAGAGGTTGGTGTTGCACCCTAGAATGTCCAGGCTGCATGTACATGTGTTGGCTAAACTAGAATCAACTGGCAATCACTTAATTTGAGTTAAAAATAACTCTAGTTGTCCATCTCTTTTCGGTGCATTATCCCCAAAGCTTAAGGATGATTATGTAGCTTCTTTGCAAAGTCCTTACATTTCTATAAAATAGACATTCTCCTCTTACTTGTACATTAGCAAAAGCACTTTGCAACCACTTAGCATGGCTATGAAAGACCACACAAAGTGCAAAGCAGCAGAGAATTGGGCTCGAAGATTTTCAAACTAAGGCTTTCAAACAAGAGAAAAAAGTTGGGCAGTGTAACTGTTGTTTGTTGGTTCTTTTGCCGACAAAATACTTCCACCCCCCAGCCAATGGCGTTACCTTTGTCAGCGGGAAAGTGCTCCTGCTGACAAAGCACAGTTCACCCCAGCGCTTGTCTTCAGCAAAACTTTTGTCTTTTGGAGGGTGGGGGAAATGTAATTTTAACCCCTCTGAAAGACAAAAGGTTTGTTGTTCAGTTGCTAGAGTAGACATAGCTTAAGTGATATTACCAGGTACAATGTGTGGACCGCACAGCAAGGTTTCGATTAGATTGTTCATGCTTATCAGGAAACAGCGAGTGGAAGTTGTTTTGATTACATCATTTCATTCCAACGCCATGGAGTCCAGTAGGATTAAGAGTACTGGAAGCACAAGGTCCTTCAGCATGATTAGTATAATTACCATGATTAGGATAGTGGTAGCATGTTAGTGGAATGTAAGCAATTAGAGTAGGATAACACAGCTTTCAAACAAACTAACTAACTAAAACAATTATGTCAGATTGCTAGAAGGAAGAGAGCCAAATTTGATCTGAGGACGGCAGTTGCAAATATACAGTAAAATAGGATTCTGAAATGGGTGCTGCAGAAAATAATGGAATTGGGAGTGTGCTTGAAGAATTAGTCTATGCTTGCTACTTTTTTAACATGAAGGCGATCTGGATAAGTGTTGGGTTTCATGTAAATCACCAGGATTGGGATATCTGTCATTTGTCCAGAAATAGACTTCAACTGTTTAATTTCCTTCCATCCTTGGAAAGGTGATTTAAGGTGGAGGGGACCAGGAATGATCAGGGCCTCCAACATTATTTTGATTTCAACAAGTCATCTTGGTGTTGGGTTTGGGTTTTTTTGTCTATTTCTTTTGATCAGTAACTTCATCTTTAGTGGCAAAAAACTATTACAGAATAAATTCATCTTGCACTTTCTTGTTCTAAAGGATTCCAGCTCCTCTTGACATTCAGTGGAAAAAAAAAGTTTTAATCACTATACTGGAAAGCCATGTCAAATGAATTTTACCTAGGAGCCTATGTAAAGGTTGGAGGTCTGAGTGGTGTTATCAATGGCATCCTTCCAGTCAATGAACTGTCTAGAAGTTCAGCTAGGACACATAACTTGTATTTTCAGGAGAGTTGAGAAATTCACATGAAGGATAGGCAGTCCTGTTGGGAAAAGGCTTCCATGATTTTTCTGATATATGATTTTCATGATATGTTTTCATGATCATGTGTTGGCATGGCTGGCTCAGAAAAGTGACAACATGCCCAAAGAAACATCTTCCCTTTGTGTTTGTAGTCCAGGGAGACAGGAATAAGGAGCAATCTATTCTCATTCTCCTAAGATCTCTAGCCCAGTCTTGCAGATTTTAAAAGGTTCCATAAAGGCTTTAGTAACTATCCATTATTTTCAAATACCAAAACTGAATTTCTAGAGTCTTTGAGGTTCACTCGTCAAAATGAAAGTTAGGCATTTTGTACTTCTTCCATTAATCATATGTGCAATGACATGGCAAAAGTCTGCTCTTATTGATAAGTAAACACAGTAGATACATCTAGACACAAGCCTCTTTCTAAAGAGGCTTTTCTTGAAAGAGCTCTTTCAAAAAAGCCTCTTTTGAAAGAGATCCTCTAGACAGCCATAATACTTTGGAAAAAGCAGATCTGTACGCTCTCTTTCGAAAAAGCCCCGTTTGCATTTAAGAACGCCTTTTTTCAAAAGAACTCTTCTGAAAAAAGGCATTCTTCCTTGTAAAATTAGGTTTGCAGCTGTTGAAAAAACCAGCGCATTCTTTTGATTTAATTTCGGAAGAACGCGATGGCAGTCTAGATGCAGGTGAAGTTTTTTTGAAAAAGGGATACTTTTTTTGAAAAAATTCTGTAGTTTAGACATAGCCAGTGTCTTACATGTTTAAAAGTCTCAGAGGGGTAGCCCGGTTAGTGTGTACATTTAAAAACAACAAGTAGTCCTGTGGCACCTTAGGGTGTGTCTACACTGCACTGTAACTCGAAATAAGATACACAGTTTGAGCTCAGCAAATTGCGTATCTTATTTCGATGCTATTTCAAAGTACTTATTTCGTCATTTGGTGCTGTCTACATAGTGCCAAATTTCAAAATAAAGTGCCCCTTGCTCCTCATAGAATGAGATTTACAGGTAGGTCGGAAAAGCGAGCCCGAAATAACGGGCTTGCTGTGAAGATGCAGGATAGCTATTTCGGGTTACTCCGGTATCCTGAAGTAGCATTGCATTATAGACGTAGCCTTAGAGACTAACAAAAATATGTATGGTGTCAGGAGCTTTCATGAGCAAAAGCCACTTCATCAGTTCATCTGATGAGCTGAAGAAGTGGGTTTTGCCCACAAAAGCTCCTGACACCATACATATTTTTGTTGGTCTCTAAAGTGCCACAGGACTTCTCTTTGTTTCAATTCAAGTGTGTATTGATGACATATAACAGATTTATAAATGTCACTTCACTGTATACATTTCATTTGCCAGTTCAGCTTTGGACACATGGACCTTTTCAATTATCACACAGTATAGTACAAGAGCTTACACAATATCCAGTAATTTTTGGCAGCAACTGTTCAGGCTTTGGTTGCTGCCAAATCCCTGGCAGTATAAGCCGAATTCCTGTCTAGTATGCAACAAGCACAAGGTCCTCTTTATACTGGAATTTGATACTCAGGGCCAGAAGGCTCCACATACAATGTACACCCAGAATCTCTCTCTTATCTTTAGACTGAACAACTGTTTCATCAGTGGTGTATGCCAAAACTGCTGTACCTAAATGGCCATTTGTTTAAACACACACATGAAATGAAAAATAAATCAACAAACAATGGAATAAGTGACAAATGCAATACCTAATGATGTATTTCTCTAGAATGCATTGAAAATTGGCAGCAACCAGCAGAGGGTAATAGTAACACTCTTAATAACTAAGCGGATGCTTCTAGAGTGATGCAAGCTTATACCAGAAATTATCCTATATGTAGACAGCAGTAACCAGATTTTATTATTTCATAATAAGGCACTGTACATATTAGCAGTAGTGTAGTAACAGGAGTACAAACTGATGTTTTAGTGTCATCTTTAAGATTTGATTTCAGACTCCCACTATATCCCTAAAATGAAAAGAAGGCACAATGATTTGTAGATGGGCCTTCTAGCAAAATTTCCATGTGAGTGTGCTTTCCCCACAGTTAGTGTGCTCATCTCCAACACACACGCACACATATCAGTTATTATTATTATTATTATTATTAATAATAATAATAATAATAATTCCCACCCTGTAAAAATACCCATCATGTTCTTATAGTTCTCCATCATAAAATGTATTGAGCCTATAGTCCCGTCAGTAAAAATGAAGAGAAATACACACACAGAGACACACACACACACACACACACACACACACACACACACAAATACACTGCAAGTTACAGCCACGCCCAGGAAAACTGCATCAGTGCCAGACTCCCCTACATGAGCATGTGCAAACATATACGGATGCAGTGCTCTCTCTAGCTTCAAACACATCATTTCAGTACTCTTAGCCAAATCAATTACACATTCTCTTGCTCTTCCCTGGGCAGACCCAATTATTAAAGACCTTGGGTTAAGAGGTAACTGGATCACAGTTTGTAAGTATCTACACAGGGAACAAATATTAGATAATGGGCTCTTTAATCAATCAGAGAAAGATATAACATGATCCAATGGCTGGATATAGCATCTAGACAAATTCTGATTGGAAAGAACACTGAGAATACTGTTAAATTGGAACAATTTATCATGGGTCATGGTGGATTCTCCATCACTGGCAATTTAAAAAAAAAAAAGATTAGATATTTCTTCTGAAAGATCTGCTCTAGGAATTATTTTGGAAAGTTTAACGGCTTGTATTATTTAGGAGGTCAGACTAGATAATCACCATGGTCCCCTTTGCCCATGGAATCTCTTAATCTTCTTGACAAACTTGAGAAATGGTCTGAGGTAAATAGGATGAAATTCAATAAGGACAGAGGCAAAGTACTCCACTTAGGAAGGAGCAATCAGGGAAAGGACTACCTAGGAAGGGGTATTGTGGAAAGAGATGTAGGGGGCAAAGTGGACCACAAGCTAAATAGGAGTCAGCTGTGTAACACGGTTGCAAAAAAAGAAAACATTATTCTGGGATTATTAGCAGTAGTATAGTAAGGAAGACATGAGAAGTCATTCTTTCACTCTACTCTGTGTTGATTAGGCCTCAAGTGGAGCACTGTGTCCAGTTCTGGATGCCACATTTCAGGAAAGATGTGGACAAATTGGAAAAAGTCCAGTGAAGAGAAACAAAAATGATTAGCATCTAGAAAGCATGAACTATGGGGGAAGACTGAAAGAACTGAGTTTGTTTAGTCTGGAAGGGTATGGCTAGACTGTGGGGGGGTTTTCAGGATACTGGAGGTATCCCGAAAAAACTCTGCTGCATCCAGGGAACACGTTTGTTCTTTCACTTTTTTTTTGAAGAAGAGCAAACGCGCTCTTTTGGAAGCCCCTGTATTCCTCGTTCCACAAGGAAGAAGAGGACTTTCTAAAGAGGGTTTTCTTCTGAAATTTGGCCTAGTCTAGATGGGCCAAATTTTGGAAAAGCCTCTTCCAACAAAAGAATCGGGAAAAGATACTCAAAATTTTCTCCTTAACTCCTGATGATGGGACAAGAAGCAATGGGTTTAAATTGCAGTAAGAGAGATTTAGGTAGGACACTAGGAAAAACGTCCTACCTGCCAGGGTGGTTAAGTATTGTTACATATTGCTTAGGGAGGTTGTGGAATCTCCATCATTAGACATTTTTAAGAGCAGGCTCAAGAAACACATTCAGGCATGGTCTAGATGGTTCTTGGTCCTATCATGAGTGCAGGGGACTAGACTTGCTGTCCTTTTGAGGTTACTTCCAATTCTATGATAATTTTCAGGTTTATTAGTGCAGCAGCTAGAAAAAAAAAAGTTACTCTACCGATTAAGACTGATTGCAAAGTATTATTGCAATCATTATTGCTTTGCAATAGAATTCCTTTGGACCTCAAGCAAGTCATGTAGACTTCTTATGCCTCAGACCTCATCTGTAACATTAGGAAAATGGTTCACATCCCTACCTGCCAAGGATCTTGTGAGGATAAAAATACAATAGATTGGGAGGCCCCCATTAATATAAACATGTGTATAAATGGAATCTTGTATTTTCCTCTCTCTCCTTGAACATTGTTATCCTCATTTCTACTTTAATATAAGAAAAATTAAAATGGTTCAGGTGAGGGATGGGAAAATCTCTTGAACAGGGGCAGCAATTAACTAGACTCCCTGTTAGGGAAGGAAGACAAAGAAAGGACCACAGCAGGGAGAAAAAAGTGAAAACAAAAATATACCAACAAGACCATCCAGTTTGCTACCCCCAGACTTCTATGCATTGGTGCCTCTTTTTAATCATGTCTCTCTGCATTGAATAGTGTCTGTCTGTCACAGCCCACCAGGGATAGAGACCCATTACCTGCATTCTCCAGGTGGATATTTGCCATTTGATAGCGCCCATGGTGCTCTGACTCCAAAATGTGCAATTAAAATCTTCACTCTTTGCATTAGAACAAAAAATGGAATGGAAGATTTACCTGAAGAGTTTTAGGGCAGTTTAAATAAAGCAAAAGCATGACTGCCGCACTTCACTAGTGGGGTTGCTTTTAGTGGGGTGAACAAAAGGAAGGATACAACATCTGTAGCACCTAAGAATTATGCGCTTTATACAGAACAGGTTCACAGCTGATGCATCCACAAGCAAACTTTTCTCTTTGGATTTCATGCAGGATAATACTTTGAAGGACATTGCTGCCCATTATTTCTCCCTGTAATTAATTATTTGCTGCAACTCAGGGCTAATATTGACAATGACTGGGACTGGCCAGAAAAGTCTGCACCTCTAGCCTCGCTCCTATGCTGACTTGACTGTCTGATTTTCAATTTTCTATGGGGAGTTTTGCCCTGGATGACTAAGTCAGAGCAACAATTGATACGTGACCATTACCCCTTTCATAACAATATTCAACACATTGTAAGTGTGGGAACATTACACACCAACAAATGTATGGGAAGTGAACAAGGAGATGCTGTCTGTTGTGGCTGATCTTAAAAAAAAAAAAAAAAGATCATGCAATCCGTGACTGCAGCCAGTGCATTATGTAGTATATTGGCAACAACATATCGGTTAATTTCCCCATTACCTGTCTGGGCCACATCCAAGTTAAAAGACACTGTGAAATATAGAGTCGTCTGGAGAGACACTGAAAGTTACAATATCTCATTTGAGTCAGCATCTGATCTTAAGTAATCTATGTTAGAAAAAACCCCACTCATACTAGTGTGCAAGTTTATGCTGTCATAAGCATCATTCTTGTTCAAATCTGCTGTTACCTTGCAGGTTTTAATATGAGCATCTTTTCCTATTCATGAAGTAGGGAGACCGGAGGGCAGGATCCTGTATTCCTTGTTCCATCAGGGTCTGATCATTGATTTCAAATGGCATCGGGGCAGGCCCATATTTACAAAATATTGCTTTCAGGATGCACTGTTTGAGGACAATTTACCAGAAACTCTGACTCAACAGCACTGAATTCCATGTGCTGCTAAGAATCCATGCTTAGAAGCATGCCACGGTGGTATAGCCATTTGTCGGACATATGAGTAAAAGAACTTATGGCTATGATTGCTTTGGAAATTCATGAAATATATAATATAATATAATATAATATAATATAATATAATATAATATAATATGTGTTCCCATGAGCAGACCAATAGATAATGAGGTATTTATGTGCCAATATACACAACCGAATAAAGCTGGTAGTCTTTAGAGTGCACAGGAATCTTTGTTGTTTGTACACTGCCAATACAGTCATGTAAGTTTGTATTCTGACAATTTATGCACACTAAGGTCATGTCTTCACTGAAGAGAAGACTGATGTGCCTGCGATCAATCTTCTGGGATTCAAATGAACTGATATAATTAAGACTTACTAAATCGAATTCAGAAGGCGCCCCCATTGGTGGCTGGTACTCCTGCTTTTGCAAGGAGTAAGGGAAGCTGATAGGAACATTTACTCCCATTGGCCTCCCACTGTGGGGACAGTGGGAAAACTGAAAAGAAGGTACACTAATGCCAGCTACATAATTAACGTAACTAGAGTTGCATATCTTGATTCAACCTTTTCATTTAGTGTAGACCGCGCCTAAGTAGCAATTTACTCCATGAGCATTTTGCCTAATATCAATGGGACTATCTGTTGAGTAAGTCCCAAATCACAAAGGTAGGTAGACACCTACATATATTTGAGGATCTTGGCCTATATTAGTGTTCAACATGAATTAGGTTAGACAAATCTGGCCTTTAGAAAGAGAAGAGAATTGATTGCTTTGAATGTCAAGGATGTAAATGAAAATGTTCTCTTTATCCACTCACCTTCATAGGGTTTTTTTTTTTCTGTATTAAAGTGTCTCGGGACAATCTATAGTTAGGAGGGAACATCCTGTTCATGCATATACTAGAATATGAGTGAGTTAATCAGTGCTCCTGTTGGAAACAACTCCATACTCCCTTAATTTTAAAGACTCTCTCAAAACTAAGGCATGAGGTTATTTGATGGAAAAAGCCCATCATGATGTTCAAGTTCACTGGAAACTCAGGTAAACAGTGCGGGGAGCCGGGGGGGGGGGGGGGGG
>JANRFK010001158.1:9808954-9820157 GCA_030068395.1 Apalone spinifera
ATCCCTTTAAGCACGCGTCTCTGCAAAGGGCATGCAGCAGCACCAGGAAGTAAATGCTGCCCCCATGTCCTGGCAGAAGCAGTTTCAGGTGCCTTTTTTCTTTTGAGAAAAGCGGATCGCTTTTTCGATCCGCGTAATGCAATCTAGATGCTCTTTTTCAAAAGAGACTTTTTCGAAAGATACTTTCGAAAAAGCCTCTTTTGAAAAAGGCGTGTAGTACAGACATACCCTGTCAGGGATGATCTAATCGGTGCTTGGTCCTGCTGCGAGGCAGGGGACTGGACTTAATGATCTCTTGAGGTCCCTTTCAGTTCCAGTATTCTATGACTCTATGATTCTATTAATCCTGCTTAGCATCGCTAGGGAAGCTAAGCTCTAAACTATGTGAATATGATTTGTTTGGGATGCCTGAATACCCCAGAGGTGCATTAAAATTCCGTAAGTTGAAGCTCTGCCAGCCCAAATGAGGGTAAGTCTACATTGCACTCCTGCCGACAAAGCACTTTTTACGCTGGTATTTGCCTTGGCAAAGCTTTTGTTGCTCAGGTGTGTGTGTGTATGTGGGGGGATGTTAAGCACTTGAACGACAAAAGCTTTGTCACTCAATTGCCAGTGTAGAGAAAGCTTTTTAGTCAGGATTGCGAGAGGTTATGATGTTATGAGGCTTTCAGGTTATGTATGATGACTCTTGATGAAATTCACACAATGAAAGGGTGACCTCAATCCATTTCAGAATAGATGAACAAAATGTAATTTGATTAGATAGCCAGTACTGAACTCTTTCTGTCCCCCAGTAGCAAGACTGATAAAAAATTTTCAAATGAAATTGCCCTCCCCTAGCCCGCCTCACAAAACATTTTTTCACTGAAAATTAATGAGATTTAAAAAAAACAGAAATATTGACACACTCTCAACAAAATGAATTATGCCTTTTCCTCTTGTTTAATTGAAAATATTTTCACGGTAGTTATTGACTTTTTTTTCACCTAATGAAAAAAAAAACAGGTATTTTTTAAATAAATCATTTCACTCATCATTTTGATCAAACTTTTGATAAAAAGTGAAAAAATATTCAAAACATTTTGAAACACAAAAATGGGGCCATTTCAAAAACTTCAAAGTGAAAACTCTACATTTTTACACAAGTTATTTTTAATGGCTTTAGTTTGGATTGAGTGGCATAGAACTTGATCCACTTCTTGAACTTAAAGTAGACATAATACCTCCAGGCAAAACTGTACCGTCCCAACTTATTTTTAAAGAAGATGTCCCAAAGCGATTCAAAAAAGTTTTGTGGCAATTCAGAAAGTAATTAAAATATTATTTTGTGTCAAATCAACTCTTTTATTCAATCTAAAACAAAACATTTCAATTTGATTTTGAGCTCAGAGGTTTTTTTGTTGTTGTATTTCTTTAAAATCCTTTCACAGGGAATGTTGAAAGAAAAGATGAATTCTGACTGAAAAATCTGTCATTTGTCAAAATGAAACAACTGCACTTTCTCAGAATTGGTGTGTTATCAAGGTGAACACTTTGGCAAAGCCAAAACAAATCTTCAAAATGTTTTAGCATTGCCAAATGTGCATCTTTTGCTGAAATTTTTTTTTGATGAAGACTTTCTCTCAATTCCAGCTACCCATCAAAGTTGTAGCACCTTGCCATGGTTAATAAGCTGCTTATGTTGTCTTTCTTCCCTGGATAAACAGGGGACCTCATTTGCCCGGCTTTGTCAATCTGGAACTTTTCCTGTAGACTAAATTTTCTTTCAAGGAGGAGACATGATGATTCTCTCCTGGAGAATACTGCAGGCAGCTATCAATGTCAATCTAACTTTATATCTTTCTGCTTGAATGATCCCTAATGAAGAAATATAATGGGAAGGAATATCATATGTACCAGCCTTGCTGTGCCTGAGACATTGTGTGTTAATATGAATGAAAGTTTAGTTCTGTAGAGACCCTTTTTCTGTGTTTTGCTGATAGTCTATGCAATTGGTGCCATATGTAAATAACAGAGATTGTTATTTTGTTTGCTTTCCATAAAGAGGTAAAGATGGTTGTAGATAAATCAGTTCTATTAAAATTAGAAAAACCTCTATTCTGGTCTTTTAGCTATGCCCTCAAACTCAATCTAAACCAATTTGCATTTTCACACGTCCTTTTTCTTTCTGGCTCTGGTTGGCACTACAATCAGAAGAGCCAAAAGACCTTGAGAACATCTCAACTGACGATATTCCTGGCACACACAGCGTGCGTCTACACAGCATATTCCAAAATAACAATGCAAACGTCTACACAGCAATTCCGTTATTGAGAAATAAATCCGAAATAACGGACAGCTTATTCCGACTTCTGTAAACCTCATTCCATGAGGAATAACACCTATTCTGAAATTGGTATTTTGAAATAGCTGAGTGTGGACACTCCACTGCTACTATTTTGAAACAGCTCCTCCCCAGGTCCATTCAAAGTAATTACTCCGCAGTGCCTGCTGGGGCTCTAAATCGAGGTAGCATGCCCATATTAGGGGAGCCTGCCTCAGACTAATTTTGAGGCGTCCCTGTAGTGTAGATGCACTATTTCAAAATAAGCTATTTTGGAATATTTCTTCCGAAATTGCTTATTTTGAAATAAACGTGCAGTGTAGACGTACCCATAGAAAAAAATGAGGCACCAGAAATGGCATTGGAAATCCCTTTTTCCTAGTCTTGCCATGCTAATTGTGCAGGCTAAAAAGTTTTAAATAGGATAGTGGTCTGTACTTTCTGATTATAATATACAGCACTGACCCATCAGCGTTTGCAACAGTCAACCATTGCCAGTTCTAGGCAGAGACGCTCAAATGATTGATTGCTGAGGCTATTTGCTGAAAATGTATCTTAATGCTATTAATAATTCATGAGGCCTTCCTAAATGCTACGAATGCATTTGCTACCACCAAGGGGTTTTGGCCAGATACATTTTGGACAAATAATTTTCAGGCGATGGGTCCTTCATTTTGAACATCTACTTTTTGACTATTTCATTGTTAATGATTCATGACACATGACTGATCTACTAAACCTGATGGAATTATTTCTGCTTCCAGATTGGATGGCTAAAAGGGTGGTTTTTTTCTTTTAAATTAGCATAACAAATGAGAAAAGGGTCCTAGGAATGTAGGAAATGCTAGGCTAGGTCAACTTAAAAAACAGACACGGGATACACCTGGCACAATATCCTATCTGTGGCACTGGCCAGTACCAGATCATTTTATACCTTTCCCTGAATACAATTGGCAGATATGGGATAGTCCACCACTCACATAGCTCTCATCTTAATCACTAAGGTTACATGTAGACAGCGGGGCTATTTCCGGATACTAGAAGTATCCTGAAATAGCTACCCTGCATCTTTTAAACACGCCTGTTATTTTGAAATAATTTTTGAAATAACAGGAGTGCTATTTCGGCATCCCTGTCACCCTCGTTCCATGAGGGTGAAGGGATGCCTCAAAAAAACACGTTATTTTGAAATTTGGCACTATGTAGACGTGCCATATTTTGAAATAAGCTATTTCAAAATATAATTGAAATAAGATACACAATTTGCATAGCACAAATTGCATATCTTATTTCGAATTTAGGGTGCTGTGTAGACACATCCTGATAGTTAAAGATGGGTTTAATATATATAGCACATTTCAACCCTTTTCAAGATATGTTGTCAATATTTGGGTTAGGTCTGAATATTCTTGATAGTCACATACATGCTCATTCCCTTTTTGAATCTGAACTAGTCTCAACAAACCGAGAATGACAAATTTGTAAAACTTTCCAGCTTCGTGAACCACCAACAGCTGTCCAAATAACTAAACACATGTCTAGAAAATGAGAGGAAACTGCACTCACTCTTTGCTTTCACAAATCAGGAATATTCTAGGATATTCTGTGGTATCTAAGAGTTACGCATGGACAAGTTCTGGAATGGATGGAGAAAATATATTTCCACAGAAACACACAAGTTATGTTTTAGTGCAGTGTTTCTCAAATTTTTTGGTCCACAGTCCACCCCACTCAATGTAAATCTTTCTGTGGACCCCAGCCAACCAACCTATGATGACAAAGTGGGTGTAAGGTCCAGGTGAGAGTGAAGGTTCAGGAGTGGGCTGAGGGTGAGGGGGTCTGATCAGAAGGGAAGATGCAGGAGCAGGGTAGTGATGTAGGGTCTCAGTGGAAGGTTCTGAGGGCAATGGGGATGTGGGGTTGAACATGAGGCATATCAGGGGCACTTACCTGGTTCCGTGCCCTGAGGCATGACCCCCTACTGCTCCCATTGGCTGGGATTCTCGCCAATGGGATCAGCGGGGAAAGCCTCCAAGTGAGCAGTTTCCAACTGGAGGAACCCTGTTTCCTGCACTGCTGTTCTCACAACCCTGCCGCAGGGAGCCAGTGCTTGTGCTCTAGCCTTGCAGGGAGGGTGGGCAGCTGGAGGGTCAGAGTAGGATCCCCATGGGAGAGTGGAAGGGGGACTGAGTCCCAAGCCCATAACCCACCTTCAAGATGGTTGCAGACCACTAGTGGTCCTCGGGCCACACTTTGAGAACCACTGTTTTAGTGGGATATCTGAAGTGTGCTGCAGCAGCTAGAGGCTCTTCGACATGTTCCACCAGAGCTGGGTAAATTCTAGTGAGGACTAGCACGTCACTCACCACCTGACCTCCCTGCTGGAGCACACTGAGACTCTCCTACTGAGCATTAACATAGCATTAACATGCACTAGGTAATGTTAGTTCATGCTAGCCAGGTACAGATGGGCCTGTGGAGATTCCCTGTGGGGTGGAGATTCATGTAGGAGGAGTGGCCAAGGAGTTCTGGGACTTGCCCTAGGTCAGGTCTACACTAAAAGGGAAGATGGAATTAAGATACACAACTCCAGCTATGTTAATTATGTTTCTGGAGTCGACAAACCTTAATTTGAGTTCCTCTGCTGTCCCTACAGCAGGAGGCTGATGGAAGCAAACATCAGCTTCCCTTACTCCTTGCAAGATCAGGAATACCAGCCACCGATGGGGGTGGCCTCAGAATTTGATTTAGCAGGCCTTTACTAGACCCACAAAATTGAACCCCGGAAGATCGATCGCACCAGCATCACTCTTCCCTGGAGTGAAGACATGACCCTGGTCCCAGAGTCCAGGTTAATTGACTCAGTTTCATTGGGCTCAGGCTATGGGGCTAGTGTATATGTTCAGATTGGGGTTGGAGCCCAGCAAGTGTGCTTCCTGTCCTACCCAGGGAGCTGTTCATTCAGTTCCATAATGAGAAATCATGGATAGTTACAACATACAGCTTCTCCCACGAGGACTATTTCATCCTCTTTCATTTATTGGGTGTAGATAGAATACAAAGAGTAAACCACCCTCCTAAATCTTTCTCTCTGTCACAAGGCCTAATTCTAGGAGCTGCTGAGACCCTCAGCTCCCATGGAAGAGAACTGGATTTGAAAGTTTAAATGATCATCCATGAGCAGTTCAGTCCATATCAGGTCCAAGGGAAGGAAACTCTCTTAATAATAATCTAACAACAGCTGTTTTCAAAGTGGAAACATTTAGGGGTCAGTGTTTCTAAATTCCCACTAGGATAAGGGATCAAAGATTTACAAGTCAGCATGCAGTTCTTTTGAAATCTCATTTCCGTACAGTGCAGTTCAGAACAATGGCACTCCATTTTATCGGCAGGTTTTACAACAAGTCCCTTATTAGACTGAAATTGATTTGCAGCAATTCATTCATTCTTCATCAAATTAAAACAACCTTCTGTGCAGTGGCAAAATTCATGCTGGTATCCTTGATGCAGCGTGGGGTTCTTTTTTTTCTCCTCACCCCCGCATGGCCACTTCGGTTACGCTGAAACTTCAGCTCAGTGATGAACGTTAAGCTGTGAAATAAAAAAATAAAAGTAGTGAAAGGCGTTGTCCATTTTCCTTTATGCAGAGAGGAGCGGGATGTTTAAGACTCTAAATGCTTTTCGCCTTCCTTTAAATCAAAAGGGCATTTTAAAAAGAGTGGACCAAATTCTTGGCCCTATGCCACTTCCTTTGTGCTGTTGCAATCCCCCCCCGAGGGATCCCCACCCACCCAGAAAGAAGCCCACCAAGTATTCAGGCTGCTCCTTCCCCTCTCTCTCCATAGCCTTAGCTTTATCAGGGGCTAGAAGAGACACGTCAAGTAGACTGGGAGGGATGGGCATAAAAGAACAGGGACGAGGAGTCACTGGAGTGAAATGAACTGCATCTGTCCCCAGCTGATACATGATCCCAGGGGGTGGGGACATGTAGCAGGCTGAGAAAGGGTAGAGCAGGGCTACTCAACTTCGGAAACCCCGGGGGGCCACAATGATACTCACAGCACATGCCGAGGGTCGTAACATAAGTGTGGTTGCATATACATGCAAATATATACGCAAATATATGCAAATAACATTGTTCACACTGAGGGTCATGAATACAAAGATTAAGGCAAGACTACACAACACGCAGGCCCCATTTATGTCAGTTATACTGATATTAATAAAATGCAATATTTACCCGATTTCCACCCATATGACAGCACTTTTAATGAGCAATGACAGTCCAGGGATTCAACTACTAAAATGCCTATCAACAGAAGACCATTATATTGACTCGTCGTTGTGGAGCGTGTTCCCAGTGGAGGCCATGTTCAAAGGATCACACCCCTGGGCCACGTGTTGAAGCCGCACGTAAACTCAAACTGCACCACGAGCTGCAAACAAACGGGCTGTGTGCCACATGCAACCCACGGGCCGTGTTTTGAGGATCCCTGGGGTACAGAATTTCCTGGCTGATCTAACTTGTACCTAGGACTGGGCTCAAGCCAAAACAAAAGTCCCTCTTCACTCTTCTGCACCCGGAGTCTGGTTCTAAATGTTGTGGTCTCCCTCTGTAAAGAGGATCATTAGCATCTTTAAATACTGCAGGAACCAGATCACAGCTATACACGGACTTCTCCATGCAGAGGTCAGGGAGTTCTACCAAGTTCTCCCTGAGAAATTTCCTCTGAATTCTTCCATCAGAGTAGGGCTTACCAAAGATAACACCAGGAATCTTGCCACCAAATCCATTGGATCCCAAAGGTTTGTGCATGGATCTTATAGCTCCTTGTGACGGGGTGTGCATACCCTTCAATGAAACACATGTGGTTAAAACTCTGTGGGTGGAGGAAGTCCCACTCCTTCACCCAGACTGGGCATGCTCCAAGTGTGGGAGCAGATAAAAGGCAGCAGAACAGCTCAGTCTGGGCTGGTCACTGAAAGAGAAGGACCTTTGGCAGGAGCCCCTGGGCTATACCAGCCAGTGACTCAGACTGAGGGAGACAGAGCCCCAGGAGAGTGCTGTTACACAGCCCTTGAGCAGCCCCAGGGAGAAGCAGCTGCAGGGAAAAGGAAGATCCAGCCACTTCATGGGATGTCGTCCCACCAGTGCCAGTAGGAAGTGACCCACGGAGGGTGCAGGAATGGCCTCTCCCACCCAGGTGAACTTGGTGTGTTTCGGCCGGATTCCCTGCTAAGGGAGTGGTGGGCCACTCCACCACTCACAGGGTCCTTGGTCGGGATCTGGTGGAGTAAGGTGGGCTTGGGTCCCCCTACCAGGGTGATTAGTTCCCAACACCCAACTTATTAACTTGAGCTACCAAACCGTGCCACCCTGCGTTAAAGGGCCATACAATATTGACTTAGGCTACCAAGCCATGAGGCTCTGAGTCAGGGGGACACCTCTCACTGACTCTAGCCATTAGGCTATACTACCCTGGACTGAGGGTCGGAATTCATAGACAATGAGAGGGACTGCCGACGATTCAATGGCTGATTAAGTGGTATCCACACCCTCGTGTAACCTCCCCAGGAGACGGGGTGTGCATAGTCCACAACACTCTCCCAGAGCAGAATGTGATCTGAATGGAAGATCTGTGCTTTCCATCAGCTCTGGCCCCCATAGCATAATAAATTCCATATACCAGCAGCGTCCAGCAAGTCTTCTCTATCAGGGGATTTCCAAGTGCACAGGATTCTCAGGATGTATTAACTTTCCCCTGGAGTTTGCACTGGGTATCGGCAGGATGAGCATCATTTCCTATTGTGTTGGCCTACTCATCCCTTGCCCCTCTCATAAGAGACCTTCTTGGGTTTGGCTGAAGGAGAGAACAGAGCCATAGAGGTAACTGACGGTCTGTCTGCACATTTGAGTGTACACAAGCAGTAACATGTTTATGGGGGCAGGATTAAGTATACAGACCAATGGGACTGCCATAGGAAGAGTATTTATATCAGTAATTGATATAATGTCTGCTTTTAGTCAACAATCTGCATTCTGAAATGTCCATAAATACTTAGCTGGATAATGGATCATAACTCGCATAACAGTGCTTAAATCTCCCTAAATGTACATGAACATAATAGATCATAATAGCTTGGAAGGTCTCTTGTGATCTATTGGATTGTTAATATGCATTTTCCAAATTTCCTGTATTTCTATTTTGAGAAGAGTTCATAAAAAAGGAGATGGCTATTCTTGTTTCATTAAGGTGGTGTTAAACTGTCCCCAACTTAGATTGGGGCCACATCCTTCTAGCTTTTAAGAGCACTCCTGTGACCCTCAACAATTTGCATGTACATCAACTGGTAAGGTCATTGGGGACTGCTCTCCTGTCAATGCTGGTTATTCTTCTCATCCTGGTGGAGTACTGGACTCAACGGGAAAGCACTTGGAAATTGATTTATCATGTCTAAGAAGACACAATAAATCAGTGGCCGGTAAATCAATCATTGCAGCATTGATCCCAAGTGTAGTGGAGACAAACCCCCAGTCCTGTGCTGTAAACATAAAATAGGGCTTAGAAGGGACAGAATTTTACATCGATTTCACGACAGACACACAAACATGAACAATTGTTTCCATTGGTAATAATGAAAATGTACAAAAAGACAAAGTGGGAAAAATGCTTCTTGAGACCTTAGAGTTTGATTTATTGCTCTTTACTTTATACATTTTGACATGTGACATTGACAATTTGTGTTTTAATTTTTAACAGGCATGAAATATTTGCATCTCAACATCTACTGTCATTAAATAATTATTGTTGGACCTCCCCCTCTTCTACCTGAACTTTCCTCTCCGTTATTTCCCACAGCTATGAAAATTAAAGTCTATCATAATAGGAAAAAATGCTTAAAATAAACAATATGATCAGTTAAAATTATAAAACAAATACAAATTGCCTTCTACTAAGACTACATAAGATTATTCCTCCTTTAGCTAGAAAAAAAGATGTAGCACTAGATGGTGTACAGAGAGTCTGGGACAGGACCCTCACTTCTTCCCCTTTCCTTGTTCCTGGCCTTGAATGTAAAGGGGTGCACATGGGGTGTGTCTAGACTACAGGGCTTTGTTGACAAAAGTGGACTTTTGTCGACAAAACTAAACCTGCGTCCACACTGCCTTTGAGTTATATCGACATAATGTTGATAAAACTCAGCAGTTTTGTCGACGTACGTAAACCTCATTCTAAGAGGAATAACTCCTTTGTCAAAGTAGTTCTGTCGACAAAAGAGCAGTGTGGATGCAGGGGAAAAGTTATGTTGACATAAAAGGCCTCCAGGGAAAACTCCTGGTGGACACTCCTGCCACAGCTTGCAACTCTATTGTTCCTGCCCGTAGCCATCTTTAAAAGGCACAGGCACCCAGGATCAGCACTCTGGCAGCAAGCGAGCTCCAGAGCAGACCAGGACTGTGCCGCTCAGTTCTGGGTGAGCCTTGTCACAGGGACAAACCCCCCAAGACCCCTCTGGCCCTTCCAGGGAATCATCCTCCTGGGAACCCCAGGGCACCAAGCGTCGGGCACCCTCCTGATCAGGGCCGGAGATAAAAGCCCTCCTGGGTCTCTGGGATGAGGAGGACTCTCTCCAGGCCATGCACTCCCCAAAGAGGCAGAATGCAGACACCTTTGCCCAAATGGCAGAAGAGCTGTCCAAACAAGGCCACCATCCCCGCACACTAGAGCAGGTCCAAGCCAAAGTGAAGGAGCTGAGGCAGGGGTATGTGCGGGCCCGTGAGCACAGCTCCCGCTCCGGGGAAAGGCCTCACTCCTGTGAGTACTATGAGGACCTGGACAGGATCCTGGGAGCAAGGGATCCTCTGCCTCCTGAGAGGTTTGTTGAGTCCGCGCTGGAGACCCTGGTTCTACAGTGGCCGGAACACCTGCTAGGGGACCAGGAGCTCCAGGAGGAGGAAGAAGAGGAAGAGGACGGCACCCAGAGCACCCGGGAGCCAGGCACCCAGACACAGGAGGCCTCCCAGACCACGTCAACCCCCGGGGAGGGAACATCAGGTGAGTGCTGTGAGGGTCCAGCACACACAGGGCAGGGCAGGGCAGGGCAGGGCAGGGAGGGCAGGCGGGAGCAAAGGGGATGCTGCAGTGCTGTGACATGTCATGTTGAGCACGGCCCGGGGGGAAGGAGCGGGCACACCCATGACTGCCCTCAGGGTGGGCTGTGCTACCCCCCTGCACCCACACAGCTGCTAGGCACTGCTTGTTCCTGCAGGCAGGGATGCCACGTGCAGGCATGGGCTGGAGACTCTGGGATTGCCTCCCAGCTGCAGGCCTCTCAGCACTCTGTGGGAACGCCAACCGTGGCCCGACACTCCTCCGTGCTGCTCAGCCATGGGGGATGTGTGTGTGTGGGGGGCACGACGGTGACCTGCACACCGCCTGGGCTCCAGGGAGGACGTGACTGCGAGCCAGGCGGCACCATGCCTTACTGAGATGCACAGAAGCAGCCTCTGACCCTAGGGTAGGCACTGACTGATGAGAAGAAGGAGGGCATGCCCTCTCAGGGAAAGGGTGAGCATGCATGACTGACGACTTTTCCCTCTTGTCCTCCACAGCCGGACCAGCTGACCAGGAGGCGGTTGCCCCACCTGCCCCACCATCCAGATGGCCGCAGGGCACCCGTAGGCACTGGTGCAGCTACTTAGAGCTGGTGCGCCAGCAAGTTGGAGTCCTGTAAGAGATGAAGGACTCCATGGAAAGAAGGCTGGAGGCAGAGGCCAAGTGGTGCCAGCAGTTGCTGCTCAAAATTGCCCAGCAGAGCAGGGATATCTGTGCTGCCATCCGGGAGGCCATGGCCCTCCCCAGTCCTTTGCCTGGTCCT
>JANRFK010001158.1:9821531-9846819 GCA_030068395.1 Apalone spinifera
TAGGTTAGATAAATGTCTATCAGGGATGGTCTAGACAGTACTTGGTCCTGCCATCAGGGCAGGGGACTGGACCCAATGACTTCTTAAGGTCCTTTCCAGTCCTAGTACTCTATGATTCTATTTAAATACACTTTCAATGAGTAAGATTACACCGTTGCCTGACATTAAAAAAGCATGAATCAAATCCCCCAAATGTATGTAAAATTTCAATGGGAACCTACAGAGCATGGGTTTGAGTCTCTGCTGGTTCCCTACATCTGCCCCCGCCCTGATGAGAAATTTGGCAGCTCTCTCTTGTGCCACTCACATAGGATCCTTAGTGGCCCTATACCAATGATGCACAGGCACAGCTGGCAGGATTTCTACCACACTGGCTCTGCACCCCATCTGCTCCTGACATGTCCCCTCTGTTGTCAGGAAGGGGGATTCACATAAGATTCAGCTACACACACTTGCACGAGCAGAGAATTCTCCTATAACAGGGGTATTTTCTTATGTCTTGTTCTGGCTAGATGCTGCCCCCCTTTCTCCACTTAATTATCACAAAAGGCCTGGATTTAATTTTAGAACATGGCCCAGTTATTTTTACTGGCTTACATAGCCCAAGTATGCTAAACCAAATGGAATACTTACATAAACCAAACAATACTAGCTTTAGGGGAAGCTCCAAACCACACCATACAATCCCCAAATACATTTGCATAAAAAGGTAAGAGCAATGGGGGGAAAAAAGGAAGAGAATGGAAACGTGACCAACATTTAAAGGCAGCAAGAAATTCAGGTTCACATAACAATATTTTGTTAGTGTTTGTGTCCACTATGCGGTGGATCAATTGATCCAATGGTGGTTGATTTAGTATGTCTGGTAAAGACCCACTAAATTGACCACGATCACTGTCCTGTTGACTACGGTACTCCAGCAGAATGGATAAGTAAGGGGAGTCAACAGGAGGATTTTTTCTGATGATCCCCACATCCCAAACCCTGTAGCAAGTAGATGTAAGCTACGTCCCTTTTGAGTTACACTACTAATGTAACTCAAATTGCATAGCTTACATGGACCTGTCCTTGTAGTGTAGACCTGCCCTTAGTTTTAGCTCTTAGTCCATTTTGCCATTACAAGTCACTCCTATAGCTGTTTTCTGTGATTTTTTTCTACATGCACAGCCAGGGCTCTGCAACACTAAATTGAAATGTGTAGATGCACGATGCCTTGTTTCCAGGATTGACTGTGAAGAACATTATCACTGACATTTACAAGTGATTGTACAAATGACATTATCTAATCACTTAAATGAAAAACAAAACAAAATCCCTCCTTTTTTCTTCTTCTCTCTTACTTTTCTCACCAGAAAAATCAGTTTAAAGAAACAATAGTTTATCTGCACTAGGACAATTTAGCATCAATTTAAATCTCTCTTAAAATTTGAATTTAGAAAGGGGTTAGATTATGGGTTCAGAGGATAATGTACATTATTTGTTGCTTTTCCCAACTAAATAGTTGAAGAAAAACATTTCCTCACTATGCTTTTTCTTTTCATTAGACAAGGAGCTAATATGGCTGAAAAATGTACTTTGAACACAAGAGGCAGAATTGCAAGAAAAATGTCCAACATGTTTGGTAGGAAAGTATGCGCATTTCTGAGGAGAATTGGAATATTTGTATAGTCTTAGGCCAGGTCTATGCAACACCTTGTAGGTTGGCTTAATTTACGCAACTCCAGCTATGTAAATAACATATATTGAGTCAACATACCTACACCTGAGCTTGGTGCTATTTCCACAGCGGGTGGTCAAAAGGAAAAATGCTCCCATTGGCTTCCCTTACTCTTTGCAATAGTGTGGCATACCAAGCATTCGATTTAGCAGGTCTTTACTAGACTTGCTAAATCAAACCCCAGAAGATCAATCAGCAGAATGTTGATCCTTTGGTAAGGTGAAAGTGACCTGAGGTATACATGTGGATGCACTAACAGATACATTAGGTTCTGTCCCAAGATCCATTAGTATCAATGGAAAGATTGCCATTGGTTTTAATGGGAATTGGATTGTGTCCACAGGGCCTGATCTTATACCCCTGAAGCCAAGGACAACTCTCTCATTGGCTTTAATCACTTCAGGAATAAGCCCTCTTGTTCTACTTGTTAGTTATGCTTTGAACATAAGGTCCTCATCCTCGACTCCCATTGACTTCAGCATGCTTTGGATCAGACCCTATAACCACACAGTTTCACATCTACACTTTGTAGCACCACTTCGGAGGACTCCACTAACAGAGAATGCATTACACTATTTTTAAAAAAATATTTGCTAAACAGTATCAACAGTTTAGCCCACCCAAAACTGTGCAGACTGCACACACTATTCAATCTTGAAAGAAAAAACCACAATGGAATATTAGGGGCCTTTAGTGCTTCCCTATTACCCTGAATCGATTTGATTTTATCACATTCTGAAGTTTATTGGCTCAGTCTTAACATCTCAGGCAACGTGCTGAACAAGGATAGTGTTTTACTTCCCCCCATTACCTTATTTCTCATAAATGTGGAGCAATTACCAGTAAAGTGAATCAATTCTTCCACTCAAATACAGAATTAATTAGCTGCTCTAGAAAGAATATGATTCAGTTTCCATTATTGAAAAAAAAAAAGTCTGGTGATTTTTTTACTTTAGTCATTTATTCATCTGTGACTGCTGATGACTAATGTCCCATGGATATAATACTAATCATTGAAAACTCCTTTGGTTACCAGTAAAATACAGTACAGCTCTTATACAGCAGATAGAAACTCACTTGGGGTGTGTCTACATTGCATTCCTCCTTCCAGAGAGGAATGCAAATGCAGACAAGAGAAATTGCAAATGAAGCACGGATTTGAATTTCCTGTGCTTCATTTGGATGGCCGCTTTTCCGAAATAGCGTATTTCGAGAAAACAAACGCGGTCCACACGGGGTTATTTAAAGAAAAAACCCTTCCTTCAAAATAACCCTTACTCCTTAAAAAATGAGGTTTAAGGGTTATTTCAAAGGAAGGGTTTTTTTCTCAAAATAACCCCATATGGACCACGTTTGTTTTCTCAAAATACGCTATTTCGGAAAAGCGGCTGCCTGCGATTATACAAATGAAGCATGGGAAATTCAAATCCGTGCTTCATTTGCAATTTCACTTGTCTGTATTTCCATTCATCTCTCAAAGGAGGAATGCAATGTAGACATACCCCTAGACGTTCTTAAAAAGTTTCCATGCATAGAAATGAACAAAACATGTATACTGTGGCCTTCTGACACTAGGTGGGTGTTTTTGTTTTTGTTTTTGTTTTTTTTACAAAAGATCACTCCTGCATATAATTTCACAAGTAGAAACATATTTTCCAGGACATGCATTCATCAGTGCATACATATTGCAGTTGAAGTTTTAGAGATCTTACCAGCTATTGATGAGAACGCATTGCCATATGATACGGTAAGGTATTGTTGCCCCATTCCTATTACCTGTGTCCCATTCTGACATCAGTATTGCTCCTCTGCCAAGTGGGGGCAGATGTCCAAAGGTGTGCAGGTTGACTTCCCACTAAGCAAGAAATCGGTGAGGTGGAAACTAGATACACTCTACATGTAACTTTCTTCATTGACATCAGTCCAGACACGAGTTTTACAGTATGCCAGTCAATCTCTTTCCAGGAATCTCAGCCAAAGCTCAGTTCCTAGAGAGCAACTCTGCTTCAAGAATTTAATTCAATCAGAAACCAAAGACAGAAGGAAAACTCTTCTGCTGGTCATGGAGCTGATTTTCCAAGGATCACTGCTTTGTACAACAAAAACTAGCACTGCCAAAGTATGTCTTCCCAAGAGTAAAAATTTTGCTCCCACACTAATAAAAAGAACTTGGAAGACTGAAACTGAGCCATTACTGCACCATAACAGGCCAGGTATGGGTTTTTAATTGCAGTGTAGACATTCCCTTTGTATCTCCTTTTCCCCAATCAGTAAAAAAGAAAAAGGTATACTAGTTCTCACCTAGCTCCTGGGAAAGGGGCGGAGGGTAGTGTGAGCAGTGTTCCCTGCAATACATGCATTTGTGGAGCTGCTCAGGAAAGATCTAAATGCTGCCCGGCTGATTAGTAGAGCACCCACAGATAGGGGTTTTTTTCTACCGGCGGCGCACACTCTCAGATGCCATGATGCACATAAACATTTATTCCACACATGGATGGAAAGATTAGAGAGAACATGGGTTACAAGAACTAAGTAGTTAGTTATTGTTTTTAGAGCACAGAGCTCTTACATAGCAGTTCAGATGGGCAAAGGATTATTTAATCTACCAAGGGGCATTTTATGTGACTGATCTTTGGTTAAAATTCTGCATGCAGTGTAGACCTTTTGTAACACCTTCCTTTATTCTAAGTTCATTTCTTATACACATACATTTTTCTCATGGCCGCTTCCCTCATTGGTTTCTTCATTTCAAATGTAAGGGTGGGACAACACGCAGATTAAAGGAGCAAGCCCCAGCTTGTGTAGAAAGACACATGCTAGCTCTGCTCGGACTAGCATCTAAAAATAATGAATAGTCCTGTGGCACTTTAAAGACTAACAATATATAATATCAGGAGCTTTCATCAGCAAAACTCAGTTCTCCAAATGAGCTTGAGTGGAAAAAAAAAGGGGGACCCTCAGAATATATACCAGAAAAAGATGGATGGGAAGGAGGGGGCGGGAGGAATTACCTGTCAATTGTAGTGCTGGTGCAAATAAGGCTAATTGAGTGGGCTGGAAATGTCCCATACTTAAGTTTGTGTGTTACTATTTCTAATATCTGATTTGTGTCCATTAATTCTTTGTAATACAGACTGTCCAGTTTGGCCAATATACATGGCAGAGGGGGATTGCTAGCACTGGATGGCATAGATCACATTAGAGGATGTGCAGTGGTATAAGCTTCTGATGTTGTGGCTTGAGAGGTTAGGTCCTGTGATGGTGTCACTTGTATAGATGTGTGGACAGAGTTGGCAACGGGGTTTGTTGCAGGGGTAGGTTCCTGGGTCAGTGTGTCTGAGGTGAGATGTGTGGCCGATGGAAAGAATTTGCTTCCAGTTAGGGGATTGTATGTAGGGAAGTATTGGTCTGTCTCCCACGGCCTTTGAGATGGAGGGATCATCTTCCAGGATAGGTTGTAGATGGTCAGTGATGTGCTGGAGGGGTTAAGCTGGGGGCTTTTTGCTTCTGTCTAGAGTGTCAAGGAAATGGCACATTTCTTCTACTTACAATACACTATCACGGGACCTAAACACATAACCCTGTAGGAGAACCTGCCTGGGCACTCATTAATGGATTTAAAAGTAGCCATTCTTCTGCAAAATAATTTTACAAGCCAGCTACAGGGTGAGTGCACAATTGACCTTCATATGCCAATTTGACACTGTTTCCCTGGGCTCAGACAAAGACTTGAACTTTATGACGTATTATAAAACAAGCTTTCCTTTCATTCAACACCTCATTGACATCCAATGCTAAGTCTGGGACATTTCCAGTGCACTCATTTAGGGTATGTTTACATTTGCAGCCTATTTCGGAATATTTTTGTTATTCCTCCTGCAATGAGGTTTAACAGGTAGTTCAAAATAGAACTTTATTTCGAACACCCGTTTCACTGCTGCATGTAGACGCGGGCAGTTATTCCGGGCTTGTAAATTTCAAAAGATGGCGCCCGGCTGGGAAGATGCAAATCAAGCGCGGGATATTTAAATCCCGGGCTTGATTTGCAATTCCGAATGCCTACATTTGCAGCCCTATTCTGAAATAGGCTCATTAGCACCAGCACTACAATTGACGGGTTTTTACCACTCCCCTTCTTTTTGTGTTATATATTCTGAAAGTCCCCCTTTTTTTCTCCAGTCAAGCTCCTCAGAGGAAGTGGGTTGTCCCAATGAAAGCTCACGACACTATCTATATCTATATTTGTTAATGTCTAAGATTCTACAGGACTACAGCTATTAATGTTCATGTGTTAAAATGTATTTACCTTGTCCTGCTTTTAGTAGGGGGTTGGACTCCATGATCTCCTGAGGTCTCTTCCAACCCTATGATCGTATGATTCATAACCTCATAACATTCTTAGGAGGTTAAAACATATTTAAAAGGGAGTTCTTGCTGAATTCCAAACTTTATTTTATACATGCCCAGCACGCTGAACAGTTAACAAATTAAAGCACAGTTTTAAAGTAGTTTGCTATGGTGGGATTTTTGTAAGTGCTGGCAGGCTTTATACAATACAATAGCTTTCTCAGTTAAAGCTGGACTACCAGCATAATGCCCCAGGCAGAATTTTTTACCCCAGGTAGAATCAATGTTGATTGGTGAAATCCAGGTCTGAATCAAACTTAAGGAAGTCCCCCAACATTTCCTGCTATGTACAAACACAATTTTTTTTTAAAAAGAGCAGTCCTGTGGCACCTTAGAGGCTAAAAAATATTTTATATCATGCTTAAGACTTAAATTTAACTTTGCCTGACTTACTTCTTTGGCTCAGAGGACTTTTACTTTTGTTTGTCAGAATGTTTGAAAATATTTCTCAACAGACCCACCTTCCCAAGGAACATTCATAGTCATTGTTGTGCAGGGAAAAAACACTTCATCGGATGAGTTGGAGTGGAAATTACAGATCCAGGAGATATATAACAACAAAAGCAATTACCTGTCAATTGCAGGACCAGTGTTAATGAAGTGAAATGAATCAAGCTGGATGTCTCCCAGCCATAGCTTTTGAGGTGTAAATGTGAATATCAAGGGGTGAGGAAATTGTAGTGCTTAAATCAGTTAAAATCTTTATTCAAGCCCAAGTTGATAGTGTGAAGCTTGTCAATGAATTCCAAGTCAGTAGTCTCCCTCTGTAATTGGGTTGTTAAATTCCTTTGTAGAAGAATGGCTTATTCACATGAGCAGTGGAATCAGTGCTGCAGTACATATTTTAAGATTATAATTAAAAGGAAACATAGATTTGATAGGGCTCCAAGACTTATGCACTAGGGCATAGTAGAATAGTATATTGACTATATATTTTAGAGTTGGTCTTTTTTTTTAATGAAATATTTTCCTGATGAAATATGGAGTTTTGTCAAAATGGATTTTTTCCATCTGAAAAATGTCAATTTCAATTAAATTGTTCAATAGAAAAACATCAAATATTTTGAGTGGGCTTGTCAACATTTTTTTAATTTCAAATGAACATATTAAAATGTTTCATTTCGCCATTTCTGAATCAACATTTTCTGAGATTTTCTGAGATTCTACTTGCAACATTTTTGATATTTTGGTCTTTGTCCCATTTCATGAAAATTTTGAAATGCTGGAATTTCTCCAGGAATTTAAAATTCATCTCCATACAGCTCTAGACTTCGTGCATATAACTTGTGTGAAAGATTCAGCTCCCCTAAAATACAAATAAAATGTGGTAATCTGTTATGTAGGGCTTTAACTTTTCTTATTTTTCCCCTAATTTGTTCTTTTCTTCTTTTTTGGATAAGAAAAATCATGTTGCCTACACAAAGTAAAGGGCAAAATACAAACAATATCAAAAGCATGATGTAACCCATCTGTAATATCAAATAATGTTAAAGCACAACAATGACTATAGATGGTCCTTGGGAAGTTGGGTCTACTAAGAAATATTTTCAAACATTCAGACAAACAAAAGTCTTCAGACAAACAAAAGTCTTCTGGGCTGAAGAAGTACATCAGGCAAGGTTGAATTTAAATCTTAGGCAGGAGTTTTATGGTTACTTGAAACATTTTAATTCAGGTTTCAGCTTAAGAAAGATGGAAGATTTATATCTCTCATGTTCTGCAGCCTTTACTATGATGAATAATCCTGACTCACCAGATTACTACGCTGAAATATGTTGTCCCCTTGAACACAGGTTCTAGGATTGGGTCCTGTTATGCAACATCGGAGGAACTGCAATGTGAATGAGTACTGTTTCACTCATTTGAGGTGTTGTTGTAGCTGTATTGGTCCCAAGATATGACTAACAAGGTTGGTGTGGCAATATCTTATAATTGCCCCAACTTCTGTGGTAGAAGGTAAAATCTTTCAAAGCATGCAGACCTCCTCATATCTGAGAAAGGAAGCAATGTGTCACAGTAACATACACTTTGGGACAGACTGTTAAGCAAAAAGTGTAATGCGTGTGTGACATTGGTAAGCCAAATCTCAGTTCTGGCCAAGAGCTAAGCATCAGCTGAGAACTGACAAACTCACAGCTGAAAGCTAGGCTAATTTACCTGTGTATTAGTCTAGAGCAAAGCTAAATGTATAAGAATATATTAGGTGTTTAAACTTCATGAAAGGAAATGGGCAGCTGCATGCATTGTTTTTGTATCTGGGACTGTACTATCCAACATTTACATTGTCTCTATCCCTGCAACTAAGTAAGGGTATGTCTACACTAGCCCCCTAGTTCGAACGAGGGAGGCTAATGTAGGCATTCGACGTTGCAAATGAAGCCCAGGATTTAAATATCCCGGGCTTTATTTGCATCTTCCCATCCGGGTGCCATTTTTAAATCCTCTTAGTCCGAACTAACGGCCCATGGCTACACGCGGCAGTCAAACGTTAACTCGAACTAAGTCCTTAGTTCGAGTTAACTGTTACACCTCATTCCACAAGATTTCTGCCCATCAATCCAGCAGGTAATGAAGACATGGCCTAAGTGCTCTTCTTATTGTTGTTGCAGTGACTCCTAAAAGTCCCAAAGCACGTTAGCCATCTTATCTACCATGTACGTGAGAGAATTAGTGTGTGTTGCCGTCTGTCTGTCTGTCTGTCTGGTTGTTCAACAACTCCTCCTAAACGGTAAGAGCCAGAACCACCAAATTCAGTATACAGCTTCCTCTTATCATAACTTAAAACCAGGTAAGGGTTTAGTTGTGTCAGGAGAATGGGATGTGCCCAGAATGGGATTGCTTCTCATAAAACCATACAGAAAAGAGAGAGAATCACCAGGCAGGTGAAAGGAGATGTCTGGGGATGCCCCCCTGTCCAGGGTTGCCCCAATCCTTAGCTTCCTTTAGGGAGGGAAAGAGGAGGCCTGAAGCACCCCCCTCCACCGATTCACATGGGGACATTGCTCGCTGTTCCCCTTTGTCAGGGAGCAAGGGGACAGCAAACAGTTTGCTGATTTCTTCACCAGCTGGGGAGCACAGGGGGCAGAGGAATCCATGATGCCTTTATCACAAAGAAGCAAACATGAACCCAACTCCATTCACTCAGACTTGAGGGCTCAGGTTAAGGAACTAACAATAGAAGACCCACACCAATTGCAGGGTTTCAAAGGCCAGTCCAGACCAAGCCTGAACATCTATTCTGCACTTTTTTGCCCGGCAACCTGAGTCCTGTGAGACAGAGTCAACTAATCTACCCACGCCCACAATCCAGGTCTTGTCAGACCATGTGTCTCTGCCCTGTGAGCCTTACAGAGTGGGGGAAAGAAGCAGAGTGTCTCTCTCTCTCTTTTTTTCTTTTGGCTATGTGCAAGAAAGGGATTCTTGCTTGGCATTTATGCAGGCTGTGCTCTGAGTCAGTGCTGCTTCTGCCTTTATTCCACTCTACTGCTGAGAAACGACTGATCCTTAAAGAAAGGCTTCTGTCTGACGCTTTGCTCCTCATCAGTGCAGCTAGTGATTTTATCAGTCTTCATTCTACTTCCCTTTTTTATATACATGTTGGTGTGTGGCAATTATCTGAGATTCCTGGGCGGACTCTCAGTTGATATAAAGAAGAGCAGCTCCTTTTAAGTCAGTGGAGTATTGCTGATGGGCACCAGTTTTGCCTCTGGCCCTTGTATGAGTATTTATCATGTGTAGTTACCGCAGTACGAGGATGTCCAATTCATGTTTCAGTGTGGGGAGGGCTTACTCAAATGAGTAGTCTTACCATAAGTCCTGGAGCTAACTGTGTGAGTAAATAGCTGCCAGCACAAATCAACTCTCTGCTCGGCAGCTTCTGCTCTCAGAGCAGGCAGCCGTGTGGGGCTTAGTCACTGGTTTTGCTGGATTCCTAAGGAAATCCTAAGGGAGCTGCCAAAGGGGACAAAGCTATTCAATTGGTACCCAGCGGCCTCCTTCTACCAAGGCACTGAATCCAGAGTACAGGTAATTATGTTCTGTTAACTTGCTGACCTTCTGTTTCCAGGGGCTGGTTCCCTTCCCACGGGGCTCTCGACAGGATTTGAGTGACAGTCCCTAGGAACTTGGATGGAAATTTGAGTATATAGTGCAGGATCAGAGTAATTTAGGACCTAATTCTGCCCCAATTCATACCATGTTGGATCTCCCTGAAGACAGCATGTGACACAGGAGTGTCATTTAAGGCAGAATGCAAATCCTACAGGCTTTGAGTTGTGCATTAGGAATATTTCAAAAATGGAATGACTCTTAGGTTTTTTCCGCTAGAATAAGGATATTTCCTGACACTTGATTTGTCCTCTGGAGGTGGGTCCCAAGCTACAGTGAGATGGCTGTGGGGCTGCTTCCAGGGCTGAAGCATATTGGCCAATTTATTAAGGACTGGGAAACCTTAGCCATTTCCCACTCAGAGAGGCAGGGAGAGAAAGATCATAATTTTTATATCAATAATGCCTCTGTAGTCTTACTGGCTAGTTACAGTGCCTTTTCATATTGGACCACACAATCAAGTAAAGCGATGTGAATTCCATTGGCATGGTGACCTCTCAGATTTAATTACTGTAAAAATAAAGGAATGACTATTAATATGGGCAGAAATGAATATATAAGGAATCTAATGTAAGTGCAATTTCCTGAGCAGCTCAGGAAGGAAAGTGCTAAGTTTCGTACAAATGTGTGAGTAACATGAATGATTATTTTACCGAGAAAGAGGGGGAAATGGAGAGTAAGCCAAAATTGCAGTTCTGGAAATTGTACCCTGTATCAATTATGCTGATAAAGAAAGCAAATGCTGCCTGGGTTTTTTTGAGCTTATTTTTTATGTTCATTATGTTTTGAGTTTCAAACTGAATTGATATAAATAAATGGACTTTCAATGTAGAGCAGAATAGTTGGTGTCCTATCAGAGGGCCATTGGACACGATATCAATGAATGAAAATGATATTTGTGAATTTGATTTACTTGATGCATTTTATGCAGAAGGTCTTGCACTGAGCAGGAAATTGGTGACTGTATTGGAAATTGGGTACTGTATTGGTTAGTCAACTATCCATGCAGAGACCTGTACAAACTAACATTATTGTAAACTTTTCAATTTTATCATTTTTATTTTTATTTACTTATTTATTTTTTGCTTTTACAATTCCAAACATCTGCTCCAAATTATTGTTGTATACTTCTTGGGTCTCTGTTACTGGACACAAATAAAACAGAAGAGATGGGAGGCGTGGATTTATGTCAAATAGATAGTTTTTCCTTGCACATGTCAAGGAACCTACTTTACTGATTACCATAATCTAGCCTGTGATGAGTACCATACTGTTCAGTTCAAATCAGAATAGTCTCTTTGGTTGTATCACAGAGGAACTGTGTAGGCTGGATATCCTCGCTGTGCTGTAAAGATTGTGATAGCATCACATTAAAATGCAAATCAGAACATTAGAAGCATTTTATCATCGACAATAAAGGTTTCCTGAACAGTGAACCTCCCCATTGTCTAAAGTTCTGTGCACATAAGCAAGGTGGATCTTTCTTACAATTCTTCCTGCCTACTACTTTGATTGGGATGTTGCAATTCTGTTGACTCTAGATCTGACCCACCCTCCAAATAGCCAACAATGCATAGCTCTTTGGTCCAACTGATTCTTCTGGCTAGCAACTAAATATGTGGTCCTTTTGCCTAAATGGCTGCACAATGTCAGATTAATCTCCATCCCTTGGCCCACTATTCTGGGCTATAACACATCAGTGATTCCAAGAATGCAGGAAATATCTTTTTCATCTGATACTAACTTTATTTCTCCAGTTTGGGGCATCATCCTCATCTCCATTTATGGTGCAATATGCTTATATGCTCTCTTCTACACATGCCAGGGTTCCTTTTTGGAAATCCTCTGAAGCAGTACAGAGATGGCAAACAAGCTTCAGAAAGTCTTGGTTGTAGCATGAGAACATCTGGGGTACATTCAATTCCCTGCTGCTATGGCAGTTAGTCACTGTTTCTGACGCTTGTCCAAAAGCCTCTAGTGGTTCTCAATGAGAGATC
Source organism: Apalone spinifera (assembly GCA_030068395.1). Lineage (NCBI taxonomy): Eukaryota > Metazoa > Chordata > Testudines > Trionychidae > Apalone > Apalone spinifera. Next base: position 9,833,760 of record JANRFK010001158.1, read on the forward strand.
TGGGGCTCCTGAGGCAAGCAGGTTTCAGGGGAGATGCCAAGCAGGGCAGGAGTTAGACTTCCTGGGGACCAGGGTAAAAAAAGTGAAGACTCATTACATGAGGCTGCTGCCCAGAGCCAAAGCCTGAGCAACATAGCTTCATGGAACTCCTTTGGGTATGACTATACATTCTGGAGGTCGATCTTCTTGTGTTGGATTTAGCGGGTCTAGTATAGACCCGCTAAATCGAACACCGAGGGCAGCTCATGCTGGTGTCTGGTACTCCTCCTTTGGCAAGGAGTAAAGGAAGCCAATGGGACTGTTTGCTTCCATCGGCCTCCTGCAGTGTGGATGCCACCAAGGCTCGGTTTAAGGTAAGCCAACTAGGGATATAATCATGTAGTCGATTAACTGATCAACTGACAAGCAAAACCTTACAGGTTAATGCTATAGACTACATGCATTTCCCACCCCCTGCTTCCATGCCAGTACATTTTCTAGCAGGCTGGCCAGCAGCCCGGCTCAACCCTGGCTCTCGCCAGGTCTGGGACCTATCCCTGTTGTGGCTTTGCATATAAAGTATATTAAGAGGTGGGTGGGCAGGTAGTCCAGTTCACGCCGGGTCCGGGAGCTCAGACCCCACCCTAAAGGTGGGCTGCTGCCACCCCGTGTTGCTCCCTCTGTATCAGAGGCAGCAGCACAGGGTGATAGGCAGCAGGTCCACAAGGGGAACTGGTTTTTAAACTGGCTCCTCTCATGGACCAGCTCCTGCCTGGCACCCCACAGAGGCAGCAGCACAGAGTGGCAGGGGGCTCCTCGGGAGTGGGGCCAGAATGCGCTGGCTGTTGGCCCTGCTCCCGGGGACTACGGAATAGTCAACTAATTGATAGGAATTCATGAGGTTACTCGACTATTCAATTAGTCACCTCTCTATTTAACATCCCTAAAGCTAACTCCAGCTACGCATTTTATGGAGCTGGAATTGAGCCCCTTGAACCAACCCTTCTGGTCTAGTGTAGACCAGGCCTTTTAGGGGCCCCAAGAAACTGCCCTGCTTGCTATGTATTAATGATAGCTTTTATATGTAGAAAACCCCACAATTATTATGCCACAGGTTTTATGCCATGGAGTTTTTCTAGCATGGTGGAGGTGGGGGGAAGGCTCAAATAGAACAAGGTCTGCTCTGGGAATTAGGAGAGATAGACTTTTTCTACTTTAATAACAGGGCCAAAACTTAATGAAATGTAGGTATTGCAATTCTAAATGAAGGAACACTTCACTGATTTAAGGGTGTGTCTAGACTACATGGCTCCGTCGACGGAGCCAGGTAAAGTAGTTTACGCGACATAGTCAATGAAGTGGGGATTTAAATAATCCCCGCTTCATTAAAATAAAAATGGCCACCGCGCTGTGCCAACAATCAGCTGATCCGGCAAAGCGGGAGTCTAGACACGGCGAGATCGACAAGGGAAGACTTTGTCGACCGCACAAGGTTTACCGCAGAGGTCGACAAAGTCTTCCCTTGTCGACCTCGCCACGTCTAGACTGCCAGGCGGTGCTGGATCAGCTGATTGTTGGCACAGCGCGGCGGCCATTTTTATTTTAATGAAGCAGGGATTATTTAAATCCCCGCTTTATTGACTATGTCGAGTAAACTACTTTACATGGTTCCATCAATGTAGCCATGTAGTCTAGACACACCCTAAGTGTCTAGCTCCTAAATGCTAGCTGATCCAGGAGCCTTAATCAAATTTAATTGGTTAAGCACTTAGTAAATGGGATTTTAAGTCTGAGAGCCTAAATCCCCTTTAAAAAAGGGATTTAGGCTCCTAAATTAGCTAGGCATTGCAACACTAAGTGCAGCAAGCCTTAAGCATAAATCTGACTCAAAGAGGCAGGTAGGTGGGTATGAAAATCCTACTAGGTGCCTTTATGCATTTTTAGGCATTGAAACACATTTAAACATCTGGCCCAAAGTCTCTAAGAGATCCAGCAGCAGAGTCGATAATGAGTAATCTTAGCCTGAAAGGATCTACAGAGCTCAGGACTTATAAGTGTACAACTATGGGCAAATAATATACAAGTAGAGAAAAATGCAGTGCTCACTCATAATATTAGTTCCATTTCAGTTCCATGACACGTCCCCTTGATGACACATCTCCCACCGCTTGGTTTCTGCTTCTAATATTGGTGATGTTTTCTTTTCAAAGTTAGGCATAGAAATTCTTTTGATGGATGTACTTATGTTGCAGACTTCCGGTGCTTTTATTGCTCTTGGATAAACAAGTTAATGGATCCTTGAAAACCCCAGGGCTCTTCTAGCAAAATTGAATCTCCATTTTGACGTGTTGGTGCATTAGCTAGACAACACAAACTGCTCACGTCCAATGGCCATCTTGACCCAACACCGCATATGACATTGCCTCAGAGAGGAGTTCTGGGTCAATCACTAACAGATAGCCCCCTAAGGACGCAAAACGAAGTATTAAAATCTATCAGAAATCTTCAAGTTTAAATGACAGATAGCTAGGCTGGGATTTATGATGGTGAGATTTAAAGCAGTTTAGGGTTACTTGGCTTTGCTTTGAATACTCATTACATATACAGGTGTGGCATTTTTAGATCCTCCTTCCTCAGTTCAGGAAAGTGTATAAATATGCTCTCCTAGTGGTTAAAATTGACCTAGGCTTTGTCTGGACTTGAAAGTTATATTAGCATTGCTACATGTGGCAGGGGTATGCAAAAACACACAAACAACAACAAAAACCACCAAGACCTCCGTCACACCTCTGACTGTCCACCTGACCTCCAGCATCAACATAGCTATGTCAATGGAAGAATGCTTCTATAAATGTATCTAGTGGTGTTTGGGTAGGTGATGTTCTTACACAGACCGAAAAACTCCCATCAGGGTAGGCTGCATCTGCCCTACAGGGACACACCAGCATAGTCTGCACAAGGTAGACTAGTCTTGCTGCACAGATCCTACCCCTGCAATCTCCCTGATTAAGCGGCCAGACTTTACAGCTGCGTTAGAACTGCAGAGACAGAACCAGGGCAGAAAATGGTTTTCCTGTTCCATAAAAAAATTGACGTTTAAAATATTTTTTTCCTCCTCTGCATCAACATGAAGCTAAGATCTTCCAAAGTGTGATCAGTGGAAATTAATGTGATTGATAAAGTGGAGGGTTATTAATGGAGGAGGGGGAACAGGTCAGCTGTCCCAGGGCCCAGCAATATAAAAGGACCTGGGCCACTACTGCTCTGAGCGCCTGCTGCCCCTAGCGCTGCCCCTTCTGCCTAATTCCCCACCCCTTCTGGGAGCCTGGAGCTGAGCCCCTCCCCACATTGTCCAGGGCCAGCAAAGACTGTCCCCAGCCCTGATATAATGGCTGGGAAAGAACTGTGAAACCCTTACTAGCTCGCTTTGGACTGTCATCCATGATGAGTGCCCTCAGCTCCCACAGGAGTTAATAAAATGACTCAACCAAGGTCACATAGCATCTTGTAGTATCAGGCCACACAAACCCCATTAATGGCCAAGTCTTGCTTTGGAAGCATCCGTGTTTCTCCTTACCTAGCAGTAGGCATCACTATGGAGAGATACAAGGCTCTGCTACTGCCAGAGCCTAAGTGCATGTCTCTGCTTTGTTCTAAAACCCACAGCAGCTATTAGCACACCTCTGAGGACCCAAGCTCTGAGAACAGCTGCACAAAGGTTTGGGCTCAAATTCTGACACCTGGGGAGAGGGACTAGCTGTCAGTACTAGAGCCACAATATCTGTGTTTTTACCTCCAAGGAATCCACTAATCTCAATAATAATTCATTGCTAAGAACAATAGCAACCTTTATAGGATACATAGTTATATAAACAGAGCATCTTAACTTAGGACCATCTCCCAGTCTAACCTAAAATCAACTGCCTCATCTATGTGTCAGCTGTCACTCCCAGGAGGCGTGTCATCCTCTTAAAGCCACAGTAACACCACATCTCCTTTCTTTCAAGTGCAAATTCCACTTGAATTTGCAGCAGATTCAAGATCCACTTGAATCTTCCAGCATATATATCAGCTGGAACAATCTTAATAGCTTTCTGTATATCTTTTAACAGATCTCCTTGGATACAATCACTAATTTTTATATTTGCTATCCCACTGAAGTTGTTATTATATGATGACATTTTTCTTGCAGCTCTAGTTGCTCCACTGAATCATTTCTTATTCAGGAGAGTCTGGTCTGGCAGGTAATAATTGCAAATGTCTCAGCTTTCATCCATGAACTTGACCATTATTGGCCAAGGGACTGTAAGACGGAAGTAACACTGCATTGTCTTAAAGTTACAGTAACACCATAGTCTTCAAAGCCATTTTTCGCACCTGCACATGAGCCCTGGTCTAGACCGCGGCTCTGTGGCTTGATACCATGGGTTTTATAACACAATGTAGACATATTGTCAGAGTATTGCTTGCATGCCAAGGAAATCCTGCTACTTAGGACACCCCTATAAGCTTCTTAATATATCGCTGAAGTACATACTTAACAGAGAACCCCCTATGAGTTTGTGCAGAGAAAGGCATAACAATGGCAGTGAGTTGAAGCTGGAGAATTTCAGACCAGAAATAACACCAAATTAGGAAGTAACCATGGGAACAACTTACCAAAGCTAATAGCAGAGTCTCCATCACTGAGTATTTTTAAATCTCGATTGAGGTTTTACTAACAGATATCCTCCAGGCATTAGTTTGGGAAAGTTCTCTGGCTTGTGTTATACAGGTCAGGCTAAATAATCACTATGGTCCCTCTGGCCTTGGAATAGATGAAGTATTTTGCAGAATCCGGGCCAAAGCAATTTTTCCTGATTAAGCACTCATCCAAAGCCCAATGAAGGTAATGGAAGGACTACTTTTGATTTCAAAGAGCTCTGAATCTGGTCCAATTAAGAACAATGGGACTGCTCATTGTCTTAAATTAACACGTGTTTGCAGGGTTAGGGCTTGGGAGAAAACTTTATTTTAAGGAATGTTTGAAGAGCTAAAAATAAAATATTGACTCAAAAGGTAAGCACAAGAAGTATATGAGGAAGTCAATGGGAGTGTAGAGACATAATAGAACAGAGGTTGATTGCTCCTTTATTAGATTCCAAAGAAGATAAAATTGTATTCAGTGGAAGAGGTTCATGAGACATAAGCCTCAATTTCATTAAGGTTGCTGTCACCATTAAATTAAAGATAGCTTAATTAATTCAATCCCATTTCTAATTCTGAAACTTTTTATTATTATTATTATCATTTTAACGTAGGTTAAATTTTAAAAAAAAGTACTGAAACCTCCCCATCATGTTGTGATCAAATCAGGCTCTTCCCTTTAATTATACGGTATTTTGCCAATTTTCCAGTAATTTCAAATTACAATGTAATTATAACAAAGACGACAACTGCAGCAGAGAAATGCTTTGTAAATGATAAGCATTGTCCAGGGGGACAGTAGCTCAACAGAGAGGCTAGAATTTGTCTTCTCTAAAGAGAGAGAGAGGCTGGCTTTGAGAATTCATTCTCCGAAGGGGAATATAAACAAAACCCAACATGCCACCCTTTCTGTTGGAACAAGGCAGGTTCTTCCCTAGCATTCCATAAGTGAGAGGGGAATGCAGATCACCCGGAACAGGCGAAGAAGTGGTAGAATATTGTCTTGAGAACAGGTTCCATTTCCCACCGCATCCAAGACCATATGCAGTAATCTGACCATGCAGGCTGGGAAAGAGCCAGGTCGGGGCAACTGCTCTCCAAGCTCTTTACTGTTTTACAGTAGGATTTTTTTCTATACTCATTTGATAAGTTGCTTGCATATAAATTGACTAAGTCCTACAGGTTGAACTTTTCTGAGCCGGGACTATCTGGTCCAGCAACATCTGTGGTCTGGGAGGACCACAGATGTTGCTGGACCAAAGAGCCCTAGGAGCCCAGTAGCCTGGGCTCCCCTCAGAAGCAGCAGAGCCCCACCTTCCCAGGACAGTGGTGAGGGACAGGGGAGCCCTCTTCTGATGGACCCTGGAAGAGCCCAGAGTCCATCAACAGCAGGATGGAATTGTCCACCCTTGGTCCAGAAGACTCCCTCCTTTGGGCCAGTCAGGTCCCGAGGGTGCCAGATGAGAGAGGTTCAACCTGTACTTTCAAACTGTAACTCCCTTGGGGCTTAAATCTTTGTCCAGAGGCAGGGGAAATGCTGGTGGGACCGAGTAGCCGACAAGTGCGAGGAGGAGCACCAGGCCAGAAAGGAATCACCAGAGAAGGACAAATTGGTGCTGGGTATCACCAATGCCCAGAACTGTATGGGACTGTGAATACTGTGACCTCACATTGGGAATGGGGGGAAGAGGCGCTAACTAAGCAGGGAGGTTTTCACTCTTTGTGGCTTTGCAGAGAGCAACAGAAGAGGACATAAGAGAGTTAGTTGAGGAAAGTTAATGGGTGCCAAAGATGACCAGGAACACCCGAGACTTACTGTTGGACTGTAACTTTGCCCAGGACTCCTGAACTCTGAGTGTAGCCCCATTTCTCAGTGGTCTTTTAGATAGTGGTACCATGAGCCTGTAGGATCACCTGTTAGATGTAGCCCCTTTTTATCACTTCCCCATGCCATTTTCCTCCATTCCTTCCTTTGTAAATAAAGGTTTCCCTTTCCTAGATTCATTGCATTGTTCTGGTTTGTGCGTGCTGATTCCAGGGATGCTTCTGGGATAGCAGGGAGTTTCCTTTGATATGTTTCCATATTCACCTTTTCTTGTCCGGAGCTTCCTGCAGAGTAGACACCATCTTGGTCAGGAGGGTGCTAAGGTTACAAAACATTTCACAAACAGCCAATTTTGTAATAGATAGATGGAGAGGCAGAGAGAGATGGAATCCAGAGCGTTGTGGTATGATGGGTTTTATCCCCATGAGTCTGAAATGATCATATTACTAACGAGTGGCACATCAATGAAGCAATAATGCATTTTAACCCACTTGAGTACAGATAAACCCTTTATATCACTCCATACCATGGTGTACTTTGGTACACCACATATGCTATAGAAACCAGTGTTAGTATCGGAGGGTACATCTGCCCTGCAAACATATCCCAACACAGCAGTGAGTCTCAGAGCCTGGGTCATGTAATTGAGGCTCATCCTACAGGGCCAAAACCCATCAACGTATATGTTGCCACTTGGGGTATAGCCCCTGGTCTGAGACCCCACCTGCTTGCTTGGTTTTGGAACCTGTGTTGTAACATGAGGAGGAACATCTACATGTTTTCAGCTTCGTAGCATAAAGTCCATGAGCCCAAGTTGGTTAATTTGGGCTCTGAGACTTGTTGCTGTGAGGTTTTTGTTTTTGTTTTTTCTGCAGGGATGCAGGGCACAGGGTAGAAAGTACCTTAAGACACATGACTTCACAGTCTGTGGGATGGTAGATTTTGGGGGGTTTTAAAATCTTGCTATCATGCATGCAGGCATGAAAGTCACAGCTAGAATGTAAATGAGCGTGAATGTCATATGGTATGATCCAGTGTTTTAAATCTGAGACAAGCAATGTTGGAGCAATTAATTTTTTATGACAGTGGAGGTGCTGATTTTTAAACTGAAAATGTGAATCAGGACCATGTGTCCTGGACCAGCGTCCTCAGGGAGATTTAGCACAAATGATGTAGCTCCCATGTGATTTGAAGCCAGAATCTGGCTCATTATGTTTAAATATTTTTGAGATGATAGATCAAAAGAAATCAAAGTCTTAAACTATTTCTTTAGCTATAAGTTAAACATAATGCCTTTTAACAAGGCCAGAATAATTAACGGTAATATACATTGTTCTTTTTACAGACCTTGCCCAGTGGAACGAGTTTTAAATTGCTTTATTCAGGGATTTTCATTAGCAGTAAAACCCCTTGAGAGCTGAAATGTGAGCATTCCCCTAGAGCACTGGAGAGTTGAAAAGAGGAAAAGGGAACATGCATAAGCAGGATCTGAATCAATGCTTCCATTACAGCTAGCTGGAATGGGAGAGGAGCCCTGAGTATGTCTATGTAAATGCAGTTTGCTCCTGTTTTGCATTGATGTGCTGGATATGAAGCAGATGGACTTTCAGAGGGGTAGCCATGTTAGTTGGTAACGGTACATCTGCACTGCACCGTTATTTCGAGATAAATAACGTTATTTCAAAATAAATATGTGAGCGTCTACACAGCCATTCCATTATTTCAAAATAATTTCAAAATAACGGACGGCTTATTCCGAAATCTGTAAACCTCATTCTATGAGGGATAACGCCTATTCTGAAACAGCTATTTTGAATTAAGGCATGTGTGGACACTGCACAGAGGCTATTTTGAAATAGCCCTTCACCAGGGCTTTTCTAAGTTATTCCTCCCAGTGCCTCCTGGGGCTCTAAATCAAGAGAGTCTACATTAGGGAAGCCTGCCTCGGATTAATTTTGAGGCACCTCTGCAGTGTAGACGTTCTATTTTGGAATAACAATTGTGGAATAGCTTATTTTGAAATAGCCATGCAGTGTAGACATACTCTAAGGGTGAATCTGCACAGCACCCTTACCTCAAAATAAGCTCTGCAATTTGCACTGTGCAAATTGTGTAGATAATTTCAAGGTTATTTTGAAATGTGGTGTTGTTTACACAGTGCCCAATTTCAAAATATAGCACTATTTCAATAAGTCTCTTCACCCTCCTGGGATGAGGGTTACAGGGGTACCAGAATAGCATTCCTGTTATTTTGAAATATATTTTGAAATAACGGGCACTTTTAAAGATGTGGAAGAGCTATTGCGGGATACCAGAGGTTTCCCAAAATAGCTGTTCTGTGTAGACGCAGCTTAAGTGAAAAAATGTAAATAACAACTAATAGCCCTGTAGCACCGTAGAGACAAACAAAAAATGTAGATGGTATCATGAGCTTTCATGGGCACAACCCACTCCTTCAGATGAATGGAGTTAAGGGGCCCAGAGAAGTGGTATTTTGCTCACTGAAATCAACTTAATTTGTGACCCAACATCAGCTATGTGTATATTAAAAGGAGGGATAGCTGTAATATGGTTACCAATGTTAGCAATTTTGGGGGAATACAGAAAAATAGGACTGTGCTAAATTGTTCCAAAGGAAAGGACTTGCGGGTAGCAAATGCAGAGTTGTGTGAGGGGTAAAGGAAGGTTATTCTCCTCGGGAGGTTTTATAGCTTCTCCTGCCTGGACTGGTTTGACCCGTTTCCCCTCCACTGTTCAAAGAACAGAGCTAAATAGGCATCCTTAGGTGCTGCCTTTCTTACATTCATTGTGTTGGAGCTGTGTTTCTTCCGCCCTGCTTGCTAAGAGTTGAAGTCTCTGGGAGCTGAAATCATTTGAGACTGATGTGAAGAAGTGACAGCCAAGAAGTGGATGGCAGCAGATGATGATGAAGCCAACAGGGTGGCAGCAGAGGGACGCAATGAGCAGCAGCAGCATGATAAGGCCAGCTGGGCAGCGATGGAGAGGCGTCATGAGCTGCCTGAAGGGTGGTGGCAGAGAGGTGAGATGAATGGCCAGCAGGGTGGCAGCAGATGGAGAGTAACCTGCTGAGTAAGATGCTTCTTTACCTCCCCTCACTCAGGGTGGGAGGTGAACTCTGTGGGTGCACCTCTGAACTCTGGGTCTGCCCTGACCTAGGGCAGCAACTGTGAGTGGGGGTGGAGAGAAGGGTTGGACATGTAAAAGGCATGTGCTGGACTTAGGAACCTGACAGGAAAAGAACATTGCCCAGCCTACCTGGGGTGGGACTTTTATTCATGGTATTTTTGTGTGTTAGTTTATGAACTCTGTTTGGGATGTTTCCCCAAATTAACGCTATGTTACCTCCCTCCCTTTTATTAAAAGTTGCTTTTTGGGGGCTACGTCTACACTGCAGGTTTCTTGCGCAAGAACTTTTTGCGGAAGAGATCTTCCGCAAAAAGTTCTTGCACAAGAGCGTGTCCACGTGCTTTTGCACAAGAGAGCATCCACATTGCCACGGACACTTTTGCACAAGAAAGCTCTGATAGCCATTCACAGAATGGCCATCGGGGCATCTGTGCTTTTCATGATAGGGGTTTCTTGCACAAGAAACCCCTGTTGTCTGTCCACACGCACAAGAGCTCTTGCGCAAAAAGGCTTATTCCTCGTAGAAAGAGGAATAACTCTTGCACAAAAAGCCCTGTCTTCTGATGATCTACTGTACTTTTTCTTGCACAAAAACTCGTGCTTGTAGTGTGGCTGCTCCATGAGTTTTTGCACAAAAACTCTGCAGTGTAGATGTAGCCTCTGTGTTTGCGAGTGGGGAGCATTGCATCTCAGAGGTACCCAAGGGTGGTGTGTGAATTTCCCAAGTTACTGGGGGGAAAGAGGGAGGAATATCCCAGTTCTGTGTTGAAGCCCCTAGATAGGGATCCTGGCTCTGGCAGTTGGTTTAGAAATATAAGGGTTACACTAATCTGAATAAAATGAAGGTCCAAGTTCATGCAGAAAAGAGAAAGGTGTATTATTAAATAGGAACTGGAATCCATGCACCTGGAACAAGTGGCTGGAGGAAATAGCTGCTTAGCTCAGCTAGTAGTCGAACAGTAAATAACGAAGAACATCACCAGGCTAGCATGGGGGAGATCTGAAAAGCTGCAATGCATCACAAGAGTAATACCACACTGACTTGGGAAATAGTTTATGACTTGCTTGTCAGCTCCTGAACTGGCGTAAGCTGGCACGCACTAGGTAAGGACATATATAAAATGCAAATGTATGAATGATTTTGTCACTTCCTTGTAAAATGGAGTTGAGGCTCACCAGCAAAATAGCGTAGGAGGAGGAATGACAGCTTTATGTTGCCATAGAAGCAAGACAAACAACAGTTATGAAATTAAAAGTACAGTAATTCCTCATTTAACACTATAGATATATAGTTTCAGAAAATGATCGTGTTAAGTGAAAACGTGTTATGCAGGGTCAATTTTCCCATTGAAAATAATGGAAAAGGTGAGGGTTGTGTTTCAAGCAGTGGTGTCTGTTGGGACCGGGACATAAGGTTGAGGGAGAAAGGGGACTGGGTTATAGCAGGGAGGGGAGGTCTTTGGCTCCGGAGAAGGGAAGGGGAGGGGAGGAGAGGAGAGGGGGATTGGGTTGGGAGTATGCCCCTGTGACAGGTCTGCTGGGACCCGCACTGTGTCCGGCGAGGGGGATCGCCGGGGAATGGCGAGGCAAGTGGCGAACCCTCTGCCACTTTGCAGGGAAGCAGGGGAAGCCCCATGCAGCCACTGGCGATGGGCCAGCTGGGGAAATCATGTTATTCCGGGAACGGTCGTGTAATTCAAAAAACATTCCCTAAAAAATAAATCGTGCTATCACGAAAACGTGTTAAGCGGGCACGTGTTAAATGAGGAATTACTATAAAGGCAAATACATCGCAGAGATGTTCAAATGAATGACACATGGGGAAAAACCTCCCTCCAGCCAGGTAATATCGTCCTGTGGACAAAGACTAGCTATGGATGATGAAGACATTCATTACCCTGGAGGGAGACAAAATACAGTAGTAAACTTGGAGCCGCATGGGTGCAGAGAACTGTGAACAGAAGTGAGCAGGTAAATTGTCAAAAAGAAATGACTGACAGAGCACCTGAATTTATCTTTGTGTGTACCTTCTGCCGTTCAGCTACACATTGAGTGAGATGATAAATGTTTAATGATTGTTGGTGACTCTTGCAAAGCAGCAGAAAAGCCAAATATATGTGCAAGCTCTGAGTGATGTTTGGGGTTGAAAAGTTATTTCATTTCCAATTCATGCAGGAAGTCCATGAAAGAAGGAACTGTTATGAAAACTCACCTAGCCTGATGGGTACTAAGGCACTCGCTGATTTTTGCTTTTTTCTCTCTAGCTGTTTGCCTTAAGCAATCTCTTCCTCCTTCGCCTCCTGCCCCAGAAGAATTTTAATTTTCACCCTCAGTCACCTGATGCACAGAAGAGCAGCCTTTCAGTCCATTTCGAATACAGCTATTCCTCCTTTGGATGCAATTTACATGAATGTGACACTTTCACCTCGTGATCAGAAAGATTTATTAGTTGTCAGCCCACAGTAAAGATTGCAGTTACCACACTACAGTCTGGCAAGGAATCCACGCATTAACCTAACCCATGCAAGGTGGCACCTCTGATGACCTTTGCAGGTTTTTACAGAGCATGTGTTTATGAAATACACGAGAGCGGATAGAACACTGACCTGACTGGCATTATGTCTTGCAAGCTCTCATGAACATCACAATCACATTTAAAATTGTTGATCACAATTCAGTCCTTAGATACCATGGTGCAAGCCTAGAGTAATTCTGGGGGAACTAAGCAGACCTGGCCTGAGAACCCTCATGATCCCCACAATAGGCTGGGAAATCGGTGGGACAGAAAGTCATAGCTCAAATGTCAATGTGAGGCTAGGGAGTAGCACATGATCAAGTGGCTGCACAAACTGATGGCAGACTCTGCTGGTGCAACAAACACTCCTTTATAAAACTTTGTTAGGTTCCAGTATTTGCACTTACATTTAAGGATGGGCAACCTCAATGTGCCCAGCATCAAAGCCATTTAAACACCGAGGCTTCATCTACACGGCCAGTTCTTCCCACAGAAAATATGCTAATGAGGGAGTCATTAGTATAAGTTGTAATCTCATTAGCATATTTTCCGCCCTTTCTTTTTGTGCAAGGGGTTTTTGCACACAAACCCCGTCCACACTGCTTCTTTTTGCGCAAAAAACCCATGCACACAAAGAAACTGCAGCAAATATGCTAATGAGATCACAACTTATGCTAATGACTCCCTCATTAGTATATTTTCTGCTGGAAGAACTGGCAGTGTAGCCGAAGCCTGACAGTTTACACTGGGTGGTTGCATCTACAGTGGCATGATTTTCTGCAAATGCTTTTAACGAAAAAGATTTTCCGTTAAAAGCATTTGCGAAAAAAAGCATCTAGATTGGCATGGGTGCCTTTGCGCAAAAGCATCCATGGCCAGTCTAGACGTGATTTTGCGCAAGAAAGCCC
>JANRFK010001158.1:9848480-9864744 GCA_030068395.1 Apalone spinifera
GCCTAATCTACATCCCTCTGTTGGCAGAGGGGTGTAGTTTAGACACACCCTAAGTATCCCCACTGAATGGTTCAGATCCCCATGCAGGAAATCAAAATGGTCTGTTGTATTTTTCTATTACCTGATTTTATCCAGTGTTTATAGTTTGGTGTCAGATTAGTAAGTAATATTTGGGTAGGCTAGAGTTAACTTTACCTCCCCTCTCCTGGTGCTTCACAACACAGTTCCTGTGAAGGCGCCCACTTCAGTCACTGAAGATTTTCAGCCAGAATTGCGGAGTCAGCCTCTCCAATGCATAATGCTAATGAAAAATAATATGAATTTATTTCTACAACATGACAAAGCTCCTTCATAAGCTATGTGGTTTATCTTCACAGTTATAAATAGAAAGAAGTAGGGTGAACATATTTCCCTGCATTGCATACGGGACACCTGGTAAAGAATTGCTCACATTTAAGCGAGTTTAATGGCAATCAATCAGAACCATGCATTAGTCTCCCCACTCAAATATGCTATAAAAGCTTCAGGGTCCAAAGTGGGAAGAGGGAGCTATGGGAATCTAGGCTGCGAGGGGGCAAGGAGCAGCAGGCTCAAGCCAGCTCCGTATGGAAGGACCAGGGAGGCAGTGCCTCCTCTAACCTGATTCACCCTAGCAGGCTACGCATCAGCTACATCCAGACTGTACAAGAGAATATAAAAATGAGGCAAAGCAGTGAATATCATCGTGCCTCATTTGCATACTTGATGAGCCACCATTTTTGCGCAAGGTCTTTTGTGCAAAAATCCCTTCTTGTGCAAGAGCTGTTCTGCTGCTTTTTCAGGCAGAATAGCTCTTGCACAGGGAGGGGGTGAGAGAGGTTGTACAAAAAGGAGCTGTGTAGACGGCTCCTTTTTGTGCAAAATCCCTTTGCACAAAAATGGCGGCTCATTACATATGCAAATGAGGCACGGCACTATTCACCCCTTTGCCTCATTTGCATATTCTCTTGAGCAGGAGGGGGCAGTCTAGATGTAGCCATCCTGTTTGGGTTGTGATGAGGTGGAGGCTCAACCCAAAGATATAACTCAGAGGTGGGGGGGGGGAGAAATCAGCTCCGAAGGTTTAAAAGCAGCTCAGTCTGCAGGGTGGAGGTTGCTCAGGGTGTGGAGAAAGGAGTAACTATGGGCTGTGTGTGGGCATGGGGCTAGTTTAGGGTACAGGGAAGGGGTAAGCATAGGCTGTGTCGGGGTAAGGGGTAGCTCAGATAGCCAGTCGAAAACCATACCAACTCTTTGGCCTCCTCTGTTGAATCACTCCATTAGGTAGCCATCTAGCTAATTCACCAACTAATCAGTATTACATTTATAACAGATTTACCAGCTGGTGCTTGGATCCTTAACTCAGTTCTTTTCAAAATAAAAGGCAAATGTACAGGCTTTATTGAAATGATTAAATTAAAAAAAAACACTGATATTTTTATGAAGTTAACTTTAGTACATTTTTTAAAATGGGAATTCCATCAAGTGTGTTTTCTTCCTTCCTATAAAAACTCATTCACTGTACTTTAATAAAAAAGGGCTATAGTCAATTTGGTTTCCAATAACATTGCATTCTACTTTTCAAACCATGTGCATTGATTTAGCTGTGCCAAACCAGAGCACTACTCCAAATGTCTCTGTTTTATCTCTTTTCTGTAAGGTTTATTAAGAAGCAATCCTATTCCAGGTTCATCCTATTTTTCTGGCTCATCTTGGTTCTGTCCCTTTCAACATTTGTGGAGATTCTGTTCCTTTTCTGTTTGGTTTCATGAGAAGCAATCCCATCCTGGGCACATCCCATTTTCCTGGAACAACAAAAGCCTTATTTTGCTTTAAATTATGTTAAGTGGAAGCTGCATAACAAAATTGGTGGTCTTAGCTCTTACCGGTTAGGAGGAGTTCCTGATCAAATAGACAAACAGACTCTCTGAAATATACAGTAGATGAGAGGATTTATTTGGCATTACTCATGTCTTTGTGAGGGCTCAGGGCAGAGGGTGGGCATGCAGGAGTTAGGTCTGAGAGGGGCTTATTGGAACCACCCATGGAGGCGAGGGTGAAACTGCTCTGGAAGCTCCCAGGGGCACCTGAGGCCATGCTGCTGGGCTGGGGGGAAATGTGATCTCACTGCCTGGTCCCAGCCTGCATCTCCTGGGCGGGGGTGTGGGGGGGTACCTCTGCACTGCTCTGTAGAACACGGGGCTCCTGGAGGATAAGCAGGGCTGGGGCTCCTCTGTTTGGCACTGGCCTGCATCTCCTTGGGGGGTGGGGTGCGGGGGGGCTGCATTGCTCAGCCCCAGCGGTGCTCCCAGAGAAGCTGTGGCACCTTGCTGGTGGGGCTCCCCCCACACCCAGTCTGCAATTATGGCTGAGAGCTGGGGTGGGAGGAGTTTGTAATGGGGGGAGGGGGGAAGGACACTTACCCATATCAGTGGCCAGCAATATGGAGAGATCTGGCCACTCTCTTCCTGGTGCAGCCATCCCCCCCATGGTCATTTGCAGTATAACTGTCCCCTGCACTCGCTGCCCCCAAAATAACATAGTCTGTGTCTACACTATGAGCAGTTATTTTGATCTGTCAAAATAATGTTGAGCTAGAGGACTTCTTACTCCAACTCCTGTAACCCTCATTTTATGAGGAGTAAGGGAAGTTGAAGGAAGAGTGCTCTACCTCAGACTTCCTGCTGTGCAGACAGCGCCCAAAACTGAAATAAGCGATTTCAACTTAAGCTACGCAATTGACGTAGCTCAAGTTGCGCAGCTTATTTTGGCTTTAGCCCTGCTGTGTGGATGTGCCCTAACTTTTTAGGATCAAATGGACTCTCAGACAGAGAGAAACACAAACTCTCTAAAAAGATAGATAGATAGAGGGAGAGGGAGAGAGATTACCCCGCTGTAAAAGCTTCAGAGATAGAGGGGGAACAGGCTGCTTCCTGCTTCTGTGTTTCTCCCAGCCCAGTCCAGTGACAGGACCTTTGTAAAGCAGCTGCCTTCACTGAAGTCTAGATACAAGGAGGCTATTGAGCATGCCCAAACTACCACATCTACTTCCAGAAATTTCTGGGGGTGGAATGCTAATTATAAGTCTGCTTAGCCAAAATGTCTCAGATAACTAATTGCTCCCATCTCCTGTCTTCCCTGTAGATCTCTTAAAAATATCTCTAGACATGTGATTTATAAATATAAGGGATGGCATCAGGTTAATATATCTATATCTAAATCTAATATATAAAATATATGTATAGCTATATCTCAAGAAATTCTTTCACTTGTGTTATGAACATGATAGCCTTAAAAAAAATGTTCAGCAATCTAATTTCCTTTTCATCCATTTATGCTTATTTTACTTAATTTTCCCTGTCACCCATTCCCATTTTTACCTACTTTTTCCCATATATTAGTGTGGGTATACACTTTGGTGAGTTCTACTTTTTGGCCATTGAGCATGGACCAAACCTATTACCTATTGGGAAGACACCGTTACCACTCCTATGCATCCCAACTGGAATATGGAAGCTTGTCCGGGATCCAAGCTTGTGAGCTAATCAGGAGCTGGAGACTGACATCCAAAGAGAGGCATGCTTGCCTAAATGCCCCAGAATGAATGGATGTGTCCCTTTAAACACCACATTCTGGATCCTTGTAGAACAGAAATTGATACAGTGGGGGTGTGTGTTATGGATGGTATATTCAATCAGACCACTGTGGTACTCACTAATCATGTGGGGTGCTTCTGTGTGGTATCTACTACACCTATTACCTGGAGAGACCAGACACCCAGTTTATCCCCAGTCCGGGAATACAGGTGCAATGCCTCTCTCTGCCCTAAGAAGCCGTCAGCCACATTTATGCCAAGACAGTGTATCAGCAATCTGAGGTTTTGGCTAAAATGTTTCCCCCAAATTGGACTCTTTCCTTCGAGGCAAAATGGCAAACACTGTGGGATCAGATCCGCACCCTTAACAAAATACAATTCATAAAACACTCGAATTTTTAAAACTCGGTCATTCTCGAATGGCTGACACCCTAATTAAGAGGCATACCGGGGTAAGGGGCAGTGCCCCACCACCCAGGGGTGGAATGTAGGGGTAAATTGTGGAAGAACTCTGTATGTGAGGAGTAAAAGGATGGTAAGACCTGCATTCCCCCGCCTCCACCTTTTTCCCATTCCCCCCCTTCCCTACTACTGATGAGCCAGAAGCAAACCTCTAGGAACATACGCCATTGTAGCAAGAATGAATTGTAGATAAGGGCGGGAAAATAACAATCTTGTTTACCTAAATGTACTGATCATGTAAACAAAGACAAAGGACAAGCAATACAACTGAGCCATACTGTAAGAAGCAATGAGTAACCCCTGGAAATTTCCAAACTGCTACAAACAAGGTAGAGACACAGTATTTAAAGTTGCACCAAAGCACAGCAATTCAGACCTCACCGGTGGGCTTTGGGTACTGGTGCCTCAGAAGCTGAGACAGTCTCCCACTTCATCTGCAGCCAAAATGGCTCCCCTGGCTAGCAGAAGGGATGTAAGAATGCCACTTTTCCTATCATGTTGTTCTTTTAGTTAAGGGGCACAGCTGATAGCTGTCAGGAAATAAACTGCTTGTGTTTGACAGATACGTGTGTAGCGTTTTTTGTACTTTGAGAACCCAAAGTTGGACCTGAGACTCACTCTTACCGGCAACACCTGGGTTACAATCACTGATGGGGAGTGTTTCAAATCCTAAAAATAAACTGTTCTCTTTAGAGTTTTTAAAGGTCACCAAGAGAGTTGCATTTTAGTCTTAGAATTTGTT
Organism: Apalone spinifera; assembly: GCA_030068395.1. Classification (NCBI taxonomy): domain Eukaryota; kingdom Metazoa; phylum Chordata; order Testudines; family Trionychidae; genus Apalone; species Apalone spinifera. Next base: position 9,853,298 of record JANRFK010001158.1, read on the forward strand.
GCTTTACAGAAATCTACCTTTGAGGCCTAAATTAATCAGTCTGATAGTATCTCGTTTTAAGAATATTTTAGAAATAAGGAGCTATTTAAATAACAGATCTTACAAGATCATTAAGGAAAGAAGCGCATCCTCTTCACTAATGATGAAGTTTAAAGAGCCTTGAAGAAAAATCCAGAATGGGGGATTAGATTACCAGAATTAATGGTTAAAAGTGTCACTGTGAACATGCAATATATTTTTTCTCATAACCAAAGTTTAGTTAAATAGAGGTCTACGGTAGATAGAACTGAAATAGACACATGCATTCATCTGTACTTCACATTTCTGCTTGGAAAAAAATCATTTCATCCTACTAGAAAGAGTAGATAATTAGGGAAAAAGCTAGCTAAATGTCAGATTATACGGTCTGACAGAGGGAAGAAAGAATGGGATATAATTTCCTATTGAAATGTTAATCTGGATATCACTGTAAAATTCAAAGTGTGTACATTTTACTGTACTTTGCTATTGAATTCAGGACTGGAAAACATGGCTGAAACAAGTAATGGCGGTGTTTTGGAAATACAAGTAAAGGTGAACCTCTCTACTTCAGCATCCTCAGGACCTAACCAGTTCTAAATCAGAGAATTTTCCAGACCATGGTAGGTCTATATTTTACATTTATATTTTAGAATTACAACACTTCCACTGCTTCCTGGGCTAGTACAGGACTTTTAGGGGTAAATTAGAGCTAAATAACAGCACAGAACACTGAAAGCCAGGACTAGTGGCTGTAACAATGAAAAGTGGACATCCTGCTAACTAAAATAATTCTGGATGATGGATATTTCCGGACCAGAGAGTTCTGGACTAGATTCACAGCCACTAAAAATCTAGCCTCAGATGTCCTGTATCAGATTAGGATAATGTTTTCATTTCTAGCCTTTATTTTTACTGTCACACAAGGACAGGTGCAAGCATTCTACATCTCTGACCTGAAGGCTGTTTTTTTGCCATAAAGATATCAAGACTGCCCATCATCTTTCAGAGATTCTGCAAATTAGTCACCAAATGGGCTTCTCAAGTCTTTCCGCTCAGCCGCCAAAGCATTGAATCACCTGAAACTGTCTGTGGCTGATCAGATTAGACACAAATTAATTTCTAACTAAATTGCCTGACGACATCTCAGAATTATCACATGTGACACAGCCCAACGCCTCTATTATGTACAATGACGTTACTAGGCGACGTGTTGTGTTCAGAGAACACCAGGCGTTTAATTGCCTGTCACCACAAAAATAATTTGAAAGCCTCTTTCCATAGTAGAAGTTACAGTGAAGTCTAAATAAAGAGTCTTCTGGAGAAAAATTAATGCTGTTGGTCTCCAAAAAAGGAGATATGACATTTTATTTAGATTTCCAGCTGCACAAGTCTTGTGCTCTGAATACCTCTTACAACTAAAAATGCAGTCAGTCAAAATGGAAGGGAACCAAATGTGGTGACAAAATGGAAATCCAAAGATATACCTCCATGCTTCTAAGCATCAGCCCTCAAAGCTGTATTTCCCTCTCCAGTAGCCCCCCTAAGTAGATGCACTGAAAGTCAATGCATGCACGCCACTTTGCACCATGATTTCATGACAAAGTAGTGAAATCATTTCAAAAGTAAGGAGCCCTCTAAGAGAAAGCTGTGATAAAAGCCCCCTCTCTGTTATACCAACAGGGCTCCCCCTTGAAGGTTCTCAGATGTGGCAGTTTCGGACAAAGAGAATGGAGATCTCTTAAAAATGCTGCCATTGGCTTTTTTCTGAGCAAGGATTTGGGGATTCCCTTTGCTGGCTTTTTAAGTTGTGCTCTTAAAATGAATCCTTTTGGTACTAAGAACTTCTGACATGTTCCATTCATCCTGAGGCTATGTCTAAACGACGCCCCTCTGTCAGAAGAGGTATGTAAATGAAGCACTTTGAAAGCACAAATGAAGCGGGGATTTAAATATCCCATGCTTCATTTGCATAATCACATCATGGCGCTGTTTCGAACAAGCGCCATTTCGAAACTGAAACTGCAGTTCAGATGAGGATTTTTTTGACAATGGGGCGCCTTTTTGAAAGATCCTGTACTCATTTTTCAAAAAGGTTCCCTGTTGTCAAAAAAAAGTGTCTAAACTGCAGTTTCAGTTTCGAAATGGCGCTTGTTCAAAACAGCACCATGATGCGATTCTGCAAATGAAGATATTTAAAATCCCCACTTCATTTGCACTTTCGAAGTGCTTCATTTACATCCCTCTGCCGACAGAGGAGTGCAGTTTAACACAGCCTGAGAGTGTAGCTTAGGTGCTGGCCTTAGGGGCTGTCTAGGGGAAGAAGCTGTTATTCTGGTTTGTTGCCCAAGTGAGATGTGCTTGGCTAAATCTGAGCCCATTTGAAAATCCCATCACTGTTCTCTAGGCTGAGCAAAATGGATAACATCCTGTCAGAGGTCTCTTGGAACCTAGCACCAGGTGGGTATCAGGGACCATGACTCAGGCTTCACCATGTGAGAACTCTGTAGAAATCTAAGGGTGTGTCTAGACTACAGGGTTTTGTCAACAAAAGCCCACTTTTGTCGACAAAACTACACCTGTGTCCACACTTCCGGCGAGTTATGTCGACATATCATCAACAGAACTCAGCAGTTTTGTCGATGGCGGTAAACCTCATTCTATGAGGAATAACTCCTTTGTTGATATAGTTCTGTCGACAAAAGAGCAGTGTGGACGCAGGGGAAAAGTTATGTCGACATAAAAGGCCTCCAGGAAGAACCCCTGGTGGAGACTCCTGCCACAGCTTGCAACTCTATTGTTCCTACCTGCAGCCATCTTTAAAAGGCACAGGCACCCAGGATCAGCACTCTGGCCGCAAGCCAGCTCTAGAGCAGGCCAGGACCGTGCAGCTTGGTTTTGGGTGAGCCATGTCTCAGGGAGAAGCCCCCCAAAACTCCTCTGGCCCTTCCAGTGACTCATCCCCCCAGGAATCTCAAGGCATGAAGCGCCAAGCACCCTCCTGGTCATGGCCGGAGATTAAAGCCCTTTTGGAGCTGTGGGCTGAGGAGGAGGCACTGAACTCCCACAGGCCAGGCATAGGAATGTGGACATCTACAATTTAGTAAGGCGTTTGATACGGTCTCGCGTGATATTCTTATCAATAAACTAGGTAAATACAACTTAGATGGGGCTACTATAAGGTGGGTGCATAACTGGCTGGATAACCGTACTCAGAGAGTAGTTATTAATGGTTCACAATCCAACTGTGGCCCGACATTCCTCCGTGCTGCTCAGCCATCGGGGGTGCGTGAGGGGGGGACAACGGTGGCCTGCACACCACCTGGGCTCCAGGGAGGCCGTGGTTGCGGGCCAGGCCACACCATGCCTTACAGAGACGCACATGAGCAGCCTCTGACCCTAGCACAGGTACTGCCTGATGAGAAGAAGCCCTCTCAGGGAAAGGGTGAGCATGCATGACTGATGACTTTTCCCTCTTGTCCTCCACAGCCAGACCAGCTGACCAGGAGGGGGTTGCCCCAGCACCCAGACGGCCGCAGGGCAGCTGTTGGCACTGGCACAGCTACTTAGAGCTGGTGCGCCAGCACGTTGGAGTCCTGCAAAGGATGGAGGACTCGATGGAAAGGAGGCTGGAGGCAGAGGCCGAGCGGCGCCGGCAGTTGCTGCTCAAATTTGCCCAACAGCGCAGGGACATCTGCGCTGCCATACGGGAGGCTATGGCCTTCCCCTGTCTTTTGTCTGCTCCGGCCCCTCCTCCTCAGCCTGCCCCCCCATCCCCTGATCCCTCCTCTGCCCCCTCCTCAGCCCCTGCCACCACAGCCCCAGCCCCAACTCCTGCCCACCCCTTTCTGTGGCATCCCACATGCGCAGCCAGGTGCAACAAGGCCTCCAGAGCCAAACCACCAGGAGCTCTGCCTCCAGGCAGCCCCCTCAGCCCTGAGCCTCCCTCCCCCTTCCAAGTTCATGTTCCCCCTTCCCACCAGTGACACAAACTGAGGGACACACTTTTTTTTTCAAAGCAGTTTATTTTCTAAGACAAACATTTTTATTTTTCTCTGAAGCAAACCGTTATTTATTTTTGTTTGTTCAAAAATCAAAAGTTAAATAAAGTGTCAAAGAGTTTTCACCATCACCTGTCTCCATTCTCAGTGAGTGGGGACTGAGTAGAATGTGTGAATGTGGGGCTGGGAGAGGTTGCAGGGAGGAAGGCACCTGGGGTATGGGGCACTCCCACATATGGAAGGCTCTGGGGACAATCAGGGGCCTCCCTGTGAGAATTGCTCCCTCAGGGCTTCCTGAATGCGCAGGCCCAGTTGGTGGGCTTGCCGGGCGGGAGCTGTCCAGGGCTGCCCAAACTGCCTCCCCTCCATCTCCGTCTGTGTCCTCCACTCAGGGAGGAAGGCCTCCCCTTTCCTCTCTACGAGGTTGTGCAGCACGCAGTATGCTGCAACCACATCAGGGATGTTGTGTTCCCCCATGTCCAGCCGCGTCATCAGGCACCTAAACCTGCCCTTCAGACGGCCGAAGGCACACTCCACCTGGAAGTGAGCCCTATTGAGGTGGGAATTGAACAGTTCCCTGCTCATGTCCAGGTGGCTGGTGTAGGGCTTCATGAGCCAGGGCATGAGAGGGTAGGGCGTGTCGGCCACTATGCACATAGGCATCTGCACATCCCAGGGGCAGCTCAGGCTCCATGGCCAAAAAAGTCAAAATAACACACGAACAAAAGAAACAAACAAACACAAGAACAAAAATACAAACAAACAAACAACCCCCAAACAAGTCAAAACCCAAACAAACAAGCAAGCAAACAAACACAGAAGCAAACACACAAACAAACAGACAAACCCGATAATACACAGCTGTGGTGTCCGACAAAGCAAGGTAACCAGAGCCAGGAAAACTGCAGCAGCTTTGCTTTCCCTGTAAAGGTTGGCAAGCCAGAAGCAGAAGCAGAGGAATGACTGTCCAGGAGGATCCCTTTAAACACGCATCTCTGCAGAGAGCATGCAGCAGTGCCTGGGCTTTATGGCTGCCCCGTGACCTTTCAGAAGCACTTCCGGGTGCCTTCTTCTGTCGACAGAGCGTCCCGCAGTCTGGATGCTCTGATGTCAACAAAACTGATTGCTTTGTCGACAAAGCGATGTAGTGTGGACGCTCTTTGTCGACGGAAGCCTGTAGTCTTGACATACCCTAAGATGTGTGGAATTCCGTGACACATGCCCTAGGACATCTGATTATTAATAGGACAATGGAGCAGTTACTAGACTGGTTCCAACCAATGAGGAGTTGGAACAAATGACTTAAAAAAAATGCTTACTGAAATACTGTTAAATCAGGCACATTAAACAAAAGGGCAGAACTTCATTTGCACTTTTGTTATTGTTGGTCATAAAAATGGGACGATGCTTAAAAAATGGGAAGCATGTGTCTCCGCACCTACATTCAGAATTACGCTTGCAAATGTGTGCACATGCTTAACTTTAAACTCATGAATTGTCCCACTGAAGTCAATGGGCCCACTCATGTGCTTAAAGAGAGGCACGTGTGAAACTAATGTCAAAAGTCTATTAGGTGCTTATCTTCTGACTAAAAGGATAATGTTATTTTTTGACAAAGGGAGCAGGAAGGATGTCAAGACATAAAGCATATTAATAAATTTTGATTCCTGTTTGGGGGGTCCTTTGCTCATGCAGCTTTGCTTAGAACTCCTTTTTGTTCTTAACCAACCATCATCATAAAATCCCAGTCTGAAGTTACAGTTTTCTTTTTCAAGAGTGAATGTATTGCTCAGAGAAGGCATTATGTGGAATGAAATATAAAGTGAAACATTTTGTTTTACACTTCTGTCCACCCAACAGGTTCAGTAAAGACAGAGGCAGGTCATAGTGACCTGTTCTTTCTCTCTAATGTCTCTCAACCCAGTGTAGGGGCACCAGCTCTAGGACAGTAAGGATACCTACATGAATCAAGCTTTGCCTGGTACGAGCCGCCATCACCACAGTATGACTACTTCTAGACTGCAGCCTTCTTTTGGGAAAAGCTTTTCCGAAAGATCTTCCAGAAAAACTTCTTCTGAAGGAGAGCGTCCACACTGCCAAAGCGCATTGAAAAAGAAATCTGTTTTCTCAAAAGAGAGTGTCCACACTGAATGGACGCTCTCTCACACGAAAGCTGTGAATACTATGGGCGGAGTGGCCACCAGGGCACCTGTGCTTTTTCCTCTTTCCTCTTCTTTCGAAAGAACTCCCTCTTCCCCTTCCACAGATGCCTTTTTCCAAAAGAATCATTCTATGAGAAGAATCCCCCTTCTTCCTCATAGAATGGGGATTACCAATGTCAGAAAAACCCCTCTGTTCTTTTGATTTTCTTTCAAAAGAACGCAATTGCAGTGAGGACGGAACTCAAGTTTTTTCAGAAAAATGTCAGTTTTTCTGAAAAAACCTCTGTAGTGTAGACAAACCCTACGTGAACACCTCAAGTCATTAATGGGTTTTATTCTTACAGTGCCCTGGTGAGGGCATGAAGTACGACCTCATTTCATTGGCAGAAAGAATCCACTGATTGGATAAAATGGTACCCTACTAGTCTGCTGGCCCCAGAGTTATTCAGTGCCCATGCCCAGTCTATCTTTTCTGAGCCAGCCTATTAATGGTGACAGCATTTTTAATGGTCTATACGCTGACCTACCAGGGACTGAACTTAGATCAGACTTGTTTCACATCAGAGGCGGATTTACGATGAAACATACAGTGCCCTGGCACGGGCCCTCTGCAAATGACATGGGACCCTCAGAGCTGGGCAGTCCAGCACCGGGTCCGGCACCTCGTCCTGTGCAGGGGGTGGCCTCTCTAGGGGGGAGGGGCAGTCCCTCTGTAGAGAGGGATGTGGCGGAGGCAGAAGAGCAGGGAGGTTCACCTATAGGCTGCAGCCTCAGGAGAGCTGGCAGGAGTCAGTGAGCAGTGTGAGCACAGGCTGCACGACTTCAGAGGAGCCCAGGGCCTGAGAAAAGCAATGCTTTGGAGCTGGAAAGCACCACTTCTCTCCGGCCGCTGTCTGTGTGGCTACCCAGTGCTCCTCTGAAGACTTCCAGCCCGTGTTCATGCTTCTGGCTGCCACCTTGTGAGTGGCAGCTGCCTGTGGTCAAGGGGGAGAGCAGCCAGAGGGATAGAGAGATGGTGATGGTGGCCATTGTAACTGTGCCCGCTTCACCTTTAAGTAAAGCACATGTGGGTCTCTGACCACACCTCTTGGCCAGCCCGCGCAGGGCCACTGGGGCGCCTCAAGCTGTCCTCCACAGCCATGGAGATTATGGGTGGTTTTTTTTATAGAGCACCCTTATGTAAAGCACTTTACAATAATTAGCTAATGGTACACACAATATTTGGAAAGATCATTAAGCGGTCCTCCAAGATCCTTGGCAATTTTCAACTGGTCTTTGAAAAAAAAAAAAACCCTCAAAAAAACCCAAAACAAATAGACTCGTAGCACCTTAAAGACTAACAAAACATGTAGATGGTATCATGAGCTTTCATGGCCGCAATGCACTTCTTCAGACTAACTCGGCTGCCCAACTGAAGCTTATGAAAAATAAAGTTAGACTAAAAAACAATCAAGGCACCTCATTTTTTCCCATTTACTTTTTATTACTTATAATCTAGAGGGAGGATGAAGAAAAAAGAATGAAAAATGGGCGGGGCAGGAAGAGACCATTCTTTTTCTAGGCTGGGTCCCCCAAAAAGAAAGCTGGCACAAGGCCCCACTATTCCACCACTGTTTCTCATTGATCTCCAGTTGTATGTCTTTTCTGATCAATTATTTGAGGAAAAACAATAATATAATATGTAAATAAATTATGTTCTAGTCAGTTGGGCCGTGCTTTAAATAAAAGTGTCAAATTTTGTCATTTGTCCCTTCTTCAGCAAATATTGTCTTGATTTAGTTATTAGAACTTATCAATTTTCCAATGGAACAATTCCCATTTTGGAAAATGCTAATTCAACTAAGCAGAAACATTTCAAGAAAACATATTGATTTAATTTTAATTTAAAAACTTACCAAAACATTTTGTTTCAACTTTCTTAGCCTAAAGTCACGTCTGTGTTTAATGACTTCACAATCACTGAGTAAGAGGAAAAAAGAGAGCAATCAAATAACTACTAAAAATAAAGAAAAGTGCAGATCTTTATTACATTATTTAAATATCACTAGACATAAGTAGCGTTTATATGAAGTCAACAGATTAGGTAAAACCAGGGTGTTTCATGAAAAAAATAAGCTCTATTATGAAAGATTATATTTGGCACATTTTTATTGCAACTGTAACTTAACACTTTGTCCTACCATCTAAGGAGGATCTCCAAAAAAAGTGCTTTTTCCAGCAAGAGCAGATATGAATATTTAATATTGTTGATCTATATTTTTATTATCTACTAGAGTGTTAAGTATCCACATGATGTAAATGTCAAACCAACAGCCAGTACCACATTTTCGATATTGCCCTAAAGTCCTGCTCATAAACTGAAAAGCTTAATGTAATCCTGGTTTTTCACTTTATGAGGAGGTAGACAGTTAAAGATTTTTATAGATGACTCTGCACCATTATCTGCAGATATAAATGTTACATTCTGTCTTTAAGACACAGAAGGAAGGAAAAGGCTAGTGAAAACTTGAATATGTGAACTAATGCTTTTGAAAAATTAGTCTTAAATTAAGGTTTCTGCACCCTACTAGGCTGCAATAGTAACAGCATGAAGTATCCTGACCAAAAGCACATTACTTTAATATAATTTTATTTTGCTAGTACAGATTATAGAATACATATCCAGAGATTATAGAATACATATCTAGTGGTTAAAGCTGGAAAATAGGCACCAGAACTCCTCCTGGGGTTTATGACGGGTTCTGCTGTATACATTTGAATAAGTCACTCAGCTTTTTGGTATTCAAGTTTTTCTTTCAGTCCAAATGTATAAAATAAAATATAAGACATACTTTTCAAATAATTTTGGGAGGCATAAATGATTAGTATTTTTCAGAAATTGCCATACTAGGTCTTGGTCTTGAGCTTGGTTTCCATTATGCACAACTATTTACAAACAGTTTATGTGAACTAATTTCAACCTCTTAGGTGTTTCCAAACTATTCCATTTGGCTGGTTGTTGTTCATTATCAATGGTATATAATTACTACTATAAGCCATGTTTACCCCCTTCTTCGCTGAACAGATAAATGAAATGTTCTAAACTGAAAAGAGAAGAATGAGCAGCGAATAACTAACATCCTTGTTTGTTCATGAATGCCTTTGTTAAAATCTAAATTCACACGTTTATACGAAGGGCAGAGATTCCCCAAATACTCAGTTGCATGGACATTCACAAACAGTAAACAAGAGATTTAAGCAGGGACAAATGTAACAGTTTTGGGGGATTCAAAGTTGCTTTCTGGGAATCTTTCTGGCTATAATCTTTCTGACTATAGTAAAAAATTATACATTTTTGTTGCAAGTGATGTAAAATAGAGGGAGATAACTATACATCCAATAAAACACTGAGCAAAGTTCTTATTTTGTAGTTGACATTGTAAAAAAATTACACCTATCACAAAATATATGGGCTTAATACAGGGGTTGTCAGCCGATGGTCAGGGCAGTGCATGGTGTGTGTGTGTGTTATACATCCGAGTCTTCAACTGCTAGGACCGGGGTCCCTTCGCAGTGGGCAGCCTGTGAAAGGCTGACGGGTGCCCCGAGAGTTTGCAGGGAGAGCTTATTACACCTGAGACTTTAACTGCTAGGACACACGGTCCCTTCACAGCAGGCAGCCTACGGAAGGCTGACAGGTGCCCAAAGAGTCTGTCCCGTGGAGGTGACAGAACCCAAACACCCAGCTCTGCCTGTGTTTGCCCGTATGACCAGCTGGAGTTCTTTTAATTGTGTTTGGCTCTGTTACAGCAACAGGAGGAGTCAGGTTAAAGCTTAAACAATTACAGATTTATTAAAGAGGTTTCTAAAGCATGTGGTTACAGCGGCTATTGCTCTATTTCTTAACTGCTAGCAAATACAGATCTTAAAATGGTTACAAAAGAAAAACAAAAGGAAGATAGAAAGTAACGGTACCAAGTGACAGCTTAATTTTTAAAGAGCTCTATTCTATGCATGCACTAAAACAAAAGGACACATACAGGTACAATTTTTACCCCCTTCTGTGTCCCTCGATTCCAGCGTGTCAGGCGAGGATCGGTCCCTCAATTCCCCGGGAAAGATGAATACGAGGTTGGGTGTCCCCATGTGGACCTCGGGAGGCCATCATCTAACCCAGCCAGCAGGTAGATGGTAGATTGTCGCTCAGAGTGAGTGTGCTGCTGGACCCATCTTTATACCCATGGGGTCACGCATTCTCTTTCTTATCCATGGCACCAAATGGTGCTGGTTCATCTTTGTGACGTCAGCTCTTACAAGGGAGTTGTGAACTTAATTTACACTTGTAAGAGAGATAACTAAATTGGGAGTACTGGATATTCTTTGCTCAGCGGGCGATCCCCCCCTGAGGATGGCTGTGTATTTGTATCAATATTAGTGCTAGCCAAGGGCAGTTCTTGAAGCCTCTTGCAGGTCAACAATTGGCGTATCTCAGTTTACAGCCATCCAAGGTCACAGCAGCCAGCATATCCGGGCCTTCTGTCAAGGCTTCAAAGACTATGCTGATTTTATTGCTTTCTATGCCCTGTATGCTCCAGGCACCTCAGAGGGGCAAGCAAGATGGATGTTGCAGGGGGAGTACCTGTCTGGCTACAGGGGTGGGCAATAAAATGGTGGCGGTTCACCAAGGTTGGGCCTTGGCGCTATATTTATCAGGGCTGCCAAAAGTATGGGCACTTGTAGCTCCCATTGGCTGTGGATCACTGTTTCTGGCCAATGGGAGCTGCGGAAAAAGAGTACGGATTGGGACATGTTTCCCATAGCTCCCATTGCCTAGGAATGGCAATTTGCAGCCAGTGGGAGCTGCAATAGCCCGTACCTGTGGTGGCACCAACAAATATAGTGGTGGTAGCCCACCAGAGGCTAATCTTAGGGAACTGGGTCTGTCCTGCAGGCCGGTACTTGCCCACTCCTGGCTTAATCACTTTTCTGTATATTCTGAGTACCACTTCAAATAACTTTTTTGCCTTTGAGGCAGAGAATAGATGTGATGTTTTATATTGTTAAAACTTCTTCCCCACACATAGATTCCCAAGAATTTACTTCTCTGGCCAGTCTCAATTGAAAATCAGGCAAAACTAGCATTTTATAGTGAATATACTGTAGTTGTAATCTCTTGAGCAACAAGTATCAGAGGTGTAGCCGTATTAGTCTGAATCTGCAAAGGTGGCGAGGGGTCCTGTGGCACCTTATAGACTAACTGAAGTGTTGGACCATAAGCTTTCGTGGG
>JANRFK010001158.1:9876924-9897041 GCA_030068395.1 Apalone spinifera
CGACTTGTCTCATCTGCATCCCTTTTCCAGAAAAGGGGACCAGTCTAGACGTAGTCCCTGACTCATTAGTCACTTCACCAAGAGAGTACTGGTCTCTACTTACTACACATATAAAAACTAAATGAAGCATGATTGTGAAGTCATTAGCTGAACAAATAAAAGCTATCCTCCAACATGAGCATAAATTGAGCCCAACGGAGAACCAGGTAGAAACATTAGGATTACAGGGAAAGAATGCTATGCCAAGGGAACATGAACTGTATTTTAATAATGGAAGTGTTATTTGAAAATATTTTCCATTGGGTTTTAAGGTGTCCCCAATGATCACAAGCATAATAAGAGAGATATCGCAAAAACATGCTAGGCCATGCTATTAATGTGATTCTGAAAGTATTTTACTAGGAAAAACACCAACAAAAGTTTTACACTATCAGGGTGCACATTATAGTATGTTTAAGACAACACCAGTAATCTAGAACTTAATCTCCACCTGTGACAAAGAGGAATATCACATGGTCATTTGAGCATAACAATTAGTTTTTGCTAGTGAATCACACTGATGCTTTAAAAGGTTTTTTCCCCCACTGCCTAATTATCAGGTCTTGCTTCCTGAGTTGTTGTACACTGCCCCCATATCAGAGGGGTAGCCGTGTTAGTCTGAATCTGGAGAAGCGGCGAGGGGTCCTGTGGCACCTTATAGACTAACCGAAGTGTTTGGAGCATAAGCTTTCGTGGGCAAAGACCCACTTCGTCAGATGCATGTCGTCATGCATCTGACGAAGTGGGTCTTTGCCCACGAAAGCTTATGCTCCAAACACTTTGGTTAGTCTATAAGGTGCCACAGGACCCCTCGCCACTGCCCCCATAGTTTCACACCAAGTGAATATTCACCGGACATTGTGCATAGCAGTACAGTGTATGCTATGTACGAATCATAACTGGGTGCTTTGAAGGAAACAGGCTCTATTGAGCCATATTTTGCTATAAATCCAAGCCCCAAAATAGTGTTATTTCATTCTAATAATGAAAAGAAAGAAAATGGATTTCTTTACATTTAATTTAGCCAAACAGATTGTTTCAAGTGGATATTGTCTGTTCAGTATGCATCATAATTAAGACATGCACTAAATTAAAAAGTTCATTATCAATACTGATAATATATTTATATTAATGAAAAGGAAATTTGGAACAGCTAATCCCACTGTTCTCATTAGTATGAATCACAATGACCAGATACATTTCCATAGATGTTAGTGGGGCTATGCTAGTTTATGCCACCTAACATTTGCCCCTAAATAGTTAGAGACTTCCATTCATCTCTTGACACTCTCACTGGATTTTTCAACACAAGCACAGCAGAAAGGCAATTGCTAAAATCAAAAGGCTACATATTTTCCATTATGAGTCCCCTGAGCCAGCCTGTATTCTGACCTACTGATACATTATTTAGGCCTGCAACCACTTATGGACATGCCTAACTTTAAAGACAACTAGTCTCATGGACTTCAATGGTGTGTAAGAAAACTGCTGCTTACTGAGCACACCCCTCTAGCCAAGAAGCATCCCTATGGGCCCCACACTTCTGGTTTCCCTTTCTTCAGGGATTTTAAGACTTCACAGAGAGTCCCTCTGGTTAACAATAACCTCTGCTTGGATCTTGTTTAACACTAGAAGCACTTTAAAACAACCAGGAGTCCCAAAGCAAAGTCCAGTCTAGCAACAGAAAGAAAAAGGGTCTGTACTTTTCTTGTTCACTTTCACTTCCAGGGCTTGTTCCCTATCCAGTCTGATCTCCCAGCCAGTCTCCCCTGTTGCCCCTCACAGGAGCTCTGACATTCAGTTCTAATCCCCTTCCAGGTTTCTCACTTTCACCCCCCTTCTCACTAGGGAAATCATGCAGCTCTGCAGCATTAGCTGCTTGCTTGCTTGCCTTTTTTTTTTTTTTTTTTTTTTTTTGAGCAAGGCTGAAACTAGCACTGCCATACACCTTAACTCCCCACTTTTTTCCCTTCTGCTACAGCCCACTTCTGCTTTTTATAGCCTGATTCTCCTCAGGTGGGGATCATTCCATAATCAGGCTTGGCTTAGCCCCAGCCCCTGAGGCAAGCCACTCTGTTACAGTGGTACTCACATATTAAAAGCTAAGCACGTGCTTACTTACATTGCCCCAAACCTCTAAGAAGATGTTTTTCTAATAACATAATATGGAAAAAGGCTGTAGAGCAAAAAAACCAGAAATGATCAACCTTGGTCCAAATTCTGCTCACCTATAAATTCATGAATAGTCTCACTGACAACTGATGGGTGTGTGGTAAGGAGGGTTTGATCTCTGAATAGGTTTGTGTCTGACCTAAATACAGTAAGATGAGTTTCCACCAAAGGAGGAGAAGCCATATAATGAATAGGAAAATCAAATTTTAACAGGGACTCTGCTTTCAGTTACCTGAAATTAATCATTCATGCCACTTGACTGTGATTGCTTAAACATTGACATATTATGGCCCTGATCCAGCAAAGTACTTAAGCACATGCTTAACCTTTGGCAGGTGAATAGTTCTATTCAAGTCACAAACACTTGAAATCAACTTGAAATCAATAGTACTTGTGATTTCAGTAGTACTACTTGCTTGATTAAAATTAAGCAGAGGGTTTAGTGCTTTGGATCACAGCTTATGATACGAAGGGAAAAATCCTACTCAATTATGGCCATTTAAATGATTTTGCTATTTTAAATTATCTATTTTTATTCACTATATTGAAGACTTTAACACACTTTTTTGGGTACATAGCCAATACAAATCCTGCTCTTCTGTCTTCATATCTCAATTGGCTGCATCTAGACTGGCATGATTTTCCGCAAATGCTTTTAACAGAAAAGTTTTTCCGTTAAAAGCATTTGCAGAAAAGAGCATCTAGATTGGCACGGATGCTTTTGCGCAAAAACGCTTTTGCGCAAAAGCATCCGTGGCCAATCTAGACGCGGTTTTGCACAAAAAAGCCCTGATCGCCATTTTAGCCATCGGGGCTTTTTTGTGCAAAACAGTTCTTCGCTGTCTACACTGGCCCTCTTGTGCAAGTATTCTTGCACAAGAGGGCTTTTTCCCGAGTGGGAGCGTGAGAGTATTTGCTCAAGAAGCACTTATTTTGTACATTACAAGGTCAGTGTTCTTGCGCAAATTCAAGCGGCCAGTGTAGACAGCTGGCAACTGCTTTTGCACAAAAACTTGCCAGTCTAGACACAGCCAATTGTGTTTAAAAATATATTCCTCCTTATATTTTCTTTTCTCCCTTCTCCAGGTCAGGATTTTCAAGCACTCCATTATTACTGAAACTGAGAGGACAAAACCTGACCCATTTTATAGATACTTTTAAATGCAGGAAATTTGATTTCCTGACCATATAATGTGTTTGAAAAATGAAGAGAGTCAAATCATTTTTTCCTTTCAGTTATCTGCTAATCTTAACCAATTTGCTTTCTTGCCGACTGCAGGTACGTGTGTGGCTTAAAGTGTTCTAAGTCCAAAGGACTAGATTAGATGTGTAGCAGTTAACTGCAGTTGTACAGTTCTTGTGATTTAACAATATATTATACAGTAGAATGGATTTTTTAACACATGAACAGCATTTATAGTGATTCAGAGGGGTAGCCTTGTGCGTTTGTAACTGAAAAAACTTAAAAACCATCGAACAGTTCTGCAGCACCTTAGAGACTAATAAAAATGTAGATGGTATCATGAGCTTTCGTGGGTTGTGAAGTGAGCTGTGCCCACAAAAGCTCATGGTATCATCTACATTTTTTGATAGTCTCTAAGGTGCTGCAGCACTATTTGCTGTTTTTAAAAAATTTTTCAGCACTTACAGTGATTACTGAAATACCACTGGGCATAGAAACTAATAATAAAGTATGAATGCAATGTCTGGAAAATGCTACATTTGATGTACTCACTGGGTTTAAGCTTTTTATAAAGGGAACTGTGATGCAACTCAGCTCTGTAAAGTGCAAGTGTGACTGTAAGTTTCTTCTGAGGCAAAAGATTTAAGAGTTAATTCTAGAACACAGGAGCTGGGTTTAAGAGTTAATTCTAGAACTCAGGGGTGGTCTTCCTTTATAATGTAGATCAGCCCATACCTAATGTACCTTCCATCCAGACACGGCCTGCTAGAGCTGTCCCCTATTTGGGGTGAACTGAAGCCATCTCATGGAGTTTTTCTCATTGACGTCAAGGGAAGCAGGACTGAACCATAACCGAGCAGTAAGAATCTCCAAGGTTTACCCTACCTTACTACATTCCTATTTTCAGTGAAATCTGAGGAAGCTTACGAGCATTCACCAGTTTTCAGGATGCAGCCCTTGAAAGAGTTTAATTCTAAAGAATATATTTATATTGATTTCTTAGGTAATTCTGCAAGGCGTTGTCTTCTGCAGCTAAGAGTTCATGAGTCCATGGTGTATCTGCACTCCAAAATCTTGCCAGTTTCCTAGTAAAAGCTAACCAGGGTCCACCAATCGGAGGGTCAAATTCATATTGTTCCTTGCCTCTTTTTCACATTTGGCCCTACCCTTTCCTTGAACTTCACCTGCCCAGTCCCATGGGCTGAGGTGCTGTGCTTTTATTATGATTACCGGTATATTTGTTCCCTTCTGTGAGGGGAACCTATGAGCCAAAAAATTTGTCTGCAAACCACAAACCCCCGTTGATGGAAACCCTAACATGTCGGAGTCTATGAATTGATGTTCTTTCGTTCCCAGCTCCAGGCATAACTGTTAATGAAGTTGCCAGGTCTGTGGAGATTCTAAAGATTTATTTGTTATACTGAACATAATATCAAGACAGAGTTATTGGTTTCTTTTCTTGGACAGTTTTATTCATGGCGCCGAGTACTGGAATTTGTGGATCTTAGCTCATTCAATATATCACTTCTGAAACTTTGTTAAGAGCTTAATGCAAACTTCATTTAAAAGGGAACAATTGAATGCAAATATTTTTATAATGAAATTGCCTCTAAAGCTAAGTGAATTACTCTGCCATGTAATCACATAGTGAAAACTAAAGGGATTCCCTCAGCCCAGACAACCAAATTCAATGTTATAAATAAAGGACACTGCTAGCTTTTCTATCTGCTTGTTTTCAAACATACTGAGCCAGAATCAGGACTTCACTTCAGATTGGGAGATAGCTTTGTGTTTGAGGCAGTAGCAGGTTACCCAGCACTGGAGCATAAATCAGAATTAAATGTCAGCAACTAGCATTACTTATTCAGACTAAGAGGCTCCAACCAAAATGGGAGCCTCATTGTGGTAGGTGCTGTATGGACACTCCAGTGGTCAATCTTCTAGTGCTCAATGTAGCAGGTCTAGTATAGACCCCTTAATTGAATGCTCAGGGCAGCCCCTGTCAGCGTCTGATACTCCTTCTTCTGCAAGGAGTAAGGGAAGCATGATGGAGGAAAGTAAAAGGGGTCATTCATGACATAATAAGAGTGCAGAACCAGGGAACCTGTGATATGACAAGGGGGATGGAAAGTGGGAACAGAAGGACTTGTGGCCTGGTAAAGGTGTGTGTGGGGAGGGCGGGGGGCAGTTGAAAGATAAAGTTAGAGGGCCCCTAGCTGGTGAAGGCTACTGCTGGATTCTTCTTATAGTACTGAGATAGTTAAGTCTTTGGTGCTGGCCAGAATACTGACCATTGACAGAAGATGGGCAAATTACTTCTATAAAGCCTCAGGAGAGTCCCCACATCTTTTAGACCTCAGTGGAAAAAGCGACAAGTTTGTTTTAAGCTCCTTCTGGGCTGTATGCCAAAGTGTGGCAGAGTGCATAAAAGTAAGTGGCTCCCAGCTCAGCAGTCACTCAAGCCTAGATTTGGGGTCTGATAAGGAATACCTAACATGAGGCAAAACGAGGAGTGCTGTTTTGCTGTGTTTAAGTGAACTGGGTGGTACAATATCTTTTGCAAGAGGTAATTGGAAAAACAAACAAACCCAGAGACTTATATACTTCCCAAATTAGAATGGTACATGTGAGTGAGCGAGACAGCACAGGGAGCAAATCAGAGCCATCAATATAACTACATGCACAGACATCACAATTTGCCAGCTGTTTCATGGGATGATTATATAGCCTCATGTATAATTATTCAAATGCACGACAGATTAGTCATAAATAATAATCCAACGCGCAACTGTAGGTTCTATCTGGGGGTGCGGGAACAACGCCACGTTATTTTCACTTGTGAATTGTGTGCCCTCACATAAATTCTTGGCATCAGGTCCTTCCGTGTCCTTCATGCCACAGAAACTTCCACTCCCACCTCCATAAGTAGGGCCGCTCTCTTCTGGCGAGGTGAATGTATTTTAGTAGCTGACACTTGACTGCTACATCAGTCTTGAAGAGTCATTCCTCTTCCTAAATGTCCTTTGAAAAGCACTGGAAAGGTTGCTTTCTTCTACTGCTGAACAAGAAGCTTTATAAGAACAAGGAAAGTCAGGGTTGCTATTAAAGCTACTGTGTCTCTGTCAGCTTCGTGGCAATGTTCCCTCCGACCAATACCAACCTGTTGTATGTCCTTCAGTGGTTCTACTCTCATTGATGATGACATGAAGGAAAAGGTCAACATGGTTATTTCATTGTCCAGGAACTCCTTTCCAGTGGTGCCTGGAATGCTCTAAAGTCTCTTGTAAGCAGCTTCCCTTTATGTCCAATACTGTGCTGGGCACTCATTGGGGCACCAGAAGTCTCAGCTTAGATACAGGGCAGGGCAGAATTGGGAAGCAATTTTCCTTCCACAGGTTCTTGCTAAGTCCTAAGATTTTGCTGTTTTACCTGCTCCTGTATGAAGGGTTACACCGTGTTGATGACACACCTTCAGTGGAAATGTCCTTCCAAAACCTTGATCAGAGGCTTGATAAACCCGGGGACACTGGATTCCTGAATTACTCCATTCTTGTCCTTTCTGGGAAGGCTACTCTATCTGTTTGGCTGTCACATTTCTGTCTATTGGCATGGTAGCTAAGTGCTTCAATTTCTCTAACTTCTAAGAACACAAAATGGTGTAAATGGTTTTTTTTTCTCTTGTAGGTTTATCAAGTGTGATTTACATCCTTGGCCTCAAACTCCAGGTAAGAATCCTGCTTCATCCCTTAGATGTGTCAGAGAAGTCCTTCCATATGGTTCAGAGCACTTCTATCTGCTGCAATAATTGTTGATATTTTTATATACTCAATTTGCTTCAACATTATCAAGGTCAAGAGGAGAAGCATGTTCCTTCAGAGTTTGCACTTGTTAAGTCTATTTAAGTTTACGGTGACACTGTAACAGCTCCTCTTGCATTTAGGAGATTAAATGTCTATATGTGTTTTACATGCGCCTTAGTTTTCCACACCTTACTTCATTACTCATCGTGAATAAGTATCATTAAGACTAGGAAAGAAATGGAAGCTCTCTGATCTGAGCTGTTCTTGGAGACCTCATCTGACTTCAGGTTTTAAGATGACAAGCGCTAACACAAAAGTGAAAATAACATGCCATTATTCTCCACAGTTAAGCATAATTGCTTTTTATAAAATCAAAGGCAATTTGTTTCCAGCGGACAGTGGGAAATAGAATACACCATGAACGCAGTCATCAATAATGTGTAGGAATCCCCCAGTGGCGTGGTTTCTGCAGCACCGCATGGGATGCTTGCAGGACTGCAGAAAGAGAGAGAGAGAGATTTCAGAGCTCATGGTGCAATCTGCCTATTGCCCGTCGCTTGTGTTTGACAAATTTTTCAGCTAACATCAGTGAACAGTTCATTATTTCAGCCTCAGCCCAGGAAAAGGATAACAGGGAAATGAATCAGATTCCAAACACCACAGATGATGTTCTTCAAACGATCAGCACAGACTGTACTGCATTCGCTGCTGGCCGGATATAAACATACATGGAGAACGTCTTTTTTGGACATTCTGTTCATATAAATACAATGACTGATGCAGTCTGTATAAGGCATCGTCTTCTAACAGGAAAGAGAAAAACAAAACATTTCTTAGGTTTTTCCCAATCCAGGAAATGTAATTTCTGCTTATGAACCACCTGTTGTCACAGTTGCAAATACTGATGAACAGGATTGAAGTAATGGAGAGCTCAAAGGTTTCATTAAAAAAACACCACCTGTGGCTACATTCCTCTGTGGTGTGTGCACCTTCACCATCTGGGCCATATATCCCTCATGGTGTCTGAGGCAGCATCCCATGGCTTGGTATAGCATGCCCTTTGCTCAGGAAGTGCCCACCTGGAATGATTTAACCATAATTTGCCCCCTGAAGGTATCGGTGTTGGTCATTTGGCCAAAGCACCTTTCTTTTGCTAACAAAACTTTTCTTGAGGAGCTTGGTCCTGCAAGGCACTAAATCCAGCAAAGCACCCAAGCACAAGACGGTCTTAAAACATGTCAATAAATCATAGAATCCTAGGGTGGGAAGAGACCTCAGGAGATCATCGAGTCCTACCCTTTGCTCAGAGCAGGATCAACCCCAACCAACCCATATCTATGACTTCATGAAGAGACGGAGGATGCATTGAAAGATGGACTTCAGTTAAAGTCACTGTGTGCTTGGAACTGGCCAACAGTGCTCAGCACCATGCAGGAGATAGGCCTTGCTGAGCAGGATTTAATTTAGGTTGTTTTCCCCTATATGTTGCCAAATGTCTGTATCCCAAATCAGCTAATCTGCACACACTTTAACTCTGCTAAAAATGACCAGTTCTATTGTCAAACTCCTTTACTGATGGTTCTTGCTGTGGCCACCACCATGGGCTTGCATTCCACCCTAAGTGCAGGGCATCTACCCTCTCGGATTCTCTAAGTACATCCAGACCGTTGCCATGTTAGCTAAGCTCTGTTCAGTTGGCCTTTTCCTTGATTTAACCCCTTCCACATGTGTAGTCTGAGGCAGTCTGCGTGAGATCAAGCATAATTCCCACTGTGCTTCACCGCCCAGTTTTGACCTTCAGGTTTCTGAGATACTCTCATAGTTCTTCATGGCTGAGAGTCTATACAGGGTCCCTTCTTAAGGACAAAGGTGTAACTCTTTGAACCCCTCAGTACAACCTGGCGATGGATTTGCTGTTCTGTCTGACAAACTCACTTCCCCAAGCACACGGTTTTCATTGTATTTATCCAAAAAGGGGAGCAGGGAGGTTTCTAATGGACGTTTATGTTGTGCCAACTTCACAGTAGTTGGGTGATGTGTGGACAAGCAGCATTTAAGAATTTGCAAGTGTTCTTGAAAATCTACTTTAGAATCTATGTCCCAGGAAGTGTTGCAAGCTGGTTTAATCAGAGAAACTGATGGGTTATGTGTAAATTAAGCATTGTAAAGGCAACATAAAGGAAGCCCAATTTTAATGGGAAAGTCAACAGGAAACAAAGAGCTTGAGAGAACGGATGTGAAACAAACCGGAGAACGGGAAGACACCTTGGAGCCTGCACTCCAGCAAAGAAACCACAGGGAGCCATTCTGACTTGTGGGACAAAAACAATGGATTTTGAGGTAAGAGAGGAAGACTCTAGAAACCCTCTTTTATTCTGTAATTCAGGGGCTGGAGGAAGGGTAAATGAGGCATTGCGGTTATACCCAGGAAACGGTGAAAGAAAAGGCTTTGGTGGAAATGTCTTTTAGACCAAGCCTATTACAGTTTTAAGCTAGTGGGAAAAGGTTACTCTTGTTTTATTTATAACCAGTTCTTCTTATTTTCCTTGCTTCCTGAAATACTTCTTTCTGAAATATTTAGTCTGTTTAATCAATTTGTTTTCACTATAGTTAGATTGCTGTGCTGTGATGTTACTTCGCAGCTCACACTCAGTTGACTCATGCAAGGTGACATGTGTATACTCTTCCCTTGGGAGTAGCAAACTTGCTAATTAGTGTGACTCCCCAGAGACAGGAGCTGGATGCTACAGGAGGATGTTTCTGAGGTGTTCAGGGATTAGAGGAAACCCAGGCAAAGTAGGGACCGGCAGAGCCCTGAGGAGAGTGTCTGAGTGGCTAGAAGTGTTAGGGAGCTGCCACATGGCTGCCACAAGAGACCTTCCTGCCTCCAGTTCGAACAGGCATGGGGAACTTAAGGCTCGGGCACTGGATCAAAAATCATTGCCCACCTCTGCCCTAATATTTAATCTAAATATTAAATTAAACCCATCACTCTGGTCCCAACTTTGAACATGGAGAATTCTTCATCATGGACCTCCTTAATACAGCCTTTTACATATTCAAAGACTATCACATCTTCCTTAGTCTGTTTTTTCTGAAGACTAAACACTAAGCAGACCCATTTTTGTAACCTGCCTTCAAAGATCAGATTTTCTAAATCGTTTATATTTTTTGTTGCTGTTTTCTAGTCTCTTACCAATTTTTCCATTTCTTTTTTTTTTTTAAATGTGACTCCCAGAACTGGACTCACTACTCCAGTTGAGGCCTCACCAGTGAAAAGTTGAGTGGGACTTGCTTTTCTGTTTTTTTATATACAATACTTCCATTGATATATCACAGAAAAATATTAATGTTCTAGCAACTGCAACATACTAAATATTAGCGAACATTTTGTGATCCACTATCGCCTCTGAATTATTTAATTTATCAAGGTTGTTTTGACTTCTAATCCTGTCCTTTAAAAGGTTTGCGACTCCCCTCCCCCATCAGCACGACAGATTGGAGTCGGAAGTCAGTTTGGAAACCACATTAATGCCTCTGAATTTTGTTGACTTCAAATACTCTAGCAAATAAACTTTTCTAGTGTAAAGAATGGCAACCCCCCAAAACAGTATGCTTTAATATTCTTGAATTTCATTTCAGAATGTTACACCTAAATATATGATTCTTACTGTTGCTGGTTAGTTCTAAGTCATCCAAATAGAAAATAAAAAAAATTTACCATGTGACTTGGTTAAGTGACCAACTTGGTATGAATTTCATTCCTTAACAGTCATAATGAGCCTGTTTGTGAATGCCTAGTAATTACTAGCCAGGCCGGGGGGGGGGGCTGCAAATAATTCTGAAAATAATGCATGAATTGGATAATATTGACTTGATCGGGACATTCTGGGCACATGGTACCCAGAATTGGACACAACCTTTCAAGAAAGATGTGGCGAAATTGGAGAAGGTCCAGAGAAGAGCAACAAAAATAAAATGGCTAGAAAACATGAGCTATGAGGGAAAGCTAAAAGAACTGGGCTTGTTTAATTTAGAAAAACGAAGACTGAGAGAGGACATGACAGCTGTTTACAAGTATCTAAATAGGTGTTACAAGGAGGAGGGAGAAAAATTCTTCTCCTTAGCCTCTGAGGATAGGACAAAAAGCAATGGGCTTAAATTGTAGCAAGAGAGGTTCAGGTTGGACATTAGGAAAAACTTCCTGCCTGTCAGGGTGGTTAAACACTGGAATAAATTGCCTAGAGAGGTTGTGGAATCTCCATCACTGGAGATCTTTAAGAGGCAGGTTGGATAGAAATATATCAGGGATGATCTAGAAGGTGCTCTGTCCTGCCATGAGGGCAGGGGACTGGACTCAATGACCTCTTGAGGTCCCTTCCAGTTCTAGTATTCTATGATTCTGGAGAATGAAACACAGAGAAAGTGATGGAGTTTAAAGGAAAAGGCACAACTTTTAACTTTAATGAGGGAAGAAAATCCTGACACCCTCGACTACCAGGCCTTCATTTGGGTCCAGCATGGTATTAAGTGATCTCCAAGCCAAATATTGAGGGCTGGCCATCTTCAGCCACCATCTTCCCTTGGAAAGTGATATGAAAGGTATCTTGGCCTGTAACAGGACACGCCAGTTATCTCCTGGGTCTCTTTCACCTCAGCCTGCATCCTTATTAACATAAAACTGGGTCTTCAGGATGTTGTGGAGAAGGCAAAAGAATCTACAAGACACTTTGCCAATCTTGCCCTGGGAGTCAAATTCTTTCCTGATCCCCAAAATTGATGAGTGATCAGACTCAAGGGACTGGAAAACAGTTCACACTGTGTTTCCATTGCTGGACACTGGATGTTGTATTTCAAGAAGTCTGAATAGATGAAAAGCAGGAGGTGAAAATACAATCAACCCCTCCCCCCTGCCACACACACACACACACACACACTAACCCAGCCAAATGGCAACACACACTGAGGCAAGGAAATCTCTTTCCTTTCCACTCTGAACCCAGACATGATCGCCACATGAAAGGGGGCAGAGGCCTTCAAAAACAGTCAAATCTGTCCCTACCTTCTCCATCAGGAACCCACAGATTACATTTCCCCAGCCAATCTGATCAGATAGCGCAGGCACTGAGATGGGGGCAATTTGATCCAGGAAACATTCATGGCATGAAAGATGCATGATTAGGAGTATATTATTCTTAGCAAATTGTTGCCCAGCTCTTATATGAATCACTGAAAACGTACTTGAGGCAGCTTTGTGATTATATAGTTGATGTTATAATTACCTATTTATTTCATCTTAAAATGATACCGAATTATGGATTTCACACTGAAATGATTTCTGAATGTCATGATGCTATATACAGCCTGGAGAAAAAACGTTACATTTCCTGCTTGCCTCATTGCACAAAGAACATTTTGATTGTGTACTTATGGAGTGCTAAAGTGACAGACAGTCATCATTCAGTCAGGCTGTGGACTTAAGTTGCCTGTAACATATTGGTTCCTTCTCTGTTCCTGTGGGCCAAATTTTAAAGCCCTTATCAGGGCAATCTGCCCTCTGAAATCTGCGTGAGTAACATATTTGCAACTGAAAGAATGATCTGACCCCAGAAAAATGACTGAGACACAGTGCAATGAACTGTGACTTGAAATTTGAAGTCAGTGACAGATAGCAAGAAGTTTTCCCTGTTGTGAAAAAAAGTCTCTTTCCACCAGAGATGTGAAGTTTAAAGGGAGCTTGGTTTGATCTACATGAAGGAATGTGTTCACTGGCACAGAGTTCTGCTTGGTGTACGAGGATCTTTTCTTAGTAGGCTACCTAGGAAATTGCATTGATTTTTCCAGTAAGAGATTACAATCTTCCCTTGAGTTAAAGTTAATTCTGTCTGATGCTGTTTAAGTAACACTGACATAGACCATTTTTCAATATAAGAAAATGTAGCTACCTATTTGTGACCACTGTCAGAGAAGATTCCTACCTCACTGGCCTGAGAACAAGCTGGGAAAATGTGTACCCTGTGAGAATTGCCTGCCATTAGTAAAGCAGTCTATTTTTTTCAGTTGTCACTGTGTGGCACTCTTGGAAGGATTCCCCGGAGAACCCTTGCTATCTAACTGACAAAGCTCCGGTAAGCTTTGTGACAATGTGTCCAAGAGACTTATAGAAGATTTTTCCAATCTAGTTCATGCCGGTGCTTCCTAGTGCTGCATCTAAGTCTACTGAGACAAAAGTTTTCAGATAGTCCTCAAAAGCATCACACAAAATGGCTTGGAGCTGTCAGTCTTCTCCAGAGTAGTTGTAGCTTCCCTGCACACCACTCTGAAGACACATCTACACAGCAGGGCAAAAGTCCAATTAAGCTACGCCATTTCAGCTACGTCAGTTACGCCACTCTTCCTTCGACTTCCCTCACTCCTTGTAAAATGAGGGTTACAGGAATCAGAGTAAGAAATCCTCCAGCTTGACATTATTTCAAAGTAATGGCTTGCTGTGTAGAGGCGCTCTTTGTTATTTCGGAATAATGTCAGTTATTCCGAAATAACGCTGCTGCATAGAAATACCCTGAGACTCCTCCTAAGACTTAGATTCCTCTTTCATGGCAGACATAACACTAAGGGGAGCCAGCATTAAGTGAAGAGTGTAGCTCCAAACATTTTTTGATGGCTTAAATGAAGAGGTTATGATAAGGAGTACAAAGGTGGGAGGGGGAAATTCATAGCCTCTCCTTCTTCCAAATCCCTTCTCCCCAGGGAGATTTGCCCCTTTTCCTTAGGAGAACTCTCCTTACAGCCTGGTGAAGTGGGATTTGACAGTTTGGGAAAGCTAGATATAGGAGCAGAAATGGGACAAGGAGCTAATGAAAGACTAGAGAGTTCACAAGCTTTCAATGTTTTCCATCCCTGGTGGAACAACAGCTACACTTGACGGAAATAATGTCAATTCCTCTTCTCTGAGGCCAGGTCTACATTAAAGTGGAAGGCCAAATCAAGATATATCATAGAATCATATCATATATATTTAACATAGCTGGAATTGTATATCTGGCTTCAAAGTACCTTGTTTCAAGTTTTCTCACTGTTCCCACAGTGCGAGCCCAATGGAAGCAAATGCTCCTATCAGCTTCCTTTAGACTCACTAAATTGAACTCTGGAAGATCGATTATGGTAGCATCAATCTTCCATTTCATGAAGACATGGTCTGAGTGAACATCTGTCACTTGGACAGCTCCCCTGCACTTAGATAGGGAGACAAGAATAGAGGCAATCTCTGCTGTCTTTGTTCTCCTTTATGGAAGCAGAGGAGAAGGAGGATGGTAGCAACTCCCATAAGCTCTCTGGGGAAAAGGCAGGTAAACATAGCTGTGGCTGAAGTTTTTCATTTTAAAAGTCCTTATCCAACTTAGGTTCTATCCTGGTGTCCGTCACTATAATGTCTGGGAATCTTTCAACTAAACTCAGTGGCAATAGAGAAGTCCCTAGTTAACTTTAGAGACTGTGGCACTTCTCCCTTTTGTGGGGAAAAAATAAAAAGATGTTATTGATGTCCTTTGGAGGTGGCAGTGTTGTTTAGAGTTTATTAGGCAGAAGGGGAGCAGTGACACTTCTCAATTCTGGTTTAGGTAGCACCAGGGATGTGCCTCTCCTAGCCCTAAAATTATCATTGCACATGCCCACCCATCTTTATTTGTCTGACTGTGGGCCAATGAACTCCTCTGGATTCACTTCCTTTGTTGCATCCCATCACCGAAATAAAATGTGTCTTTATTAAACTGGGATGATCCAAACAGGGTCTTCACCTAATGTCTGTTCAATTAAAGGTAAAGACACCCATTGACCTCAATGGACATTGTGTAATTCTCTGCCCCATATCAATCACAGACAGCAGCAAGAGTTGTGCTCAGCATGCCTGGGGTCTGTTATAAAGTGAAACACACATCTGGCTCTGAGAAATTAAACAAAACCTCCCAGGGCACCTTTGCAGCCATTTAGACTCCAGACTGATAAACACTTACAAGTCTTCAAAGAACATGGCAGATCTTTTGATTAAGGTGGGGAAAGCAGTCAAACACAGACTGTAAGTTTGTGTATAACAAATTGTACAAACAAAACAACACCTCTGAGTTTTGCCAGCCACTTACTATCTCAAAAAATAATTGTCTGAGTGATACAGGATGAGAATCGTCTTTTGTCATTAATCCCACCCATGGGTCAAGTCAGCCTCAGCGGTGGCTAAGGGATGTCCCGAGTTGGCGTGGTCTAGCCCTGAATGAACCACTACAGTGGGTCCCACGCTGATGAATCTCTGCTTAATTGAATTCCGTGATTCCAGATCTGCTTCGAGGAGCCAGGGCACTGCGAAGTCAGTTCGACAGTGCCACTGCTGTAGTTGCCATCTTGCCCCACGTTCTTTCCTTGTGGACGGTCTCGTGTTGTGGAGTCCGCTCTGCTCCACTTCTCTTCCAGTTTCAAAGAGTCATCCACACAGAGGGCTGAATCTCCACCAAGGAATCAAGAGGAAAGCAGGAGCCATGTACCGATATCCTGTCACTTCAGGCAAAGCTTCTCCTCTCCACAACAGAGCCCTTTCTCTTTACTGCGACCAAGTCGTTAGCCACTCAAACTTTGTTCAAGCCACTCAGGGGGACTCCTCAACAAAGGGAAAATTCTGCATAATTTCTGTCTTTTCATGAGTCCAGCCCTGACAATAAACGAGTTGCGCGTTTACACCCCGGAATGTGAACAGATTCCAACCAAATCAAAAAACCTCAGTAGATAGATTTATGCTTAAGCAACTTTCTAAATTAAACTGCTCACAACAGGAATATCTATTTCAATAGCGGGAGCAGAGAGCTCTGACCTTCTAGATCAGTGGTGGGCAAAAGATGGACCACGGGCGGCATGCAGCCCACTGGGTTTCCACCTGCGGCTTGCAGACCCCGACTGCTCCCTCCTCCCCCATGCACCTCTTGCTCACTGGGGTGCTAGAGCCCCACACTTTCTACTCCTCTCTCTCCCTCCCAGCACTTTTGGAGTGCTACGAACCAGCAGTCCGTGGCTGTTCAAGCTCTGGGAGGGAGGAAGGGGAGGGGACGGCGCACATATCAGCAGATTTGTGACACTGCAAAAGTACTGGGGGGGGGGAAGGGAGAGGAGCAGGAAAGTGCCGGGCTCTGGGGTGTCACAGTGCACGAGAGACGTGCGGGGGAGGGGGAAGACAAGGACGGGGGCCTCACGTGGAACCGTAGTGGGCCGTGGGCTGCTGTGGCCCACTGTGATGAAAGAGGGCCATTCATGAGGCCCACTCCCTATTCTGGGTAGCCCATCACTGCTCTAGAGCTTCAGCACATTAGGTTTACAGCTGGATCTGGGCCTCGCTGCCCTTCCCCTTCTCTTGAGCTGCTTTGGTTGCTGGCCAAACTTTGAATCTGTAACAGTCAAGTGAGTGCCCCATGTACTACAGTGCACTGATATATCCTTTTAAAGGGAGTAATCCGAGTGGGAATGAGTTAGCAGAAGATGTGCACTTGATTTTTAATGCAACATGAGATCTGTAAATCTGTCCTTCACTTCCCTCGTTAATACTGCAACTGAAGCAGTCTGCTGCCTGAGGATCTGGGACAGGTGGGAGATGTTACCTGTAAGTACAGCAGGACAGATTCAGGACAGAGATTGGTCACTTGAAGCCCCTTTGAAACGGTGCCACTTTACCCTTAACTTGGATCCCATTCATCCATGTGAAGTGAAGCTTTTCATGTTGAATTCCCATTCACAAGGGAGCATAGCTTGGGCACTACGCACAGCATGCCTCCATCCACAGGGCAGCTGCTCTGACAGACCTTGTCTCAACATCAGCAGGTGACAGTCTTCAACAACCTACTGCTTCTCGGGGCAAAGGGAGGCAAGTTGTGCAACAAAACCATCCAGTTAATCTCTATAAAACAATGGATTTTCTCAAGGGACAAACACTAAACCACGAAGCAGACACCTATTAGATTTAAGCAAGGCACAAAACTGAATTTTAGACTAACATATTTTTCCCATTAAAGACACAGTGGAAATGTTTTGTCTCAGGGGTTGCTCCCTCTCCCATTGTTTTGGGCTTAATTGAAATTAGATCTTTTTTGTCCTTTTGATTACTAATGATGGGAGATGCTGTTGGATTATTGTCTTCTAATTAGCTGCAATGCCACAAGAGGATAAACACTAGTAGCTATTATAGACCTCATAGGACTGAATTCAGACCCAGTTTGGGTGCTTTAATAATTAATCATCTTAATTGTACCGTTACTTGCAAGTTATAGTCACAGCATGTAAAAGACCCGAGAACCATAAATGATACAAAATAGGCAAGGTGTAATGAATTTTTTAAACTTTAAAGGTTTCCCAAAGTGTAATGAATCTTTGGTGTCAGCCAAGATTATAGTTTGGCAATGTAAGAGGAACATTGACTTTCACTTGCTGAACCTTCTACACATTCCACATAACTCAGAAGTTACATTTTCAATGACATACAATTGACATTTGGTGGGCAATTCCTTAATTTATGGGGGTTGCATAGCTATTCTACATTCATGGTGATGAACCTTTACCCTTATTTCCCTACTAGTCTTAATGAAGAACAAGAGATGTCACTTTTTAAAAACTGCTTTTGTGACCTTTGAATTATTATGCTTGAAATTAAAGAGATGTTTTCCTCATACTTCATGCGCTGTCATTTCGGGAAAAAAGTGCAATTTTTTTTTCAATAATTACTTTGGGCAAATAGTTCAAAAGGGGAAAAAACCCTACATTAATTTAGCTCCACTGTGATTGTACCAATTTCATGTTTAGTTTTCAAAAATATTCTAGTGAAGAAGTTTCTGTGGTAGAAGGAAATGATTTTGGATGGATGGAAAGACAAGTAGAGAGACATTTCATCAAGACAGTAACATTTCAGTGTATACTGTCCAATGTACATGAAATTATTCTTTCTTTTTATAAACTGTAAGTATTCGCACCTAGGGACTGAATTTAACATTATATTGTCTAATCAGGATACAGATACGTATTGTCCAATAAAACCAAACACGATACCACCTATTGTCTAATCAAAATAGCTCACATTTTATAACTATCAGCTGTTGACAGGGATACTCACAGCAAACAACAGACACACATATCAATTTACCCAAATTGTTCTGAGCTTGCTAACAGATGAAAACAGAGTTATAGTGTATAAAGTTCCAAAATGACTGACTAGGCTAACTAGCTTTTCATGTTCACATTAAGGGTACGTCTACACTGCAACATTATTTCGAAAAAACTAGCATTATTCTGAAATAAGTTAGTCTGCGTCTACACAACAGGCAGTTATTCCAAAATAGTGTCAAAATACTGTCAAGATGGAGGACGTCTTACTCCAACTCCTGTAATCCTCGTACAAAGAGTAAGGGAAGTAAGAGTACAGTATAATGGGGGCTAACTTGGCTACAACAAATCAGGAAAGAGATCTTTGAGTTATCGTGGACAGTTCTCTGAAAACTTCCACACAGTGTGCAGCGGGGGTCAAAAAGGCAAATAGGATGTTAGGAATTATTAAGAAAGAGATAGAAAATAATACCCAGAATATCTTTCTGCCCCTGTATAAAACTATGGTACGTCCACATCTTGAATACTGTGTACAGATGTGGTCTCCTCACCTCAAAAAAGATATTTTGGCCTTAGAAATGGTTCAGAAAAGGGCAACTAAAATGATTAGGGGTTTGGAACGGGTCCCATATGAGGAGAGGTTAAAGCGACTGGGACTTTTCAGTTTAGAAAAGAGGAGACTGAGGGGGGTTATGATAGAAGTACATAAAATCATGAATGGTGTGGAGAGGGTGAATAAAGAAAAGTTATTTATTAGTTCCCATAATAGAAGAACTAGAGGACACCGAATGAAGTTAATGGATAGCAGGTTTAAAACTAATAAGCGAAAGTTCTTCTTTACATAGCACATAGTCAACCTGTGGAACTCCTTGCCAAAGGAGGCTGTGAAGGCTAGGACTATAATAGAGTTTAAAGAGAAGCTAAATAATTTCATTGAGGTTAGGTCCATAAAAGGCTATTAGCCAGGGGATAGAAATGGGGTCCCTGACCTCTGTTTGTCAGAGGCTGGAGAAGGATGGCAGGAGACAAATCACTTGATCATTGTCTTCGGTCCACCCCCTCGGGGGCACCTGGTGCTGGCCACTGTTGGCAGACAGGCTACTGGGTTAGATGGACCTTTGGTATGACCCAGTACGGCCATTCTTATGTAAGAGGAAGAGTGCTGTATTTTGAAATAAGTGCTGTGTAGATGCTCCCTATTTCGAAATAAGTTACGAAATACAAAATAAGACATAGCTCAATTTGCATAGCTTATTTTGAGTTAAGCTCCGCAGTGTAGATGCACCCTAAGTCTTCACTGAATAACTCTGAACATTAAACACTTTCAGGAAGATTTTGATCTATGCATGCAAAAATCAGACCAGAAAAAGGCTCTGATGTAAATAATTCACCTAGCTCCATATTTATTCTTACGTGTGAACCTCTTTTAATCAAACAAGAATATAAGAACAGCTGTAATAAGTCAGATCATCTAGCCCAGTATCTCATCTTCCAACACTGTTTTGTGACAGATGCTTCAGTGGGAGTAAACAAACAGAGTAATTATTAAATATTCCATCCACTGTCCAGTTTCAGCTTCTAGAAGTCAGAGGTGTAGCTAATAACTATGGAGGGACGTATCTCATTTTCTAATTCTTTTTTAGACCCAGTTATACTTTTGGCCTATTCAATAGCCCCTGGAAGGTTGACTGGGTGTTGTGTGAAGAAGTATTTCCTTTTGTTTGTTTTATACAAAACAAACCACAGTGGACCACAAGTTAAATATGAGTCAGCAGTGTGATGCTGTTGCAAAGAAA
>JANRFK010001158.1:9897141-9927112 GCA_030068395.1 Apalone spinifera
CTCGATGACCTCTCGAGGTCCCTTCTAGTCCTAGTATTCTATGATTCTATGATACCTGCAGCCTGTTCACTTAACCAAGTGACCTCTGGATTCCAATGGGAGTCAGTATTGTTGATGCTGCAACTGCATGGCGTAGATGATGCATATCTATATTAAACTAGAGTATTTACCTGGTGTTGCTCAGGTCCTTCAGGGCAGGGGGCTGAGGGTGTAGGGGATGCAGAAGTCAGGGTAGAAGCGGGGATGACTGGCAGCTACTCCCCAGAGTCAGCCTGGGGTGACAGGATCTGTGCAGCCTGCCTGCCAGCTGCTCCCTGGGGATGTTGGTGGGGTCACACTGCCCAGCCGGCAGCTGCTCCCTGAGGCTGGAGCCCTTGCTGCCCCTCTGTGGTCAGTTGCAAGTATAACTGTCCCTCATGCTTGCTGCCCCCTTGTGGTCACTTGGGAGTATAACTTTCCCTGCTATAACAGCCTTCCCTTTCCATTTGATGAGACACAATCACAGCTGAAGAACATCCAACCCCTGACTTTGCTTTAAGTAATGATAAGAGGAAACTGCATAGCAAATTTGGTGGTCCTAGCTCTTACTATTTAGGAGATCTTGGAGAGTCACAAACGGATGGATGGACACAGACTTTTCATCGAAGTATATTGACCATTGAAAAAGAAATATAAACATTATTTATCGCACACGATTATTTGAAGATATGCTAAGGTAGGTGGGTGAATGTTAAAAAATTTGATGGAATGTAAGCTACTCTGTCCTGTCGAAAAATAGTCGCTATGCACTCCATTATAATAGCTGTTATATCTACAGGGAAATGGGATGATGGCAAGTCTCACATAGCAATTCATCCCTACAGCTAACAAAGTCCTTGCAATACGGGCTAGAGGAGGAGAGATTAAGAGTGAACCTGGAAATATTTTTTTAAATGAACTTTTTTTTTTTTAAGAAAAACTTAAAAAATGATGAATAGTCTTGCAGCACCTTAGAGACTAACAAAACATGTAGATGAGTGGGTTGTTCCCATGAAAGCTCATGAGACCATCTACATGTTTTGCTAGTCTCTATGGTGCTGCAAGACTATTGGTTTTTTTAAGTTTTTTCCAGTTACAGTATAACTGGCTACCCCTCTGATGTTTTTCTAAGGTTATCAGATAAATGTTTCAAATAGCTAAATTGCAGATGCACTGAACACACACAGAATTTTAGATGTCACTTAATTTTCAGGTTTCTCAAAGAAAGGTTCGGAAAAGATGTTGAATGCAAAAAAAATTGGAGGGGGGGGGAAAACAACTGCGAGTGAATATAAACAGAATATTAAAAATGCTTCAAAAAACAAGACTAAGGGTGTGTTTACACTGCAGGGCTTAACTCGAAATAAGCTCTGCAAATTGAGCTACATCAGTTGCGTAGCTTATTTCCAAATAGGGAGCATCTACACAGCACTTATTTCAAAATAGAGCACACTTCCTCTGACTTCAATCTGGCATAGTCAATCTGTGGAACTCCTTGCCTGAGGAGGTTGTGAGGGCTAGGACTATAACAGGGTTTAAAAAAGAACTAGATAAATTCATGGAGGTTAAGTCCATAAATGGCTATTAGCCAATATGGGGAAGGAATGGTGTCCTTAGCCTCTGTTTGTCAGAGGGTGGAGATGGATGGCAGGAGAGAGATCGCTTGATCATTACTTGTTCGATTCACTCCCTCTGGGATACCTGGCCACTGTTGGCAGACAGGGTACTGGGTTGGATGGACCTTTGGTCTGACCCAGTATGGCCATTCTTATGTTCTTATGTTCCCTTATTCTTCATACAGTAAGGGTTACAGGAGTCGGAATAAGAAGTCCTCCAGCTTGACAGTATTTTGATACTATTTTGAAATAACTGCCTGCTGGGTAGACACGGACTAAGTTATTTCGGGATAGCACTAGTAATTCTGAATGGGGGATATTTCCGAATGGAAATAGCACTAGTTATTCCGAATATTCCACCTTGAATATTTTAAATAGAAAGGCAGGGTAAAAATATTTAAATAAAATAAATATAAATATTTAGAAATAGTGGTGCAGTGTAGACGTACCCTAAGATTCAGTCCCTTCAAAGATTATTAGCATCAGTTGCTTCTTCTAATTTGATGAAAGCTAAACTATTTGCATTTGCTTGGTGCTGGAGTTAAACAGTAACAGGAGTACTAGGCGTTTTCCATATGGGTTCTGGAACAGTCTCGTAATTAACAGGTACTTTCGTACAATTCTACTGGCACATAAGGTGTGGATCTTCCCTACAATGTCACTGTGTAAAAATATCATCTTCTCACTTCTTTTTATGTATGCAGATTAAAAGATGACATCTTTAGTGTTTTTAAAGGGTTTTGCTGCTGCTTTATCTCTTATGAGTAAAGTTGGCCATAAAAATGGAAACATTTTCTGGTGAAATTTTCTAAAGTTTTTTTTTCTTCAATTCCAAATCAGGCCAAGAGTCACCTATATGGCATTTTTCATGGGAAGGGATTCTGTTTCAGGAGAATGGAAATACAATGTTTTGCTTATTGCTGCCTCCCTGAAAGGCTCTTAAGTGCACTTTTTGAGGGGCTAGAGGGGGGAAGAGGACTATAAGTGAAACTGACAAGATTATGTCTGGGCAGCTATCATTTCCATTTTCTCAATGGAAAAAATCATTTTGTTTGGCCATTTCAGGAAAACCATTCATATAGAAAGTTCCTAACCACCTCTACTTGTTGAACCAACATAACCCATGGGAAAACAAGCTAGATGCTGTTCTTTCTTCTTCTGTATTTATTTAACTCTTTTCCAGTCCTGGAGATCTGTCCTAACACAATTAAGGCAAAGGAACTATATATGTGTCACCAACTAAACTAGATGAAGAAGATGGGAATGTACAGATTTGTGCAGCAGAATGATTATGATTGATGATAATATATGAAAATGAAAAGAACAGAACAAACAAATGAAACCAGGTTGACTTTCAGAATTCAAGCAGCACTACTGAACCTGGTAACAGGAAAAAAAATCATTATCCTCTGTTAATTTATCGTATTTGATACAGGTTGAACCTCCCTAGTCTGGCACCCTCAGGACCTGACCGGTGTCAAACCAGAGAATTTGCTGAACCATGGGAGGTCAATGTCTAGCAGCATTGTCAACACTTCCACTCCTTGGTGGGCTCTTAGAAGTCATTTAGTGGTAAATTAGAGCTAAACAACAGCACAGAACACTGTGAGCCAGGAGTGGTTGCTGTAAACAAGTGTTACAGGTTTACAGGAAACTTGGTCATACCCATGACAATTGCACATCCAGCTAACTAAAATTGTTCTGGATCTTGGATGTTGCAGGACTACAGAGTACCAGACTAGAGAGGTTCAACGGGAAGCAGAATCCCTGAGGATTCTGATATTCATGTTCCATACACAATATCGACAAACTTTAAAATGTCACATCTGCATGGCTCAGATGAGTTTGAGTTTCTCAGTGCAGATGAGCTGAGGCTGGCATTGCTAACATCTACAGAGGTCTCTACTTTTGGAAATGAATTGTCCGGTCCAAATCCAGTTTAGCAGACATTCTTCCATCTCACAATACACATCACTGTTCTTAGGATACCACTGGATAGTCTCAAGTGGGAAAGCAATGATTATATGAGCACAAAGACTGACTGAATTAGCCTCTGACCTATACAACTGGTCTTCCATTTCAGGGTGAAGACTAGGGATGTGTAAACAGATAAAATATGTGCTGCAACCTGCCCTAAATCAGCTCAGGGTTCCTTTTAACAGGTTTGGGACCTTCAGGTGAAGTCTTTAAGCTGTTTTTAGAGGCTACATTGGTGTTTTCACACAAAAGTGTCCCAACAGCAAAGGTGTGTCTAGACTATGGGGTTTTTTCGAAGAAAGGTTCCCTGCATCTAGACTGCTGCCATGTTCTTTCGAAAGCAAATCAAAAGAACGAGGCAGTTTTTTCGACCATGGAAAACCTTATCTTACAAGAAAGAACGCCTTTTTTCAAAAGTGCTCTTTCGAAAAAAGGTGCTATGTAATGCAAACTGTGCTTTTTCGAAAGAGAGCATCCAGGCTGCCTGGGCTCTCCCTTTCGAAAAAGCAGCTTGCTTTTTCGAAAGTACTGGTTGTAGTCTAAATGCTCTTTTTCAAAAGAGCCTTTTTCGAAAGTATCTTTCAAAAAAGCTTCTTTTGAAAGAGGCTTGCAGTCTAGACATATCCCAAATGTTTTGTCTCATACAAGTATTAAGTCTTCTGAACAAGATGCGGGATTGATATCCTTGACAAGCTTCAGTAAACACATGCCTTTTACCTCTTTTTTTTTTCTGTCCCATGTGGAGAGATGAGATCGTTGCTTTTCATGACCTCGGTATTCAGGGTCTTGTTCTGTTGTTTTGAGTGGAAAGAGAAATTAATTTCCTGAGCCAAAAATTTTTTGCTGCCATTCTGTTTATTTACAATGAAGGTATGCAAAGTCCTGTTTCCTGATCATGGCAGAAACAAACAATAGCAGATCATTTCCACACCTATCTTCCTTACAAGTACCATGCCCCAAAAGAAGTTCTGTATCTCAGCTTCCTCACAGCTTCATACCCATCCCTGCCTCTTGCTTCTTTTCACTTCCAGGTTCTTACATACAGACACACCTGTGACCAGTCAGTCCTCTTGCACCATTATTTGCAACTCATCCCAAAGAAACTCCCCAGTTCACACAGGTTAGCTTTTGATTGGACTTGCCATATAGCCTTGGTTGGTGAACTTAATAGGCAAATGAACTTAATAGGCAGCAGGTTTAAAACAAATGAAAGGAAGTACTTCTTCACAGAACACACAGTTAACCTGTGGAACTCCTTGCCAGAGGATGTTGTGAAGGCCAAGACTTTAACAGGGGTCAAAAAAGAGCTAAATAAATTCATAGAGGATAGGTCCATCAATGGGTTATTAGCCAGGTTGGCAGGAATGGTGTCCCTAGCCTCTGTTTGTAGGGCTCGGAATGAATGACAGGGGCTGGATCACTTCATGATTCCCTGTTCTGTTCTTTCCCTCTGGGGCAGCTGGAATTGGGTCCTGTCAGAAGACAGGACACTAGACTAGATGGACTTTTGGTCTAACCCATTATGGCTGTTCTTTTTTTCTTCTCTTTTTCACCCCATCTCCCTGTGCTGTATACTCTGTATTTACTCTATGGACAGTTATGATTCTCAATTGCCATCAGAAATGATCAAATAAATGAAAATGCCCTGATCTGGCAGATTCCCTTTTGCTCATGTATCTCACAAAATGTGCTCCTTTCCAGTTTGGTTTCTTTCAACATGAACCACTCCACTAATACACACACAGTTGCTCCTGATTTTACAACATCTTTATCAGCCATCCAGTTACACAGGCTTTCCCAGTCCCTGACTTCCTTTTAACATTTCTTATGCAAACTAACAACACCCCTGTCTCCCACTTTGCTGGTATTCTGAAGAACAGTTAAGCATAGGCTGAGAACAAAGCCATTGTACTTGAAAGGTTGAACATAATTCTCTTGTGCTTACTGATTGCTACGGACTGCCATATCCTGTCGATGACAAAAAAAAAGAGACTCTTTTTCCCAGACAGAAAAATTACACAGCCCAAATATAATAAACTATCAGATAAAAGATGTCCATTATATCTCAAATGTAATTAGAACTGACTGTGGTAATAAGAAAGCATGTATTTCCTATGGTCTTCAGATCTACTATGGATTATCTACTACTACAAGATTTACCTGTTGTTGCTTCGGTCCTTAACTCTTTTGTTGTTGTTGATGCTTTTCTTCATTTAAATCATTGCTCTGGGGTGGGGCTGGAGATGTAAGATTCAGTATGCAGGCCCTCTCTCCCTATAGCAGTTTGGGGACAGGTGAGAAGCACCTCTTCATGGCTGCTGCAACTCTAGGGAGCACAGACTTGGGAGAGGTGCATATCTCCTGGTAGAGCAGGTCCAGGTTCATCTGCCCCCTGCACTCCCCAGCCAGAGTGAGGGATGCAGCAAACTATGCACTTTCCCTTGGCTCCCTGACAAAGGGGAATGGACAGCAATGATCCCATCCAAATGGGGAGGCAGCTGCAGCCCCCCCATCCCTAAAGGGCGCCTGGGAGTGGGCGGTTTGGAGCTAAGGTCTTGGATGAAGAGGGGGAGACATTCTCACACCAGCCCTTTTCACCTGCCTGGTGATTCTGTCCCTTTTCTGTGTAGTTTTATGTTTCCCCATACACATGGGGAGGGGAGCGGATTCTGCCCTTCCACCCCCACACAACCAAACCCTGACCTTGCTTTAAGTTATGATAAGAAGAAGCTGTATTTGATCTGAGATAGTGGATTTGGATTCTGTTATTTAAATGTCACTTAGAAACAGCTTAAACTAAAGGACTCACTCAAAAAAATGTGTCAGAGAGCACAGTATAATTTGACTCCTGCTACTTTTGTGAAGAATGTTGATCTATACGGGCCTTTTGTAATGCTGTGCAGGAAGGACCCTATACAGCCAAATTACTCGATAAGCAACATGCATGAGATTTCACATGAAACAGTCTGATCTCTATATGCCCCCTCTTCATTCCTCCCCACAACCCCACGTTCTTTCTTTGTTATCACAAATCCTGAGCAATCCAGTTCTTCCAAACATTTCAGTCACATGATAATTTCTTGAGTTTCTATACAGAAATCTGTTTATTTGGATTCCCTCTCCTCTCCTTTAATATATGTGGTTCAAACAAGGTTAAAAAGAACTAGATACGTTCATGGAGGTTAGGTCCATCAATGGCTATTAGCCAGGATGGGCAGGAATGGTCTCCCTGGCCTCTGTTTGTCAGAAGATGGGAATGGGCAACAGGGGGATGGATCACTGGATCATCATTTCTTCTCTTCATTCCCTCTGGGGCACCTGGCCACTGTCGGCAGACAGGATACTGGGCTAGATGGACCTTTGGCCTAACCCAGTACGGCCGTTCTTATGTTCGTGTGTGTGCGTGCGTGTGTGTGTGTGTGCACGTGCACACATACACCTATAAATACAACACTTCTGAAAGGTACTGGATTGAAAGTCCTGAAGAGAAAGGATGTTCCATTGAATAGGAGCCCCTGCCTACTAGTTGGTAAGTGTGGTGTCAAGCCCTTCTTCTACAGCTGCATTCCTGTGTGATCTTGGTCACATCACTTTCCTTTTTGTGTCTCCCTTCCCATTGTATGACCACAATGATACCAGTTCCTTACCCTCATAGTTTGCCAGAATACAATCATTATAGACTATGAGCTGCTCATATACTATGGTAAGAAGGGAGAGGCGAGCATAGAAGTACCTACACAGGTGTGTAAAGTATCTGTTTAGCTTTAAAGTGAGAAACAATGGGCAGTAGCAGGGCTAGCTTCCTGAACAACCCTGCCAGAGGCTCCTGCCATGGCTTAGAGGGATTACAATGAGGAGTGAGTGGGTCTTTGTGTCTCAGTCACTGAGGTCTCTCCTCAGCCTGCCAAGAAAGGAGTTGAGTATTAATTATTAAGAGTGCTATAAAATGGATTTTTAGCTGAGCTGAGGGACCAGAGGAAAAAGATCTATGAGACGCTTTCCGTCCTTGTTTGGTTCCCCACCCTCATCTTCTTAGGGTCTAAGTCACAACACGCTAAAGTCAAAGGGTATCTTTGCACTGACTTCCATGGCATTTGGGTTGAGCCCTAAATATCTAAAGACAGATTCTCAAATATGATCCATTTTTGCATTGTCGGGGGCTTTGTTCTAGTTATAGCTCGCCAGCTGAAAGTCTGACACCAGCCGCCCACTCTGCCCAGCCAGCCCTCAGCTGGTGTATGGGCCCCTTATATCTTCCTTAGCAACCATACACCACTGGCATAACTTAGAGCAGCCCCAATGTGGCTCTAGCTCACAGGGGATGAGCATGATTGTGTACCAGCTTTTTGAATCATGACTTCATGGCTTCCGGGGCCTGTAATATCACCCCAATGCTCAAACTCTCTCTCTCTCCCCTGAGAGGAGCACAACTAATCTGGACTCCCATTGTTTCTCAGGTAAATACAACTTGTTTTTCCTTTCTTGTCCATTATCATTTCTTTTCTAACCGTTATGGAGCTAAAGCTTGTTCAGTAAGTATCCTGCCATGTGTATTTCAGTGATAATGCATTGCTGCTGCAAAGCCACATTCATAGCTCACTGAGGAACACTCATGTCTTAGGGCCAATAGAACATCAATCAAAACCCTTAACCTTAGCTGAATGGTTTTCTTGTGGATATGTTTTGTTTAATTTTTTAAAGGATGAATTCTTGACATACAAAGCCCCAAATCCTGCACATTTTTTTTATCAAATAGCACTTCAAGCTGCAAGTAACCCCATTCATTTCATTGGGGCACCTTATAGGCAAGGCCTGCCTTAAGAGTTAGACATGCAATTCCCATATTACAGAGACAGAATTGCATCAGCTTTGCTGGAGCTACCATGCTACAAATAGTAGCATTATTATGGAAACAGAGTCAGAGTGCATCATAGCACACTAGAACTGGAAGGGGATTTTGATAGGTCATCAAATCCAGTCCCCTGCCCTCACGGCAGGACCAAGTATCATCTAAATCAGGGGTTCTTAACTAGTGAGGTGCACCTCCCCAGGGGAGGTGTGAAGGGGATACAGGGGAGGTGTGAGGTGCCTCCCAGAAAATTTATCGCAATTGCCTTCTCACTGGATAAAATTCTAAAGTTTAGCTTTCTTCATAATTAATATTATGAATTAAAATTATAAACATTAATTTCTTATTAACTTCTAGAGATCAGCACACTACAATAGCAGTGCGAATCAATCAGGCCTATGTGACGACACACTACAATAACAGTACGCGACCATTGCCGACTTTCATCTTCAAATATTATGTAAATTTATTAGGAAAAGGTTCAAAGTAAAAAGCTCATATTATTCATTTAGGCATTGTAACAGGGTTCACTCACCCCACAGCGCCACCAGCCATCGGACTTGGGAATTAACTCGGACAGCTGCGTCCAGCTGGTTCGCCAGGTCCCAGGGTTCAGGCAGGCCTTGGGGTTCGAGCTGGACCTTTAGCTCAGGCCAGTCCTCCGAATCTCCAAGCACCAGTAGACCTTTGGGCTCCTCTAGGTCAGAGGATAGCCCTGCTGGCCAGCTTGTCCAGGCTTCGGCGGCCCAGGTAGGGAAGCCTTCACTGGCCTGAGGGAAGGCGGCTGTGGGAGGCCCAGGCCAGGTCTCAGCCTCGTCAGCCAGGATCTCTGGGCAGGCCTCTGTTTCCCTCAGAGGCTGGGCCCTGACTGAGCTCCCTGGTCGAGTTCTTATAGTCCTAGCCACACCCCTTAGCTTCCTGGGAGGTGAGGGGGGCGGGGCTAGGCTGGGCACAAAATGGCTCCCAGGGGTGTGTGAACATGAAGTTCACTTTCAGGGGGAGGTGTGAAGGTAAAAAGGTTAAGAACCCCTGATCTAAATCATCCCTGATAGATGCCTATCTAACCTGCTCTTAAATATCTCCACAGCCCCCCTAGGCAATTTATTCCAGTGCTTAACCACCCTGACAATTACTACCAGAATTGGTCTACCACCACCATATTGATTATTTTATCCAGGAAGAATAGATTAGAGACACAGCAATGGCAGGATGAAATTAACACCGAAAGATAATTTTTTGAGGTGTGGACACACTATCATTAGTGTGATACAACCCTGTGTGGATACAAAATTTCTATCTGCATCTGCATCTGCCTTCACAAAAATAAGCCCTGGATAACCCACAGATATAAAGTGGATATCTGAAGGTTTGCTGGGGCTCTAACCATCATATGTTTCAGGATAACTAGTGGGAGTGTTCCCTAAGGGAAGTGATGATTAATTCCAAAATTAGTGAACCTTAGCACTCCTCGTTGGCATTAGCCAAACAAGGGATGGGACAAGACTATGATTGTCTTTAGAGGCAAGTTTATGCATGGAGGGTGCCTAAAACCAACAATTAATATTTCCCAAATGAAATGAAAAGATCCATAAAATCAATTGCCCATGGCTCTCATGAGTGTTCTGTGTACCTACAGTAAACCCTAATTGATTTTTTTTTAACAATAGACAGCTTTACTCTAACATCAAATCTCCCTAACAAAGATTCTACAGTCACAGTTGATTTATGAAAGCTCATGGAACACAAACAGTAAAAAAAACGTGATGGTTTTACCTCACTGGCAAACATAAATAAGTGCTTGCACATTCCCCTGAATATGTAGAGGAATAATCGATGAAGGTATTGCTTATATTAGCATTGGGAATGAGATGCCATAAAAATGCTGACAACTGCACCATGAAATTACAGTTGTTTTTATACATTATATATTCTGTAACTTTCTCTTTGCATGCAGCTGTTTTGTAACATATTTTATGCAAACACACATTTTATCTCCTGTGCCATATGTTTTCATTTAACTTCATTAATATATTATTTAAGGCAAGAAAATATCAGCAAGGAAAATTAACCTCTTGAAATTAGCATTACAACTGTTAAGTGGAAGAAGCACTAACATGTAAATTGATATCACCAGTGTTTTGGAATATATGATTGCAAGAACCGTTGTACTTTTATCTTTCCCACTTGTGTTCTCATAGCCCTCTATGACCGGTTTCAGATGAGTGGTATTTCTTGAATACTGTATGTTTATATATTCTAAAGGAACCATCTCTCTTGTTTCTACTGTATATCTGTATAGGAAGGAAACAACCCACACTTGTAGGGATGACTTGTGAAATGAACCGTGATCCATTTAGTTGGTGGCAAAGGGAGAAAGAGTCACATATCAGAGGCTGATTTATACAATTTGAGTCTTGGTAGGACTTGAAGGAAAAACAGAGGGCAGCAATAACAGAAAAACCAGCAAGCAATGAAGGTGGGTGACAGGAAAGAAATGAGGTTAAGGAGCATTTGGGCACTGGCCAAGAACAATAAGAGAGAAAAGACAGCACAATGAGCAGTGGAAGTCCAGTTTAATGGTTTCTCACTCCCCAATAAAAGAGCTATTAACAGAGGTGACTGTGGAAAGGCTGGCCTTGGTATTTGCCACAGATTTCTCTGTATTGTAGCATAGAGCCAACAGACCTTGGTCATCAGCATGAGGGATTTAACCTGCAACCTTAGGGGTTAAAGCCACATGCTTCTACTGCATGAGCTAAAAGCCAACTTTCTCTCAACAAAGGCAACAAAGCAGACTTCACTTTCCCTTGTCAGAGGTCCCAGTGCCTCTGGGTTACACTAGAAAGATGAAAACACCAAGCCGGGATGGATGGCTGAGACTGTGAGATGTTTAAAAGAGGAGTAATATAATCATCACTTTGAGCTACGATTAGGATATACACCATATAGAGACCCAACAAGGGTCTTTCAAGGAAGCATCGACAATGAGACAGCACACTGTATTTGTCCATGTCATCTATTTTGGGTATCTTTGGCAACTCTGGACCACTATTTAAACACAGACGGTGAAATCCTAGTCCCATAGACATCAGGGAAAGTTTTGCCTTGATGTCATTTAGGGCCTGGATTTCAGAGTATTAACAAATACCAATCATTTCCAAAAGGAGTGCTTTGCAATATGCAAAATTATCCTTCATGTGTCTACACTAAGAGTCAGAGTTAATTAGAGAATTGAGAGGCTCATTACTCATAATCCTATGAGTTTATGAGCATTCAAGGGCCTGAAGTAAAGCAGTATTTTTTCATGAGGAAATTTCAGGGAACTGCATTGAATCAATTCTTCAATCCTACCCATAACAGTTGTTTAAACATGGTAGTTACTAGGATTGTGCGACCTACTATCAAGGATGA
Organism: Apalone spinifera; assembly: GCA_030068395.1. Lineage (NCBI taxonomy): Eukaryota > Metazoa > Chordata > Testudines > Trionychidae > Apalone > Apalone spinifera. Next base: position 9,909,013 of record JANRFK010001158.1, read on the forward strand.
AGTAAGTTGTAAGGTCAGAATCTTTGTGTGTATGTGGCTTATTTCCTTCCCTTCATATATAAGTTTGACTTGCCAGAAAACATACCCATGATTTTGGCTTGGAACACTACTGTAGCCTAAAACAAAAACCATTGTGTTCAATAGAATGCTTACTACTGACCGCAAGAGGCTATGGATTGGGACCCTAGTGAGGTAACAACATTGCCTGTAGCATAGTTTCTTACCAGTTGAACCTCTCTACTCTGCCACCCTAGGGATCTGACTGGTGCCATATCAGAGAATTTGCCGGACCAGGGGAGGTCAATAGTATCTAGCAGCATCACCAACACTTCCACTGCTCACTGACTGGGCTCTTACAAAACATTTTGGGATAAATTAGAGCTAATTAACAGCACGGAGAACCAGGACTGGTGGCTGTAAACAAACTGTATAGGACTACAGGAAACTTGACCACACCCATAATAAATGAACATCCAGCTAATTAAAATCATGCCAGACCATGGATGTTGCCAGATCAGAGAGTGCCAGACTAGAGAGGTTCAACCTATACTGAGTGTAGTGTATGCAATTATACAGTGGTAAAGGATTCCTAGAGATTTCATATTGTTTGAAGTACTAGTGTTGGGAACAGAAGAAAAAGCATGGGGACATATATATGTCAGACAGCATTGCTGTCAACGCTTGCAATTTGAAATTATTATTCCTGTAGGAATTTAAAGGTCTCTTTCCACCATACAAGGTCAATAGAATCTGTGTTTAACAGATTCTATAATTATAAGATGCAAGAGATTCTGGAAATTGTATTGTAAACAGATTTTAAATTTATTGTAGCATGGAGTTGCAGTACTTGTTTAGAAACAAAGATAGCATCATCAGATGTTTATAATTGAGGGGGAAAGAAACATTGTGGCTGCCTGCCAGTGTTAAATTGCATGCTGCCACTGTAAAGATATCTGAGAAATGTCTTTAGCACATTGCCGTTGGGTGGCAGCTGAAAGGTCTTGAAGTTTGTTTAGTAGCTTAAGAAATATATACCCATAGTTATTGGTATCCGTTAATTGGCTTTTCAAGTGAGATATACACTAGTACAATAATATTGCATTACAGAAACATAGAGCACATATTGCAAAATTGTGGTTTTGTTTAAAACATACAAATGTCACTTTAAAATATATGTATATCTATTTTAATTTAAAAAAGCATGCAGAATACATACATTCTTGTGTGAGATCTGATCAAATAAATTATTTTATCGTCCCCAGCAAGCTTTTCTTGTCAATTTCACTTCACTTTATTGCAACAAATCATTCAGAATTGACCCCAGAATGGGACAGGCCATTCTGTAGAAGCCCATTGCATTTCTCGCACTTCTTGGTATATATTCTTTGATCTATTCCCTCTGAGCCTGTTCCTTTAGTACACATCTGACTATACAAGACTGAGATGGAAAATCAAAGTGATTTAATTCTGCTTCTCAAAATGCAATGTACATGCACATACACATACACGTACAACTCTACAATTTATGGTCCAGCTTGCAACTTGGACTACACCTACTATCCAAGGGACCCTTTCACATGCTACATGAATTTTAGACCCAAGACCGTAGGAATAAAGGTGGGCAATTAACCAATTTTTCCAGTTTGCTGGCAATTTGCAGGCAATTCCAAACTGTGGGGAAAATTGTTTGGGGTTGAATTTTGTCACTATTTTTAGCAAATCAAGAAAAACTTAGAGCTCTTCTAATCAGCTGGGCAGCACTTGAATCTCTCCTGGGTGACCAAACAAGTGCTTGGCTTACAGGGAACACTGGTGTTCACATCGCTGCCCCTCTTGCTGGCCGTTCTGAGAATTAGCTCAGTTCAGTCAATTGATTATGCTGCTTTTGGGTGGTATCTCACCCATCATCCCTCCACTGTCTCCACCATTTGGATATGGACCCACCTTGCTCCCGGACCAACAGTCCTTCGGCTGTGCTTCACTTGGCCCTCTCACTCCTCCGGGGCACTGACAGTCCTTGGCCTTGCCACTTGCCTTGGTGGAAAACTGTAGTTCCATTCTAGCCACTCTCATAAGAACATCGATAAGAACGGCCATATTGGGTCAAACCAAAGGTCCTTCTAGTCCAGTGTCCTGTCTTCCGGTAGTGGCCAATGTCAGGTTCCTCTCCTCAGTGGCATGCTGCAGTTTGTGCACTGGGCACTCCACTCTATCACAAATGGGGATAGAGGGAGGGATCCAGTCCCATCTTCAACTTTGCATCATGAACCAAAACCCTCTCGTGGCTGCCAAATACTGCCTTTCTCCATCTCTCCTGTACTGCCTGCTTGTCTCCCTGGGTGACTTCCCTGTAGACCTATCAGGACCCCAATCTGGCAGTCGGCCTGGAGCTGACTCCGCCCAGCATTGCTCTGTCCATGGTGCTATCCCCAAGCAGCCAGTCCTCTTTTTTCCTCAAAGGAAAGACTGATCTCTGCTCTGCTGAGCAGCCCTTTATATCTGGGCTGTTCCAGCAAGCCCGTTCCTGATTGGATCTCAGTGAGGTTTTTTTTTTTAATTGGCTGGGGTTGTATACAGCCTCTTTGGCCTGTTTTAACCCCTGCCATGCCAAAATGGGGCAGTTGCCCCACTACAGTAACACACCCATTCTGCATGGTGGAGTATAGGTTCATCCAACTTGGTAGTTGGGATGCTCTGGATCTTTTCAGGGCACCAGAAAAGCTTTCAGGAATATATCATTAAGTAAATGACTTGAAGTGACATTAACAGAAACTTCACTTTAGTACTAGCAGACAAAACCTTCCACTTGTGCATATATTTGTGGTTTATTGGGTCTGATTGTCTAGTAAATTGCACCTCATGCTATCATTACAGTTGCTTAAATCATAGCATGACTGTATGCCAACGCATGGAGAAAATGATCAAGTAGAGGAATATGTTTTTGTGTTAATAAAAAACAGGATTCTTGTCCACTTTATAAAATACACTATAGACTTAAATGTGGTTTTCAAACAGGCTGGATGGAATTTAAAAAAAAAAACACGTCAATGACCATTTCACTTCTCTTGGATTTTCATACTCAACAGCTGACAGAATGATTGTACATGTTCTTGACATTTTACCAATGTTTGTCATATTTGTCAAGGACGTGTTGCAGCAGAGCAGCAACAGAAATATCAATGTTTTGACAAAACATGACTTGGTCATCATGGTGCCATGAAAGCTTTCCATAGCAATGTCATAAAAATAAACACTGAAGTAAAGACATGGCAGCATAGTACCAATCGGTGGAGCGTATCCTAGGAAACTCTTTGCCAAGTGATAAATCAACTTCTTTTAGTTTATACCAGGCTGAAGAGACTGCATTTGTGCTTATACATTTTTCATTACAAGGTGGCTACTTTCAGAAAATAGACTATAGGAGTTTACAGTCTATGGCAATGACAATCACATAGGGACATAGGAAGGCAGACAGATTGTTTACCTTTTTGATTGATTGACAGTTACCTAAGGGATATGTTTGTCCGCACAGCAGTTTGGTGTATTCTTCCAATAGCAGTGTAGATGAAATTGCAAGGGCTAGCCATGCAAATACAAGCCCACCGAATCCCAGGGTTACAGACTTGAACAGCAGCTGGGCCTACTGCTATTGTTACCATGCTGTGAGAACTAGTGTCTGTCCATTTATCAACACTGGGCATGTATTCAGCTGCTGTGTAGACATACGCTAGGAGACAAGTGTTATTTTGAAGTCCACAATCAGCTTAAGATTCTAATGCACTCAAAATCAGTATTGGCTGGAGTTCAGCTTGCAGTTGGAGTGGTTTTCATGATTTTTGTTCTGGAGAACTTTCAGTCAAAGTCAGATATTATCTTTTTAGCTAACAGTAGAGTTCTGCAAACATTTTATATATCCACTGGTGCATTTCGAGTCCAGAGCACTTTTCCTGGGAAAGAGCACTTAATATATAGTGTGACAGAGCTAACCCAGATGCCTGCTACTCTGATGGAAGGCAGGTATACAGGGCACTGGATAAGTGGTTTTCTCTTTCCGGAGTAAATTATTAGAGCCTGCTGCAATAAAATGAAGGCAGGAAAACACCTGCGGCTAATTAGCTAGATTGCTTCCTCAGACAAATCACACAACACCTGCAGCCAATTATAGCCAGTAGAGTTGCTTTAAAAGGCCTCCCCTAGGTAAGGAGAGGGGGAAGACAAAGGGTGATGGACCTGAAGGAGAAAGGGAGAAATAAGAAGAAGCTGAGTATGTGCTGGTAGCTGGTAAACAGCTACCAGAGGGAGAAATTTTGGAGGGTTTGTTTGGGAAAGTGGCTCAGGAAAAAAAGCTGCCAAGTCGGAAGGAAAAACAACCTTGGTGGCTGCTACTGCTACTTTAGGGTCCCTAGGCCGGAACCCAGAGTAATGCGTGGGCCTGGGTTCCTTCCAAACCTTCCCCCATGCCACCACAGAGCCTGTCCCAAGAAGGGAGACTAGGACTATCAAGGGGTTTTCACCCCAAAACCATAGACTAGCCTGTGATGAGTCTGGCTCACTGCACTGTGGACCCTGCCTACTGTAAAGAGAAAGGGGCTGTGTATAGAACCATAGCCAAGTCTCTGAGGCTAATATTATCCACCAGTAGCATGAGATCCACAGGGGACAGCCAGAACTTTGCCACAATAGAGTCATAATTTAAAAATCCAGCAAGAACCATTACAACTAGCAAATCTAGCCTCCTGTGTAACAAGTCATAGGATTTCACCCAATAATTCTTGCCATGGAGGGAATTACTCTTCCTGACTATGTAAGCGACCACTATCTAGCACAGTAACTTATGGTTGAAGTAGAGCATACTTTTTAGAAATTCATCTAAAACTTAAAGACTTTGGGCTCTGATAAATCTACCACAGCCTTTGATAAGATGATCAAATGGCTAATTGCCCTCACAATGTATCTTGTTTTCAATTTGGAATTTTCTAGATACAACTTTCAAGCCCTGGATCTTGTTGTGCCTTTGTTATTTTAAAGGGTTCCCAAATGTCAGAAATTGTCATCGAGTTTTCATAGATTCCAAGTCCAAAAGTGACCGTTGTGATCAAGAGCAGTTGAGAACAACTCGTGGCCCACAAGACATTTTGTTTACAGTTGCCGATGCCCAGGGTTGCCAGATTCCGCTGGTTTCCATCTGCATTTTTTCCTACCGGTATTATTAAAGTGACATGTACATAAAGCAAAGGCACGTGAAGTGTGGTACGTGCTGATTACGGACAACGCTGACTATAAGATCCGTGTGCTCCCTCTGTTGTGTTTCAGTCAGCACATCCCGCAAATTCTAGGTAGGCAAATGCAGTTAGCATAACTACCCTGTCCTGACAGACCATCTTGGTTATTACAATTTTGTGTCCATTGAGATGAAGTAGGGCCACTCACATGGCCCACTCCCTACCCATCACTGATCTAGAGTGACTTCCTCTATAAAACGGGCCATAGGACTTCCCCAAGATAAATCCAAGGACAGATTTTTTAGAAAAACATCCAAGCTTGATTTTAAAAATAGTCACTGATAGAGAATACACTGCAAGCCTCTTTAAATTATTACACCCCATCCAAATTGGTGTAGCTTCAACTTCCAGCTATTGGATCATTTTATACCTTTCTCTGTTAGACTGGAGAACCAGTTAGGTTAAAGACTATAATCAAGTCTTTAATATTCTCTTTGGTAAGCTACATAAATTGAGTTTTTTCAGGCTGACACTATAAAACAGTGTTTCTTAAACTGTGTTCCGTGGTACATGGGTGTGCAGCGAGGCAGTCAGAGGTGTGCCGCAGAGAACAACAGAGTTCAAAATGGCCACCCTTAAAGGGGTAGGTGACTTTTTTTTTTTTGCTCAATAACTTTCTCCCGACCCCCTTTTACTCCCCCAACAAAAAATCCTTGGTGTTCCTCATAAAAAAAATTGTTTGGTGTTCCTCAGTCTTAAAAAGTTTAAGAAACACTGCTATAAAGGCATGTTTTCTAACTCTTTCATCATTCTTGTGACTCTTTTCTGAGCCATATCCCATTGATCAAGACTCTTTTTGACTCATGGGTTCCAGAAATGGACCCAGGATTCCGGCAGAAGTCAAATAAAGAAGTAAAATAACTTCTTTACTCCTGCTCAAGAGTTCTCTGTTATTCACCCCAGGATCCCACTAGCTCTTTTGGCCATAGGTGTTATTCTAGAATCTTATTTTCAGCTGATTATCTACCACAACACACAAAGCTAATACAGTCACTGTTTCCCAGGACAGAGTCTCCCATCTTGTAAGGGAAGCCTACACTCCTAGATGTACACATTTATATTGAACAGCAGTGGAAGTCCCGGCCCTTTTGAATTGTCGGACCCCGGGAAACTGCTCTCTTCCACCCTCCTCCCTGGCAGGCTGGTTTTCTTGAGCTCAGTTTACCAAGCTAGCCATATTGCTCTGAATCAGAGACCTTATTTCCTACTCCCCCAATTTTTGTGTCACATGCTAACTTAGTCAGTTTAACTTCCTGTGTATTTAGCCAGATTGTGATTATGTTTCTCCTGTATATCATCCTTAACCCTACCTGCTTCTTTGATGACTTAAACAGAGTGAGTGCTCTTTAGTCTCTCAGGGTACGTCTACACAGCATGCGTATTGAAATAAGCTATTTCAGATTTTTTCCAAAATAGCTTATTTCGAAATAGCACATCTACACTACAGGGAAGCCTCAAAATTAGTCTGAAGCAGGTTTCTCTAATGTAGACATGGGAGTAATTACTTTGAATGGCCCTAGGGACAAGCTATTTTGAAATAGCAGCAGCGGAGCATCCACATGACTGCTCTTCTGAAATAACTATTTCAGAATAGGCATTATTCCTTGTGGAATGAGGTTTATAGAAGTTGGAATAAACCATCCATTATTTTGAATTTATTTTGAAATAACGGAATTGCTGTGTACACGCTTGCATTGTTATCTTGGCATAACAGTCGTTATTCTGAAATAACGCTGCTGTGTAGATGCACCTTCATTGTAAGATATATTTTCCACTAGGTATGCCACTAAACCACATCTCTGGTTGCAGTGAAAAAGTCAACAACCCCAATCTTTGCCTCTGGATTCATCATAAGATTTTAACGGGCGGGTGGGAGGCGGGAGGGAGGGAGGGGAAGATGCATTTGAGTTCCAGCCTTTTTCAAAGTCAAAACCCAGGAAAGCTTATGAATTTATGCTGACATAAAAATAAGCAACCTGCTTTTGAACAGAAATTGGAAGCATTGTGCTACTGTTAATACAACAGTTTTTGCACAATTATTTTTTGATTTTCACTTGACTTTAACATCTTCTTAGATGAATGTATCATTGTCTTTCATGCCTAACAGAAACAGGTTTTCATTTCTGCTGGTAGTCTAGTACTTTAAATAGTTGAGTAGACTTGGACAATACAGTATATGGATTCTCAGAGGAACTAATACAAACCCCCGTAAATAAGCCTCAGATCTGGAACTTCAAAAGCCCCCGTCTAACTATGAAGTTCTTACAGGCTAAAAACTGTTTGCACCTGAAAATTTATCTCATAAACATAAAACAGGCATATTGCTTCTAAATCCAGGTCAGAATCTGTCCCAATAGGCTGTTGTTAGTATGTATAATCTTCAAGAGTTCTGAGAACTCAAAAGCATCCAAATGAAAAGCTAATTGAAATCAGTTTCAAACTGAAATTTGGTAGTTGCCAAACAGTCCTGCCATCAGTCCACATAGCATTTTTGTTCTCTTCTGAAGCTTTTTGTTCATTGACTGATGGCAAGATGAAGTCTTCTTTTTGCACCTTTCGTACAGATGTGTGAACTTTAAAATATCTATAAATCTCCAGCAGAGACTGGAAAATGCCAAAATAAATGACACATTTCTCTGCCCACAAACACATCCTATCTGCAAAGATATTAGACAGTGCAGTACTGCCAAGTTTTTTTGTGCCTTTGTTTTCTGTATATGGCACCTTTAAATTTCTCAGAGCACTCTCTGTCTGCAGAGCCAGTTGTCAATTTAGCCTTGTTATGCTGCCAGTGGGGAAGTCTTCTCTTCCAGACTGATCAGAACAAAATCACATTCCAAGGCAGTTTTTGCACAGACTGTGGGAGGTGATTTGAGATCAGTTTACTGTGCTAGCTCAGAAGCTTGAGTTTTCATGGTACAAAAGTCATTACCAAGTCCCCACTAGCAAAGAAATATCCATCCCAATCTTTCTGGTGACCCTCTGATGGAAAACATCATAGAAAGATAAGTCTTCTTTCCCTCAGATTATTTAGCTGGTAGTAAAGCCGATCAGAAACTAATGTACCCAACACTGGTCTTCTGCATTATTGATATCCCAGCAGATGAGCATTCTCCAGCCAAATGGCTACCATCAAAAGGGAAGGAAACTGGACATTCTAATTGCATTTAAAAAGCTTGGATTTAAGCCTTCTATCCACTTAGACAAGCAGTGAATTTGGTTAGCAGGCTTTATTAGCACATGCAGTTCAGCGTATTAATGGTGAGGGTGTGTGCTTCTCAATCATTTCTACTACTCCAGTGGATTTCTAGCCATGGTCCAGGACCCCATTGTGCTAGGCACTGTACAAACACAAAACCAAAAATGGGCCCTGCCTTAAAGGGATCTAAATACAGTGTGGACCTCCCTGGTCCTGCACCCTTGGAACCTGATTGGTCCTGGATGAGGGATTTTGCCAGACCAAGGGGAGGGTCATTTCTGGGCTCCACCTGCTGCCGGCTCCATCCCCTGCCCTATGGCCCCACGGGGCTTTCTGGATCCCTCAGAAACCCATCAGGGTCCCGCGCCAGGCTTCCTGCCCCGCTTTGATCCCAGCCCCAGCTCAGCTGGTCATGTGCCAGGCTCCCCAGCTCCCACCCCTCCCCCTGGCAGCCCATCTGGATGCAGCGCTGGGCTTCCTGGATTCCCCCCTCCCCAGCCCAGCTGAGCCACATGCTGGGCTGCCTGGTTCCTGCCCGCTCCACCCGGCAGTCCAGCTGAGCCATGTACCAGCTCCTGGTCCCCTGGGCAGCCCAATTGAGCCACGCGCTGGACTCTGGACCCTCCTGCATTGGGCCAGATACCTGCCCCTCCCCCACATCATGCCAGGCTCCCAGGACCCCCATCCCCTGCAGCACACTGGGACTCTGATCCTTCAACATCTGTGGTCTTCCATGGATGCTGCCAGACCAGAGAGTCCTGGTTTATAGAGATGCAACCTGTATAAGACAAGAGTCAACAGATGGACAAAGACACACAGGTGGGAGTCTAAGGAAATAGACAATGTTGGTCACCCTGATCTATATTACCGAGTGCTTCCCAGCGGGAATACTCTGTGAAACACAGGAATAGATTTTCAGACACACCATGACTGATGTAAGTGGGGGCAATTCATTAAGGGTATGTCTAGACTACATGGCTCTGTCGATGGAGCCATGTAAACTAGTTTACCCGACATAGTCAATGAAGCGGGGATTTAAATAACCCCCACTTCATTAAAATAAAAATGGCCGCCACGCTGTGCTGACAATCAGCTGATCCGGCACAGCGTGGCAGTCTAGATGCGGATCAGTCGACAAGGGAAGCCTTTGTCGACCGCTCCTGTAGACCTTGTTTCATGGATCAGCTGATTGTTGGCACAGCGCGGCGGCCATTTTTATTTTAATGAAGCGGGGGTTATTTAAATCCCCGCTTCATTTACTATGTCGGGTAAACTAGTTTACATGACTCCATCAACGGAGCCATGTAGTGTAGACATGCCCTAAGACTCCGAGCCTGCAAAATAGGCATTTGCTTAACTTTGCTACCATGACCAGCTCTGTGGATTGTGCAAGTGTGCATATGTGGGCTGGGATTTCCACTCAAACACTTTATTTGGAAAGATACTTCACAGGGTATTCATGGCGAGAGAGGGTTCTTACACTTTGGACTTGAAGTACTGTTGCTGCTAGTGTGCACTTAATAGAACTTTACCATTACAAACAAATATGCTTCATACCGGTTGTTTTGACCATCTGCACTAGTGAGAGCATTTGGGATGAGGTAAAATGAAGCTGTATTGTCTAAATTCAGAATGTCCAGTCCCTACAGAATTACATGACAGACCCAGCAAGAGATTTTTTAGATGCGCCGACAGGGAAAGATTCAGTTAAACCATTGCTCAGCCCAAAAATAAATAGCAAACCCATCACACGCCAGCCCACCACAATCCCAGTGCTTACAGAGCTGAAACCAAAGGGATTTCAGTACAATACGGATTGAGCCAAAGGAGGTTAGTTATAAAAGACCCAGCCTCCAAAAAAATGAGACGAATATGGTCAGACCGTTTCTAATGCACCCTACATAGTGTCAAACACCCAGGGCTAAATAGCGTGAAACTCCCAGAAGAGGAACACAAATAATAAAACTACAAATGGACACTATGCAGGTTCTAAGAAACCATGAAAGTTCCTATAGTATCTTGGGACATTTGCTTGGAGTTCTTGGCTCTGTCCCCTCCTCAGGCACCGCAGCTAGTGTAGTGGTCACTTGTCACATGGCCAGTGCTATACACACGGGGGTGGCAGGAGCCATGGAATTAGGACTTCATGCTACAAGCAACGGCAGAAATGTGAACAGCACCTTTCCTCTCAGTGCACCCCTGCAGTCCACATGCACACAGCAGACATATACACAGATGGTCACCTGTGCATGGAATAGCTTTCAGCCCCATGCAGAATTGTCTAAGGTCTCATGCTGCCAGTTACGTCTTTCCCATGGGGCACAGATGGTGCATAGCTCCTCTGTGCCACAGGACAAATTTGTCCCAGAATGTTAATAAAGGGGCTGATACACCCAGATGTTATTCCATGCTGCTTGGATTCTTTGCTAATCCTTGGGTGCCTTTGCGCCTTCGCCAGCTTCTGAAGAAATGTGAACAGCTGTCCATTGTGTCCCAGATGATGTGTGGCTGTTATTTAAAATTCTACCTTAACCCTGCCCTCCCCACCTCACACACAGTGAGTTAGCAGATTCAAAGCTGTAACATGTGCAGGTTTTTCCTCCATCTTCCCTTCTTGCCTTTTGAACACAGGTTGCTGTTCTTGTCTCCCTCCCCGCTCCCCTCATGATGCCCTTCATTATTTGCTACAAACATTTGAAAAATGTTCAGCGGCTTCATGATCATGTGGTCACTTGAGCCTTCAAGCTCTGGTTGATCCAGGTGGTGACATATTAAGGATATTATTATATGATTCAATCCATGCCCTGATGTTTTCTGAGATGCTCATGATCCCTCTGTCCTTAAACGTATGGCAGTATGGATCTTTGAAATCTTTTATGCTGTCACTGTTACGTATATAATGCCAGATCCTTGACTGGTGTAAATGGGCATAGCTCCAATGGGATTATGCCAACTTACATGAGCTCAGGACATAGGGGCCTATGGTTAGTAACCAGCAGCTCCAGGATATTTTATAACATATTAATGAAAACTAAGGAACTATTCACAAATGGCTCTTCTGAAAGACATGCCGGATGTTATTTATTCATTGATACGTTCTTTAACTACATACCGAGAGCTCATCCTAGGCTATAGATGCTGCCATTGAGGTGTGGGGAGTCACAGGGCCCTGCACCCTCATCCAAGGTGAGAGGAGACTCTCAGAGAGCAGATAGAAAGGTTTATTAGTTGACTGGGACACAGCGTACAACAGATTTGTCGGCACAGAAATGCAGAAGCAGTCTTGGGGAAGGGGAGACCCTGAGCTGCTCCCCGCACCCCAAACCAGCCAAGACTAACTCCCAGGCCTAGCAGCCTAGCCCCAACCCCCTCCTCTGGCCTTTGTTTTGCTTCCCTGGCCAAAGGTATCACCTAGCTGCACCTCTTCCCTGCTCAGGATGCGAAGGGTGTCGGCCATTGTGTACCTGACAGGGCTGAGGCAGCCTCCCTCGGTGAGAGTCACTCCTGAAATTCCCATCGCCATCTAGGTATTGGCGCAGTGCCCTGGGAAAATGAGGCATGCACATGAGGTTACTGCAAGACAATAGACCTCACATACACCAGAACAAGGTGAATACAGTCCTTGTTTATCACAGGGTACCCTGACCATCGATTTAAAACTATATTTTGTTCAGTTCAGATGCTAACAGTTGATGGGGAGGGGTAGCTCAGTGGTTTGCGTATTGGCCTGCTAAACCTAGGGTTGTGAGCTCAATACTTGAGGGGGCCATTTAGGGATCTGGAGCAAATCTGGTACTTGGTCCTGCTGAGAGGGCAAGGGACTGGAGTCAATAACCTCTCAAGGTCCCTTCCAGCTCTATGAGATAGGTATATCTCCATATTATATAGATGCAGTGTGAGAGAATTTCACTATTTCTCAGAAGTAACCATGATGAATATGCTGTGGCCAGGTCAGTCCCACTCCTGGGGCCTAGATCCTTGTTTGGTCCACAAACCCGCAGTCTAAAGGGTCCTGTTTGTCTTTGTCAGTATTTGGGCTTCTGGCTTCTGTCCCTTGGCTAAAAGAGTGTTGGGGCCAATGCCCCCGGGCTGCATAACCTGTCCTACCCAGCGATTGGCTGGACTCGGTCTAGTTGGGTAAGGGAGTCCAAACATTCCCTCACCTTTCCTGTTGCCTCTGGCAACACTGCTGTTCTCCCTATCCGCTGCTCTGATCCTTTCCCTATCAGTTATAGCTCCTCTCTGCCTAACTCCGCTTCCACTCTCCCCCTCCCACACATACACACCCTCCCAGCAGGAAAGGCTTTTTAAAAGGTGCTATGGCTGGCTGAAGTCAGATCAGCTGGCCCTTAATTGATTTATAGGAGCCCCATCCCAGCTGCTTCCATTCTGCCCCAATAGCCCAGGTCAGCTGCTCTTAGCTTCCCTGAAGTAACCCTCTCCTCATTAACCAGGGCCGTTTCTGCTTATTAGAGCTGCCCCTCTCTCTCTCTCCAATCTAGCCCTCTCACCTGCCCTGTCACAATGCATATGACTAGTATGCCACTTCCTTTTTTGAACTCCCAGCCTTCATAATTACATCATACACAATCCCAACTTTAACAATGTTGGAGTTAAAGAATTTCCAACATTGCCTGATTAGTGAAAGACTTTTACATGTGATCACAGGAGGGTAGGGATAAACAAAGTGGGTGGGAGAAGATACAAGGATACTCTGTTTCATGTTCCATGTGCTTGACACACGGACAACATGAAACATCAGAGCATTCCATGCTTATAAACCTAAACTTGTTCTGTACTAAGAACTTCTGACAGCAGTGTTATAACTGCAACTAGCATTCCAGTCATGTGCACACAGATTGACATTCTGGTGTGCCCTCCTCCCTCCTGCAACCTGTGCTCTTTCTTCTCAGTTCCATGCAAGTTGATTCTCCATCCTCTACTTTTCCACGCATGTTTGGCCTGACAGATTCTATTCAGTTCTGATAATTGTCTTGGGATGATGATGCTGAGCTGGCTGGTAGAAAGTTCATGGATTTCACTATTGTACAAATTTGAGCACTTCCTCTAATCTAAAAATTCTCAAAACATGTTCAGTCCAAAACTCAAACCAGGTTTGCATGGAATCAAAGTTTAGTATCAAGAGTTAGCCTGTACAGCCTGATAGAAAGTAGATTTAGTTCTCTATCATTTGAATCAGTTACCAAAGAACCAAAAAGCACTACAACGCTGTTGCAAATTAAGGAAGTTTAGGTTTCTTCCATTCTGAAGCACAACATCATGTGATAAGAGAAAAGTTTTTATTGAATCTGTGTTGCAAATTACTGGAGGAATTTTGAACTGTATCTCATTAAGCCGGGCATCATTGACTGGATTTCCAGTATTGGCTGGAAAAGCGGTTGGAAGGTAAGACCGGAGAACACAAGCTATGTGTAAAGTTAGTGATGGGAGATGCTACCTAACAGCCACTGCTGATAGCTGTACCCGGTTTTCTGTGTGGCTGCGCCTAGATTGGCATAATTTTCCGGAAATGCTTTTAACGGAAAAGTTTTCCGTTAAAAGCATTTTCAGAACAGAGCGTCTAGATTGGCACGGACGCTTTTCCGCAAAAGCACTTTTTGTGGAAAAGCGTCCGTGTCAATCTAGACGCGGTTTTGCACAAACAAGCCCCAATCGCCATTTTTGAGATCGGGGCTTTTTTGCGGAAAACAAATCTGAGCTGTCTACACTGGCCCTTTTGCACAAAAGCTTTGCACAAAAGGGACTTTTGCCCGAACGGGAGCAGAATAGTATTTCCGCAAGATGCACTGATTTCTTACAGTAGGAAGTCAGTGCTTTTGCAGAAATTCAAGCGTCAAGTGTAGACAGCTGGCAAGTTTTTCTGGAAAAGCGGCTGATTTTCTGGAAAAACTGGCCAGTCTAGACACACCCTGTATGTTTTGTGGGGTAAGTGCATGCTTGTCTCCCAAAGGCTGGAAGCTTAAGGATATTCTCCCTCCTCTAAAAATAGGTATTATCCCAGGCATAGCCTGAGATTCAGAATGAGGCAGGGTGACGTCACTAACCCTAGTAGCAATGTCTGACTTGGAACCTTGGGTTTTGGCACTAATGTGTTTACAGCCCTTGAAGTGCAGTCTGGCTGGGAAGATCAGACCAACAGAGGGATCACTCTAGGAAATGGGGAGGAGACAGAGGGGTTAAACCAAGCAATTCCCTCCAGCTGTCAGGGCTTCCCATTCTTTGATACCCAAGCAAAAGCCTGTGTTGACAGAGTGTGCTTCTTTCCGCAGTGTCTTACAGTTACTCCTAATACAGCATCCGTAGGGCCAGATTCCAGGCAAAACTGCAGAGAGCCAGGGAGAAAGGTGTCTCTAAGCCATCTTTCCACGTTCCTGATTTCATGGGCAGTGGGTGAAAGTAGGACTGGGGGAGACAAGCCCCCAGCCCTGTCCCTTCTGCCTAGATCCCACCCTTTCTGCACAGGCCCCACCCCCTGCACAAGGAGGTGGAGCAGCATGTGTCCCCAGCCTCCCCAACCCCAGCTTCCTTGGACCAGAAGCACAGGGAGTGTGGGTGGGTTCTCAGCCATCCTGGTCCTGGAGCACAGGGAGGGCAGGCGGTGTACATCCCCAGCCTCCCTGGCCCTGGAGCATAGGAAGGGTGGGTACTGGGGGCATCAATGCTCTGCCCCCCAGTACACCTACAGTAGGTGTTCTGAAGGCGGAGTGTGGGCAGGGCCAGGTTGGCAGGTTGGGAAGGCAGTGCCTCCCCCCGCCTATGGTACCCGTCACCCATGCCTGATTTGTTGCTGTCTCTGCAGCTGAAACACTCCCCTTTGCTTCTCCCTGTTCCAGCAGAACCTCACACATTCCCTGCCCCTAATGCGGGGACTGGGATAACTTTATGCCATCCAAAGATGTTTCTCTATTATAGGAATCCTCAATTGCCCCTTTAAGGTCAGATCGTTGCCTGCTTTTCTGTGGTATACAGAATCAGGACTGAGAATCTGCCCCTAACAAGCTATTAATTTGGTTAGAGAGCTGCAACCTTAAAGAAAAATTATTCCCAACTGCTAATGTTTGCTATAGTGAAATTATGTTAGCTCATTGAAATTTAATTGCTAACTGGCTATAAGAGCTTCGAAATAGGCCTAGCAGCTGTCTCTTTTTAATGTTCCAATTATCACCACAATAATTTAATGGCACCATGTTAGAGATTCACCATTGACACGCTAATGAACGGCACCTTGTTCATTTACATTAACTCCATTTTCAGGAGGTTATAGGTTGAAGGCAGAAACCTTATGCTTCAGATATCACTGGGGCTGGCAATGTCACATTTATCTCATTTCACTTTTATAACTGAAATTACACATCTTCAAAATGTTCACTCAACAGTGAACTGCAAATGGGTTAAATTGTGGTCAATTAAAATTACGCACTCATTTCCCAAGATCAAGCTAAGTAACATGAATCCTTTCAACCCACTTATTATTTAATTTGTCTGCCAGCATTTACTTTTAAAATTCAGTTCATCAGTTTGTTTTGTGAGTTGCCACTTGATATACATGTCCATCATCATTTATTTTTTAACTGAACATCTGTTAACTTGTAAATATTTTACTGTACTCCTCTCTTTCTCCTATATCAGATTTACTTATCTAACATTTATTTTCTTGCGTTTATTATGGAGAAACTATCCCACTGAGTTGAATAACATATCAAACCTACTGAATCTAAATGATCATAATACTAATTTCAGCCATAGAGAATGATATTTATACTGAAAATTGGTTAAATTGAGATCAATTAAAATTATGAACTCATTTCCTAAGATCAAGCTAAGTAAAATGAATCCTTTCAACCCACATATTATTTAATTTGTCTTCCTGTGTGTGTGTGTGTGTGTGTGTGTGTGTGTGTGTGTGTGTATATAAAGCTTGTGCGTCTAATGTACCAGAAAGATAGACAGACAGATAGTTGTGCCAGGACAATGGTATGTGAGTGAAATGTGATTGTTTCTCATCACATGGAAAGAGAGGGCTGTGATAGTAGGGACAGTTATATTCCCAAATGACCCCAGGAGAGGGCAGGCATGGGGGACATACTCCTGAATGACCACAGGGTGAGGGGACAGTGCAGCCTCTGCCTCCGTGGCTTGGCCCTTGGCAGCAACAACTGGTTGGCAAGTGCAACCTCCACCAAGCTGGTCTGACCCCAGGGAGCAGCCAATGGACCAACTTTGCATCCCCAGCATTCCAGGGAGCAGCCAGCGGCTGGGTAGCGGCATCCCCTGTCACTCCAGACTGGTCCGAGGGAGCAGCTGCCAGCCACCTCCAACCCCTGCTAGCTCCCTACTGTCTCACCTGAGACCCCCCCCCCGCACCCATCCCCAAGCCCCTGCCCTGACTTCTACACCCTCTACACCCCAGTCCCGTGCCCTCAAGGACCCAAGCAATGCTGGGTAAATCTTCTAGTATATATATATAATAGTCGACTTACCCATCATTGCCTGTGTCCAACCTGGAAGTGGGGGAAGCGCAGAGGGGTGAAACCAGGGTGCTTATAGCCACATTGCTGTGCCAGGGGTGGCTTCTCGGGTGCACCCTGGGCCAGCTGCCTGGGTGGCCCTGGTGTCTCCTCCTGGGGGTGGAAGGCGATGGTTTCTGGCCCTCCAGTGAGAACTGGGAGGGGGAGGGCTGCCGGTCCATGGTTCCTCACCCCTTCCTACATCTCTTTGTGGTAGGGGTGCTGCTAGTCCACAGTTCCCAGCCCCCCAGCATTTCCACGGGGGTTGCCAAGCTGCAATTCATGGCTCCCTCAGTTTGTCCTGAGTCAGGGGGTCTGCTAGACCACTGCCCCTCTGGCATATCCAGAGAATGGGAATGGCCAGGGAAATGCCAATTTTCAATTCATGCCCCACCCCCAGCATCTCCTGCAAGAGGAGGGGCTGTTGAGCCATAGTTCATGGACCCCAAGCATGTCCTGGGAATGAGGAGGTCACTGGGCCATGGTTCTTTGCCCCTCCCTCCCCCCACCCATTTCTTGTGTGTTCCTGGGATGCCACAGTGGGGTGGTTGGCCTTTGGGGCTCCCCCCATGTGGTTCTGCAGTTGAAGGCTGTGGGGAGGGATTTGGTGCAGATGGTCTATTTACCTAGATATGGAGCCCCATCCCCAGTTGGCCACACTCTTCCTGCTACGGCTGCCCCCAGTGGTCATTCTGCAGTATAGTTCTCCCTCACACTCACTGCCCCCATTGGCCACTCTCAGTATAGCATCCATCCTCTTTCTGCCCCCTCCCTTTCCATGCTAGGGAAAACATTCCCATTCTAGGCTCTTCTGGTTTTAATGGAATAACCAAACCCTGATTTTGCTTTAACTTATACTAAGAGGAAGCTGCATGCCAAATGTGGTGCTCCTAGTTCTTACAGTTTAGGAGGAGTTCTTGAAGAAGCTAGCTAACAGACAGACATTTCTAATACATATATATATACACACAGATTAGAGAATTTGTCTTTGAGTGAGTGTAATGGCCACCAGGCAGATTTGAACTTGGGACCTCTGGAACTTAGGGTACGTCTAGACTACATGCCTCTGTCGCCAGAGGCATGTAGATTAG
>JANRFK010001158.1:9950652-9965476 GCA_030068395.1 Apalone spinifera
ATCAAATTTTTTCAAAAAAAATCTCTTTTTTTTTTTTGGTGCCCCTGCTTTGCTAGTGCCCTAAGCACGTGCTTAGTCTGCTTATTGGATAATCCAGCCCTGGTTTTACAGTACATCATATTAGATGATCACAGTGGTCATTTCGGGCCTTCTAATCTGTGAATTTATGAAAACATTAATTTCAGGTTGAAATAAAAACAATTTTTTTGAAAAATCTGGCAAATGGAAAGCTTGAAAAAAGATTTCTTAAACTCAAAATAAAACATTTTGTTTTGATTTTGAGCCTTTAATAGTTTACAAATGTTTAAAAAATAACATGAAAGAAAATTTGGAAATGTAAAGTTGTTACTTTTTTTGACTGAAGCATTTTGGTGAAATTATCGAAAATTCACGTTACTGAAACTGCATTTTTCACCAAAAATAATTTTAGTTTAAAAAAACCCACTTAACTCCAGTCTAGTGTCCAGAGAAGAGCAACAAAAATGATTAAAGGTCTAGAAAACATGAGCTATAAGGGAAGACTGAAACAGTTGGGTTTGTTTAGTCTGGAAAAGAGAAGACTGAGAGGGGACATGCTAACAGCTTTCAAGTATCTAAAAGGTTGTTACAAGAAGGAGGGAGACTAGTCTTCTTAACCTCTGATGTTAGAAGAAGCAAAAAGCAGCAGTCTAGACGGGGATCAGCTGACAAGGAAAGCCTTTTCCAACCGATCCCTTATGCCTCATGCAACAAGGTTTACAGCATCAGTCGGAAAAGTCTTTCCTTGTCGACCGATCCCCATCTAGACTGCTACTTTTTCCCGGCAAAGTGCCACGGTGGCAAAAAGCGGTGGCCATTTCTATTAAAATGAAGGGCAGGATATTTAAATCCCTGCTTCATTTGCAATAGTGATGTGCCTAATCTACATCTCTCTGTCGGCAGAGTGGTGTAGTTTAGACATACCCCATGTGACAGTGGTCAGTGAGAGCAGACTCTCTGTGATAGCAGACTCTACATAAGACTTTCCTGGTGCAGCTGATACATTTCTTCCGTCTTCTTGATGTTGATTATGAGACAAAATTTGTCATAAAAATAGACCATACTCCTCTGCATGTCAGACTCAGATTTGGCATTCAGGGAACAGGCATCAGCAAATAGAAAATCATGAACAGTCACTTCCCATACCTTCATCTTTGCCTGTAGTCTCCTCAAATTGAAAAGCTTGCCATCTGTCTGGTATCTGATGCCAGTCGTAGTGTCACAGTCATGAAAGTCATTTGCTAGCATGGCACAAAACATCATGCAGAAGAGGGTTGGGGCCAACACACAGCCCTGCTTGATTCCATTCGTGACCAGGAATGGTTCCGATGACTCACCGTCATCCATAATTCAAGAGAGCATGCTATCCTGGGATTGATGAGCCATTGCAATGAATATTTCTGGTCAGACAAATTTTGGCGTAAGCTGCCAAAGACCCTCCTGGCTGCCTGTCTCAAATGCTTTTGTCAGGTCCATAAAATGCATAGACAGGTTGGAGTTCTGTTCCTGGCATTTTTCCTGAAGTTGATGAGCTGCAAATACCATGTCTATGGTCCCGTGTCCCTACCTGAAGCCACACTGACTCATAGGCATTTCCACAACGGGTGCTAGAAATCCAGAGGTGAGGAATTAGAAATAAATATGTTGACTGTGCACTTTTTAAAAGGTCAGAAAAAATGCTGTGGCTTGCGACGTGCACCTCTGTAAAGGCTGTTATAAAAAGAAGACCATGGCATAGAGCCACAAACTCATTCTGTTTGAACTGCTCATGTGCCTAGTTCCTACAGAGGCATGTTTTACAGGGTGGCTGGCTCCTGGAAATGAAACATGTCCAGTTTCTCTATGCCAGGATGGGGTCTTCCACTTTGGTCAGTGCAGATAGCTCTGTGGCAGCTGGGTCTTTAAAGCATCAAGAAGAATGTAACCCCTGGTCTACACTAGGGGATAAGTTCGAAGTAAGATACTTTATTGGCATAGCTTAAGTTGAGGTACCTTAACTTGAATTTTGGTGCCATCCACAATGCAGAAAGTCAAAGGATGCACACTCTCCCTTAGATTTCCCTTACTCCTCATAGAAGCAGGACTACAGGCAGCGATGAGTGCACCCTCTCAGTTCGAATTATGTGTCTTTACTAAACCCACTAATTCAAACCCCAGAAGATCAACTGTACCTGCTTTGATCTTATCTGTAGTGTAGACATTGCCTTACAGGAAGAGATTTAGGATTCTTTGAAAATAAAATAAACACATGCCACACCAGTGCAAATATTCTGGGTAATTAATTATTGAACACGGATGTAGTTTTGTTAAATAACCCATGTTTACTTCCTTCTGGGAATCCGATTAAGATAGTTTGCCTTATTGATGGACTTTTCATTACATTCTAGAATAAGCCTCACATTTGAGACTTTGTAAAGCTTTTAAATTGCTTTCTTTTGTTTTGTAATTTCCTTGGCAAAGTAGTCTAGGAGTGAAATTAGCATGGTATCACATCATTGTGTTTGGGACATGGATATAGTATAATGTACATCATTACAGTAAGGAGTGTTACAATTGGCAATGCAAGCTGACAATGCTGTGAACAATAGTATTCATGGTAACGTATAAATACACATTTATTAAAGTGCAATGTGTCAAGGAACACACTGTAACTCTATTGCCTACTGGCCCTGAGTGCCTTGCCACAGTGTATAAAGGCAATATGATCACCATGAGAATACAATTGTCTTTTTTTGGTTCTAGCAGCAGAAAGGCAACATCAATGGTTCAGATATATTTCTAGGAGTACATTCTCTTTCCAACGTGTGAGTATTGTGGAAAAGCTCTGGTCATGCCCCGAGGGTCTTGTGCTTATAGGTTGTTAGTGTTTGCCTCAGAGGCTCGCTGTGACACTCCACACTGCCTCTGGCTCTTTACAAGAGGCAAGTGTCACACACTACAAAGCCATCCACATCATAGACTAATCCAAGGATTGGGGTGAAGCCCTCTGTATTCCCGGTTTTCCGTCTCAGGGGCAGACTCTGTAGTGGTGTGGGGTGGCTTGAGGGGAACCCGGGCCAGCTCACTACTCTGGGTTCCGGCCCAGGGACCCTAAGGCAGTGTTTCAGTCTTGCAGCCTTTTCCTGGGTCACTTCCCGAAATGCACTCTCCAGTACCTTCTCCCTAGTACTTGAGTGAATCTCTCCAACTCCTGCAGAGCACACATGCCTCCTCGCAGTCCTCAGCTCTCCTGCAGCATCCCTCTTACTCTCCAGCCCTTGGCTTTTCTCCTTCCCTTTGCCTTTCCTGAGGGGAAGTCTTTTAAACTAGCCCCAGCAGGACTGACTGAGCTGCAGGGGCCCTGATTAGCCTGCTTCTTCAGGCAAGCTCTTAATTGGCCCCAGGTGCCTGCCTGCCTTGACAACAAAGCCATTTCACTCAAGGCCATATTTACCCAGTTCTCTGTATATTTGCCACCCCCCAAATTATTGTAGCCAGCTGCTTTAGGTCTGTCACAGTATAGAATTCTGTCATTACAACAGAGGTTGCTATTTGTGCTTCTTAGCGTATGCACAATGTGCCTCAGGTGGCTTGTGACCAGATTTGTCGCCAAATTTGGTTTGCTGATTGGCCCATGATCTTCCCTAGCTAAAGCTGGGTACTGCACATGAAGACTGATTCATGCCCCCGGAGATGAGTACATTTCTTTTGTCCTTTGGTAAGACTCTGATTGGATGGTTTACCCAACATAATCCCATATCAAAAGATTGATGGGTTCAAAAGGCAGAAACACCCCCACAAAGAGTTCAATTTTACACTGCAAACAAGTTATTAACATACAGGGCACAGACATTAGCACTAACTCTAGCAGAGATGTCTCACCAAAAGCCTGATCTGAAGCTCATAGGAATGAAAGTTCATTTACTTCTCAGGTCTTTGATTCAGGCTCCGATGCAACTGCCATGTTCAGTAGCTTGAGAAGTTATGAGCACTCGCTAATGAAAGCCAGTGGATGTTGTCAGAAACCCCTACATGTTGGGATCAAGCCCAGAATAAAATAGCTGCAGTTCACATATTAATGCATTCTGCTGCTTATTAAAATTCTAGCTTGCCTACCACGCATATACATAACCAGAATATCCAGAGTTATATGATTCCAAAGGCAAGAATTCCAGAAGGCATATCTTTGTGTTTTGTACCACCATTTATTGCCACAGAATCTGTCAAATTAAACATTCAACCAATAGCACTAGGAAAATGGATTCATGGAGTCTCTGTTAATTCTCCCTTTTTGCAATAAAAACTGTGCTTGGGGGAATTTTTTTGGAGGTGGAGGGATTAGGTGTATTGAAGCAGAGATCCATATTATGAATGTCATGCTGTCAGTCTCCTGGTTACAAAAGGAGCAGATCGGGTCCTGATAGAAGTTGTCGGAATGACTGCACCACCTGATTACTTACAGGAGTCAGCAGGCTGATGCTTCAGCTCTGAAGTAACAGCAGTTCAATGGCGGCTTGATGCAGTCTCTGCCCCTATTGTTTCTAGCCTTGCTCCAGCTCCAGCCCCAGCCGGTACCTACTTCTGCTCCGGCTTCTCTCTGATTTCTGATTCCCATCTCAGAACCTCAGCTTTTGCCTTCCGACTTCAACTGGCTTTGGTCTCTGATGCTCGATTACTATCTTTGCCCTCCCTCCTGGACATACCCTGTCCAGATTCAGCTCTAACTAACCTTGCTCCAACCATTAATCAAGACTGCCTGCGACTCAGTCCCTGACACATTCTTATGGAGAAAAGGCTGTTGGAAAGAGCAAAACTAGAGACCACATATTGCAGAACTTAAGCTAAACAATAACTACTAGAGATTAGGATGAAACTATCCCTGTAGACAGATTATTCCATTGTTACTGTTTTCACCTTCTTTTTTACATCTTCCTCTGACCACTGCTGGAGACATGCTGCTGGACTAGACCAATGGTTCTCACAATGAGGTTCACTGACAGTCTTGTAGGTGGTTTGTGGGCTCAGGCTCACCTCTCCCTGCAGCAGGGAGCCCCCCGCCACCTCCTCTGAGAAGTTGGAGCACCATCACTGGCTTTCCACTGCAGGGGGAGAGGGGAGGGTAGAAGGACAAGCCTTGTAAGCCACATCCAGCTTGTGGGGGATGGAAGCTGCTGTGCATGCTGCCACTCCTCCACCCCCCACCTGGGGGACTGGCAGCACAGGAAACCACTCACTTGAAGGCTTTCTCTGCTGCTCCCGTTGGCTGGAATCATGGCCAATGGGAGCAGCAGGGGGCAGTGCCTGGTAGCAGTGGGAAGCACAGAACCAAGTAAGCCCCCACATTCCCCTAATGCCCTCAGCTCTTTCCTGCACCCTACCTCCTGGCCAGAGCCCACATTTCCACCCACTCCTGCACCCCGTTTTGTCATCATAAGAGGTTGGCAGCAGGTCTCCAGAAAGGTTTGTGTTGAGTAGGGTGGGAAAACCACTAGACTAGACCAATCAATGGTTTGATTTAGTACATCAACTCCTATGTTTGGTAACACTAAATGACAGTGAGGTGGTAGGCGGTATCCACAGTCTCATGGCTATACATCAATGTTTCTAAACTTTTTAAGACCAAGTTTAAGAAAGTTAAATATTGTTAACTTATTGTTTGTTTGTTTTTTAATGAGGAATAAATACCAAAGATTTTTTGTTAAGCAAAAAAAAAAAAAAAAAAGGCTGGTGGGAAAAATGGGTCAGAAGGAAAGTTATTGAGGGGAAAAAAAGGGTCGGGGGGAAAGTTATTGAGAAAAAAAAGTCCCCTGCTCCTTTAAGGGCAACCATTTTGAATTCTGTTCTCCATGGCACACCTCTGACTTCCTTGCGGCACACCGGTGTGCCATGGAACACAGTTTAAGAAACACTGTTGTACCTGCGCCACTTGCACAATGTAGTGCCGCTATTCAGGTGCTCATGGACAAGAGGTTTAAACAAAAAGACAACAGCAATGAAACCACAGAGTGAAGTGATTGTTCCTTCTAACAGAGGTCCCTAACAGACATTGCCAAGTCACCCTGGGAAGCAGCCTTGGGATACCTGCCCTGCGGATGCACTGCTACTACTTGGTCTATGTAAAAACAAAAAACTTCAGTCAAGTGGACCCTCACTCTGGCACCTTTCATAAACTCAGCCTTCACTCTAAAGTAGTAAAAGCTGCAATGTTGTCTCTTTTCTAAAATTAAACAAAAAATAATCCAGTACCTTATTCTTTTGTAAAATGTCATGAACTTTTCACTCTGATTTGCAAATTGCCCCAAAGCACTGTATGACAGTTACAACTAAATGGGAAGCTAAATGTATTCATACAGAAAAATGGCTGGTTTGCAGTTCATTCCCTCCCAGATTGTATAATCATTAGGCAGAAGTGTACTGAAGACTAAAATGATGTCTTCATTTTGTTTAGAAAAAAGAGCAATAATACAAGAAATGACTTCTCATTTATTTATGCACCAGCAGCACATCACAAATAGAAATGGCCACTTTGTTCCTGCTACAGTGCCACTAAGCGTTTTAAGGTTATAGATCTGGCAAACTAATATTTGAAACCTGAAGGCATTTTTTTCCTAAGGTTTCCTGAGCTGTCGCTATCTGAAAATTACCTTTTGTATTCCATCCCTCAGCATGATAGTTCGGTTTTCAGCAGAGGACAAATGGAGGATATCACAGTAAAAATCCCTCTATAATGCTGGCTGCTAAAACAAATGGATATTCTGATTTACAGTATACAGTGCTAAAAGGGACCATTTTACCAGTATAATCTTGTCTAATAAAATATTGTGAATGTCAGACCTTTAGTTGCAAGGACATCTTAAGGAATTAAAGGAATAAAGGAATTAAACAGATATTATGCACGTACAGCAGCAAAATGTAACACTGCTATATACTAATCTGCTTTTTAAATTAAATTCCTGCCCCACATGCCTTAAAATGCAAGACCTCTATGAAGAGAAACTGCATGGCCATAGCTTAAGTTTCATACACAGCACACCAGTTGTTCAAGAAATGTAAATAGTTAAAGCCTTTTCAGTCACTTTTTATATCTTGCATGAAGTCTGGGATAAAATTATTGCTATAGGTTCCCCACTTCCTTACACTTTCCTGTATTAATTTTCTGTTTTAACCCCAACGAAGTGCCAGTGCATTAATTACCTTAGAAGCCCATGAGTTCTCTCAACACCACACACTGAGCCAAATAAACAATTGGTGTGATCCATGGGATTATAGCCAGGAAGAATGTGGTCCTCTAACTAATTTGCCAGCTCCCATTTTTCTTCTTCTCTTCCCAAACACACAATAGCATTAGGAACACGGTACAGCAGTAGGACAGTAGGTTCCTTCACTGCCTGTCCCATTACCACCTAGAGTTACAGCCCTATTGGCTGGGAGAGTGAGGTACAGCTGGAGACTGATAACCATGCATAGGAAGGAATGGACTAAATAAGGAACCAAGAGACTTTCAGTCAGATTTCTTCCAACATGAGTGGTCAACCGCAGGAAACCTGGGTTTTTGGTAAATACCCTGTCATGACTGAGGCTGGGTTTTGTACCTTGCCTTGTTATAATGGGCTAGTTCTGTTAGCACTGTCAAAAGCACAAGGGCAGGCCAAAAGGTTACAGCAGTTGATACAGGAAGCTCCGTGTTCCCCACAAATCTTCTCAGTGCTCCAGCAGGACACTCAAAAATGCAGTGGCCCATGTAAGAGAACTGATGCCCTAGCCCCACCAAAAGACACTGACTGAAGGTATCCATGTTCGAGACAGAAGCAAGGTCTGGGTGGCTAAGAGTCAGAACTCCTAGATTCTGCTCCTAGCTCCAGGCCTTCGGGAGTGTTGTCTACTGATTAGCACGGGGGGAACTGGGGAGTAGGGATATGTCATATAACATAATCAGCACAGAGCCCTATGGGACCTGAGTCTCAGTTTTCTTACCATTAACTTACCCCTCCTCCCCCTCAGCTGACTAAACACAGGGGTTGTGTCTAGACTGGCATGATTTTCCGCAAATGCTTTTAACGGAAAAGTATTTCCGTTAAAAGTATTTGTGGAAAAGAGCGTCTAGATTGGCACGGATGCTTTTGCGCAAAAGCACTTTTTGCGGAAAAGCGTCCGTGCCAGTCTAGACGTGCTTTTGCGCAAGCAAGCCCCAATCGCCATTTTAGCCATCGGGGCTTTTTTGCGCAAAACAAATCTCAGCTGTCTACACTGGCCCTTTTGTGCAAAAGTTTTGCGCAAAAGGGACTTTTGCCCGAACAGGAGCAGCATAGTATTTCCGCAAAAAGCACTGATTTCATAAAGTAGGAAGTCAGTGCTTTTGTGGAAATTCAAGCAGCCAGTGTAGACAGCTGGCCAGTTTTTGCGCAAAAGCAGCCGCTTTTGCGAGACACAGCCAGGACTGGGTATTGTGTCTGACCATGGTGTGTCTGGGTAGTTGTGTCTGACCATGAATTCAGGGAACTTTACCAGCAATAAGTGTTGGCTGCCTCCTTGCTTCTCCCCGACGCACAGATCTGCCACTTTACAGGGTGCATCTTGGCCGTTGCAGAAGCAAACACATTTGCTTCACTTCCAGGGGACAGACAATGTGGCGCTTTGAAAGCTTTGGCCTTTCCACTCACTGGGCACTCAGACCACTCAGTTCTAAAGGAGGCCTTCATTTTTCCTCAGCTGAAGGAGATATGTTTAGGGGGGAGTATAGTAGGCAGAAGCAGAGGTTGTTGCAAGGCATTTAATATGGCATCCAATAGCATTAAAAAGAGCAGGTGGCTCTGAGGCACTCCACCTTTCTCAGGAGCCTTGGTATGGTTGGAAGATGGAGTGGAGTGGAGCAACTGAGGAGCCGGGCTCCAGTAGGCCCCAGAAAAGCAATCACAAGCCAAGAGGAAATTGAAACAAGACAAGCAGACAGGGGCTCTCTCAGAACAGGTAGGGTACGTCTACACTAGCTCCCTAGTTCGAACTAAGGAGGCTAATGAGGGCGACCGAAATTGCTAATGAAGTGCGGGATTTAAATATCCCGCGCTTGATTAGCATATTCCCAGCCGGTCACCATTTTGGAAACTGACTAGCCCAAAGTAACTGCCCGCGTCTACACGTGGTAGAAAAGCTGAATTCTGAGATAAACCCCTTAGTTCAAGATTCCATGAAGTTTAACTGTTAATTCGAACTAAGGGGTTTATCTCGGAATCCCACTTCTCTGCCACGTGTAGACGCAGGCAGTTACTTCAGGCTAGTCTGTTTCCAAAATGGCAACCGTCCAGGAATATGCCAATCAAGCGCGGGATATTTAAATCCCGCGCTTCATTAGCAATTTCCGTCGCCCTCATTAGCCTCCCTAGTTCGAACTAGGGGGCTAGTGTAGACGTACCTGTAATAACCATGAACCAGTAAATGAGCAACAGTTCGGACAATGACAGTCCAAATGGCAGGCTATGTACCGCATGGCAGCAGGCCTTGAGTCTCTGCCTGTACCCAGCACTAAATGTGTATACATACAGGGCTGAAGAATGAAACCACCCTTGTAAGGCATTATATCAGCCAATTGCCGATTGAAATTGCTGTACTGAAACCACCTTTTATTATTAATGAAATTGTCTACCAATGTGACATTATGCAAACTCATGAACTGCAAACTAATTTTCTGAATGGGATTTTATAAATGAAACCGTGTTAACCACCTCTGTATAGATTGCGTGTTGGTAGCTTAAGAATTGCCTTTGAAGAATCTGTTATTATAACTCCCATTTAATACATTGTAACTAAATTGACTTCTTATTGTACCTGAAACCCCAATTTAAATTTTGTATCGCGTTAGCTCTGTTTAAATTTCGGTGTGTGTGTGTGTGTGTGTGTGTGCCTGCCTGCCTGCACACACAATCTCATTTACAAGTGTGAATGTGAGTGGGGGAGTGTGTAATAGGATCAGTCCCTGATGCAAGTCCATCTAGATGACCAGCTGACAGCAACACCTTGAAGGCTGAAGAATAGCAGCAAGTCCTGCAACAAAACCCACAAGAAGATCAGACTTGCTATTGTTAAGTGATGACTCATGGGCATACAGTGCCCTGGGCAGTAGAACAGGACAGTAGCTATGGACTAAAACATATTAAAAAAAAGGTGCAAACAAATTTTATGAGACCATGGGAAACTCGGCCATATCCATGAAAAGTGGACATCCAGCTAACTCAAATCATTCCAGACCACGCATGTTTCCAAACTAGAAAGGTTCAACCTGTATCAGTTTTTGAATCT
Organism: Apalone spinifera; assembly: GCA_030068395.1. Classification (NCBI taxonomy): domain Eukaryota; kingdom Metazoa; phylum Chordata; order Testudines; family Trionychidae; genus Apalone; species Apalone spinifera. The sequence continues at coordinate 9,960,943 of JANRFK010001158.1, forward strand.
CACAAATGGATCATGCTTCCTTTCCGAGACCCCACAATTTACTCAGACTATAGAGGGGGAGCAATAGTAATAGCCTTCACCCTTTGCAAAGCCTTAAGAGAAAAGCAAATAAAAAAGAGCATTGTCTGGTGGCCAGTCACAGATCCTTTGATATGTTGATGGCCCTTTCCCAGTGGCAGGTATGGGAAATGAATGCACCTTCCTCGGTTCTCACACAGCTGGAGCGCATTGCACGGCTCTTCTTATGGCTGCGCTTGTCATATTGGTATGAATGGCTGTGCAGTAAAAGGCTGGTCACCAGCTATGTAACTACAGTGTTCACCTCTGGCTATAGGCTGGGCAGGAGAAAGTTTAGCTAGACCCCAGCAACCAGTTCACCAGCTGTGCCTCACTGGCTGTGCAACAGGTGAGAGCTGGAGAATGAAAGGGGTGTGGTTCATTCCGGGTCAGCTCTGCCTGGCGGGGGGTGGAGAGGTGGCTCCATCTGCTGCAGTTGTCCCTTGCCCCCCAAGCTGGAGCCATGTCACTGTGAGCACAGGGAAGTTCTGTCCCTGAGCTTGCCTCCAGGCTTTTCCCCAGCTGCTCCCATTGTTCGGGAATGGGATGGTGGGGGGCAATGTCTGCAAGTGTAGAGTGGCATAGAATCACCTGTTCCCCCTGCCAAATGGGAGCTGTGCCAGTGAAGTGCCCCCTCTCACCCTCCCTAATCCCACACCCCAGCCCAGCCCTCTCCTGTACCCTACCTGCTTCCCAGACCCCGCACTCCCAGCCCAACCTCCTCCTGCACCCTACCTTCCATCAAACCCCAATCCCACCACACTCCTGCTACTCTACTTCCTGACCAGACCTTACATCCCCCCCCATCTTGCCCCTACACCCTATCTCCTGTCCAGACCCAGCACCCCCACACACAGTCTGCTCCCTGGGCAGTCTCCTCCCACACACTGAATTCCTTATTTTTGTCCCCACTCTGTAGCCTAGGGCATCTCCACAAAATCCACTAGCTCCCAGAAGACTTAATCCAGCCCTGCATCAGGTGCCTCGTAATTTGACAATTCATCAGTGGGAAAACCCTTCTGAGTCACCAGCTGCATAATGCCTCTCCTTTGCAGTATGGATCATTGGTTAGTTCCTGTCACAGCATATATATATATGAGTCTTCTGCAGGCTAGACTAATGAATTAGACCCTTATTTTAATAGGCCAGTGCTTCTAAAGGTATCATTTTCCTTATAAAATAGATATGATTTCCATATGCTGCCATGTGAAAAGATGTAATTAAAAGTGTTTAGTCTAATTAATACCATTTGGTTAAATGTAACAATTGAAATAATTAGCATATTATTTACCATGCCTGATTATAAACTTAATTGTTTTCCACAACTCATACCAGCATTTCAGTGGCTGAGGAGTCATACTTAGGTAAGCTAATTTGACAACATCCTTTTTGTTTTGCTTCACTCATATTAATTAACCTGTTAACATTTGTAACTAGTCCCTTTCGTGGGTTTAATATATAAAGTATCCAATAGATGCCATCTTCCCAAAGCCATTTTTTTCATCTTGACCTTTCCCTTCGTAGTTCTGTCTGCTCTTGTTCAAAAACTGATTTTACTCAGGAAATTTATTCCTCCGATTTGTATGTGTGTATGTGTGTGTAGGGACTGAGACTGGGGGTATGTCCTTATGCCTCCTGCAAGGAGGTTTACAGGATCTGTTGAAAAAGGCTTTCTTTCTCGACAGATCCCCCTCTAAACTGCCTCTTTTTGCCGACAAAGTGCTGAATCGGCAAAAACAGTGGCCATTTTTATGCAAATTAATCACGGGATATTTAAATCCCCGCTTCATTTGCAATGTCGACCTGCCTAATCTGCATCCCTCATCCTATGAATGGTTCCTGTGGAGATGAGTAAGTCTATAAAAATCCATAGGGGATAGTGACACCTCCAAAATCAGGACTTTTCAAGGCATAGCTAAGCACACAGTAAAATTCCATAATTTTTGAGGTTCATAGTGGAGTCACTATCATGCCATAATTAAAGAGCTATAATTAAAGAAAACCCTTATGCCCCAAGGGGAAGAGAATGCCAGAGAAATCAAAATTTCATCCCACAGCAATATACATGTGGAGGGAGATAGCATTCTCGGACTCTTGGTAATTAGAGGAATACAGCTCTTTATGTGTTTTGAGCTTTAGGATTCCATGTGCAGTTAACAAGAATTTTTGTTTCATTACTGCGTACATTGGTGTGACAGAAAGAAGCTAGCATGAAAGTGCCCTTAGGAAACCTTTTTTAATTAGGCTTCGATATCTTTGGATTCCAACGTGTTAAATGAATGATTTATGTATTATTGTGGGCCAAGAGTCTATGTAACCTATTGAAGAAGAGAGGTGACACTTGTGAGACTAGATGTTTCAAAGGACAGTATTGTTCAATGTGCCAGACTAGAACAGGATTTTGGAATAAGAATATTAAGTAATTTTCCTGGTTAATATCTAGGGAAACATGAATGTATATTCTCCGCTCTTAGTTATGCAACCAACTATCAACCAAAAACTAAAGTCATCCTTTTGAAATTACACTTTGAAGAGTGAGCCATTGTCTGTTGCTGATGAAGCCAAGATCAAAGCCCCAATCTCTATCAAGGAAAGACTGAACTCTTGCTGGTTGTTCTGTCAGATTCAGAACCAGTTGTATACTTGTAACCATGGGGAAAATCCAGTTGTGTGACACCTACTTGAGCTCCAGATTGGAGTTGGGGTGTCCTCTGGTAAGCTTTGGAGTGTGTAAGTTCTTTTATTGTTTTGAAAATATTTCCTCTGTATTGCTACCATCTGAAGAAGCAACGTGTTGGCTTAACACAAGCTTTGTGGTAAGTTGTTACTGCAGGCGACATACTGGGCATAGCCGCGAGAGAAAGAAAAAAAGTGCCAATGCTGTCCTGCTTAACATAGGTGGTTAATGAAGGTACCCTGCCTCCGGTCCCACCCCTTCTGCCGAGGACACCCTCCAGGAGCCAAGCCCGCCTCCCCAACATCTACACTAGGCGTTCTGGGGGCAGAGTGTGGGTGGGACCAAGCTAGCATACGTGCCGCCCAGGCCGCTTAGGCAATCTGGCTTGCTGAGACTACCACAGTTTAAGTCAGAGAACTGTGCAATCTGGATAAACCCTGTCAGGAAAGAGTGAGATGTGTGTCTCTGCCCAAGAGAGTTGATGTCTGGGAGCTGGAAATTTTTAAGTGGGAGCCCTTGAAGGACTACAGAGGAAGCGGTATGGGCACAGCTGCTCTGAACTACATGAGCAAGTGGCCCCAGATTGTGCTGCAAACTCTCCTCTCTTTTCTCTCCTTCAGAGGACAAACTAAAAGCTTCCTCCTGCTCCCTCTCCCCCCGTCATCATCTGAGGGAGATACAGCCATATGTTCACCGACGTCTCTCTTGTAACTCAGCCCAGGTGGTGTAAATTTGAGTTGCTAAAGCCTGAGTCTTTACACAGGAGATCTGAGAGAAAGCACTGAATGGAGATATATTTTTTCTTGATATTGATGAAGCCAAGAGGATTTAGACTTGAAACCTTTCTCATCTCAGGGAGAGAAGATAGGAGATGACCTTTCGCTTGCAGTTGACCTTTCCAAAGCCACTATAAATAACTCTTATCTGCTGGCATTCTAATTGCCTTTCCCCACAAGACCGTTTATTGGGTAATAACTATTTGTTGACTCTGAAATATATGATTTGTTTTCTTTACATATCAATCTGGAGCTCAGCGCAAACCTTCCATCCCCAACTCGTTTCCATAGAACTGCAGAAAACATATCTGATGCAGACTGTCTGGCTTCTCTGTGTTAATTTGTGCCACTGGCACTAATGGCACAAAAAACATACCAGTCCAAAGGAAACATCTGCGAAGAGAACAACCTCTTTATGGGAAACATGCAAGGTAGGGAGAAAAAATAGGGCCCGATCCTGCAGTCTTTCCTCAAGGAAATGTCACATTGCAGTCAAAGGGAGTGATCGCAAGCTGCTATAAAATCAATGCTGGTTACAATGGAGCTATGACAATTGATACTAGTGGAAGCTAGTGCTCAGATCTTTTGCACTAACACTACGAGCCTCATCCAAATTGCACTAGAGTTGACAGCAGTTTTTACACTCACTTAAGCCTTACTTGATATGAGTATGTAAACTAGGGAGCCTGGATGAAACAAGAATAAAGAAAGGCACCATAAAACCTCTGTACAGTAAAAAAGGAAATAATTAGGTGAAAAAAATTAAGTTCACACTCAACTTAGAACAGTGTTTCTCAACCTTTTTTTTATAAAGTACCCCTTTAAAAAAATTGTAAGTACCCCCAGGACCTACAGTTTTCAGACACACAACATTTTTTTCTACCATTGCAACACATTTGTTTAAACAACTTAATCGTAGCAGAGTGAGCAATTAAATTTTTGGGTGTAAAAAGTACAAAACCAATAAACTGCTGAAAAACAAAAATTCAGTTTTCTCCAAATTCCAGTTGTGTTGACGTACCCC
>JANRFK010001158.1:9973367-9983714 GCA_030068395.1 Apalone spinifera
GGGAAGAATCGAAATAATCAGATAGCTGAGAGAGCCAGCCTTCTTCTTTACTGAATCCTAGTACACAGGTTGTGCTCAGAGCATGTGTGATTCCTCTATTTGGATGTACAACCTTCCTCGGAAGAAATATGGGAAAGCCTTAAATCTCTCTAACGTTAGCCTTTGGTATCTATTCTCCCCCAACAGCTCAAAAGAGCATGTTAGAAAGTCACAAAGAGACAAGCCTGTATGATATAGAATTTGACACATAAACTTGTCAGAATATCTGTGCTGTCCTGCCATTGCCTTTCAAACCAAATATTCCTCTCAGACTTCCCATTAACACTTAAGTCTGCATTTCAAGCTATCACCTTGAGGCCATGTTTCAATGTAGTTGGCCATTTGCAACAAAGAGTATAAAAAAATCAGAGTGAGGGTAAATGATTTGTCTGGATGAGAAGTGGGACAGTGGAGGTAGGAGACACCACCGGCAGATTCTCTCACAGTTTTCGAACAATCACCATTTATTTCCTTCTTTATTCACCATCAAAGCAACCACCCCAAGCTCTTCTGTACTGGGTCAAAAAACAATTGCATTAGATATTGTGGCGATATGGGCCATTGCTTTTTGCAAACCAGGAGTTAAGTGTATTCTGTCTGGCAGCAAGCATTTGAGTTTGTTATTCTGTAACAACCAGACAGGCAGTTGATCACCAAGGAATTAGACAATAGGTAGTGCATTTACAAAGGATTAAGTCCATTCTTCAGGTATGCTGGCCCTCATGAGACTGAAAGTCAAGTACTTTCAGCCACTGGAAGAGTGAAATAATCCCCCTCCCCCCAGATAATGAATGCATTGCCTGGAGAGATTTATTACTGTTCTGAAAGAGAGATTAGTAGGAAAAAAATATATATAAGGAAAATGTCCAGAGCCCCATATTTATGGGAGATTATTTCCATGAGGATAATATAATTCAAAGTAAATCAGAAAGGAAAAAAAATCATTTCAGGCCTTCCATTTGTTGACTTCAGTTATTCTCCGGAGTGTGAATGCTTTTATACTCAGGAAGGGAGCATTACTGATTTACATTAGCTGAACGTTTGAAACCTATAGTTTTGTTGTTGGTTTTTGGCAGTTCTAGAAGCCTATAAAAGTCTTCATGTGTTCATCACCTAGGTAAAGAAATTCTGAATTGCTGCGGTGGAATGCATTTGTTTAATTAGCCTTAACATCTGTAGGGAAAGTGAGGTTTCTGTGTCCTGGTTAGCTTTATACAGCCAAGAGGAGTATTTCACAGAGCAGAGGCGATTCAAAAATAATAAATCGAGTGAAGATTTTGTGTGTGAATGTCATGTATTTGCTGCTCTCTTTAGAATGATATTTTACTGAGGAATTCTACTGAACTGAACTGCTATGGCTCAGGATCTGCATTCACAATGGGGTTGTCTTTAAAGGCAAATCACAATCAGCAGTAGTCGAAACTAGGATGCTGAGGAAAGCCTCAGCAAATCAATGATTTAGCGTCTAATCATGCAACAGCAAGACAAGCCTCCATAGCACAGACATCCATAAAACCAAAAGAGGATACATTTCTCAGTGTCTGATTGAAAATGAAGAGGCTCTGACAGCTATTTGGTAGGATTTTTTTTTTCAATTACAACACTGCACCATAAAAAAAAACAAAAAAAAACAAAAAACAACAACAACAACAACAAAAAAGTCAGTGTAAAGTTATAAAAGATCTGATATTCAACTGGTAAGGCATTTCTGTAATAACAAATCAACATAAATGAAAAATTAAAAATAATAGAGTCACCTGATTCTCTGATATTCCAAGAACAGGAACAGACAAGAAAGGTAGCTAGGGCTATGTTTACACTGCAAAGAAAAGTCGGAAAAAGATACCCACATTGTGAACCGCAATTTATGTATCTTTTTCCTACTTTTCTTCTGAAAGAGTCTTTTCCGAAATTTGGCCCATCTACATGGGGCCAAATGTCAGAAAAAAACCTCTTTTGGAACATCCCTTCTTCCTCATATAATGAGATTTACAGGGATGCTGAAAAAATGCATCTGCTTTTCCAAATTTTTTTTTTTTTTTGCAAAAAACAGATGTGTTCCTTGGACACGGCAGAGCTTTTCCGGGGGACCTCCAGTATCCCGGAAAAGCACTGTAGTCTAGACATATCCTAGATTAGGTAGGTATGTTAGCACCCTGGAAAGAAGACATTTACAGGCAGTGCTCCCTGTAATTTTTTCCATCCATAGGTGGAATAAATATTGTTGTGTGCTGTGGCATGAGCAGATGTGCACCACCAGTAGAAACACATGCTGCCAACTGTGGGAGATGTGAGTGCTCTGCTAATCAGCTGGGTGGCACCTGAATCACTCCTGAGCAGCTGCCCAAGTGCTCAGCTTACAGGGAATACTGCTTACAGGGCCTAATCCAATGCCCATTCAAAGGCTCCCATTCACTTCTACAGTATTTGGAACAAACCCAAAGCAAGGAAGATGACTGCAGGGAAACTAAACCAGAAGGGGATCTCTGATTTTGCCTACAGGGCCTAAGATTCTTAGGATATCGTTTTTAAAAATGCCGAGGCCTCACAATTCTAATGGAAACTGTAGGTGCTTAGAATTTCTTTTAAAAAAAAATCAGGCTTGAGGTGATTAGAGGCCATTTTGGAAAGTTTTGCTCAAATCTTTGAGCTGATCTTCTGCACATACATGCAGGGAGATTTGGAAATACCTGTTTCAGAATATTCTTTTAGAAAGAGAAGCAAGACACAAGTGTGGCAGTTTGCTCCAGAAAGTATAAATTGTCCCATTTCGAATGAGACTACATCAGCGTGCAGTGTGGAATGTCTTTAGGATTTATGAGGCCCTACACAGTACTATTAAACTGACTCCCTTTTCCCCAACAGCAGCCAGGGGTGGGGATGAAGATTTTTTAGAGATATGATTTTGTAATCTCCAGAAACACATTCATGGAATATTTTAAAGCAGTTTTTCAACTGAGGTCCTTCGACTAACACAGTAAATTCAGAAACTGACAGTATGTACCTGAGATTGGCAAATGCCTGTTAAATGGCTTCATTTGGCTCTTTCATAACTTCAATGTCTGCTAGGACATCGGGCAGGCTTTCACATCTATGGTAACCAGATCCTCTCCAGAAAAAGCAGAGCCACAGAAAATGGATAGGAAGAGGGGAGTGTGAGAACATCAAGATCCAGTGGTGCCCCAAATGTTTGGGTACCCCATGCAACTGCATATTCTGCATTGGGTAAGGACGGCCCTGCCAGTGGAGTGTATAGAGACTCAATGAGGCCAACACAGTCTTGCGGGGCAAGATGTGTGGAGGCAGCTCTGCACCTCCAGAAGGGGTGGATCTTTGGGCAAAAGAGGTGGGGTTGAGGCAATCAGCTCTTAGTGCTGCCTGAAGCATGGTGCTAGGTCCTCCCCCCGCCCTCCTCAGAGCCCTGCGGAGCAGCACAGCAGTGCTCCCATAGTGTTTCAAAGGGGTCCAGAGCTCCCACCCGCTACCACTGAGGCAGTGGCTGCATCTGGGGGGGAGGAGAAGGGGATTTGGGCCCCTTTAAACACTTGGCCCCTGTGCCGTTATCCCTTTTGCCTCCCCCCCGCCCCCGGTCAGCAGGCCTCTATGGGCCAGTTAAAGCATATTACATTGGAGTGCTCTACAATTTAGCCCCTGATGGGCACTGACATCTCACCTAGACAAGCCCTCAGAATGAATGGGTCTGCACTGCAGCACTAATATCAACTGAGTCAATTTACAGCAGCTGAAGATCTAATTTCATTGTGCTGTAAGGGGTTGCAGTGGGTTGGCAGTCATCCCTCCCCCGCAGACTAGAAGGGAGACCATGCTGCCTCACCACAGCACACCTAAAAAAAAAAAAATCAATTTGCAGGGGAATTAGCAAATTTTCAATCTATTGCTCTGGTCCTTTGGGTGGGGCCTAGCAACAACTGGTCTTTGCCCAGCCTCCTGACAAGGCCAGAATATGCACACAGTAGGGTGCTTTGTACACCTGAGCAGGGCAGGGCAAAGGAATATATTCTTCTCAAAGATGGCTGGCTAGGGCAGACCACAAATACAGCCAGGTACATGGGTCCTGTGGACAGGACTGAATAGAACAAGTTCAGCCTTTGGATGGGGGCAGAATAGCACTGGTCAAGAGTTCAACTGCCTCTAGGGCAAACACACACACGCCATTCCACTACGTCAGGTAGTCTGCCACCCTGAAGTGGTATTGTCAACAGGAGTTGGATGGGCTTAGGTCTCCCTAACTCCATTGGGTTTCAGCCCAGAGCCCAGGGTGGTGAGGTCAGCCATTGAATCAGCAGGGCCCTACTGTAACTCACCAACTCACACTTTGGCAACAAAGCAAGACTAAACTCTTCTTTCCCTGGCCTACCATAGTCCAGGGATAGGATTCCATAGTCCAAGCATGTCCTGTCTCCTCCAGGGTCTTTCTCCAGGGGCAGGGGCTGACATGGCCTGCTCGCTAGTTCAGGGATGGCGAGACGGCAGAGGCTTCTGACTCCTTTTGTGGCTCTGCCCCAAACTGCACTGAAGGCTCCACTTCCTATATTTCCTGCTACAGCATGAGGGGCAGGTTCAGCCCAGCTAGCCCTGTCCCCAGGGGTGGAGAATGAGCCTTCCCTCCCCCTCGGCCACTCCATTTTGCTATGTGTGACAGAATCACATAAGAAATAACAGCAAGAAATCACTAGGACCAATGCATTTCTGATTTTCCTTCCCCACAAGACATATATCCCATCCCCCAGTAGATTCCAGATCTTGTTCTGCTAGGAATGTCACAAAAGGAATAGGGTGCCCTCCATCATGTGTAGAAAATAGTAGAGAAACAAGGAGACTTCCACCAACAGGAAGCAAGGCTCTTTCAGATTGGGAAGAGAATGACGCTGTGGGAAGCCACCACCACATCATCCCACTATTGTTATGTATGGTAACTGTCATATTTCAGTATTTCTTAAACCTACAAATATCGCTTACATCATTTGTTTGCTCTTCTGCTCTCATAAGCCCAGTCAGTTTCCTCAGCAGATTTTGACATTCTCTTGGTTGCTGGCTGAACTCATTCTGTCATGAAAGGTCACAAACTAAACTCCTTCAGAATGTCAATAGGTGTTTAAAGCATTCCACCTCGACAAGGATTTCTTCTGCTTTAAAATACCAAATGTTGATTCATGAAGTATTACATTTCAGCTATGCAACATGAACCCACATATAAATAAATAAATAAATAAATATTGCTCATCCACTTAGGGCAGGCCTACACTTGGAAATTATTTTGAAACAACTTATTTTGAAACAACTCACAAAATATCTATTTTTAAATAAGTGTTATTCTTTGTAGAAAGCCCAAGAGTTATTAGTTTGAAACAACCAGCCCCTTATTTCAAAACAGGCTTATAGTGTGGACGTTCTGCTTGTTATTTCAGAATAAGGGGAATTATTTTGAAATAACTTCCTAGTGTAGACCAGGACTTAGACATATACGAGTGGTTCAGAGGGTTGCTTTGAGCACTAACAATTTACAGGGAAAGATTATTCAGATTGTATGTATGTACTCCTCTGACAGTAGTTCCATAATATGTAGGTTGTAGTGGTGCTGCTGCCTTTATTCATGTTTTAACATATGTTTGTGTGGAAAAAAGGTATTGGGTCTAATCTGATTTTACTTTATGATCCCTTTAAAGTGCCAGAATGGTGAAGGACTTGGTCTGAATGAGATTCAGACCCATTCATTGATTTTCCACAGAAAAATTAGGGGTCTGATTTTCTTGGATATGATTATCACTATGCCAGGAGTAAAGGGAAGACATCAAGGAGGAAATGGAGTGAATTCATCAGGGTAAGAACAAAATGAGGGGGACTCAGAGTCTGTGGTCTTCTAATGGAAGTGTGTCAGAACACTGAAACCCACATAAAATTGCCTAAAAAAATCCCAAAGGAATAACTTCTACTTTAATAGCAGAATTAAGGCCTGCACATGAATGTAATTGTGAATATGAAATTACAGCTTCTTTTTATTGCATTGCCTATTATTTAATAAATAGTACAAAAAGGATTCCAATAGAAAGTATAGTGACACATGCCTGTTAAACTGAGTTTGAGCATCCAAACTTATTATTTATTAAATTTTACTCTGCATTTCCTGATTTTGGAATGCTTGGTTGATTCCTCACCAAGATTTCTTAACATTGAAACAAAGAAAATTCTTATAAAACCATGATGTCCTTCCTGTAATTTTAGAGTTGTTTCATTCTCATCTTTTACATTTCTTTAGTGCTTGAAGTTTTGAATGAAATTGACATTTTAACGTACAATTTTTGTCTATATTGCATTATACACTGACACTCAGTTCATCACATCAAACAAATAAAACCCCAACAATAAATCAAATTCTGTCACCTCTAGAACTCAAACATTGAGGCCCAGAACGAGCAAAGAAACTTATCAGCAAATTCCACTAAGCGTGTCTGAAAAGGAAGTTCGGTGTGCATAATTTTAAAACTCTGGAGCCTATTTTTTTCAGATATAACTTGTTCCCGAGAATCTAGTGAGAGCCATAATACAAGCCAATGGGGAACAAAATGTTGGCAAACAGGTTCAGTGTTTGATTAATTGTTTAGTGCATTTGTTTAAGAACAAGGAACATTAGAACAGCCAGCCTGAGTCAGACCAATGGTTTACCAAGCCCAATAACTTGTCTTCCAACAGGGGCCAGTGCTTGATGCTTCAAATGGAGATATACCATCTCATAGAGCTGGAAGGGACCTTGAGAGGTCATTGAGTCCAATCCCCTGCCTTCATGGCAGGGCCAAGTACCATCCCTGACAGATTTGCTCCAGATACCTAAATGGCCCTATAGGGGTTAATTGCGGAAGAACTTTGTACATGCAAGTTTAGGGGTGGTGAGGCCTGCATTCTTTCTCCCCTTTCCTTTTTTCCAATGAGCCAGAAGCAAGTCTTTGGGAACATAAGCCATTTAAGATAAGCATTGTTGCCAGTATAGCAAGAAGAAATATAAGATAAGGGTAAAGGGCAGGATTGCATAAACAATTCTGTTTACCCAAACGTACTGATCATGTAAACAAGGCCAAAGAACAAATAGAACTAGATCAGAACCAGATCGATAACTAACAGCTGAGCCCTACATCAACACGTAATGAGTAATCCCTGGAAATTTCCAAACTGCAAAACAAGGCAAGAGAACTGTATTTAAGGCTGCACCAAAGCACAGCAATTTGGATCTCACTGGTGGGCTTTGGGTACCAGCACCTTGGAAGCTGAGACAACCTCCCACTTCATCCGCAGCCTACCCGGGGTTCCAGGCTTGCAGGAAGGGACATAAGATATGCTGCTGCTTTGTTATATTGTTCTTCCAATTATGGGGCACAGCTGTTAACTGTGAGGAAATAAACTACTTGTGTTTGATAGATACCTGTGTAGCTGCCTTTGTACTTTGAGAGCCCAGTGTCAGACCTGAGACTTACTCTTACTGACTACAGGCCTGCTCAAAGATTGAACTCACAAGCATGGGTTTAGTAGGCCAATGCTCAAACCACTGAGCTCTCCCTCTCCCAGATAGGATTAACAGAACAGGACACTTATAAAATACTCCATCCCCTATTATGCAGTCTTAGTTTGTGACAATCAGAAGCTTAAGGACAGCAAGATCATAGGGTTGCACTTCTGACCATCTTGGCAAATAGCCATAGATGGAGCCATCCTCCATGAACTTCTCTAATTTGCTTTGTTAATCCAATTACACTTTAATCAAGTTATATTACATTACAACAGCAAAGTGGTTGTCGGGAGACTTGAGACTCATCTAAACTTCACTGAGATGCAAGCTCCAGGGCTGTGAACAGCAGAGCACACAAGAGTTGCTAACTAACAGCCCCCTCTGGATGCTAAAAGGCACCTAGTTTGTATTAATGTGGTCGTTTTTCGATCAGTACTATGTTATCGCAAATTAGGTACTCCACAGTCCGTCCTATGGCACAGTGTAGCCGTAGCCTCAGATTCTGTAAGAAAAAAAACTAGCACTTCTATAGAGAACTTTAGATCTCAAAATCTCAGCTCCTCAAATCTATTTAGGCAATCTAATTCCCACTGGCCAAAGCACTTTTACAAAAGGAGTCAGTACTATTTTGGCCTTCACAGCACCCCATGGCAACAAGAGCCACAGTTTGACTGTGGTATGAAGTAGTTCTGCCTTATGTCTGTTTCATACCTCCTGCACATTTGCATGTTCTAAAAAAAAAAACAGAACTCTGGAATTGATTTTGCTGAAAAAGCAACTGCAAAAATCTTTGGGATCAAGCCTGGGAAAGTCCATCCCAAGAGACATATGCTTATGAGGTGAGGAGTAACTGAAAAGTCACTTTCTGGTGGAAGTTGCCTTTCCAACTTTGCTTTCCGTTTGATTTTAAAAAAAAGAGAGAGAGATTTCAATATGGGCTGCAGCAATTTAACTGAAAACAAACAAAGAAGCCAGCCTCTCTCTGAAAAACAAGCAGTAGGTTTAATAAAGGACTAAATTTCAAACATTATTTCAGTTCATCATCTCAGTAGCTTGTTGCTTTACCCAATAGCCTTTAAATTAAAACATTTTTGCTTATTTCCAATCTTTCCCCCTGCAATGGCAGATAGTGAGAGCCGCTTATTAGCCTTGCTCTTGATTAGTATGCCATATGCATGCTGCACTCCAGCTGTCATGTTAAAAATGCAGAAGGATAAATTAAAAATGGCATAGACTTTCGGGTGATAATCAGATAATCTTCTAAGCAAAATATTATTTAAAGGGATCATATTTTCCACAGATTTCATATCTGAAATGAAGTAAACAAAAGAGGCCTTCCCTTGTGGCTGCAGTGCGATGCCGTGACAGACGTGTGTGCTTCAGGGACCGTGACAGTCCTGTTGCAGGGGCTCTAACTCTGAATAAGGCCATCCAAGCCAGTCAGATCAAAGGGTAGGGACAAGGACAGTGATACTGGGCTCCCCCTCAGCCTTCAGAGTGGCAGGTGAGAGCCCCGGACCCCTTTGAACTGCCGGGCCCCAGGACAATTGGCCCCTTTGTTGGTGGGCCTGTTTGTAACATACTCAAGTTATGGATACGCACCAAGGAAGCCATTTTGGTAAACACTAGGATAGATAAGATGAGAGAGACTTGTTTGTACATTAAAAGTGTTCCCAACCTTTTTTTGCTCATGGCCCCCTTCTGAGCCTTGTTTACCTCTGTGGCCCCCCTCATAGCCACTGTTAGTTGGAAAAAAAGTTATAATTTTCCTACTGTTCCATTTTTTCCATGTGGCCCCCTAGAGGTAGGGCATGGCCCCCGGGGAGCCATATGGCCCACAGCTGAGAACCACTGCTTAAACCATGTCTGAAGGCACAGGAAGAATTCAGATTCAGCCAGGACAACGTCCTGTAATTTGCTTGATACCCTTGATAAGGGACTGTGTCTCATTGTAATGAATATTTCTCAATAGAAATGGATTTAGACAATTGGGGCAGACCCCCCAGTAGGTATAAACTGGAGTAGCTCAGCTGATTCATGGCAGGGAAGAAATCTCCTCCTCTTGCCCCTGCAAATTCCTAAGGTTAGCAGGGTCTAGTGAAGCACAGAATAAATTGGGATTGGAGGAGAGGAGGCTGCCTCAGATCAAAATGCTCACAATACTGGGTACAGACATGAGCACCACAAATCCTGAGTCAGAAGACTGGGGTGTGTGAAGGTGAAAAAAAGGCACTGAAATCAGCCAACCAATACAATGGGAGGTGATCGTCCACATAAAGACCTAATCCATCTCCCACAATATGTAGGGGAAGCTTCCAAAGAAGGGTAGGGCCAAACAGTGGTGGATATAGAGCAGTGTGAGCGGAGCGGCTGTCCCGGGCCCCGCGCTTCAATAGGCCCCGCACCAGCCCCGCTCGCCCTGCCGTATATCTGCTGCTGCTGCCCCTACCTGCTGGAGCCGCCTCCGCCGGTGCCCTTCGTTGTGAGTCCACGAGCAGCTCTGTTAGCCCGTGGCATGTGCGCGGTGGCGGCTCATTGCCATGGAGGCGAAGGGTGACGCCTGGCCATGGCGCCTGGGTATCCCGCTGCTCCACCCTCCTGCCCCACCCAGAGAGAGGCTGGGGGTGGCATGGTCTCTCCCCCGAAGGGAGCCCAGACCCCTTTCCCACCACGTCTGGAGGCAGAGCGAGCCGCCCGCCAGGGAGACCCCGTCTCCTCCCGGCAGTCCCCACTTTCCCCCATTCGTGGGCGCAGCACAACCCAGCTCCACAAACAGCACCCCCCACCCC
>JANRFK010001158.1:10017541-10034680 GCA_030068395.1 Apalone spinifera
TAGAAAATTAGCCAATAGAAACTGGCATTTCTAATATCCCAGGATTCACCTAAGGTCAATTAAAACCCATCTTTGTTCTATTTTTCTGCTTTCTGTGCAGGCCAAAGTAGTCCATTGAGTTTCAGCAGCAGCATCGGGAACAAGAAGTTTCAGGCTACAGTCTGTCTCAAGTTGGGAGAATGTCCTGGTTCTTGCCAAGAAGTACCCTCTGCCTCCCAGCAGGAACATTTAGCCCTGAAGCTGGGAGCAGGATGCAAAGAGAGAAAAGGCCACAGGACTATAATCCTGTTCCATGTTTCCCTACAGAATAAAACTTTGCTCCTGGAGGTTCATCTGAGTGGCTCTTGCCTGAGGTGACTATGCATTGGCACAAAGCACAGTTAGAAATCTCAAGCTCAGTCAGTCCCCCATAGTTGTGTGAAAATCCACAAGGAGACTTACCCCTTGGAATGGCAAATAGGAGATGTGGGGGCTTACATAGGGGTTTTCTGTTTCTGTTTTAAATGGGACTGTTTTCAAATAAGATTGTAACAGAGGGTATGTCTACACTGCAAAGTTTTTTCAGAAAAACTGCCATTTTCCTGAAAAAACTCGTTACATCCACACTGAAATTGCATTCTTTCAAAAAAAAAAAATCGAAAGAACGGAGGGGTTTTGCCGACATTGGCAAACCTCTTTCTATGAGGAAGAAGCCTTTTTCTGAAAGTGCTCTTTCAGAAAAAGGCGTGTGTGGACGGGGAAGAGGGAGTTCTTTCGAAAGAAGAGGAAAGAAGAAAGAGCACAAGTGCCCTGGTGGCCACTCTGTCCATAATAATCACAGCTTAAATGCAAGATCGTGTCCATTCAGTGTGGTCGCTATCTTTCGAAAAAGCAGATCGCTTTTTTGATACGCTTTTGCTGCGTAGACACTTTCTTTTGGAAGAAGTTCTTTTGGAAGATCTCTTCTGGAAAAGCTTCTTCTGAAAGAAGCGTGCAGTCTAGACATAGCCTGAAAGTATGTCTACACTACAGAGTTTCGTCGCAAAAACAGCCATTTTTCGGACAAAACCTGAGTTAATTCCACACTGTAGTCACATTCTTCTGAAAGTAAATTGAAAGAACAGAGTGGTTTTTCCAGTGTTGGTAATCCTCATTCCATGAGGAAGAAGCCTTTTTCCATAAGAGTGCTTTCAGAAAAAGGCGTGTGTGGACGGGGAAGAGGGAGTTCTTTCGAAAGAAGAGGATAGAGGAAAAAGCATAGGTGCCCTGGTGGCCATTCCTTCCATAGTAATCACAGCGTAAAGGTGAGATAGTGTTCACACTCGATGGATGCTATCTTTCAAAAAAGCAGATCGCTTTTTCGATGTGCTTTTGTGTGTGGACGCTCTCTTTTAGAAGAATTTTTTTCAGAAGATCTCTTCTGAAAAAAGGTTCTTCCAAAAGAAACCTGCAGTCTAGACATTGCCTGAGTGCAAATAAAATCTAATGCTAGCCCAAGAAATAGAAGTCTAAATAACAATGTCAAAACTCATTCACCTCCCCTCTATGCAAAGCTGAGGTTTAAATAGTCACATTGCAATCAATGGACACACCTTTTCTTGTTCTTTAAAATCAAAGTACACTGAATCAGAAAGAACAGTATACCTGTTTTATTGTAGCATATGTATACATTTAGATCAATTATCTTTCCTTTTTCCATTATATGTCAGTAAGTTCCTTACTTTATATTTTTTTATCTTTTTGTTAACTCTGCAGACAGAAAATGAAGATTGGAGATCTAGATAGCAAGAAGGAGAGGAACAACTGTTTAATAATAATAATACAATTATTGAGCTGTTCCTAAACAATTGATGACGCATCAAGCAGAATTATAGTTGTTTATGAGGACACTCTTGGTAATACTTCACTTGGTTGGCAATTGGTGCAGTATTGTCTGTCTGCAGTCATATATAAACTACCTATCATCTGGGTCCAGAAGTTTTAAGAGACTGCATAAAAGAGAAAGTAGATCACTGATGTTTTGTAATGAAGATAGTTCTGGGAGCTGTGCTTTCACCTTACACTGATTTCAGTGAGGTGTTCTGTGACATGGGATGGTAACTTTACTCTCAGCATTTTTTATTATTTTACTGTTGATCAAATCTGGTGAGAAAGAAGGACCCCTAGTACGGAGAACTGTGCAATTTACTGAGTGACTGCTCATTTTGCTGTCACAAGTGGGTGAAAAATATTATTTAGACATCACAGAATGAGCATTGCTGCTGTAATTCAAAGATGCTTGATAATGATGGATAAAATTGTTCTTTTTTTTACCATTGATATATTTCTATTCGATTTGCTGCCTATATAGTGTTTGAGTGACCTTTATGTCAGAACTCCCAAATACTTGATCTTGATGAAATAGTTTTCTAGCCACGTCATGAATCAAGAAGTGTCTGAATTCTGCGCACATATTTGCCTCTTCTAAGTCAAATATTTCTCAGAACTAGCTTTCACAAGACCATCCAGCTCATTCTGCTCTAGCTTTCAAGGATCTATTTTCATAACTAGTTGTTTATAAAAGGGATAGGTCTTTCTTTTTTTGGAAGAATTGGAAATTTAGAACTGCCAGTTTCGAGCAAGCTGAGCCAGATTATCAGATAGTATAAATCCACATAGCTTCTTTGATGTTAATAGAGATATGCCGATTTAGGCAGTTAAATATCTATCCTGTAGTTTTTTTGTCATTTAGAATCTGCTCCTGTAAATACCTATGCACGTGAGTAACATTGTACACTTGAATTATACCCTTTGGAACCATATTTTCTGGGTAAATAACTATTTTTTCAATATAAGTAATTTGACCTTGGCTGACATTTGTATTTTTTGCATTTATATCTATATGTGTTTGCATTTATATCTATATGTGTTTTAGAGTATGTCTGTTTGTGTGTCTGTCTGCAAATCTGTTTGTTCAAGAACTCCTCCTAAACAGTAAGAGCTAGGGCCAACAAATTTGGTATGTAGCTTCCTCTTCTAACTTAAAAGCAAGGTCAGGGGATTGGTTGTGCCAGGAGAACTGGGAGCCCTGAGAAAAGGACTATTTTCCATAACATGCAAAGGGAGAGGGCTGCTGTTCAGAGGGATGCAATATGAGAGTGGCCACTGGGGGCAGCCACACCACCAAGGGAGTGGCCAGCAGGGCTGGGGCTCCGCTATCTTTCCTGTGAGCACATTGAGTAAGTAGCACATTGCCCTATACCCTTTCCCCACTCCTGGGCCTTGGACATAACACCGAACGGCCCCTAGAGGCCGGGGGAGTGGGGGTCTGGAGGAAAGAGAAAAGGGCACCTGGCAGTCATGGAGGGAAGGCTGGGGGGAGAGAAAAGTACTCTTGGAAGCCAGGAGGGCTGGGGAAGGGTTGGAAGGGCAAGAGAAAAAGTCGTCTCAGATGGGACCTCCCACCCTAAGCCCCTCCTCACCTCTTACCCCTAACTCTGGCACCCGTCCCACCCCCAACCTACTGCACCCCCTCACACACCACCAGCCCCCTGCCCTGAAGGACACAGGCAACCCTGGATAAATCTACTAGTATTAATTTTTAAAAAATTGGACCAAATTCTGTCTAGAAATGAATACATTCCTATCTCCCCTTCATAGTCACCTTTGCAGTCATCTGCTATTCTCCATGTGCGCACAATCTGACTCATTCTGGCTAAGGCTCTATAAGGTTTGCGTGTACAGTGAGTATTCTGCTACCTCAGAAACACTTTGGGAAGGATGGACTTCATAGGACTCTTCATAGGAATACCATCCTCTAAAGTCATGACTTTGGGAGTGCATTGGGATGCACCATTTCTTTGCTTGTGTGACATTATAACTGCAGTGATTTGAAGGATATAAATGGAGGGAAAATATATTGATTTCAACATTATCTAGGGTTCCCCTTACAACTTACGTGTGGGACCTTTCCTCCACTCCCTCAAGGTATGTCTACACAGCAAAGTTATTTCGAAATAACTATCCTAGTGTCTACACAGCCATTCCGTGATGTCGAAATTAAATTGAAATAGCGGAGGGCTTATTTCGAAATTGGTAAACCTCATTCCATGCTGTATAGACACTTATTTCAAAATAGGGGGCCTCCAGCCTTCCCGGGGTGCCCCGGTGGCCACTCCAGCCTCAACCAAGAACACTCCTCTCCCTCCCCGCATCCCCAAAGCCTTTAAAGGGGTAGATTCTGGCCATAGTGACTGTGCCAGCTCCAAGCCTGCCAGCCCAGAGCCAGCAGTCACTGCCCTTGATCCAGTGGCCCCAAAACATGAGCCAGCAAGCCACTGGCAGCCAGCCCTCCACCGCTCGCCAGGAGCAGTTTGCCATCTCCCAGGAGCCTGCCAGGGCCCGGAGAAGGCGGGCGACTTCCTGGTCCAGGGTGGAGATCATGGACCTTATTCAGGTTTGGGGGGATGCCCCCAATGTCCATGATCTCTGCACTAGACAGAGGAACGCGGCTGTCTATGGCAGGATAGCTGCCAGCCTGGCCACCAAAGGCCACATGCAAACCTAGGAGCAGGTTCGCATGAAAATCAAATTGGTCCAGTGAGACTCCCAACCCTGAGCTTCCCCTCCCCCTTCTTCCCCTTGCTTCCCCCTTCCAGCTCCCTCCTCCCAGGTCTCCCCCTCCTCTCTCCCACCCTCTCTCTTCCCCTTTCCTGCCTCCTTTCTTCACTCTCACCAGATTTTCATTCCTCTCTCCCACCCAGTTTTGTGAAATAAAGAGAGTTTGTGTTCATGAAAATGCGTGTATTTTATTTGTTATCAGGAAGGGGGGGTTAGATAAATATGTCAACAATGTGATACTGTTACAAAAAAATGCAAACATCATTCGGGGCTGTATCAATAGGAGTGTTGTGAGACAAGAGAATAATTCTTCAGCTCTGCTCTACCAGGTGAGTGATCCTAGTCAGACTGCCAGATAATGATGGTTAATAGACAGGATATTATAGCACAAGTTCTAGTCTGAGATATTCAGCCCCAAGACAAGTAAGGGCACAAGGCCCCATGCCTGAAGGGGTACTGTTAGAGACCAGAAAGGAAACAGAGATGCAACTGGTCTTATAACTGTGAGAGAATCTTGGTGTGATGTTGACAGACAAAGATCTATGGATATTCCAACAGCCACCACAGTCTCCGCGACACACCTATTAATATTAATGAAAACTACAAACATTCTTCAAGTTTCCCACAGCTAATAAACTAATTTAGATAATTATTTCAGTAATTCTCTCCAGCAGTTGATTTTTTTAATGTGGATTTCAGCTCATACTGCAAAATGAAAACCCAAAATAACACTAAAATATTCTGCGCTTTCTAGAACACCTCTAGTGTATGAATGAAAGTCCATCAAAGATTTGGGACAGAGGCCACGAGAAATGACCGGAGTTTATATCCTTCGGTTCTGATCTGACAGTCTTTCCTCAGGCAAAACACCCATTCCTTTCAGCAGACCTAGTCTGTTTCAGACTTTTATGGATTGAAAATCAGCCCTAGAGAATGAAGTCCTGTTTAGTCACATATAACTCACCACCATAGTGCCTCCTGCTGGTCACCTCGTGGAATCAGCTCTTCAGCCTCAGGGCACCTTCTGCTGGCCAGTGTCTCACACTCAGTTACCTGTCCCCTGCACTGGTTCAGGCCCCGTGTCCCTTCCTGCCCCTGGTGCCTTTCCTCCCTGTACTCCCAGGGAGCCCCAAATCCCTATACCCACCTTGCCTTAGTACCCACTGCCAGTCATCATCTAGCCCCTGCCTCTGGGGGAAAACTGCAGTCTGAAATAAACACTCATCAGTGTCAAGTGGGGCTGGATCTACTGCCCTTTGCTGCCCTGGCAGCCTCCCTGCAGCCCTAGTACCCTTAGGCCTGGTCTTAGCCCCTGCAGCCTGGGAATGGGGTGAGGCCAGAGCTTCCCAGCTCTGCCTTCCCCTCCCCAGCACTTCTCTGTCTCAGCAGGCCTCTGTAGCTTCCCTGCCAGCCAAATTCCCTTTGTTCCACAGCTAGAGCAAGAGTGTGCTCTCCTTCTCTCCAGGAGCCCCTATTTATACAGCCCCAGCTGGGCCCTAATCGGCTGCTACCTGCCACAGCTGCAGGCTCCACAATCATAGAATCATAGAATATTAGAACTGGAAGGGACCTCGAGAAGTCATTGAGTCCAGACCCCTGCCCTCATGGCAGGACCAAGCACCATCTAGATCATCCCTGATAGATGTCTATCTAACCTGCTCTTAAATATCTCCAGTTCTCCAATCTCAGCCCTCTCCCAAGGCTTGGTTTAACACTTGTTAGGCCACTGCAGGGCAGCTACCCCATCACACCATAAAATATAGATAATACATTCATCAGTGCAAGCTTCATCATCCAGCACAGTGGATGTGTCTCACGTCTGTCCTTGAAATATTACATAGTTCTGCCATCTGTGACTTTTGAGACATGAACATGTGAAATCAGAGTCTTCTATCCACCCAAACGACATTAAGTACAGACTAGAGAGAATGGAGCAAAAGGTGTTTTTTCAGTTCCCCAAATCCTGGGGCTAGCACAACATCTGTGTAGCTCCTGGTGCAAAATAGAGCAGACACAGGGTTGCTCTAGTCTAATTACACTCAGTTGCTCAACAAGATATTTCCTCAGCAATTGAGAATTGCTGGAGTACAGCAGTGACCTCCCTCCTCTTTTTTCTAGCCATCACCTTGTAGTGTGGCATAGTGCACTTATACATTGGTAACAGCATGCCCAAAGGGTTTCTCTTGAAAAGCCTTCTGGCTGATTTGCACTGCTGATTGGGGAGGTACAAAGCAACTGTTTCACTGGACTGAGTTGAGGCCTTGTTTTCTAGTGTGTCTAGACTACAGGGTTTTTTCGAAAAAAGTGGCCTTTTTTCAAAAAAACTTCCCCTGTGTCTAGACTGTTGCCGCTTTTTTTCAAAAGTAAATTGAAAGAACGCGGCAATTTTTTTGACTGTGGTAAACCTCATTTTATGAGGAAGAACGCCTTTTTTCAAAAGTGCTCTTTCGAAAAAAGGTGTTCTTGGATGCAAAGAGGGCTTTTTAGAAAGAGAGCATCCAGACTGCCTAGGTGCTCTCTTTCGAAAAAGCGGATCGCTTTTTTGAAAAGAGTGGTTGCAGTCTAGACGCTCTCTTTCGAAAGAGGCTTGTAGTCTAGATGTAGCCAAGGTCTAAAAATCACAAATTCAGTTCACAGAGGTTACATGAATGACATCACACACAAACTGTCACATTTGTATTCATTAATGGCTATCCGTTTTCATAAATAACTATTAAAGAAATATCCCCCAACCTAAACAGGTTATTTGGCTTTTTCTCACTGAAAAAACTAGAAAGATGCTCTTGTTCTTGCGTTATTGCAGATTAAATTAACCAGAAATAATTGAATCTCACTGTAAAAACACATTTATTAAGGAAGCACGACTGGGTTTCCTCAAACTGACACATTTTCAAACAGAGAGATGATAATTTAAAATTCTTTGGATGCTTGACAGAGATCAGTCTATATTAATGTTATAGTTTCTTAGTGTTTTACAACTAACCTAGTTAGTAGGGAAAAATAAAATCCCTATAGAGGGATTTTTCCCTTCCTCATCAGTATGTGTGTAGATTGTTTTGTTAAGCTGGCACTGATTCTGGAGACTTGTCATGAAATCCATAACTGAACTCCTATAAACTAACAATGCTTCTCACTTGGGGATTAGATCCGCCATTACTGAAGTCCAGGAGAGTCTTATCATAGAAGCATGCCTTGCACAGCAACTTTCTAATAAGGACATCAAAGTGTGTTACAAAGGCAGGGAAGATTTGTTGCATGCATTTTGCTTTGCGTAACTATTTGCCCACGGTAATGTAATGAGTTAGGAGCAGATCAGAGAAGAGAACCCAGTTCTCAGAAAACTGCTTTAACCCAGCATTTCATTTTTTGTGAGGTTAGATGATTTTCTAAATCACATGACTTCATGAACTGAGGCTTTATATGAGTCTCTCAATTTCCTTTTAATGTTTATAGTCCTCATGGCAGTGGAAAGCTTGAAACCAAGTATCTTAGAGGTTTAAATCACAGAAGGCAAAAAAATATATATATTTGAGGCAAATTTCATGATTTTGGAGGACTGACTCCTGAATATTGAACTTTTGGGGTTACAAGCTGCTAACCAGTAGGTAATTCTGGTTCTCAGTGTCTGGGAATTTTGCCAGAAGAATGACTGCATATCTTGGTCCCTAATGTTCCACCCCATAAAGTTTGAAACCTGCCCCCTAGAAATAAAGCCAAAGAGCTACGAAAGGAAAGGACAAAGATCAAATCATTCTGCCTATATTTGTGATTATTTATATTACTTAAGAAACAGTAATTTACTCAATCTGAAAATGATCCGGGATAAAGGCATGGTCATTCATAAGAGATGGGCATTTGATTTTGTAGCAAATACAACATATTCCATTATCTTGCTTTACAAGTAGATGGTGTTGCCATCGTCACTTCTTACACTGTCCACACAATGTAAACACTTGGTACACTGAACCTTCTATAGGCAAACTGTGGGAATTACCAACCCCCTGTGCTCTGAATACAGGGCCAAATTCTTCTTGGAGTTACACTTGTATAAATCTGGACAATGTCACTGCCATCGATGGAGTTATCTAAATTTATTCTGCTGTAAATGAATGCAAGATCTGGCCTATAATCCTTTTATGTCTCCATATCCATGCATGCTTAAGCTTCACTAAAAATAGTAAGGTGGATTTTCTGGCACAGTAAGTTTGATTTGTGCTGCTCCAGCGGCAAAACCAAATGTAAAGTCTGTTTAACTGGCCTGGGCGGGCACTGAGTACCATGGACAGGCCTGCCAACAGCAGGGAGGGAGAAAGGGGCAGTTGCCTCAGAACGCAATGATTTCCTAAAGGCTTGGTACTCCTGGCTGCTTCTACTGAGGCAGTGGCAGTGGCCAGAGCCCTGGGCCCTTTTAATCACTCCTGGAGCTCAGCATGGCATGCGCTGGGTGGCACAAAGGGCTGAATGTGGGGACAGCGGGGGGACATGGCGCAACATGGCCTGCTTCTGGTGGCACCGAGGACTGGTTGCCCCGAACTCTGCCCCTTCTGCACAATGCCCCACCCCTTCTGGGAGCATCGACCCCCCTCCTCCCCAAGTCTGTCAGCTTTCTTGACCACTGAGGCAGATTTTCACCAGGGAACTCGGAGAGGAGAGACTGATGAGGACATCTTTGTGTGCCCTCATTGGCAGAATGGTTCCATCGGCAGCAAGATGTAATATAAAGAAGACTTTAGGCCACTCTACCTTTGGCTGGGGACGAGATCAATGTATGCCATGTATATTCAAAGCATTAGTTTTCTGTTCCCTAATGTTCATTCCACTCCTTATCTACATTTGCCACTATTCTTACACAGTCCAATAGTAATGCTTCCATAGTTCATGTGAGATACTTTACAAGCGTTTAAATTCATGGCACTAAACTGGACACTA
Organism: Apalone spinifera; assembly: GCA_030068395.1. NCBI lineage: Eukaryota > Metazoa > Chordata > Testudines > Trionychidae > Apalone > Apalone spinifera. The sequence goes on from JANRFK010001158.1 coordinate 10,027,049, forward strand.
CACAGTTGAAAAGCTATTACCAGAGACAAAATTACCATTCATGGCTAGGGCTCTATATACATATGGGTTGGACCTCCCGGATCCAGCAACCTCAGGACCTGACTGGTTCTGAATGGGTCAATTCCAGGCCCTTTGTTGCTGGCCTCTAGACTCTTCCAGGTGGGGGGTGGTCACCAGCCTTCTGGACAGCATGGGCAGTGGGTGAAGGCCCAGCGGGAGAAGGTAAGTCCCAACCCTGCCCCTTCCTCCCAAGGCCCCACCTTCTCCTGCTACTTCTACCCTTGTGGAGCCAAGCCTGGCCCTCGCCCTTGGTTATTGCTCTCAGCCCTCTTAGGGTACGTCTAGACTTCAGGCTTTTGTCGACAGAAGTTTTGTCGACAGATACTGTCGACAAAGCTTCTGTCAACAAAGAGCATCTAGACTACATCCAGTTCTATCGACAAAGCAAGCCGCTTTGTCGACATTACAGTGTAGATGCAATAATGCCTTCTGTCGATAGAACTCTGTCGACAAAAGGCGTTATTCCTTGTAGAATGAGGTTTACCACCGTCGACAAAACTGCTGAGTTCTGTCAACGTTATGTCAACAGAACGTGGTGACAGTGTAGACACAGGTATAGTTTTGTCAACAAAAGTACACTTTTGTCGACAAAACCCTGTAGTCTAGACACACCCTTTGTGTCCCCCATCCCAACAAATGGTATGGACCCACTCTTCCTAGGTGGCCAGAGAACCTGGGGCAGCTGGAGAGGATCCCTCTCAGGTGCTGGGGAGCTGGGCTACCACACCGTGGCCCCAGTGACTGGTGGAGAGCGTTGAAAAGGCAATGCCTTGCCTTACTTATGTTACCTGCCACAAATGTTAGCCAGGTTCCCCTCCTGGCCACCAGGTTCTGACTCTCACCTTGGCTACCAGCCTGGCTGTGCTGCCAGTCCAAGCTGCTGGGCTCCTTGCTCCCAGGCTGCTGGCCTGACTCTGCTGCCACTCCTGATTCCCGAGATAACAACCACTGGCTGGCTGTCAGCCCCTAGGCTGTCAGACCCCAGCGGGATCCCACTCCCAGATTCCAGGAATCTCTGACCCAGGCTCTCTGGTCCAGCAACATTCGTGGTCCTGTGGGACCACAGATGTTGTCAGACCAGAGAGGTTCAACCTATATAAGCTTTACAACTGCTGAGGGTTATACTTCACAACAGTGATGTCAGAGCCGAACACTTTCCCCACAGTTATAGGAATCCGATTTCAGAAATGAGGAATGTCTTTATTTTCTTCCACCTGTTTTTTATAGAAGAATATTTGACTTTGCTGTTTTCTGAGATGACAAAAAAGTAACATTCAATGGGATTCTTTAATCGAAGGTTACAGCCCCTTGCTCTTTATAATACTCCAGCTCATTGCCATAATGCATAGCTCACGCCGCTTGTCTTTCTTTGGGAAGAGTGTTCTAGCTACAGAATTATTTTCATTTATTCTAGTGTGATGTATGTCACTGCTATCAAGGATGACAATGAATGCAAAATAGGCTCGCTAATGCTTTCTACAAGGGCCCACAGCCGTTTAGCTAGCCTGAATTCCACTCTAAGCCAAAGAGTAAACTACATTCTAAATAACAGGAGCTGAGCGGAATGGAGATAAATTGCTAGTGAATATCCCAGCAGTGTTCTCATATTTTTGTCTCTTCACCAACCTGTCTGATACTATTTTCCCAATCTGAATATGAATCAGAAGATTTCTGGTTGAATATTATTTTAGCCTATTAATACTGTCCATCCTTCAGTTTGCTACTCCAGCATCTGTCCTTGCATTTCCAAAGTATTTTGTTTTCACCATCTCTCTTTCCCTGGCTATGAAATTCCCACTCTGGAAGGATGTGTACTAACCTCAGAGTTTCACTATAAAACCAAACTAAAAAATGGAGGCAGCATGGTCAAGTGGATAGAGCATGGAGCAGAGAGACAGAACATCGGATTTAATTCCTGGTTTTGCTACCGATGTGTTATTTAGCTTTGAGCACATCACTCTCCCTCTTTATGCCACTTTTGTAGTAAGTTAGATGGAATATATGAATCCACAGTCAAAGGTACAAGTTGAACCTCCCTGGTCTGGCACCATCGGGACCTGACCAGCTCTGAACGAGAGAATTTTCCAGACCAGGAGAGGTATCCACTGCCACTGGCCCCAAGCCAGCTGGCCCCTGCCTCTGGCTGCCTCCACCTCTTCCTCAGCCAGGCTGTCCAGAGTTTGATTTAGCGGGTCTAATGCCAGAACTCCTATTCATTGCGAGGAGTGAGGGAAGTCAATGGGAGCATTTCTCCCATTGACCTCCTGTGCTGTGAAGATGGCACCAAATTTCAGCTCAAGGTACAATGACTCCAGCTATGTTTTTTATGTAGCTGGAATTGTGTACCTTAAGCCAACCATCGCCTGTAGTGTGGACCTGGCCTTAGATGGAATAAAATATACCACAGCTTTCCTATTGTGGAGAAAGGAGAAGGTATTAGTCAACCAGGGCTGAAATTGATGTTCCTACTATTAAAATCTGATCCCACTTCCTAAATGTCAAAACAAGACAAACACATGAAAAAAAAGAGAGAGAAAAGACCAGCGAAGACAGAAAACCCTGTGTCTGTCTCCGATACTGACTTTCTCGAGCAACCTCACTGCTAGAAAACCAGGTCCAGCACACAGGCTTATCAGGCACTCTGAGACCAGGGAATCTTGTACCAGCATCAGGCAGTTGAAGACATTGTTTCTGGCTGCCTTTTTCTAGTCACAGGTTCCAGCAATGTTTCAAAATATACAATCTTGACCCACTAAATTGAACACTTGAACACTCCTTTAAGTATAGATATGCCCCCAGAGTTGATGGAGGTGACCGTGTCATCTGGGTCCCTTTCTCCAGTGCAGCCTGATCAGTACCACAAAGGCCTGGAATCCCAGAAGAGGGTGGTGATGGCACCTATTAGGATGTAGCTCACTCCAGCAGACCATTTTTCTTCCCCAAATCTTTGTTTTTTAAGGATCCCAAGATGGAATGTAGACTAAGTAGTCTGTCCCCTCACACTCTGGTCTCCCAATTAGATCTAATATGCAACAGACCAATTTTGGTTCATTAATTTCCAGTCCCACTTTTTTGTTTGTTTGTTTGTTTACCAGGCATGATCTTAACATACTCCTTGAGTGTGTAAGAGGAGGCTTTTTTGTTGGATTGTCTTTTTTGCACCTTTCCCCATCAATACTGGTTCTAAGTTATTGTGACATTACACTTCCTTTTTACAGTTCGGTGAGCAGGGTAAATTTTGAGGCCAAGTTATCACAACACTTTTCTTCCCCTCCAACCCTATCTTGGTGCCTATCCTGCAGCAAAGAGTTTCCTTGAATGTTGAGTAAAAGGTTTATTGGCCCAAAATGTTTGAAACATCTTGATTGGTTTAATTTCCATGTTTGGACAAATATCTAAGGGGTTTTTTTCCTCCTGTCTTCCCAACAAACCCTGAAGAATTTGCACAGCTCTTTCTGATATATCTTCAATTATTTAAAGTACTTCTCTCCTCGCTGTTCCCCAGAAGTCCTTAATAAAACAGAATATATATGATGTATAACCCAAGCATCTTCCTACAGCAATAAAATGCACACCCTCTTATGTATTTGAGTGCACTACACTGCAACATTCCAGAGTGGTGGTACAGAATATCTATCAACTTGTGTCAAAATATGCTATCTAGTTAGCAAATCTCTTTTACTGTAGACAAATAGAGCTCTCATGCAATGTTACTGATATAAATTCACATACATGTTATATTTAGAGAGTTGCATGTTAATAATCTTGCAGGAGTTTCAGGGGGTAGCTGAGTTAGTCTGTTAGGGTAAGTCTACACTTGCTCCCTAGTTCGAACTAGGGATGCAAATATAGGTGACTGAAATTGCTAATGAAGCGGGGATTTAAATATCCCATGCTTCATTAGTATGATCTCGCCGGTGTGTTATTCTGCTCAACAGCTGTTTTGAAAGTGAACGTGCGCGCCGGGACCTGTTAGTTCGAACCAAACCCCTTGCTTTGAACTAATGTTACTCCTCATTTTTTGACTAACGAACCATGTAGATGGTATCATGAGCTTTCATGGGCACAGCCCATTTCTTCAGATGACCGGAGTTGTGAGTTGGGGATATGAAAACTCAAAATAAATAGGAGAGGGGAAGGGGACGGGGGAGAGAAAGAAAAAGGGAGGGCAGTGGGAGACAGAGCATCATTAAGTATCTGGAGAATGGGTATTTAAACCTAAGCAGATAAAAATCAAAGTCAATAGATAGATTCCTAAGACAGGAAGGATACCACTCAGAGAGCTGCTAGCACCTTCAGTGGTTATTAAGTAGGTAGAGTCCCCACCAGCTCATATCATGATTCAGTCCATTAGCATGTGAATTGAATTTGTGGATGAACTGAAAAGCTTCTGTGAGCTGCAGTCTCGATTTTCAATAATTTTAAGCTATGGTATGTGATTGGTAATCAGAATTATACAAAAGGTTTGTATTTAAGGAGCAATTTCAGTAGATTCCTGTTCCTAACCATGAGTGCTTCACTAAACCTCAACCCCTCAATACCCAGGACTGTGCTAAAATGTAAGAACATAAAAATATTTCTGATCTTAACTCACGATAAAATCAATAGCAGTTTATGGCCCAGATCTTCACAGGTATTTAGTCATGTAACACCCACTGATGTAATTACAGATAGACACCTAAATATCTTTGAGAATCTGTGTCATAGAGCCTGAACAAAAAGACCTATTGCAATCAGGTGAAAGATTCCCATTGGTTTCATTGAGCTTTTGATCAGGACCCTAATGGAAAATGTTTTCTGTGTTTTCTACTGGTGTGGTCGTCAGCTTCTTTCAATGCCACATGATCTAGGCACAAGGCCTGATGCAGTCCATTATTTCTGGGCCACTGAGCTGCAGATCTTTGTGACAGACAATGACTGGGAAGCCCTAGGGGAAAATGAAATATTTACAAAAGTTCAGTTGAAGACAACATTCATTTCAACACTGCAGTAGCACATCACAGCCAAGCAGGCCCTCCAGTGGGGGAAGAGGGGGTCAGGGGGCAGTTGCCCTGGGGCTCGGGTATTCAAAGGGGCCCAGGGCTTCCGATCACCACAACTGCTTCTCTATTCTTTGTCGCTCTGAGGGCTGGGGAGGCGGGGCACACCAGCACTCTGGGTTGGTTGCCCTCATCCCCGCCATTTCCACCAGAGGATCTGCCTGTTGTGGTAGCACGGAGCCTGGAAGCCAGAACAGGTTGTCAGCTCTCCTGCAGCCAAATTACTCACATAATGTTATGGATAATAGTAAAACCAGAAGTGTTTCCACTGAACCAGGTAGTTAAGTTATGCACTGCTTCTTCTTTCCTCTGGGAGCAGTTCTTTCTTCAACACAGAGCCACAGATGGCTCACTACAACTGCATGCCGCATATCATCCAAACAATAATAGATTCTATACAGTGGTGACAGTATATTTTCTTCCCAACAAAATATACAATGTGGGGTTTTTTACACATTCTAGCCCAAAGCAACCAGAAATCAACATTTCTGTGCAAGTTCCACATTGCTTCATTGCTTTGCTGAGAGTTGGGCTTTGTTATCTATTTAACTTGGATGAGGGAAGAAGACAAGAGGCACTTAGAGGCCCATCTTTCTTCCCAACCATAGATCCTTCAGCACCAACAGCCCGAATTAAGATGCAATGATGTTTCCACTGAGACAGTGAAAGAGAGTGTTGCAAATCACTATTCTGTGCAACAAAGGAAGCCCCGGTATTTAAATCACTTTTTGCACCACTAGTATTCCTTTGTTTTGTAACAGCAAGAGAAGTTCCACACTAGAGAAGGAACAAAAAAACAAAAAAAAGCAAATAATTTTTCAACCAACAGTGAACCTCGGCCATGACAGCAGGGGATGTGTAGGTAAATGTTCTTAGTCATCACATGTGTCAGAGCTATCAGAATGAATTCCCTTTGGTGAGCCATCACCAGTACTCTACTATTAAATAAACCTATCCTACAAAAAGACAGAGTGGTAGAGCTCTCTTTCTGTCTGAAAAAATGTACTGTCTAAAATCTGGACTTGCCTTAATGATCAAAAAATGTAGTTAGATAGAGCTGTTTTGTGGCAGTACTGGACACAGGACTCAAAGTTCAGATGTATGTTTGATTTTGGTCCTTTTTATGTGAATATCAAAAATGATCAGTCAGTATGGAGCTCTCTCACAGACAAGTAGACCCCCCCAACAATTACACAAAGGTCAGACTTGTCTATGGTCTAAACTCTTTGCTCCAAGCTCATTTGGCCAAAAGGAAGTAGATTTCTGCTCCTCTTTTATACTGCAGCAGGGTCTGCAGTTAGTCACACCAGCAGGCTGAAGAAAGGTGTACAGCTAATACGCCATCCTGCCTTAAGAACAAAATCATGAGGTGAAAATTCAGGAATTCCTCTATGCAAATCACATGTCACTTTGTGATAAATGTACAAATCAGTGTACAACCCCTATAGAATCCAAGAGCTAATATTTTCCATTCTTTTTACATCTACATTATCATGCCCAGAAATTTTAGAACATATTACTTACTACTGAGAGCAAATTCGGTCCACAGTCCCTTACTGTCACCCCTATGGACAACAGGATATGTGCATGTGTCATCACATATTGGAATCTAGCTAATACTCTCCTGCACAAGCCATTTGATTTGTACTTCATCCACCCAAATGTGAAGGGCTTGTAAAAGTTCCTTTTCAGTTCAAGGATTCAATATCCAATGCAGTAACATATACCTTTCAACCACTCACCCCAGAGAATCCTTCTGTGTGCTGCTCCACATATAACAAAGTTAATACACACATGCATAGTTACATATAATAATATAGTTGTGAATCTCCACCACTGGAGATTTTTAAGAGTGGGTGAGACAAATGCATGTCTAAGGTTCCTTCCAGTTCTACGATTCTATGAAATACTAACTGGAACACTCTATGCTACAGTTCTGTAATTCTATAACAGCAGCACAAACATTGTTTCATTTCTATTTATTAAAAAAAAATCCTTCTGCTTCACAAACACATCACACTGAAAAAACAGGATGTTAACAGAACTGAATGAACTCTGGAAGTATGCTCTTTTTGTACTCACCATTGTACACTTAATCATATATAAATCAATACATTTTCATTAACAATGAGAAGTCCTGTGGCACCTTATAGACTAACAGATTTATTGGAACATAAGCTTTCGTAGGCAAAGACCCACTTCGTCTGATGCATCTGATGAAGTGGGTCTTTGCCTACAAAAGCTTATGCTCCAGTAAATGTGTTAGTCTATAAGGTGCCACAGGACTTCTAGTTGTTTTTGCAGATTCAGACTAACATGGCTACCCCTGTGATACATTTTCATTGTACAGTAGAATAAATGGTTAAAGTTGGGTGGGCAACATTAGTCACCTAGTCAGATAACACTGTTCTACAGCCAAAATGCTTCTGAAATAAATGTAGTCAAACTTCACTCATTCTGGGTCACTGAGAATGAAAAATTAAAATTGTTGATTGGCTCTAATTTTCAAGATATGCTATTGGGTCAGTATATA
>JANRFK010001158.1:10039438-10055106 GCA_030068395.1 Apalone spinifera
AGGTGACCTCTGAGGGCACAGCCCTGCTCCTCCAGTGCCTGCAAGCTCTGCTGCTGCAGCCACAGGTCCTGGCGGACCCAGTGCTCCTGGTTGCGGAGCTGCTGCCCCAGTAGCCACAGGTGCTGCCACTGGTACGCCTCCTGGTTGCAGGTGCGCCTGCTGGCCCGGATGTGGGTGACTGTTCTAGGTGGGGTGGTGCTCCTTGCAGTCCCTGGTGCTGCAACTGTGGTGAAACAAGAGCAGTGGTCAGTTCTCCCTGGGGACACAGTGGGTGAAATCCAGCCCCCCTCTGAAAGGCGAGGTCGGCGTGTGGGGAACGGGCCAGGGCCGCTGCATGACACCCAGCTGCTGCTCCATGGTGGGCAAGGAGCAGGCGCACGGTCCCTGGGCTCCCTCTCCACCCTCCTTCACCCCCATACACATAAGGGGAGCATGATGGCACTCACATGCGGAGCCCTCCCCTCCCCGGCCTCAGACGACACAGCAGATGTGCTCTGTGGGATGACTCAGGGGTCCTGGGTCCTGGGCAGTCTCCCTGCAGGCTCCTGTGGCTCCTGGCTCTCAGCGTCCTCCTCTTCCTCCATTTCTGCACCGGGGTCTACCACCACCCAGGGGGCATGGACTGCGTGAGACCCCAGGATGCGGTCCAGGGCCTCAAAGTGAGGGCATGCCTCTGGGTCGGCCCCTGGTTGGGAGGCCCTGGAGTAGGCCTGCTGCAGGTCCTTAATTTTGCAGGGTCCTGGGTCCTGGGTCCGCATGTGGCCTCTGGTGGCCAGGCTGGCAGCCATGCGGCTATAGACGGCCACATTCCTGTGCCTAGTGTGGAGATCGTGGACATTGGAGGCCTCCCCCCAAACCTCGATGAGGTCCACAATCTCCGCACTAGAGCAGGCAGGTGCCTGCCTTTTGCAGCCCTGGGCAGGCTTCTGGGAGTCGCCAGCCTGGTCCTGGGAAGAGGTGGAGGGCTGGGTGGCAGCGGGTGGCTGGCTCATCTCATGCCAGGTGCAGGGTCTGCTGGCTGGATGCTGGCAGGCTTGCAACTGGCACAGGCACCATGGGCAGACCATGCCCCTTTAAGGGCTCCGGGGCTGGGAGGGGGGCAGAGAAGTTTCCCTGGTTTGGCCCAGAGTGGCCACCCCCAGGGCAAGCTGGGAAGGGCTAGCCTCTAACTAGTTCGAATTAAGTGGCTATACAGCCCTTAATTCGAACTACTTAATTCGAACTTGGCGTTACTCCTCGTAGAATGAGGTTTACCAAGTTCGAATTAAGCGCTCCGCTATTCCGAATTAAATTAGAAATAGCGGTTTGCATGTATAGCCGCTATTAAAGTTAATTCGAACTAACGGCTGTTAGTTCATATTAACTTTGTAGTGTAGACATACCCTTAGAGATTTATTAGGCCATGAGCTTTCATAGGGCATCTGATAAAGAAACTTAATGGGTGACACTGGGAGATGATGCCTCATGTTAGGTATGTTAATTTTATAGGTTAGCCTCAGTGGATGTGAATTAGATACCAAGAGGACAAAATGGTGGGGCTGTAAAAGGAAAAACCAATTATGAGGCCTTTGTTAAAAGATACTCCCAGAACTGCTCTTAGGATTTATGGGGCCCCTACACAGTACTATAAAACTGGTGCCCCTATGCCTGATGGCAGCCAAGGGGAATGAAGATTTTTAGAGATACAAATTTATACTCTTCAGCAAGACTCTAATGAAATATTTTTAAAACAAATTTTTAAACTAAGGTCGACTAACACAGTATATGCAGAAACTGACCAGGGTTGGCAAATGATTATTAAATGGCTTCATTATCACTTGAATGGCTCGTTCACAGGTCCTGTTAAATAGGTCTGGCAGGCTTTTTCACTTTGTAAGTTAACTAGATCCTCTCCTGAGGAAGCAGAGCCACAGAATAGGTGTAGAAAGATGTAAGTGCACAGATATTAAGACCCAGAGGTGCCCCAAATTTTCAGGCGCCCTACACAACTATATTCTGTATATGGGTAAAGACAGCTCTGGATACTCCTGCTTTATCTTATTACTTCTTAGCTTACTTGCTTGCTTTCCTGGCACAAGAAAACCCTTCTTCCCTCTTGGAGCATGTCTACACTGGGAAGTTATTTTGAAATAACTCCCCTTATTTCGAAATAACAAGGTGAGTATTTGCACTACCCAGCCTGTTGGTTCAAAATAATAACTCCTGCGTGTGAAGAGGAATAACTGTATTTCAAAATAGTCATTTTGGGAGTTATTATTTCTAAATAACTTACATCAAAATAACCTGGTAGTATAGACATAGCCTAAGGTGAGCAAATGACACCATTACTTACAGTAATTTTGTGTACAATCCAGGTGAAACTGTCCCCTCTTACATTGGTGCTTAGTTGTACCCTATATCAACAAAGCATTCCCACAAAAGCTGCTTAAATGACTTTGCCTTGCTAGAGTAGTCACATCAGAATCAACAATCTGTAATGGCGATTTCAGCCCCTGTGTCATAGAAGAAGTCTTTTAAGAGCCTTTGAGATACATACAGTACTGTACACCTTAGCTACTTTGCCATCAAGGAGAAGACAAGGGAAATAAATTACATTAACTTTTCATTAGGTTATCATGAATAGTCTGATAAATAATAAAACCCAGGTGCACTCTGAAGGAACAAAAGGAAAGGAGTGTGAAAAAGCATATCTCTGCTTGCAGCTTCACCACAGGGAAATCTAATTCATGTTTGCTTAGATTTGCTGTAGGAAAGGACCTTGAAAATGAGACACTCTTTGTTCCAAAAGTCCTATTTAATCCATACATGACTGGATTGTGATAAGTATTGTACCTTGCTGATTCGTCACTTCAGAAGAGGAAGGGCTTATCCTTGTCAGTGGGAATATGCAGACAAATAAGTGCAGATTTGAAAAGTCACACATGCTTGGGGAGGGCAGGGCACTTGCTTTTCAAGTGGGAAAACTGCATGGGAGCTTCCTGAGGTTCCTTCAGAGGCTGTGTCCGGCTCTGGGTGGATGTGCTAAAATTGGGGGACACAGAGGTACTTGTGCTTTTTGCACAGGAGACACAACTGGCACCTGGTATCCAGACTCGGTGCACATTATGCATTTGCTCCTCAGTGCCGAATCCAGAGAGGATACTGGTCGGTTACAGCTCTCAGCTTGAAAGCCTGACTTTTTTTGCCACAGCAAGAAAGACTCTTGTTTCTAGTTGAAGAAATCCCCAGTTTAAGCCTTAGTGCTAATGACTATCTTGATCATTGCATAAGGACTGCATGAAACTAGCACTCCCCTGTAGAACGGGCATGGGAGACTTCATGCTCCTCTTGCACCCAGAATAGGAGAGCCATTGTATGCTCCTCTTGCACCCAGAATAGGAGAGCCATTGCTAAATGGTAGGAGTAAAAGAGAAGGATTCACCATTTAACAAGATGTCGCTATGGCTCTACTGCCAGAGCTCTAGTGGCAGTGGGCCCAAGGGACAGCCACCTGACATTGGTAAGCTGCCCCCCTGTGCCCAGCATGCGGCACTGCCTTAAAGGATATTTGATCTGAGAATGTTCACTTCAAAACGTTTACCAACCCAACATCAACTGGTGTAAATCAATGTGGCTCCATTGACTCATACCAATGTACAGTGGCTAAACTCTCCAACCAATAAATCCACCAACAGCTCAAAAATCTGGTCTAAGAACAATCAGAAGTCAATATTCTAAAGCCAAAGCCAGGCATGTATTTTCTTTGTGCGCACCTTAAAAAAAAAAGCATGTTGGGTTGTCACCTGTTGCTGGTGTTGCTATTTATCGAAGTAAGGTAAAGTCAGAAATGTAGGGTAATGCTTCTGAATCTGTGATGATTTGGTAGTGGATGTTTTCCAGAAGTGAAATCAAGGAATTCCACATTGCTCTGGCCTGAAGATGGCTTACAGTTTTATACTGGTTTGGTGTTGTCCAATATTCTGGCATGTTACATGCTTGTAATTGGCATTCAAAATAACTCTAACAAGGGTTATTGGTTTCTCTAAACTAGTGTTTCCCAAATGGTGTTCTGAAGAACCCCGGGGTTCCGTGAAGTGAAAATAAGGGTTCCATGAGACAATTCCATTACAACAACATATTATTTTTTTAAAAATAATAATTAATATTTAAGCATTTATGAGCTTGATTGAAAACAATTTTCATTCGTGTTTTCCACGATAAGTGTCCCTGTGTAATTCCAGCTTAGCCAGAGAGTGGGGACGATGATGTCATTACTCAGCGCTGTGCGCGCAGTCAGTGGTGCGATCGCCTGTTATATACCACCGTAAATCCCCAGACTCACTCTCAGAGAGTGTGGATCACGTGGGTGACTGAATACGAATATACTAGCACTGCGTAGGACAAAGTCTATTTTTTCAGCTCCATATATAAGACTGTTATTAGGAGTCTGCAAAATTCTTTCAAGTTTAACAGGATTCCGTGGCCAAATAAAATTGGGAAACACTGCACTAAACAGTAACTGTATTTATGAAAAATCAGTGGTGTATCCTAGTAGATTTCCAGTTTATTTAGAACATATTCTCTCCTCTTCGTTTCCACATGAAATAGAGGAAGGTCCTAAACACTGAGCCAGGGGTACTGGAACAATTTTTGCAATAGGGATGCTGAGAGCCATTGAATCAAACTGCAAACCCTATATATAATCAAAACCACTTCAAGCAGCATCCACAGCACCCCATGCCCTAAAGTGGGACTCAGGATATCTGGTTGCATTCCTAACTCCGCAACAGATTTTCCATGTGATCTTGGCCAATGTATTTAATCTGTGTGCATATGTTTCCCATTGTTACATGGGCAGGATAATCCTTACTCTGCCTGTCTGGATATCCTACCTAGATTATAAGTTTTCTGGAGTAAGAGCTCGTCTTTTCTATGGACAGTTCTGTGACAGGGGACAGCCACTTCTTGTGAGCGCCTTTCGTCAGCTGAACCTGCACGCTCTCATTTTGTCTGCTCCTGGCAACCCACCTCCACCCCTTTGGAAGTTAACCTTGTCAAGTGAGTCTTCAGTTGCTCAGCCTGCTAGCTAAATCACATACAGTCAATATGCATGAACAAATATACCCCTTTCAGGATACTAAAAATCCAACAGGGCCAAGCACTGTGACTTCTTAGTTCTATCTTTGGGCTCAATTGTCAATTCCATTGGGGTTAAATTTAAATCTGTTTTGTTATAGAGCAAATTCCCCAGGGGGTTGTCCCTGAAGACTAAGCTTTTCCCTTCATTTGTGCCTCTAAACAAACCTTATCCTCTTCTTAAGGTCATCCTGCCTATGGCAGGACATGGGCCCACTCATTACCCCAGGTCACAATTCAGGGACCCTACAAATATCAGCCATGTGTTGCTTCCTTTACTTTTGCTGCTGCTTCTATTTCCTGGGCCACTTCCCATGTAGTCCCTTCCTCTTCATCCTCATCTCAGAGCTGAAATTCTCTGTCTGTTTGCTGCTTAGTCAGCATCTCTCCTAGGCCACCCCACTTGGAGAGTTTCACAGTCTTCCTCACCCTTCTGCAATCAGCCACCAATTGATTTGCTCAGGTATTGCAGCTCCTATTAACTGGGCCTGCTGCACTCTGATTGGCTGCTTCCCTTAAACCTCTCTAGACAGGCCAGGAGGACCCACCTTCACTGCTCTTTTTCTGATGTGAGATGGTATAGGCCAATGAGGCCTCCAGCACATGGCTTCAAAGGGCCAGCTACACCCTGCCACAGCACCTAGAATAATAGCCCCCTAATCTCTGCTGGTGAAGGTTAGACCTTACTGCAATAAAAATATTATTATTAGGCTTAACTGAGCACATAAGAGCAAACAGAAATCCCTTTCTATAGTTTTTTTTTTCAAAATGTTATGAGACTTAAACTACATTTAAGTAACAGGGTATGTATTTTTAAATTGAAATATGATGTATTTTGTCTTCAGCTTGCTTTATTCAATACTACAATCTTTGCCACTGCTTTTCATAGGTCCCCACTCCTGCAAAATGTGATGTCTGTGGTTAATTTGATGCACTTTGATCTCAATGAAGCAAGCCACTTATGCATCTGTTTAATTTTAAGAACGAAAGTAATCCCCACTGACTTCCACAGGACTATTCACATGCTTAAATGTAAGCTGTTGCTTAACTGGCTAAGTCTTAGGGTATGTTTACACTTGCCCCCTAGTTCGAACTAGGGAGGCAAATGAAGCATACCGAAGTTGCTAATGAAGTGTGGGATTTAAATATCCCACGCTTGATTAGCATATTCACGGCCGGTCGCCATTTTAAAAAGCCGGTAGCCCAAATTAACTCGCCACGTGTAGACACGGTAGTCCAATCCAAAACCCTTCCCTCGAATTAACTATTACTCCTCATTACACGCGGTGAGTTAATTCGGGCTACTGGCTTTTTAAAATGGCGACCAGCCGTGAATATGCTAATCAAGCGCGGGATATTTAAATCCCACGCTTCATTAGCAGCTTCGGTATGCTTCATTTGCTTCCCTAGTTCGAACTAGGGGGCAAGTGTAGACATACCCTAATTAACTTCAACAGGAGCATTCTCAGGGTACGAAGTTGAGCACATGCATGGCTGGCAGGTAATGAAGGCAAGCGAAAGCATCACCTTCCCCAAAATGCCTAAACTCCATGGCCACTGGGGAAGGCTGGGGCTGCAACACAGCAGCCTAGCTCCCCATCTGCAGGGGAAGCTGGGGCCATGGCATGACAGCCCCAGCCCTTCAGGTGGCCAGGAAGACTTGGGCTGGGGTTGAGCAGGCCCTGGCTTCACAGAGGGTGGGGGAAAGGTTACTGACAGGGCGGAGCCTCGGGTAGAAGGAGCGGGGTTGGGGCTTGCCTTCCCAAGCTGGGCCTTCACGCACTGCCCATGAGCAGGTCCATAAATCTTTGCAAGATTGGGGTGTTGTCACAGTAACCTTCACATTTCAGAAAGAGCTTTTGCTTAGCAACTGCCCTTTGTAAGAACATATGGAAGTCCCATGTGGTCACATATTCTGGCTACTACAGGGCAAATCCACCTCAGCATCTAGTTCAGTGATAGGTAATCTAAGCTAGTGAGTATCTCTCCTTCATCTCAGTGGGCCTGAAGTTTGTCATTAGCAAGATGGTCTACCAGGATAGGGTAGTTTTGCTAACTTCATTTGCCTACCGATTGAATGGTAGCAGCGCTCTGATTGGATGCAGAGGGAGCACACGGCTCTCACAGTCAATGTTGTATATGCATTTCATTCTAGTTTTACCAGTAGGAAAAAAAATAACTACATGGATGCAAACCAGTGGAGTCTAGCAAACTCGTGCATGTTCAACTGTAAACAAAATATCTTGTGGGACACGCACAGAATCCCTATGGGCTGCAGAATCCCAAGGGTGCATGTAGACAGCAGTGCTATTTACGGATACGTCCAGTATCTCAAAATAGCATTTTCCGTGCCTTGATAGCGCTCCCGTAATTTTGAAATAGCTTTCGAAATAACAGGCACGCTATTCTGACTTGTCTGTAAACCTCATTCCGTGAGGATCAAGGGACATTTTGGAAAAGCGCTCTATTTCCAAATTTGGCACTGGGGAGACAACGCCAAATTTTTAAATAAGCTATTTTGAAATTAACTCGAAATAAGCGAGCCACTTTGCATAGCTCAAATTATGTAGCTTCTTTTGAGATAAGGGTGCAGTGCAGGTGCACCCCTACTGATCTGTTTTTTTGTTAGAAACAGATTCACAGATCTCAAAAGCACTTTTAAGAAATGAGTATAATTATCCTCATTTTACTGAAGGAGAAACTGAGGCTCAGAGACACGAGGTGATTTGTCTGTGGTTACCGAGCAGTCCAATGGCAGGACTGGGAATAGTACCCCGCTCTCCTGAGTCCCACTCCACAGCTCTATCCATTATATCACTGAAACATTAGGGACACACACCTGTTTTAAACACTGCAATATCCTTCTGTAATGAATTTGAAAGAGGTGACAAGATAGGCATTTGCTTTGGCTTCTGAGAATACAGACAAGAATGTTGCAGCTAAACAAGTTGTCTACCTGCTAGCTTTGTTAAAGAAAGAAATCTCATATTGTTTCATAGGAAAAACAAATTAAAATGAATACAATTCAGTGCTTGGTTTAGTGTTCCAAGATTATAATCTACTGCATTAGGATATCCATGTGGACAGCCTGAATATATGTTTTGATTCTGAGCTTGATTCTTTAGTGGCTTATAAGAAAGAGATTGAAACTGTGAGCTCTTACTTAACAAGAGAAATGAAAAACAGAAATGAAAAGTTGTACTACCTGCCCTCCGTAAATTAGAGGCATCAGGGAGATGAGCTTTGAAACGAAAATGTTCAATTGTCCCAAATGAAGGGAAAAGATTTGGGTTGATTATCTGAATTTGTTTTCCATACCAGAATGTGACTCTAGGAGCTACTGAGTATTAGTCATATTTACTGTACAAATGTAGTGACGAGTCAAGTGAGCAACTGATCTTAATGTTTTCTTACACAGACATTTCATGCTTGTTATGCCTATGATGCAAAGCAAAGTTAAAGCCATGTTGCTTAGGTAAGGACAAAAGCATAATTAATAGAAACTAGTACGTTTATGACATGAAGAGCAAATGCCATGTCTTCTATATAAAGAAAAGGCATGACTTTTTGCCTCACATGGCATTTTGATTTAGAAGTTGCAATATTCTGTATACAACTCTTTGTATTGAAGACTTTTTAACTGAGAGTGATTTGAAATAGAAGAACATAGGGGGAATTTACCAAGTGATATCCATACAATAATGCATAAAACATCTCTGCCCCAAATTTCCATGTGCTGCAATGGAGAAAGACATTAATGTTGGGAAGAAAAGAAAATTCATCCCAGAATAACTGGGGGGGGGGGGAGAGAGGGAGGAGGGAAAGAGTGAATGAATAAAAAGGAAATAGTTTCCTAATAAAGCTTATAGCAGATATTTTAGACCCTTGATTAATGTTAATTTTTCCATCCAAACTGATAATCTCATATGGATGGATGTTGGATATAGATGACATCAACAACATGAAAATAGTCAATTCATAAGCACTTACAAACTCTCATAGTGGAAAGTCAAACAAAAAACGGTATTTGAACTGAAATGTGTTTTTCAGTAGCTAATTGGCACCTTTTGAACTGTAACATGCTTTCTTTTCATTTGCTATGAGTAGCAACATTATAAAACCAGAAAAAAATATCCAATGAGAGGTACCTTGTGTTCTCTGCTCCATGGGCCCGCTTTTGAAAAGATACCTTTCAAGTCATTGATTCCCCTGACATTCAGGAAAAGGAGGTGTTTTAAAACCTTTGGTCACACTTTCAAACTAATAATACTTTTAACATCACTTAAACGGTGGGTTCTTTCCCTACAAGTTTAAAGGGCATTGTGAACACACTTTTTTCCCTTTATGGTTACACTAGCAAATTACTCGGCATTTGCTTGGGTCCTTAACATGCTTTATTGAAATGATTGTATTGTTCAAAAATACAGTGTTATTTTTATGAAGTTAATTTTTATTTTGGATTTCTTATAAAATGGGATTGTTAACATTTTTCCATTTAATATTTTTAGTACATTTTTTAAATGGGAATTCCATCAAGTGTATTTTTTCTTCATCCTTATAAACACTTATCATTCACTGTGTTTTAACAAAAAAGTGCTATCATCATTTAGTTTCCATTAACATTGTCTTCTAGTTTTCAAACCTTGTTCATTGATTTAGAAGTACAAAATTACTACAAATTTTTCCATTTTTTCTTTTTTCAGTAAGATTTATTTAGAAGCAATCCCAGTCCAGGTTCTTCCTATTTTTCTGGCTCATCTTGATTCAGTCTCTTTCAACATTCGCTCAGTTATGTCACTTTTGAGGACTGTACTTGCTTTGGTGATTGTATCTCTTTCCTGTTTGGTTTTATGAGAAGCCATCCCATTCCAGGCACATCCCATTTTCCTGACACAGTCAAATCTTTATGTAGCTTTAAGACACGATAACCTGCATACCAAATTTGGTGACCCTACCTCTTACCACTCAGCAGGAAATTCCATCAACTAGTGAATTAGTTGATTAAACTAAATTTAAAATCCCTAGTCATGACATGTTTTAGCATACTTCTTAAGGTAAAGAAGAATGTTATCATTCTGGGATTCCTCTTTTTTTTTTCCTGCAGCTTTGCATCTTGAGCTTTGGAATCCTTGAATATGCTTTAAATGAGCTTTCTATAGTTGAGTCAGATATCACATGATAACTTTGGCTACCCACCTTGGACTTCCTAGTGCATTTTTTTCTGTCTACTTTACAACAGAAATTCATTTTAGAAACAACCACCTCTTCCTTAGTCTTTTTCAGTTACTGATACTGAATTTCATTTGCAATATTGGTTGTAAATTTAGTTTTAAAGGCATATCTACACTAGTAATTCTTTCAAAATAACTCAATTTGAAATTATAACTCCTGAAATAACAAAATCAAAATAGCATATCCCCACTACTGGGAAGCCTTGAAATTAGTCCAAGGCAGGCTCCGTTATTGTGGACTCGCTATGTCAACTTTGAGCCCCACAAAGCACTAAGAAGTAATTACTTCAAATTACTCTAGGGAGTAGTTATTTCAAAATAGCAGTAGCAGAGGGTTCACACTAACACTATTTCAAAATAATTATTTCAAAATAAGAGTTATTCCCCAAAGAAAGCAGGAGTACAGATTTTGTAAATAACCAGCCTGTTATTTCAAAATAACAGGCTTGGTTGTGTAGACTCTCAGTTTATTATTTCAAAATAAGGGGGATTATTTCAAAATAACTCCTTAGTGTGAACCAGGACTAAGTGATCAACTGAGGCTTTGCAAAATCCTTTTCTGGGTCTGGCCCATGAAATCTCATCACCTCTTAAACCATCTTGTTAGTCTTTAAAGTGCTACACAGTCCTGTTTTTTCTTTTCTGTAATGGGCAGTATAATTGATGCTACCTGAGGAATGCCCCAGGAACCAGATTGTGAATCTGAGGACCTCCACCCTTTCTGCATGTTTACATATCAACGACTTATACAGGACAAAGACTGATAACCCTTAAGGCTAGAACATGTAGGCTGTGTCTAGACTGGCATGATTTTCTGCAAATGCTTTTAATGGAAAAGTTTTTCCATTAAAAGCATTTGCGGAAAAGAGCATCTAGATTGGCACAGACGCTTTTGTGCAAATACTTGCCAGTCTAGACACAGCCGTAAAGTGCTTGGTCCTGCCATGAGAACAGGGGACTGGACTTGATGACGACCTCTTGAGGTCCATTCAATTTCTGGGATTCTATGATTCTTGGGCATAAGAGGATTTCTCGTGCGTTCTTTTGAGTATGGCTATGGCTACACTGCCATTTTTTTGCGAAATCACACTCATTTGCATATCTTCTTCCAATTCTTTTTGTGGAAGAGGTTTCTCCAATAAAAAACCCAGTGTAGACGGGGCCATTTGTTGGGAAAAAATCCTTTTTCGCAAGATCCTGTAATCCTCAATTTTTGAGGAAAAAGGGATCTTGTGAAAAAGTTTTTTTTCCCCCCCCCAAGGGCTTTTTAGCAGCAAAACCTCTTTCACAAAAAGAATCAGAAGATATGTAAATGAGAGAACAATTTGCATATCCTCTTCTGCAAAAAAATGGCAGTGTAACCGTAGTCTATGAGAAGAGTGTAGCAGTCTTACCATTTGGATTCCTGTTGGAGGATGAATTAATGGCATGCAGTCTTACTACAGCTCATTACTTGACACTAATTTACACCAGTCCTTGAACAGCTGTTAACCATCTTGCACACAATCTGCTCTTTCAGGAAGGTTGGCCAAAGTAATGCCTCGTCAGAGCACCAATGTCAAAATAACTCTGTTTCAAGATTTACTATGGTCAGAATGATGAAGGCAGAGAGCAAACACGCGTGCTGCTTGCCACAGCGCTCTGCCCCCAATAAAACAACCAAAACAGAACTCTATCACAAAACCTACTTCTTCAAAGATCCGCATCTGTGTGCTAAGAACTTGTAAGTCTGTGTGTTTGTGTAACAGAACTGCCTATCGACACCTGCCATAACACCTTCTTACTCTCTTGAGAAGCAGGTAATCCATGGTTATAATCTATCCCTAGAGTAGTGATAATCCTTTAAAAAAGACAAAAGCAAACATACTTAGCAGAACTTATTTATATCTCTCCCAATATGGTTGGCATTATAGCTAAGACACTTAAATTGTTTGCATATGTCGCATATGTGCTAAATTCTCTGTATTTATGCTATTCCAACTTCACTCTCATATGAAATCAATCAACAGCAAGTTAGCCCTGATCTAGCTTAGTGGTGCTAAAATAAAAGTACAGTGCTGTATTTCAGATGGTCTTATTGAACATTACAAAGCTCATTGGATGTAGTTTTCCCTCCTGAAGGTCCCTTTGAAATAAGACTCAGTGATAGACACAGCCTGCTGAATTGGTTATCAGTTAAACCCTGATCTTCTCACGTTTGCACTAGTGTAGAAAATAAATAGGCACAAAGAACTCAGTAATTGACACCCATTTAAAAATGGTGTCTGAACAGAATCAAACTCTCATTCTATCATCACTAATAGGCAATTCACTCCTGTTTTAACCATAGCAAATACTCTTACTTTGGACTCTGTATAAACTTATTTTTCCTGTTCCTCTGCCCCAGCCATGGTCTCTCCTGTTTCTCTAGCAGTCTGATCTCACTTCATACAAGTTATGGTAAGACTCTTAAGTTATATCTACACAGTTGAGGGCAAACTTCTGGAGCAGGTGCTACCACTCTAACAATAACCAGAAAGATATTTCAGCTCAGGCTAGAACCTCAGGCTCTGAAACCTAGAGAGAGGACTTCAGAGCAACAGCTGCTAATTACAAGCTCTCAGTTATTTTTAATATGCTTGAGTCCCATAAGCCCAAGTCAATTGATCCAGGCTGGGAAGCTAATGGCCATGAATGGCCACTGGCTGTGTAGAAACATACCCACATTGGGTTGAATAGGAATCCAGACGAGAGCTGACAGAGTGGCACTTGATTTGATTGAGTATGGTGAGTGAGCCAGATACTTTACATTCCCAACCCATCTGCAAGCAAGAAGAGGGTGGGGGGAGGACATCTTGGTTGTCCACAATTCTAACAGCTAATTCAGAACAGGACTTACAACAATGACTTTGCAATGTCAAACAATTAGGGGTGCCACCTATCAGAGTTTTACCAGGACAATCCAGTTTTTTTGGCTTTATGTCCAGGTTCCATAATATTGGTTACTAAGTAGAGAGTTTTCAACCAGAACTCCCAATTGAAAAGGGGACCTGGCAGTATCTAGTCACATGTACTGACCAGACACCAAAAGTCCAGTGACCACAGGGCGGGGAGAGGCACTGGGTCATTAAGCCATGCCAGACACTAGGCAGCTAGAGCTGCCCCCAACCTGCAGACAGTCTCCTTCTCAAACTGCAGCGGCTCCCATCCCAGCCTCTGAGCTGAGGGAACTCAACTCAGGGTTGAAGGGAGATGGAGTCAATCTAGAAAGGGAAAGAATGAACGATAGGGGGACAGGTGAAACTGAAGCAGGGTCTTGGGAGAAGAGGTGGGTCTGGGCCTCGGAGGTCCAATTACTAGCAATTTAGATGGCAACCCTACAGACAATTCTGATTTGCTCTGAAGTGCCAGAGTCTGGTATGCACTATACAAGATGGACTCAGGCTGCAAAATGCAGATCTAGATTTTGAAATCAGCCCCCTGCCTCACATCCATCCCATTTGAGAGAGATATGTAGATGTTTTTGTATTGGTTCAGGCTACAATAAAGATAGAAGCCCACTACAAAATTCAGAGTTGGACCTCAATTTTAACTCGGACTCAAATCTCCCACTCAAAGACACATAGTCCAGGTTGTTCAAATCTTGTGTTTAGTGCAGCCCCATATCTATTTAGCAACTTAAAATTATAAAGTAAGGCCTGGTCTACCCTCCTGCTGGAGGTAGAATCAAGATATGCAACTCCAGCTACATAAATTAAGTAGCTGGAGTCAAAGTATGTTAAATTGTGTTTCTGCGCCATCCACATAGCAGGACACTGACAGGAGCAAATGCTCCCATCAGTTTCCCTTATTTCTTGCAACTGCAAAGAGTACAGACACTGGCTGGAACTGTCTTCAGTGTTCAATTTATAGGTCTATACTTGACCCACTAAATTAAACGCCAAAAGATCGACCTCTGGAGTGTCGCAGGTAAGTATAGACTTGGCCTAAGTGCAGTAGTTTGGTTATAATATTACGAGTATACCTACAAGTTCCAGATTAATTTTAGGAAGTTTTTCCCCTATTCAGAAAAAACCCAAACAAGTTTTCAGAAATCTCCACAAATACACTCACTGCAAAATCTTAGGGAATACTCTCTCTCTTTTTCTTGACTTCAGTGAGAATTAATCGAGTAAGGGGAGCAGATTTCACCTTTTGGTTGAACAATATGCTTTCGCACTTCACCTATTTGCTCATGTGGATGGTCGAAAGTCACATCTCTGAGACCAGAGCTGATCTTCCTAGGGCAGGCAATACACTGAGCAATTTTATGATCCTGCTGAAGTGGAAAGTTGTCCAATGACAGTTAATTAAAAGTTGAAGAAGCCCGAGGCTTAGATTAATTTAATTATAAATATCAAGGCAAAAATTACAGCCTTTGGCAAAGTTATTTTTGATGGATTGAAGAGGACTTGGGAGAGTGAGGATTTTCAAGTGACCTTTTATTTGCTCTTACCAAGGAGTTCAGAAAAATCAGGAAGCATTGGCCAATGCCTAAATTTAATGGTGAGTACTTAGAAACAGTGATCTGGGACAATAAGACACTATAATTCAGATGCATCTACACTGAACCCTTACCTCAAAATAAGCCACACAATTTGAGCTACGCAAATTGCGTAGCTTATTTTGAGTTAATTTCAAAATAGCTTATTTTGTAATTTAGTGCTGTCTAGTGGAATGAGGCTTACAGGGACATCAGAATAGTGAGCCTGTTATATTCCAAAATAAGGGGCTTGCTTAAAAAAGGCGGAATAGCTATTTCAGAATGCTGGAAGCATCCTGAAATAGTACCGCTGACTAGACCAGTGTTTCTTCAACTTTTTAAGACCGAGGAACACTAAACAATATTTTTTTTTTATGGGAAACACCAAGGATCTTTTTGTTGAGAAAAAAAAAAAAGCCCCTAGGGAAAAGTTGTTGACCAAAAAAAAAGGCTTGTCCCTTTAAGGGTGGCCTTTTAAAATTCTGTTCTCCCCACGGCACACCTCCAACTGCCTCACTGCACACCTGTGTGCCGCAGAACACACTTTAAGAAACGCTGGTCTAGACGCGCCCTTAGAAACTATGATTGTTAACTTAATGAATTAAAAAATGAGATATCATGCATGACATATCAATAGAGTTATTTATTTGGACTACTGAATAGTAAATGAAATAGACCACTGTTCCATCCTTATCCTGATTTCATGATAGTTTGATAATCTTCTATATTATCCAGAATGTTCTAGGTAAACTACAGACAAATAAAAGACAGTCAGGCTGCGTCTAGACTGGCATGATTTTCCGCAAATGCTTTTAACGGAA
>JANRFK010001158.1:10065293-10089635 GCA_030068395.1 Apalone spinifera
GCTCGGCGATATTCCACGCTGAGCCTCATTTGCATAGCTCTGGCTCAAGATCACACCAGTCTAGACACAGCCACATTGTTCAGCAAGAAACTTACTTTGGAGGAACAAGAGGGATTAAAATCAAGACAGCTGCATCTAAATTATTAAAGAGAACAGCAAATAACTCCCCCATGGGGGCTGACTGAAACATGGCTAACATAATAGAGTCCAACACATTTCTACTAGCCCAGTAGTGCAAAGAGATTTATGATTGGTCAAGTGTTAAATAATAGGAAATTGGTTTTATTTTCTAATTTTCTATGTGTCAGTTGGACTGTGCTTACCCAATAGAGGCGGTTATTTATTATTATTATCATTATTATTATTCTTATTGTAGCTCCTAGGAGCCTCAGTCATGGACCAAATCCAAAACAGTCTGCCAGAAGCCATCTACCAACTGCCAAACTTTTTATTCCGGAATAAACGTTTTTGTACATGTTTAGGGAAAGAAATACAGTGAGATCTAAACAGTTATCTTACCCTTTGCTAAACAGTCTGAATGAACAAAATGAACTGCATGTTTATCAGGTGGCAGTGCTTGTTGGCAATTAATCGCTAGTGTTTAGACTCATGCACAACATTCACAATTTAGAATGAATTGAAAGAATTGCTGCTGCTTGATAGTGGGGGCTTCAGTGGAAGAAAAGATAACAAAAGGGGGACATACTTTCTCTACTCTACTTTACCATGCAAGAAGTATCCATAATACCACAACCAACACTCCTCAAACACAGGAGACAGCTTGTACCACCAGATGCATTAGAAAGAGATGGCCCTTAGGGTCCACCTCTCCCTTCCCCTGCATAAATGACAGAATTAGGACTGCATAATGAAGAAGCAATCAAACTGGCCACTCTCAGCCTCCCATCAATACAGCACTGCTATAGAAATTGAGTGAGTCTATCCAATCCCTGGCAGACTATGACCTAAGATCTTTGGATTGGTTGACCTCTGTGGAGATGTGTATCAGCCCCTGAAGATTAGTGTGAGCAACTTCCATACTTTCAGGATAAACACATCACTCATGGTGGTTGCAAGTTATCTAAGGGAAGATTAAAAATATTAATGGCATAACATCAACCTTATCAGTGAGCTGGGCGACCCTTTGATGTCCAATTTAGATCAAGCTTAGAGGTACTGACAAAGAAGCTTATCCTGTACTGTGCTCATTGCCTGCAGCTCCCATGGAAGTAGGTCAGTGATTGTTGAGAAAACTGCCCACTGCTCAGGGACCACTCAGCACCTGGCAGCATCAGGCCAAAGTATGAATTTCAGAGACAGCAGAAAGTTGGGATGTAGAAAAAGTTTTCTGGGGCTAGCATGAATCACCGAGGCTTCATTGCATGACAGGCAAATATTGATTATTTTTGCACCAGATCTCATAAAATACTGGTTTCATTAGAATTGCTTCAGGAATGTTCAGGATTTTTGAAGTCAGGAGTCTTAAACCAATCCCATTTGAGAAATTGACAACTTGTGCAACTGAAACCAACAGATTTCATACAGCATTACCACTGACATAGCACCAAGTGTGACATACGTAGGGAGGACTAATAAATCTGTAGTGCCTCATGTTTTCTACATGAAGATATTTACTGAATTGATTAAGGGAGGATGATTAAGAGGTGGTGTGATCTGACAGAAGGAAAGTTGATACGCTCTGAGGTTCAATATTGGAACAAAACTTTCAGTGATATTCAAAATCCTTCACATTATTAATAGATTTTAAGGCCAGAAGACCCTTGTGATCATCTAGTTTCTAATTTGACCTCCGGTCAGGCCACAGAACTTGCTTCAATTATTCCCAGAGTAGGTCTTTTAGAAAAACATCCAACTTTGATTAAAAAATTGTCAGTGATGGAGGATTTACCACATTTCTTCATAAATTGGGCCAGTGGTGGATTATGAGGCCTACGGTAGGCATAAGCAGCACATGCAGCTGCGTAGGACACCCAAAAATTTGGGTCACCAAATTTTGGGTGCCCCATGCTGCTGTATGTGCTTGTGTGCCTAGTGTCATCCCAGACCGCCATCTGCTGGTTCCTCTCTGGCCCCTCCTCCCTGGCTGTTCTCTTGGCTGGGAACAGAGCTGCCTTCTCTCCAACCCCTCTCCTTGCCCACATGCTCCTATTAGCCAGCCCAGTTGGTGAACTGAGGGCTCCCTCTTGCCACACTGGGGGCAGAGAGGGGCTCACAGCCTTTTCGGATCCACAATGGCTCCAGGTAAGCCCCAAGGACCGAGTCAGAGAAGAGGCAGAAGAGGAAACTCCTCAGGTAACTTGCGTAGGGCCCTATAAAATGTAAGAACAGCATAAGTTTACTACACTGACTGTTAAAAAGTTACACCTATTGCCTTATCCAATATTGAAGATGCAAAATTAGAATAATATATAGATCCCCAAAAGAAAAAAAATACATTTTAAATACTAGTTTTTGTATTTTGGACAAATCTGTTTTGGGGAGCTAGACAACCTTAGAGGGTACGTCTACACTAGCCCCCACCTCATTTTTAACTGTTAATTTGAACTAAGGGGTTTATCTCGGAATCGCGCTTCTCTGCCTTGTGTAGACGCGGGCAGTTATTCCGGGCTAGTCAGTTTCAAAAATGGCGACCGCCCGGGAACATGCCAATGAAGCACGGGATATTTAAATCCCATGCTTCACTTGCAATTTTGGTCACCCTCATTAGCCTCCCTAGTTCAAACTAGGGGCCTAGTATAGACGTATCCAGAGTGACTTACCAAAGATTGCAGAAGTCCATGGTAGAATAGGGAGTTGAATTCGGGTCTTCCAAGTGGTAGTCTAAAGCACTAATGGTTGGACTATCTCTTTTTAAGGGGCTACCATAAATTTCATAATCATGATGTAAATGGGTTAGTTGGGATTGATGTGCTACAGTTGCTTCGACAGAAAAAAATTCTTATAACACACACTTCTAAGTGAACAGTTAGGAGATACAATAGAAGGAATTAATTCCATTCAATAAGCAGACTTAAAGAGGTAATTGTGAGTGTCAGAGAAACTAATAACTTCCATAACTGCCCATATTAAGCACAAAAAAGTTCATTCTTATCCAAAATGAAATGTCAGCCAAGCATATATAAATATGTAGGCAAATGTCAGAGAGATGGAAAAGAAGTAGAAATATGGAGATCATCCAAGAAAAGTTGGAAATTTAGCCTGGATGAACTAATCAGACACATGAGAAGTAACAGTTACAGAGCCAATATTGTAGGATCTTAAACAGAGTCCTAACACCCACCCACCAAGGGGCCACAAAATGAATCCCTGTCTCATTTCTTTCATCATCATATAAAGGTGTAGATTATACTTCTAACTCTCCAAGAACCAGAAGGTTCGTAACAAAGTGGAATGAAGCATGCAAACTTTTTTTGGTTGAGCTTGCTCTGAGCTCGAGGGGAGATTTCAAGCCGAGTTTGACCTGAAATGAGGCAAATCTTGTTGATTTGGACTGTTTGACTATGAAATTGGTTGAAACTTGAGAAACTCAAAGCCTAACCCAAAGAGTGAGAAGCTGTTTCCCCAAGAGGAATAAGTTTTACAGACACCTTGTAAACCAAAACTAAAGACTTAAGCACACCCCCAGCTGCCAGACTGTAATCATTACTTCAGTCTGATCTATACTAGGACCTTAGTCTGAAATTAGCCCCCCGAGGTTGAATTTGTAAGGAATGCATCCCCACTACTAAGCCTGTTACTCTGGTGCAAAGAGCGAGAAGAAGAAAATTGTTGTTGTTGTTGTTGATGATCACATGTCAAATTCTGTTCTTTTGCCAGCTGCTAGAAGAAAACAAATCCCATTACCCCTGTCTCTGCTGTGGGTGTCCTCTGTGGAGGCCAGGGGTTGGCCAAGCAATATTACACATATGCTGACAGGACAGCAAGAAGAAATGGCTAGAGTTGCAAACCGTGCATTTGTAACTGGGATAAGAGATTGAACTCTAACAGCATTCTAGTATGGGGCAAATGTCTGTCTAAAAGTGATTATAACTGGCTGGCAGCTTCCCTACCCCCAACTATGTGTACTGGGTTATGCCAGGAGAGTCCAAAAAGCTGCAAGAAGGGCTAACAAAGGAAGGGCCATCACAGCTGCAATGACTGTTGGCGGCTTCATAAATTCCACAAGCAGCCCATGAAGACAAGTCAAAGGAAGACAGACTAGGAAGGGGAACAGCCACCAAGCACTTATGATGACTATGGGCTATGGAAGGAAGAGAAGCAGGCCAGCGGATCTGTGGATGTTTCCATTACACAGACATTCTCCCTCCCGACACATTCAAGGGATTTATCAAACCCATTTATGCTGAACAATGAGCTCCTTCCAAGCTGAGAATGTTCTTCATTCATCCCATTATTTGTGTATTGCTTGCTCTATACCAGTGTTTCCCAATTTTGTTTGGCCACAGAACACTTTTTAGCTTAAAAGAATTTCAAGGAACCCCCAGGATTGCCAGGGTAAAATATGTCAAGCAAAAAAGAAAAGAAAAAGATCCACCAGAATTTGTCGAGCAAAAGATTCTGTCTCTTTAACAGGGGGCAGGTGAGTGCTGTGTTCTCACGAAACCCTTACTTTCACTTTGTAGAACCCCAGGGTTCCATGGAGCACCAATTGGGAAACACTGCTCTGGACTAAGGGGCCACAGAATTTGAACTCTGCAGTCTCACTTTTCATGAGGAATGATGCTATTCTCAAACTTTTAAGTCCAAAATAACATTAGTGTGGATGCCCCAGTGCTGCTAAGTTGAATTTATTGGCCCTGGGAGGCCTCCCCACCATTCCCCAGAGTCCAAGGTATCATATCCACATTAATGGAGCCTGCCTCGAACTACATTCAATACTTCCCCGTGAAGAGGACACGGAACTTCAAATTTGTAAAATCGGATGCCCAGAAGTTGAACTTAGTAAATTCGGATTAACCTAGTGTAGACATGGCCTTCCTGTCCCCTTACAAGAACCCTGTTATTATTCTTGTGGTGCCTACAGTGGATAGAATAAAGAAGGCAGT
The DNA here is from genome assembly GCA_030068395.1 of Apalone spinifera. Taxonomy (NCBI): domain Eukaryota; kingdom Metazoa; phylum Chordata; order Testudines; family Trionychidae; genus Apalone; species Apalone spinifera. The sequence continues at coordinate 10,070,360 of JANRFK010001158.1, forward strand.
AGATCAAGGCTAATGTTGACAATCAGGCTGAGAAACCTCTTCATACAGCTCCTGTATAAAATGAGGCTTATCTACCATAAACAGAACCAAAGAAGATTAGTGGCAATAACCAATTCTGTTGGGTACAGGTTTTATATGATTATTTTTATTCTTCCCACAGGGCAACTCATTCTTTCTGTATAAGTCTATAGCTACTCTTTTTAACAGGGTTCTTTGTATGACAATCACATCATTTTAATGGATCCAGATTTCCCACATATTTCGCTTTGCCAGTGGTCTAAGTAGTGGATTTAGTCATGTTGTTTGGTTGGTTAGTTTCTGTGAATCAAGAAAGAAAAAAAAATTATTCAAAAGGGATTTCCTACCCAACTGCTGGTTGTACTTTTTGTAAAAGCAAACTACAGTTTCATTTTGCTTTGAAAAATTGTTTATAATAAAATACATTTCACTGTCCCTTCCTTATTCTTAAAGGGGAGTGTTTAAAAGGAACAATCCAAGGCTTTGTCAATGCTCATCTGAATGGAAGATGCGTGCAAGACAACCGTATGCTCACTTAATGCTATACATTACTTTGGAAAGAACCTCTCACCTGATTCATCATAGAAAATGCACTGGTCAATTACTTTATGTCTTTGAACATAGTAAAAGCCAAATTCTATCAGACCAGTCCTCTTGTAGAGCACTGTCTCGTCCCTGACAAGAAACACTTCAGTGTTTGTCTTTATTACCTCATGGATTTCCTCCTTACCTCCATCAGTTAATAGCTGATTTATGTACTAATGCACTAGGGTTTGCATGCCATATGCATTACCATATCTATATAATGTTACCTCCTTTGAAAAGCAACAGAGCTCATTTTACGTGTTTACATAAATTTATTTCTCATGAATTATAGGAAATGTTAGCTGTAGTGTTTACAGTCTTCTTAATGCCTACAGAGAAGGCATAGACTAGGTGATCAGAGTACAAACTTCCTTAACAGGGCACACCAACATGCCATTACTTAGTCCTAGAGAGACCACTATTAGCATAGTGAAGGTCGTTCAAGACTTGTGTACTCATAGGTGCTGGAACTAGAGGTGCTGAGGGTAATACCACACTTTGGCTTGAAGTGGTAATAGCAACCCAAATACATGGTTTCTGCCATCAGAACCCTTAACTTTAAAAATTGGTTCAGCACCAGTGTGTCTAATGGGGAAATGGAGGAGAATAGCTGTTCTAAAAGAGCCATCCAGGTGGACCCTTTCTCTGAAACCAAAGTGACTTCTCATTCTGGGATAATTTCTGCACCTTATGAGCAGAGTAGTTATTCCAGAATCAAGCCATTTTCATTCCACACAGAAGAATTCTTCTGATGTAGAACTATTCGGCTACGTCTACACTTCAGACTTCTTGTGCAAGAACAGCTGTTCTTGTGCAAAAACTTGCAGAGCATCTATGCTGCACGCGCGTTCTTGCGCAAGTAAATTTACAGCACAGCGTTGGAAAACAGGGCTTCTTCCGGAAGAGTTATTCCTCTCCCCATGAGGAATAAGCTCTCTTGTGCACGAGCTCTTCCACAAGAAGGCAGTGTAGACAGGCAACATAAATTTCTTGCGCAAGAAAGCCCTATGGCTAAAATTGCCATCAGAGCTTTCTTGCACAAGAGAGCAGCCACGCTGCCAGGGGCGCTCTTGTGCAAAAGCACATGGCAGTGTGAACGTGCTCTTGTGGAAGACCTTTTGCACAAGAACTCTTGTGCAAAACAGTTCTTGAGCAAGAAGCCTGCAGTGTAGACGTAGCCTTCCAGTATAATGCATCTACCAGAATAGTTATTCCGGAATAGTTATGCCCATCAATTACCCCTGTGCAGACAAGGCCTTTGTGTCCCAATTATAGTTACATTTTATGATGTGGACACTTCCACTGGGAATTGGATTGAGATGCCAACTCACTTGGCACTCAGCTTCCGAAGTGCCATCATTTTTTATCTGTTACTTCAACCCTGTATTTTACCCTCCAGAAACTTTTTTCCATGTCTGCAGTTTTCTGGCTAGAGACATATTGTATTTGTTGAATGTTTCCTTGCTGATGACTGACATCACAAGCACCTGCTCATTTTATTGTCTATTCTGTCTGAAATCAGTCTGCATTTCCCTTGCCTGCCTGTCAGCGATTGTTCACATTTCCATTGTATTTCTAGGATAAACACTTTTCCTATCCACAGGCTTGCTGATGGGGGGAGACAAAAGGGCAGTTGCCTTAGGGCCCAGTGATTCACAAGGGCCTGGGGCTCCTGGCTGCCATCACTACTACTGTGGCAGCTGGCACTCTGGGCCCTTTAAATCACCACCAGGCTGTCACTCCATGCACCTCCGAGGGGAGCCCAGCACCATGGTCCAGGCAGCACTGAGGGCTACTTGCCCCCAGCCCAACTCCTTCCACCTGAGGCCACTCCTGTACCTTACCCAGGGGTCTGCAGAAGCTTTCGGGTCCTCTGTCTATCCATGTCACAGCTGGGCTCCTGAGTTGTTGCATTCATTTAATAGTCCCTTGTGGGTGTATCCTTTAAGCATCTAAACTGCTGCCAGATGGATCCTGTATGGCACGGGGATTGCACGTACTGAGCTGGGTGACATATTGTTGTTGAGATATATACAAATTAATAGGGTCTGGCATAGTGGTAAGGGGTCTGCCACAGCAGGCATTGCCCTTTAAACATGTTTTCCCCCTTTGTCCTGGCAGCCTTGAAAGATGGTTGCACTGAACAGTGTGTTGTTTTGTCTTCGCCCTTGTTCTGTAAAACTCTTTTCAGGATCAAAGCGCTTTCCCCCTCCCTATAAGCGGCTGCTGAAGACAGCATGTAATGCTGATTCAACTAAAATCCAGTAAACAAGAAACAGGGGCGGGTTTAATTGTATTCATCACCTGCTTATTAATATTCATGGGATGGAAGTTAACATCACTAAATAAGGTTTTAGGAAAAGTAGCGAGAGACGTGTGAATTACTAAAATAAATAAAAGGGTGTAATTGGTGCCAAACTGGTGCCACTCGGAATGATGTGCTAGGGGTCTAAGGTTAACATGTGTGGGCAGTCAAGCAGTTCTGTTTACTCCATTGCTCTTGAGTCGCCTGCTTCTTCTGTAACAATAGTCTCCCAGTGTTCTCTTTCAGTGGGATTACTGCAGCAGAGCAATAGCCACAGAGGACCAAGAGCAAAGGGGCAGTGCAGGGGGAAAATCCTTTTAACATCAACATTTCCAAGCAGCTGGTCTGTCTTTTAAAAACATGATTGTTTTTAATAGTGAAACATATTGCACAATTGTATAGAAGAGATAGGCAAAATTGAATCTCTAATGAAATTCATCAACAAATTCACCTGGAGGAAAGTACCCAAAATCTTACTTACTCTGTGTTTGAGAAGATGCTAGCTGGTTCATTACAGACCTCAAAGATTTTAAGGCCAGATGGGACCCTCATAATCATCTGGTCTGACTTCCTGCACATCATCAGCCATAAAAGCTCACCCTCCCACTGCTGTAATAGGCCCATAACCTGTGGCTGAGTTATGGAAGTCTTCAGATTTTGATTTAAAGACTGACAATCCACCATTTATTTTAGTTCAAAACCAGCAAGTGAGCCATGTCCTATATGCAGGGGAAGGTGGGGAAAAAAAATCAGGATCTCTGCCAATTTGAGTGTAGGAGGGATTCCTTCCCAACTCCAAATATGACAATCATGACCCTGAGTATGCAAGGGAGATCCAGCAGCCCGACATCTGGGACAGAATTTTCTATAGTAACTCAAAGCCCTCCCCCTCTAAGCCCTTTCTTGTCCCCATGAACAATCAACAAAGGTGACATGAGTGGGCCCCATGCAAGCGCAGCAGTCACTGTTGTGAACCACAACCACTGATTTAAGCACTTCTTCAGCCGCCATCCCGTTGTCATCACTTACTGCCCCCTGACAACAACCCCCTTGCGCTTTAGAGTGAGAGATGTTTGGCCATTCTTGTCCCACAGTCAATCAATATAATAGTTTAGCTCTTCCATACAGTCCTATTCCCTCCCCCCGCCATCCCACAGATTCATTGTTCTGAGAGATCCTAGAGCACATTTGCATAGCTCAAGATCATACACTCCTGTTGATTTATTTGCTCTAGTGCCTAAATACCCCCTGCACTAGACATTGTACGGATACATGGGAAAGGATAATTGCTGCCCAGAATAGCTTCAAGCCAAAACAGACTAGACAGGCAAAAGGTTGCGAGGGAGGAGAAACAGAGGCATAGAGAGAAGAGACTTGCCCAAGGTTGCATGGCCGATCCACGGCAGAACTAGAAACAAAATCCCAACATCGTGCCCTCTTTGCTAGAAGATAGCATTGCCTTTTTAAACTCACCCACGCTGCCTTAAACACATAATATAAGGGTACCAAACAGTCCAATTCATGCAACAAATCTCAAGTAACAGGGAGAAAGAGAGAAGAAGGTAAACACTCACGTCTTACGTTCACGCTAAATATTCAGCAAGATACAAACTCCTCCACACTCCCTCCCTGCCTCTCTCTTTGTTCCCCTATTCAAAGCAGTGCGGAACTCTCATGCAAAGTTTCTCAGACCAAACTGAAACTAAACAAATCAATTTTGGGGAGAAAAAAGAACAAAATGCAACCTTGTGATCATTCTGAAACACCCAATTCGCAGCTCGTCCATCACTTCCCCAGGAGCACAGCCGCGTAGCAACATGGGCTATCAGCGGAGCTGCTGCCAAGAGCTGTCAGAACAATCTCTCCTTGCTTTTAGCCACTGACAGATCTGACAGGTACAATTTCCTGTAGCTCTTTTCATTATTGTAAAATAGACATGGGCTGGAAGGCAACATCCCCACCTGGGCACCCTCAAAAATATCTCCCTTTGCCCTGAATATGTTGGGGGAAAGAGGGAGGGTCAAGGCAGCCACCTCTCTCATGAATAATTGTCTTGAAATGGTCACTATCCAATGATCACCCCAAAATTGCAAGTTCTCCCTTGTATAACCAAAAAAGGCTGAATCAGTATTGGCTGCACTATAGGGACTATGTAAGGAATAGCCAACATACAGGGCAGAGCTTATTGTGTAACCTAAATCATTACTAGCTATGATACCTTTTGCACAACAACTTCAACATTTCATTAGAAATAGCTACTGCTATCTAAATGCTACTTTCTAATTCCCATGCTACCGTAACATTCTTCAGGATGGCACTAATTTTAAGACTCTCTCCTTTGGACACCCAAAACCCTGACTCCCTGCAGGATTCTGAATCCTCTGCCTATATTTTGGGGTGAAGTCGCATTAGTGTGGCCCTTCCCTATTATACCCTCTCTTGAGTTGCTCTCCTGTTATTTACTGCTAGCTGCTAGGGAAGAGACATACTTGACACAAGTAGCAAATATCCATTAGGCACATTCACTCGAGAGGTGCATTAGGAGATGGCGCCCAAACCACTGAACATGGGATTAAGGGAAATGGATAGACAGAGTTTTGAGAGAGAGAGAGAGAGAGAGAGAGAGATTTGTGTGTCTGCCTGTGAGTCACCGTCTGTCTCTGAGTCCATTTGATCAAGAACACCTCCAAAATGGTAAAAGCTAGGACCAAATTAGGTATGCAACTGCCTCTTATCCTAACTTACAGCAAGGTCAGGGTTTGGTTGTGGCAGGAAAATGGGATGTGCCTGAAATTCAATTGTTTTCCATAAATGGAAAGGGAGGGAGCAGAGAAAGGAGGGATGTAATACTCAGTCACCACTGCGGGGTGGGAGCAGCGAGTGCAGGGGACAGTGATACTGCACCGCAAACTCTGGGAACAGCAAGACCACCAAGGGAGTAGACAGTCGGGGACAGGGCCTGCCATCTTATCAGCTAACGGCCTAGGTAAGTGACCCTGGGGCCCAAGCCCCTAACCCCCGGCCCTCGGCCCTAGCGCCAGACCAGGGAGGAAAGCCCCCTCCCCCCCAGCCCCACCACCAGCACCCCTCCCAGGAACACACTGAGGCCAGGCAGCGCAGCCCCAGACCCCACTACAGGAGCTACAGCCATCCACCCCCAGCATTGCTGGGCTGCCCAGCACATACCCCTCCCGGCCCCAGGCCAGGCCTGGGGAGCACTGGTAGGAAACCTGTGAAACCCCACTTGCCCCCAGGCCAGGCCCATGGAAAGCCAGTGGAAGGCCTGCTGTCCTCCACAGCCCAGCCCCAGACACCCGCTCCGGCCCTGGCCAGGCTCCCCCACCCCTGCCCCAGTGCCAGGCAGGGTCCGGGGAGAACTGGCAAGAGGCCTGTGCTACTTTCCCCATTCCCTGGCCGGACCCAGGCAACACCAGATAAAGTCTTCTAGTAATAAATAAACTAACTAGCAAACAAGTAATAATTGTCACTCTCTCTCTCTCTCTATATATATATAAATGTTTCCCTGTGGGACAATAGAGTGACATCATCACATCACTGCATCGCCACACCCGCAACTCCAAGCTCAGAACATCACCTCCTCCCCTCCCCCCCGGAAACAGCCTCTCACTACATCACCAGTGCTGCTGGAAGGCTTCCCTGCTGACCACCCTCTTCACGCGCAGCCCTACTGGATGCATACTGCACGTCACTCCCAGCCCCCGCACTCACACCCCCACAGCCTGCTCAAACACTGCCCTTCCAGTGCCTGCCTCCCAGCTTCTTGCTACATTACCAGTGCTTTCTGCAGGCTTTCCCAGTGACTAGTCTCCATGAAATGAGGGGGGTGGTGGCTCCGTGCCCACACACCCCCTGGAGCAGTGTCCACCTGCCTCTGGACCCTGCCCCCAACCTGCCTGGCCCACGCACCTGCCACGCATCTTTCCTCTGTGTGGTCTAGGCCCAACCACAGCACTTGGGGTCTACTCTACAGGTCTCATTCCCCCTGCCCCGAGCAAGTGGCACAGGTGTGTGCCAGTGACTCATGGCCAGGCCCCTGTCTCAGGCATGCTCTCCTGGGCCCGCCGTGACCTGGGCAGGCCCTGACCACATGACTGCTCCATGAAATGTGGATGGGGGTACAGCGGATCCATCCTCCCAGACCCCCTGGAGCAGCGTTTACCTGCCTTTAGGCCCCACCTCCAGCCTGCCCAGCCCACGCACCTGTGGCATAGCTTTGCTCTGTGCAGCCTGGGCCTGGCCACAACTCTTGGGGGCCACGCAGCAGGTCATGTGCCAGTGACCCAGGGCCAGGCCACTGGCTCAGGTGTGCTCTCCTGGGCCCACCGTGAGCAGGGAAAGTTTTGGCCACACCATACACCAGACCCTTTGGGGACTGCATGGTTACGCTTCATGCAGGCCGCTTCCCCAGATCTTTGGAGCGGCCATTCTGTGTTCTGGGCTCACCACAGAGCAAAGATGCCCAACAGGCCCTTTCAGAAAGGCTGTGCTGGGGGTGGCCTGTGGCTCCTGCTGCAGTGGCGGGGGCTGTGCTGCATGCCCTGATGGTGCTGCTGATGGGGAGGGCACACAGCTCAATGAATTTGTGGGAGGGGGTAGGGTGAGTGTAGGGAGTGAGGAAGAGGGATAAGGGAGTATGTAGGGATGGGCGATGCAGTAAGGGGGGAATGGTGGGTGTGAGGGGGATATAGGAATGGAGGCAACGGGATGGATAGTGTGGGATGGGGAGAAGGAGGAGTATGGGAAGGATGGGGCTGTAGGAATGGAGGAAGGAGGTAGGGGTAGAGATAGGCAGTGTGGGGTGGAGAAGGAGGGGAGTTAGGGAGGATAGATGGGTGTAGGAATGGAGGTGGGGGTAGGGATGGAAAGGGGGATGGGCAGTGTGCGGGGGAGGGGTTAGGAGGGATGGTGGGTGTAGTAATGGAGGCAGGGAGATGGGGGTGTTGGAATGGAAGATGGAAATGGGAGTACAGATGGAAGGAGGGGAGTGGGCTGTGGCCATAGAGCTCCAGGATAAGGAGCAGCAAAAGCAGCCAGCGGAATGGGGTTTGGCGAGCGTAGTGAGCAGGGGGCAGATTACTAAATCCTCCACTAGTAATTATTATAAGTATTTCAATGGCTCTTGACACCTAAGAATCTGGGACTAGATACTATTATGTTCAAAATTATTTTCCTGACTTCCTGAGCAAGAAATCAAACTCTCCCCTCAACTCCTCAGGCTACAAGCCACTTACAATAAATCCAAAGGTGTTGCTTAGAAGAGAAGCAGCCTCAGGACTCTTCGTAGCTCAGCTATTTATTAAGAGCTGCTGAAAGATCAGTCTTAGGTGCCCGTAAGAGTGCAAGCAGCTTGGCCAGATGTTTTGTCTTAAACAGGAAAGTCCAGTCAAAAATGGGACCTGTCAGAGTCCAGTCAGATCTATTGACCAGACAGGCAAAGTCCAGATACTACGGGCAGGGAAGGCGCTGGGTCATCACCCATGAAAGTCCTTACTTAGCTGAGGTCTCCACCTGCATCAGGTGGCTGTAGCTCTCTCCCAGCCCAGGGTGAATGGGAACCAGGCCTTGTGGGAAGATGAAATTCTGGATTCCTGCTAGAGTATCCAGGTGTTTAATATGGCAAAGTGGGCAACTCCCTAGGCACAAGACTTGGGCTCATCCTTGTAACAGGCTGCAGTCCACTCCATATCTAAATCCTCTGCTGTGAACATCCTGTCCCTGCCCCCGCACATTCAGGCCTGGACTTTCTCATCCACAGCCTCTCCCTGAGTGAAGTTGCCACAAAGCAATGTAGAGCAAGAGGTGGTTTCTGGCATAGGTAGAACCCTGTTTTTAATTTAATAATGGAGATTGCCTATCTCCTAGAACTGGAAGGGACCTTGGAGGTCATCTAGTCCAGTGCTCTTGCCTTCAGAGCAGAACCAAGTACCACCCCTGACAAATTTTTGCCCTGAATCCCTAAATGGCCTCCACAAGGATTGAACTCACAACCCTGGGTTTAGCGGGCCAATGCTCAAACCACTGAGCCATCCCTGTTTGTTTAACAAGGCTTTACTGGCAAGGCCAGGACCTTGGAGTGGGGATTGGTCTGATGTGTTTTCACTCCTCTGCTTATCTTATTATATTAAAGTTTTGTTTTCTAGAGTAATAAAACAGAGGGAAGCAGCAATATGTTTCTGAGTTCTATGAGGCATGGTACACTTGGGTTCACTTAGGTTTGTGGGAGCTGCCCGTCTGGCCCAGCAGCTTCCATTGTTTAGGGTCGGCTCATCCAAGCTGCCATTTTTTGTAGCTGTTGTAAAGGCCTGAAGGGAGTGGCTTTCTTTCAGGGAAGCTTCATTATGGAGGCCCTGATGGAACAAAGGAAAGATTGTTGCAAGGCTAAGGCACAAATCATAGGGTGAAAGAGATACTGACTAGTTCTGTACCATGGTGCCGTTCGAATCCAGGGAACATGGGTATATTTTCCAGGGTAAGACAAGAATTCATCTGAATGGGAATCACACTACAAGTAGAAATGTGGGGAACTAACTTTCACTCCCCAAATAAATATTAGGAAGGTTTTAGGAGGAATCCTTCATATTTATTAGGGAAAAGAGGTCTTTTAGAACAGAGCCATGTGAGGTGTGTGCAGTTGGTTCTTCCGCACATGGCCCTGTGCTTTATTATTGGCCCCACCTGCCTGGGCAGTGCATCCTATCTGAAGTACATCCCAAAGCCAACAGCCCTCCCACCCATAGCTGCTGCCCTCCCACCCATAGCCCATGGGAGAGCAGCTGCTGCAGCCTCTCACAGGCAGACCTGGAGATGTCCCCAGGCTCAGTTTGTGGCCAATGCCCTGGTGGCCCATTCAAACTAGGCCCTGCAAATAATTAACCAGCCCTGTTCTGATGCAAGTATATTTTACTAAATCAAGAATGTTTCCTAGGCAGAGTTGTTGACTTGAGTCCCATGACTTGAACTTGAGTCCAACTTAAGTCGCCTAGGTGACTCGACTTGAGACTCGATGCGGGTTCGACTCAAGTTGTGACTTGAGACTCGACTTGAGACTTGCTAATTTTGTTAAATCGACTTGGTGAAAAAATTGTCCGAAAATGCCGATATTGATGACTTGTACAAAAGTAACTTGACATTTTTTAAATTAAGACTTGAGACTCGACTTGGGACTTGACTCAAAAGTGACTTTAGGGACTCGAGACTCGACTTGGACTTGAGAATGATGACTTGAAGACAACACTGCTCCTAGGACCCTAGTCAAGTTACAGCAAAGTTTTACCCACTCACCCTTTATTTGGCCACATTTGAAAAGCTGCTTACTTGGAAATCTTGTTTATTCTAGGCAAAGAATTAAGCAGAGAGGTTCAGATCATCAAAAGCACTTAGGCTCCCAAATTCAATTGATTTCAAGGAAATTAGGACCATAAATACCTTTGAGGATGTAAGCCAGGGAAACGTACTATATCACCACCAAACCACATTAGTTTCTGGCATACAGGTTTATAAGAGAGTGGCCTTTAAAGACAGTGTAAGAACAATGTATTGTTGGTTCTAATGATTCTTTGTACATTGACAAATCAAAAGCACTTACTTGGATTTCCTTAATAACATGCATTGCCTGCTTCCTATATTAGGAGAGGACTCCAGGGTGAGAGAGATCAAACAATCAGTCTAACAAGCTGGAAGACAATGTCATCAGCAGCTTTATATTGAACAGACGGTGTATTAATTAAGCAGGTGCAAACTAAGTAAACAGCATTCACCTTTTGATCCCAGCCATTTCCAGCTAACAGAAATACAGTAGTTACCTTTTGATCCAAAGAAAGGGACACCAACTTAAGAATCACATTACCATTTGAAATGCATTCACCCTGTATTCTTATAAATAATTCCTATCATTACTGGAAAAGAAAGATTACAGACATTATATTACACACACACTTTACTTTTGCAGTTTGCTCATGTTGGCGCATTTGACAGTACTTTGTGCATTGTCAATTTCATGATGCTATGGGTGGTCGTTTCTAACATTTTTATGCTCTACTCTCCAGGGAACTCACCTGACTAATCTTTCCCCAGTTGGCAAGAGAGTGTTTACCTGGAAGAACAGCAAAGCTGAAAATGAAAACAAACCTGAAGGATCAGCAGGGAGGTTTGTAAATGGAACAATGGAAAGGGAAGGAATTTATGAGTAGAAATATATTTGCTTTAGACATGTCCCACAAAACACCTGTTTCTAATTTTTTTAAAAGGTGTAAGAATAAAAACACAGGTCACATTCGTAAAAAAGTCACTCAATAAAATAAAAAAAAGCCTCCATTGTCTTATCCATATTCCAGGTAACTGTCTACTTGATCGAAGTTTAGAACTCATTTAAATCATTAGTTGCTGAATCAACTGAATGTAAAAGATGCAGTTAATACCATTTTTGAAGTGCTACACAAGTCAGAGTTTTAGTTTAAATGTGCAGCTGTGAAGGATGACTTCAGATGAACACCTGAGCTAATATTTGCAGAGACTACTTCTAAATCCATACCTTCAATTTTTACCTCCCCACACATGTGTGCCTCAGATCAGGTGGTTAAAATTCTGTGTTATATAATTTCCACATGCAATTGATCGTGGTCAAAAAATGGTGGATGAAAATTCTTCCAGGTACAAATTTAGAGACAAGATGAGGTGCAGATGTGTATATTCCATTTTCTTCCCAAGTCCCCTTAGATCTCATACCAGGCTGTCTGGAGTACAATGCATCCTCTGTGCAAAGAAGACAAACTATATACCGTACCAGGGTTTAGAAGAGAGAACATGTATGTTTTGCTGGGAGATTAAAGTGATTTCAGCTTTACTGGAGGAAAATAACTGACACTATGACAAATGTGACCTCCATTAAAGAGACAATACATAAAAATGGTAACTGAATATTTTTTCTATGCTTTGTCCACATATTCACTGAATGAACGAAGTTTGCTCTGATGATATTGTCACAGTTCAGGACAACTGCCCCTATAATTTTTGTTTCATGGCTCCTTGAGGAGACCCAGTCTGTACTGCCAGCTCCTCAGCCATCACTTCTCTTGGGAAGACACGTGTCTCTTTCCTTCCTGGAGGGAGCTTTTCCAGGCTGTACAGTTTTCTGCCTGCGCTATAATATCCCCAGCATGCCAGACTGCCTTAAAAGCCATCCTCTGCACTTTCCAAAGATTATGAATGGTATATTTGCCTGCAGTTGCAAATTATCACACAGTTCTTTCTAGGTAAGCACATTTATTCTGAAGGTGAAAGTATTATGGAGGAAAACATTAAAACAGCCTACACACTTGCCACAAACTTTACCAGAGATCACTCCAATTCCAGTTTCAGACACTGGTAAAATTTAGTCCCTCAAAAATCACAACTGGGTATTTCCCCATGCTTACAAATTAATGAATCTTTCAGAGTGATAACCAGAACAACCAGGAATAATTCATCTTTCTTTACAAATCTTGAGCCTTCCATTGTGGCCTCAGGTAACAGCTGATAATAGCATAGTCCTCAGAACATCACTACAAAAGGCAGAGGAGGGTGTTTTGCATACCATTATGATTCAGGAAAAACTACTTGTTCCAAAAATCCATTCTTGTCTGGCATATTGTTTGATATAGTCTTTTGAATTCCCAGATCCCCCTTCAAAGATCACATGCTATCCCAGCCTGCCTTAATTCATAAGAAATTAATTTAGTACAATACACTCTAAAATACTGAAACTTAATTCAATAAAATCTCCCAAGGACATTACAGAAAATTGTCTATTGCAGATACCTTGCTTGTTATTTAGTATCCTTGCAGGCAGGCTTGATGGACAGGGCTCTGTGAAAAATGATATTTCTTGCTAGTTTAGAAAAGATTCCGGCCATTGAATGAACCTTTTTTCATAAGCCTACTTGTGGATTTTCAAACTTCGTAAGGTTCTTCTCTCTTGCTCCACACAGATACCAATAGGGGAAAAAGAATAATGGCAGAGAACAAAAGAAGCAGGAATTTTCTCTCTTCTTCATTAGTTTCGGTTTTACAGCTGTTGATAGATTGTACACCGCCTTTCCCTAAGTCCCCCAAATGCAGTGAGACAGTCCCTATCTAGATACATCTCTGAATTAATCATAAATCTCTGTATTAATCATTTTCATATCAGTGTGGTTCATCTTCATATAATCTCTGTATTAAGCTTTTAACTTTGCATCAAGTCCTTTTAGATAGCGGTGTATTAAGTCCTTTTACAGAGAAACTTCATACCTTTTCATAGAGAACATAGCAACTTTGTATTAAGTCTTCTGTATTAAGTCTTGATAGAATGGTCCCTAAAAAGAATAAGATAAAGAGAATGTCCCAGTTGAATGAATGAGGTGTGAATAGATAAGGCGAGAAAGACAAGCACCTCAGGGCAGTTGCAAGAGGGGATGTAAACCAGATCCAAGGATAATGAGACCTGTGAAGTGGGCTCATTGAAAGAAGACTGGACATATGGACGCCTTGAGAGTCAGCAGCAAGTGCCTGCTTTTGGAAGCACCCTTTTTGAAGGCGAATGTGGCAGCATTAAGACAACACAAAGAAGAAGGTGCCAGAGATGACTAACTGCATACGTATATGATGGTGCTCACAGATTTTGCATATGCATAGGATGATAGGTTTGCATGAGAGGGGAGTTATTATAAATCAAAGACATCTTGCAGGAGGACCCCAGGTTTTCGTCTTGTCAACATGGGAGCACCGATCCGGATTGGCAGAAGCCCAGTTCCACCCCTTCCCCATCTAACTCACCTGGCCAGTGCAGTTAGGGGCAGAAACTATTGGTAACAACAAGAAGACGGACTGTGTGTGTGTGTGAGATAGAGAGAGAGTGTAATATATCATATACAAGTGGTAAGTGTTGATTGCTATATGTATTATCAATAACTGTGGTGTTTTGCCTTATCCCCCTGAAAAGACCCTGTGTAGTACTTTAAGTACAACAGCTACCCTGACAGCTCACAAGCTAAGTAGACAAATAGGTGGAAACAGACGAAGTGACTTACGAGCTGTCACTAAGCTGCTAATCCAGGATTGGAACCCAGGTATTTGGGGTGAGGTCCAACACCCATGATCTAGTCAATACTGCCTCATAGCAGACAAATTCCTGTTTGGATGGTTTCAATGATTTGAACAGTCCCTTATTTCTGGGCATCAAAGCACTTTATATCAAAGAGCATTTTAAAGTAATTTAACAGGAAGATTTCTTCTCATAGCAGCCAACAGATAGGCGGATATGATTTTGAAGCATATGATTTTAATGGCTGGACTGCAATAAGCAAATCAGACTCCATAGTATTTTACAGCTGCCTAAATGATTTTGGGTTCTTAATACAGAGCAAAAGTTGAGGCTTTTCACTCAGTTGCCACACAGCCCACAGAAATTCCCCCAAACCTTTCAAAACATTTTTTCATGTGGATATTAGGGAACCTTCATATTTGTGATCATAGTCAATGGTACAAACCACATGTTGAAAGCAAGGCATGCCTTGGAGTTATAACTTTCTATAAATAGGGCCCTGCCAAACTCATGGCTGTCAAAAATGCATCACAGACCATGAAATTTAGTCTCCCCTGGTGAAATCTGGTCATGGGTGTGCTTTTATCTTATACTATAAAGATTTCATGGGGGAAACCAACATTTCTCAAATTAGGGGGCCTGGCCCAAAAGTAAGTTGTACACCCTTATTTTAGCACTACCTTCAGAACTGGGTGCTCACTGAAGGCAGGCAGTAGTGCAGATGTAAAGGTGGCAATACCATCGCTTGTCCTCCTTATTTCATCCCTGCTGCTACTGGTGGCAGCTCTGCCATCAGACCTGGGCTCCCTGCCAGCAGCTTCCAGGCTCCAGCTGCCCGGATCTGAAGGCAATGCTGCTAGCAGCAGTGCAGAAATAAGGGTGGTAGTACTGCAATCCCCTCCTCTACAATAACCTGTGACCACCCAATGACTTTGGGGGCAGGACTCCTACAATTACAACACTGTGAAATTTGAAATGCGCATAGTTAAAATCATGAAATGTACCATTTTTAACATCCTATGAGCATGAAATTGACCCAGAGGGACTGTGAATTTGGCAGAGTCCTACCTATAAATCTTACTTCTTTTAAATGAGTTTTTACCATTGTACAAGAAAGCACTTACAGGAGTCTGCCATCCTTCCTTACCCAGCTGAATGGCTGCTGCTTAATTCATGGAATGCCCCTTACATTAGATGAGAGTATGAACAGAAAACTCATGTGTCAGCAAAAGATCATGCAGACAGCTGAGCTGAAAATAAGGTGTTTTTAGAGAGATTCAGTTCATTTATACACTCATGTAGTCAGCGAGGTGAGCGAGCAAAGAAAAACCAGCACTGGCCAAATATCCAATAAGCTATCCATCCAAAATAAAAATCTGTTCAGTGAGCTTGCACTGAAGGTTATTTAGGAATTGCAGTTCTCAGAGAAAATAATAAATAATTTCGGCAACAAATAGAAATTGATGTCACATTTATTACCTATCAGCCTTGAAGTTAGACAGTCTACCAAAGGCACCCAAGGAAAATATGGTGCCTGGCAGCATGATGATGGCTATGAAGCCACAAAGGACTCAGCACAAGATGCACCTGCCTATTGTGTTTTCCAGTTTTTCTTTTGGGGAAATGAAAGCTTTCAAGCATTAGGGCTATGCTACAAGGGGCAAATATTAGCCAGATTCATCAGGCTACTCGCCCCTGAGTGGACATAGCGTGCATTTTAGCAGGCATACAGTAGGCAGGAAACGGACTGGAGCTTGTAAAATCTTAGCAATGTTCCAAATTCCACGAATTGAAATGATCAGAAGCTTGTGGCTTTTTAAAAATTAGGTCTGAAAATTAGGTTGAACTGGTTGGCCATCAGAGAGACCTCACAGAACATGGGCAGCAGAGACCCATCTCTTTAAGGGGTATTTAGGTGCCTAAGTCCCATTGATTCCAATGGGAGTTAGGCCTTCAGGATCTGGGTCAAAGGTAGCTATAAACTATTATCTCATAATGGCATTGATGTACTACCAATATTTAACAAGAATTTGCCCTAAAATGTCTTCCCCTTTCATCTGTTTCAGGCCTTAAGGATGTGTATGCCAAAAAGGGGATTGGGATAAAAAGAATCCACTCATTTCAACTTAGCAAATTTTCATGGTCTAACTTTCATTGATATGGAACTGTTCTGAAATCAGGAGTGTATCTTTTCAGACATGCTTATTTTGTATTTACTTTTAATTAACCTAAGATGTCCAGGTGCTGAGGGAGGGGACTTCAATGATTAGCCAGTCAATAAATAAGCCTGTCTATGTGTATGAAAGAGCAAGGTCAGATTGTTCTTTGAGATTTACCTATGACTTCATTTGCTCTCTTTGGAAGCAGATAATGAAAATTAATCCCAAATTAGGAAGGATATTTTAATGTTGCCAATGTTTCTACAGGCTAGAGGATTATGTGGCTTTTTATTCTGTTCAAAAGATTTTTTTGGTTATGCAGAGAAAATGAGACTCATTAATAAAATATTGACCACCTGTAAGTTCCTGTAGGATTTTCTTTTTAATATAGTCACCAGTTAGCTGTAACTATTTGCTGAAAATTGTTTTTACCGTAATGGATTTCTATACATCTTCTATTTATAAGATCCTACAAATTAAAATCCTGAAGTGTAATATATTTACAGCATAGTGTTTCATCTCTTCACAAAGTAAAAAAATTATATTCTAGGTTAAGGGGGAAAACTGTGGCTTTAACTTTCTCTTCTCAGTCTTCTTGCAGTGGAAATCTAAATAAGTCTTGGTATACTATCTGAAGTTCTTACTCTGTACACTGTAGAGGCAAAGACAAAAAAGAAACTACAGGTAATAGAAGCATGGTTAATCCAAGATTTTAACACAACTTTCATTCTATCATGAAGTAAAATCCTTTTCAACTCCCAAATTTGACAGCAAGTAATGAAACAAAATCCAGGAGAAAAATATCATAAGCTTGTTAATATTTATGCCAATATATTAAAATTGATGAAAAGGGTTTTTTGGACGATCATTGATATCACATATGAATAGAATAGTTTAGAGGGAATTATTTTATAGAGTCAGTTAATACCTGGCTTAATTAATATGGAGTATTCATTCCAGTTAAATTCATTTACAAGTTTAAAAAAAGAAAGGAGCAGGTAGGATGTTACATCAAAATATGTCTCATTTAATCATAGCTGAATCTTCACTTTCTCTCTCTTCTGGCCATGGAAGAAGCATGAGACACTGCTGGTGAGCCGGTGGTGAGTTTTAACCCTGTGAAAGGGGAAATCATCCTATTCAATTTCTTTCATTGTGCTTTTACTTTATTGTACGGGTGGCTTTGGTAACTTAAAACTTTGATTGCATTAAACAGGACTTTTAGAACTGTCTAGATTCAGGCTTTCAGCCAAATTCTTCTCTTCTTGTGAATTTCATATGGAACTGTTACTTCAGTGGAAGTGAGGGTGGCTTGAGGACAGCCTAATATGTATGGTATGCTATTGTTACTTTCATTTAGAGTGCTCTTGATGTCTCTAGCATAGAATGGCTCTGCTTCTTCAAGTAGTTGGCAGTATAAATCAAATAGGGTCCTTTCCAGTCCTGACATTTTATGATCCTTTTCTTCTGCTTATATTGGTACAAGCTTCCTTGTTTTGGATTATTAAGAGTAAAGAGTTATTCATCTCTCTATATTAGAGATTTTGTGTGTCTGTCTGTCTGTCCATGAGTCCGTTCGTTTGTGAGTCCATTGTTCAGGAACTCCTCCTAAATGGAAAGAACTAGGACTGCCAAATTCAGTATGCAGCTTCCTCTTATCCTACCTGAAATCAAAGACAGGGTTTGGTTGTTCCAGGACAATGGGATGTGCCTGGAATCCCATTGTTTTCCATAACATGGAAAGGGAGGGGGCTGCTCTGCTCTGCTCTGCTCTGTAATGACCACTGGGGGCAGCAAGCACAGAGGACAATTATACTTTAGAGTGACCACATGGGGGTGGCCACACCAGAAAGAGAGTGGCCAGCTGGGGCTCTCCAAGGTGCCAGCCACCAGCCCAGGTAAGTAGTACCCCCTGTCCCGTGCCTCTCCCCTCAGCCCTTGACCACAGTACAATATGGGGGACAGCCCTGCCAGCCAACAGCCCCGCCACCCTGGAGGAGCCACAGGCCATGGCTGGCTAGTGGACCCTGCCTCACTCCTTGGAGGAGCTGGTGGCTGGAGGCAGCTAGTGAGTGCAGCCCCAGTTCCCTCCCCACACCAGAAAAGCTGCAAGCTGCAGCTGGCCATCAGAGTCCCACCACCCAACCACCCCACCAGGAGAAGTTGGTGGCTGGAGCCAGCCAGCCAGTGTAGCCCCACCCCTACCTCCCAGGAGGCCCTGCAGGCTGGGGATGGGCACCACAGCCCTGGCCCCACCCCCGGCAAGACGCAGACCTGGGCCAGCCTGTGGAGCCCTGCGCCCCCAGAGAAGCTGCATCCTGGAGCCAGCCAGGGAAGGCCCCAGTCGGTCTCCCCCAGGAAGAGCCATCAGTGGAGCAACATGGGCCTGGTCATGCCAGGGAGCTGCTGTTGCTAGAGCAGCACAGCCCACACCACTGCAGGTAGCCCTAGTGAGTCCACCAGACCCTCCAGCCTCCTGTCCTGAGCCCCTTGGCCTCAGCCCCCTTACTCCCACCCCTGAATCCTGCACCCCCTTACCCTGAGCTCCCTCATACCTCCCATCCCCCCATACACACACACTTTCCAGCCCCTGCTGTGATTCTGGTATCCCCACTCCCTCCCCTGAGCCCACCACATACCCAACCCCCTGCCATAGCTCCTGTATCCCTCAGCCCCCTGCCTAGACCCCCCCACCCCACCTCCCAGCCCCTTGCCCTGACTCGTGCACCCCCACCACCTCAACATCTAACATCCGCACAAACTATTGTAGAGACTATGGATGGAGATGTTTGGTTTTTTTCCTTTGGTGGAGCCTGAAAGAGTATCATACTTTCCTTGCTAATTTGACTAAATGCTTAGTAACGAGGGCCAGATTTTCAGTGGGGCTGCTAGCTCTTCCCCGCTAGTGCCACCCTTTGCACGTGCAGTTCAGAGACTACAACTTACAGGCATTTTGATTTTCGCATGCATGTCCCATTGAGGAAAATGGGTTTTATTATTAGCTGCATCCCGTTTCCCATCCTTCAGAATGATATTGTGTGGCATCAAAGAGATGTGAGGGAGGGACCTGGCAGCAGAATGTAAACCAGGCCCTGATCTTCTGTGACCATGCAGGTATTAGGCACACAC
>JANRFK010001158.1:10089735-10113234 GCA_030068395.1 Apalone spinifera
ATTCTGGAGGACTCTCCACTGCATAAATATCCTTGTGTGTATCTTTCAACTCCCAGGGACTTCACTGGGAACTGAGGGAGTTCATCATTTCTTGGAAGACATTGCCCATCCCACCAAAGCATTATAGTGTGTATTTTAAAAAAAACATGTCCTAAGAGTTAAATTAACTTTTCTGTGGGCTCACCTGGTCGCTTGACTAAACAAGGAGAACATTTCTTAATGTATTATGTTAAAGCCCAGGGTTTTCAGAAGTGGGTGCCCTTGAGTAAGACACTTGAAATCATGTTCAAATGCCTCCATAAGTGGCCCGACTCTTAGTGGTGCTTAACCGCCAGTAGCTTACATTGACTTCAGTTAAAGTTGCTGGGTGCTCAGAAGTGTTGAAAGTTAGATCCCTGATTTGGGTGTGTAAGAATGATTTGGAAGTCTACCTGTAGGCATCCCTTTTTGAAAATCTTGGAAAAAAGGGTTGTGCACGTATATTGTCACAAAGTTCCTACTTAACCTTGGTGGGCCCTGCACTTTGTGGCAGATTGCTTGCCTCAGAGGCTCACAGCAGCCCTCAATTTAGGCACCATTCCTAAGGGACTAGCTTGCTATTTGTTGAGCTACTCATCATTGGCCAGCACAAGGAACAGAGGAAAATCAAGCTTCACAGTCTCAGTGAACCCTCCAAATGATATAGGGCTGAATAACCACCCCCCCCACCGCCCCTTCTTTCCTTAGCCAGACTTTTCCCTGAGTGGAAATGGGGAGTGGAAGAGGGAACCCGAGGCCTATCCTCTATTCTGGGTTCTAGCCCAGGGCCCTGTAAAAGCAGATGTCTGTAAATGTCTCCAGCACCAGCTGTGTGACAGCTACAAACCCTCTGGGCTACTTTGCACCTTCCTTATCACCTGCTCTTCCTCCTAGTACCTGATTGTGCTTGTTCCTCCTAGAGCCTTCATAGCTCCTTCTGCCTCCTCAGCTTCTTGAGCGCTAAACTTACTGCAGAGGGGCTCCATTCAACCAGTCTCAACTGGTTTCTTAATTAGCCCCAGGTGTTCCAACTAGCCTGGCTCACTTGACCCTAGAAGTGCTCTTAATTGGCTCCACGTGCTTAATTGGCCTGATTGATTCTGGCAAGTTCCTGCTGGTTCTGGACTAGCCCTTGTTAGTTTACCCTGAGAACAGAGACTTACTTGATCTAAGGTTAATATACTTCCCTTCAATCACTCTCTTGTACCCCACTGGCCTGATCCTGTCCCAATAGATTGTAACTTTTGATGTGTCCTGAAGGGTGAAGGCAGGGAAGAAGAGAGGAAGTAATTGTCCTTCACACCTTTAACAACAAACTGTCTTGTGAGTTTAGATTTCCTAATGCTTTGTTCTGTTTAAACACCATTTGGTTGGAACACTTTGAATTTTCAAAATGACCTATTATGATACAAGTATGTTGCAACAAATGTCAACCACCATAACATTCCTAAAACACAATTATAATTGAGACCATTGCCTACTGCAAAGTTTTTCTCATTCAGGTACAAGAAGGTCAAATTGTATTTCATATCAGAATTTGGAAGGAACAATACTTTTAGGGTTCATCATGACCTGGACAATCCTTTCTGACTAATCAAGTACCATTGTCCATATTCAGTATTTCTCAAATGTCAGTAGGAATGTGGACATTACATCACTGTATTAACACTTCTAGGTTGCTTTTCTTATGCTCAGTCAGCTCTGAAGCTTGTAAATGATCTCTAAAGCCTGAGCATCTGATTTCTGGGTGGTATCCCACACAAAGGATGTGAAGTAGCTTCCCAATGTTTGTATACAATGCTTATTATCTAAATAGTTGGGCTATTTGATCTGCCCCCACTAAGCATTTTTCTTTCATCTTGAGTTGACATGGCTAACAATTTTTCCCACTTGACAACCTTCTATATAACACATGGACAATTATTATGTTTATAAAGGATTGCCCCACATCATGTGAAATATAAGCTGTCATTAAGTCATGTGTCTCTGCCTAGCTTAAATCCAAAAGAACATACTCTACTTTTTAAAGAAATTGTTTCAGCAAGCAGCATTGTCACGTAAGACCCCTCTATAGAAAAAAGTAGAACCACATTCAGCTTCTCGTGGTGCAGCTATAAAGCTGTCCTCTAAAGCTGACAATAAATGGTAATACAGTACAGTGTACAGTATGTACTCTGGCACACTCCCATAATGCAGTGTGAAGTGACTCACTGATGGAAACACTTCAGTGCTAATGATTTGCGCAAAAGGGACTTTTGCCCAAACGGGAAGGGCAAAGTATTTCCGCAAGCAGCACTGATTTCATACAGTAGGAAGTCAGTGTTCTTGCAGAAATTCAAGCAGCCAGTGTAGATAGCTGGCCAGTTTTTGCGGAAAAGCGGCTGATTTTCCGCAAAAACTGGCCAGTCTAGACACAGCCAAGGTAACTTGTTTTATGAAGGAGAACAAAAGATAGTCCTCCTGTTGAAACATTCCCATGTCCAAGTTTTTCAAAGGACAAAATGCAATGTTTCAACCCTCCTGTAATGGGACAACACTCACCTTCTGCGAGTGCCTCCGTCTGGCTGAGGTCATGAGCCTGCACTCTCTCTGTTCATCAGCCTTTTCGGCTACTCAACCCTTCAGCCAAAGCACACCCCGTGGGAGTCAATCAACATAAACCAATTCCAGGGTACACATTTAACAGGGGCCCGTCTTGGTGCTCTCTGTATAATGTCCCTCAGTCTGTTTCCTCACTCCAGATGAGAGTGGTGCCTCCAGGGCTTTCCCTCCAAGAGACCAGTAGCTCAGGGATGTCTCATAATTCATCAGTTTCTCCATAGTCTACACTTCCTACCCCGCTCTCCACTTGAAGGTCTCCATGGTGCTGCCACTCCCTCAGCCAGCCAGTCACCCATGGTCTTCTCTCCTTGAGGTCTGTACTGCAACTGACTGCTGCTCTCCTTTGAGGCTCCTTTTGCAGCCTTCCTAGCCCCTAATTGGCCTATTCTTCCACTGTTGCTATAGCCTCCTGGAGGACTTGTCTATGACCCTTTTCTGGGGTAGTGTGACAGGGTGAACTAGCCCTGAAATCCCATGCTGGAGGCTATTAGCCTTGCTGCACCCCACCCTAGGAAAAAGAGCAGAAGATAGGTCCTCCAGGCAAGCTAGAACATCTACTTCTGCTGCATCCAATCAGGGCCCAGCAAGCTGGTATAAAAAAGCTGCTGGGTCAGTGCCTAGCAGTTCTTCACTGGAACTCAACCCAATCGGACTCAGGGTATGACTGGGAAGACAGCAGCACCTTGGACAGCTCTGAGTGTGAGCTGGATTTTAGACCTGGCTAAAGCCCAGATCCCCTGGCTGGAGACTGGCCATGGTAGATTGACAAATTGCAGAACTTTGGACAGGGTGCTGTGAGAACTTGACCACAAAGCCCCGAGAGAGATCTTAAAGCTGAATGGAACAGCTCCTTCAGGAAGTGGCCCAGGGAGAGAGGTAGCAGTGGACAGCAGGAACACTTAGTGGGCAATTTCTACTTACAGGGCCCATGGGCCAGGACCCAGAGGAGTGGGTGGGCCTTGGTTTCCCCCTAACACCTCAGCAGTTACAAAAAGAAGATAGGAGGAAGCTGCGTCCCAGGTAACTGACCAGAAAGGCCATCTGGGACACCTCCACTCCTAGAACCAGTTGGAGTGGAGGACCTTGTGGACACACCCCCTCAGCCACAAAGGAGCACTCACAAGAGAATGATCCCTTTTATAGGTGGCAGATGGAAGGACCACAGGGCCTCCAGCAGGGGTCTCAGGGCCTATTTCACCCCATCACATCACCCCTTAGTCTTCAAAACATGACACTGCTGGCAAGTGCCATTCTGATCACAGTTCCAGTTAGAAAAGGGTAGTCAAAATGCATTTCAAAATGCATGGTCAATACACAGTTCTACAGGGACTCTGCTTCACTTGACACAGACAGCATTCCCTCTGAAATGACTGGGACTTGCATGTATGGGGTATGTCTACACTGCAGCAGGTAGAAAACCTGTTAGTACGGATAAATGAATGCACACCAGCAGGGTTTGAGCTAATGCATTGAAAATAGCATGGGTATTGGTGTTCACCCAGGCTGGAAGGTTGGTTCCCAGCTGCAGAGCCCTAGAGAATGCAATTCACCCCTGCACAGCTGGTCTCCACAAGGCCTATGTGGTACTTAAGTTCTCAGAAAAAGGACTAGCTGGTTCTCAAGTGGTACACAGAATTTGTGGGAGCCTTCTACGTTGAAGGGCTATTTCCCATGAACAAGGACAGCATACATAACTATATCAGATGAGGCTTGTCAGTTCAGGCAAGAATCCCCAGCCTAATTAAGAATCCCCAAATGCTACAATATACATTTTGCATATTCTGTTCTTATTTCATCGGTAAATACAGATTTGATTTTAAATATCACAACTCCAGGAACAAAAATACAAAGTTCAAAGAATGTAGTTCTGTGTGACACTCAGATTTTAGCATAGGCAATAGTACCTCAGGATGCTGCCTTATTACTAGGGTAATTTACCAGGAGTCACTTTATAAGAGCATTATGACCACTGTTGAGGGAGATCATGGCAGAACTGTAGTGACTAAGCCTGGGCTGTAGGGAGTTTGCATTGGGACAGGCTGGAATCTGCATCTTGTGCCTCTCTGATTCTCTCTCCTACAGAGTAGGCCCTATGTGTACACACAAGGAGAAATCAACACATCCCAGGAGCACCTCTTTCTCTTCCCCCGCTATCAGCCCAGTGATAGCAGTGGCAGGAGCTCCAGCCCCTAGATTCTTCACTATAAACAAAGTAAGCTTGTAATAGCTACTAAAACATGTATTGCACAGGAGTAGAAATAACCTTGTGATTTGTACATGGACTGTCAAAAAACATGCACTGTGAGAGACCCAGAGCAGCTGGCTGCCGCACACTAATGGAGGGAAGACATTCTGGAGCCTGGGTGAATCACTTTCTCTTCCCTAAGTAAACAGGGCTGAGCCTAGTGCTGCATAATCA
The DNA here is from genome assembly GCA_030068395.1 of Apalone spinifera. Lineage (NCBI taxonomy): Eukaryota > Metazoa > Chordata > Testudines > Trionychidae > Apalone > Apalone spinifera. Next base: position 10,094,774 of record JANRFK010001158.1, read on the forward strand.
AGCAGGCACCTGGAGTCAATTAGTGTTTGCTGGAAGTACAGGCTAATTAGATGCCTGCAGCCAATTAAGGCGTATGGAGTTGCTTTACAAGGTTTCCCCTAGGTAAGGAAAGGGGATGGAAAAAGAGTGACGGACTGAAAGGAGGGAGTGCGGTATAGAAGAACTGTGTGTGTGTGTGTGTGTGTGTGAGAGAGAGAGAGAGAGAGAGAGAGAGAGAGAAAGCGAGCTGAGGACTGACTAGCAGGTACCAGAGGAAAGGTGCTGGGAGGGATTGTTTGGGCAAGTGACCTAGGGAAAAGCTGCCAGACTAGAAGTGGAAGTAACCGTGTCTGTTGCTGCTGCGTTAGGATCCCTGGGCCAGAACCTGGAGTACTGGGTGGGTTGGGTCCCCCCAGCTTGCCCCACACCACTACAGAGTCTGCCCTGAGAAGAGGAGGCCAGGACTACAAAGGGGTTTTTACCTTAACTCTGTGAACTAGCCTGTGATGAAAATGGCTCAGTTCACTATGGCCCCTGCCACTAGTGAAGAGAAAGAGGCTGTGTGAAGGGCCACAACAAGCCTCTGAGGCACACACTATCTTCCAGAAGCACAGGACCCACAAGGCACATCAGGAGCTTTGCCACAGCGTGTGTGTGCACGCGCGTGCGCGCACACACACACACACACACACACACACCTTTTATTCTGCACTAGATCATTTGTATTTCTTCATTTAGGTTCTGCCACATGGCCTGTGGAACCAGTGAATAAAATGAATCCTTAACTCAAATTTTCACTTCTGGCCAACATTTCACAGCCCGTTACAGCTACCTGCTGCTGGATGTAAGTATCAGAGTATATTGTACCTGGTTGCTATAAATATTCAGGTGGGGAAGGTGGTGTTGGGATGACATATTTGATCTAACTGCAAATGGAAATACAAAATGGGGAAAAAAATCAGCTATGTTGTTTTGAGGAATGTCACATTATTTGGAATTTGCCTCCATCACAACTCTGAGTGTACTTAAACCCAAAACCATCCTGAAGCACCTTAGTATGCTTCAGAGATAGTTTTGCATGAAAATGCATAGGGGAATAATTTCCTCCTCTGCTGTATTGGTTAGTTAGCCATAACCATTGTGAACCTAAACTAGAAAGGTTGCTTTTTCAAATGAGTATGTTTTGAGAGGAGCGCTGAAATGGAGATAGGAATAGTACATTTACTGCCAATATAAATAATACATCAGGTATTTGCATGTTTATTAATAAAAATTTGAAATGAAAATATGAAAGCACTAACAACAAAACTTATCACCATGGTGAATTTATTCATATGGAAATCAAAATAAAGTGAAAGTTATTAAAATGTAAATGGCCTTTAATACAATCTGGAAACATTTGTGGAAAGAACTTTACACAGTGAAAAAACAAACTGAGATTGTGTTTTCCTAATAACACAGAGATCCGAGAAGCACTTAAAATCAGTGATAGCTTGTACTGCAAGCAAAGTATCTGCACTGCCAAACAAAAATAAGTCAGTCAGTAAAGACCACCTTTCTACCAATTCAGTGGTAAATGGTGCCTAAAAGATGTTCACTTGTGACAGGATTTTTTAAAAGGAAATATACTAGGATACATAATAGCACAAGTCTTTGTAGGCACCTGGTTCAGGAAAGCACATGTGTTCAGGAAGGGTGCTTGAATACATCCTTATGTTCTCTACAAACATCTACAGTTGAGCTGAGGGTACAATTTGCATTGAGGTATGCACAGTGGTGGAACTAGGTATAGGCAGATTAAGCAATTGCTTAGAGCTCTAAACAATTCAAAGGGGCCTCAATTTAGTATTGCCCCCCAAATACCTTTCGTGTTATTTAATATGGATTTCAACAGGTATACTAGTATGTATCATGTCAGAATATTTTTAGGCCTGTGGAAAAAAATGTAATTAGTGTTTTAAAGGAAAGGATGAGCAATGGTGGAAGCTAAAATATTCCTGCAGGGATATAACTGTTGGCAGTTTGCAGAGCTGAGAGCCACGCTGTTATCTTCCTGCCTCATCAAGAGCGAGTTTTGCTGGATCTTAGAGATCCTGGAGAGGCAGGGAGCTGACATGCAGTCTGAGCCAAAACCTCACCTCGCATGTAAAAATGCATGAAGTCCCTGAGCATCTCGAAGATGTTTCATTACATGCGCAACTTTACTGTTTTACATTCACAGAAGTTATTGCGTTCTTTGCTGCTCTGTTAGAGAGTCAGTATACGACAGCTTTAACTGGGGTAAATACACCTTTGCCTTCAAACATAGTACTGATCTGGTTCCTAGTAAAAGTATAAACAAACTTATCACATAAAAGCCAGAGGCTTAAGCAATAGAAAGATGGAATAAAGGTAGAAAAGGTTACAACAAAAAGGTCAAAATACACTTCTAAGACTAAAACTAGAGAGTTTTGTTCAAAGTCATTTTCTCACCACAGTCCTTTCAGCATTGCTGGTTAGCTCTTAACCACAATCCCGCAGAGTTTTAAGGTACTGGCTGGCCTTTTTTGTCTCCGCAGGGGAAGGATAACTTCAGTGGTTCATGCCCCTTCTTTCTCTACTCCAATAAATTGTGGGAGATGCATTCTTCTGAAATGTATCCCCAGACAAAGTTCTTTTTCCCTGCCCAGCATGCATACTAGGCTAGCTGGTGAGGCCATCATGATGCTATCTCCCCTACTGGTGATTTTTTTTCAGGGCAAATTTTCTCTTCCTGCTACAACTGCCATTACAAATGTAAACAAAAAATTGAATTTGGCTGCATCTGGTTTGAGTTATTGGCCTTATGTCTTTATCCAGAGAAAGTTTCATGGTCAACTCCTCTGCCATGCCTGGTTTAAAGACTTTTTAGTCACAGACTTTAAAGCATAATATCAGGAATATTTGTAATTCCACACACGGCCTTGTGAAATCTGTATGGCACAATGAGTTCAGGTTGCACCTCCAAAACCAATTCACCAACATCTATAAAACATGGATTTGGCTGGCCAGAGAACCTGGTAGCTGAGAGCAGGACCTGCTGGGAGTCCAGTGGCAGGGGGCTGGCAGGTCAGCTGCAGCAGAGCCGGTGCCAGGGGGGCAAGCAGCAGCCGGGAAAACAGTGATGGATGGGGAATCCTGGCTTGGCTAGTAGCAGAGGGGCAAGAGGCAGCTGGCAAACCCTGGTTGCAGGGGGACTAGTGGTGGCTGAAGAGTCACGGCTGGACTGGCTGCAAGGGAACACAGATCAGTTTCTCTAATCCAACAGGGGGGCAGGGCTGGGATTGGGAAGTGGCAACCCCTGTGGCAGGGGAGCCAATGGCCAGGAGACCTGACAGACAGGACAGAACCTGTGGGGCTGGCAGCTGGGAGTGGCGCCAATGGCCAGCAGGGGAATATTGATCTCCCCTGGTCTGGTAAACTCCCTGGTTTGGGACCGCTAAGGTCCCAAGGGTGCCAGACCAGGGAGGTCCAACCTGTATTATCATGTCTCATGGGGCATATTCTGTACAAATATTATTCCAACTGGGTGTACAGTGATCACAGTGGGATCCCTAAAGGCTGGTACCATCTCTGTGCATGTGCATTCTCTTTGGGTACATCTAGACTGCAATGCTATTTCGGGATACCAGAGGTATCCCGAAATAGCTACCCCGTGTCCAAGGAATGCATCCACTCTTTCAAAGTAATTTTCAAAATAACAGACGTGCTACTTCGTCATCCCTGTAAACCTTGTTCCACAAGGACTAAGGGATGTCTCGAAATAGCACAGTGTAGCTGCGCCAAATTTCAAAATGGCCTATTTCGAAATAAAATCGAAATAAGAGACTCAATTTGCTTATTTTGATTTTAGAGTGCAGTGTAGACATACCCTTTGACTGAGCAAGCACGCTAAACTAGAAGAGTAGCCACTGCAGAGTGAGTGGTGTGATGGATTAGCCACCCTGAGTACAGTCCTACCCAGGCTTCTGAGTGCTTAGTCAGCTCATTCCAGGCTTCTGAGTGCGAAGCCAGCTCATTCCACTCCTTGTAGCTACACAATGTATTTTAGCATCCACGTATCTACCCACCTGGAAATCACATCCCTAGCTCAATTAAGAGAGACTTTTAAAAAAAATTTAAAGGGGTACTTTATAAAAAAAAAAAAAGTTGAGAAACGCTGGCCTAGCGGGTACAAAGAAATAGAAAATGAAGATGATGCATCTGCCGTTCTCTTCATAACTCCAGTCCAAAGGCTGGGATTTCCAAGCCCAACTAGAAAAGCATGATGAATGTGGAGGATCTCAGTCATGAATATGGAGCTGCACTACAAATTGTGGTGCATGGCGTTTGACTTTGGAGGTGAGGAATTAGACTGTCAGGGGAAGCAGACCATTTCAACACTCTCTCACCAATAAACTGCTGGTCTTGTGACTATTAGTCATCAAGGCAGAATGTGTGTAACTATCCAACCATGGAGTAACCATTTCCTCAGGAGTTCTCCTAAATGGCCTGGCTGGCTTACTATGAAAAACTAGTCTGAGGCAGAAGAGATGCTTCCAAATCCGGGACTCTCTGGTCCAGCAACATCCATGGTCTGGCAAGGCCACGGATGTTGCTGGACCAAAGAGCCCTGGGAAAGTGGGGGCTGCAGAGTCCCAGCTGGGCTAGCAGCGGCTAGGCAGGAGAACCCCTGTGTCAGGCTGACTAGATAGCATCTGGGAGCCTCTGCCCCGGCAAGGGAATTCCCAGTGTCAGTGGGGTCAGGCAGCCCTGGCTAGGGAACCCTGAGAACGGGACCATGCAGTGGCCCAGAAGCCCTGGCTAGGGAATCCCAGTGGTGGGACCAGGTGGCAGCCAGGAGTCCTGGCCCCAGCAAGGGAATCTCTGGTGGCACGGGGGCTGGCCTGGAGGCCCCGGCCAGAAAACCCCAGGAACCTCTCAGCGACAGCAGGTTCAATGACAGCTGGGCAGCCTTGGCTGAGAATCCCCTGGGGCAGCAGAGCCAGAAACCCTGAGGAACCCTCTCAGGACAAGGAAACCCAGAGGGAGCCCACCAGATGTACCAGGGCCAGCAGTGGCTGAATGGGGCTGGCAGCAGCCGGGTGGCCTTAGCTAGGGAACCCCTAGCAGCAGCAGGCAGGGAGCCTTGGTCAGACCAGAATTAGTGGGGCAGCAGCAGGGTATCCTTGAGAGCCCCAGAGAGAGAAGCTGGCAGCAGGGAAGCCAGCAGAGGAGCATTGACCTCCCCTGATCTGGCAAACTTCCCAGTCCGAGGCAGCTGAGGTCCTGAGGGTGCCGGGCCAGGGCGGTCCAACCTGTAATTATATTTGACAGGAACAGAGTTTTCTTCAAAAGTGCTTACTTAGCTAACTGTCCTCAAGATAGTCTCTGCCTTCATTTGTTGTGCTTTGAAAATTATAGTTAGAACATAATGAAACACCACTTCAGTCTATTGATTTTTTATAAATTTGCACATGTGAGTTGTACAGGTATTCCATAGCAAAATGTTAGCACAAATCACACATTATACCTGTACTTACGCCGATGAATTAAGTTATTAGCTTTAGAGGGGAAGCCGTGTTATTCTATTTCAGCAAAAACAATGAGGAGTCCTGTGGCACCTTAAAGACTACCACATTGATTTGGGCCTAAGTTTTCATGGGCTGGAATGCATTTTGACAGATGCACAAAATGGAAACTGTACTTTTACAGGTCTATGTTAACATTATATATCCACCAACTCGTAGATGTAGCCTTTCCCCAGTGGCTCCAATTAGCTTGTTTGAGGTCAGAGGAGGTCTAAGGCATGTAAAATTGCTTTTCATTAGAGTGGCTTCCATGCTGGTCTAATTGTTCACTAACAACAGCTTATCCAGTGAAAGTAGTCCTTCCTTTTGTACTGAAATATTTCAGGAATGGCTACAGTTGCACACATTATTTGCAGACCAGCAGGTTTGAATGAACAATTTAAGATTTTGGGTTATCCATGAAAGGACTGCAATATATCACTCTTCAGTATTCTAGGTTGAACCTGTCTAGTCCGGCACCTTTGGGGCCTGACCAGTGCTGAACCAGAGAATTTTCCAGACCATGGGAGGTCAATATTGTCTAGCAGCATTACCAGTACTTTCACTGCTTATTGGGCTCTTAGAAGACATCTAGGGGTAAATGAGAGCTAAACAACAGCACAGAACACTGAGAACCAGGACTCATGGCTGTGAAAAAACATTGAGACACCGGGAAACTTGGCCACACCCATAAAAAGTGGGCATCAGCTAATTCAAATCATGCCAGATCAAGGATGTTGTCAGACCAGAGAATGCTGGACTAGAGAGATTCAACCTGTAGTTGTTTGGGTGGCGTGATTTAACAGCTAAGTTACATGATACTTGATCAAAGCTCTATTTATAGGAGGCATACCTAAACAAGTTATAGGAATGTTGATATTTCCAGATAGGAAAATCAAATTGGCTGAGATACAGCTGACTGAAAAGGTAGTTTACTTTTGTACCAAAATTTTTTTAACCTAAGTTTTTGAAAACCAAAAATTGAAGTGTTTCCCACAAATTTTTGTTTTTTAAAAAACGTTTGTTTTCAATCAAAATGCTTGACAGTATTCTGTGTTCCCATTCATATCAATGGAAAAACTCCATTGGACTGTTCTAGAAACAGAACTTCACCCTCCATCTCCAGGTTTTCATTGTAAAACCATAGAACATCATTGCAAATTTTAGTTTTCAACAAATCCATGATTCAAAGAAGCTTTTCCCTCAAAAAGTATTTTTACCAGGTCTAGCTGGGGGAATAAAAATGTGAGAATGTGAGGAGGAGGGGAGAGGAGAATGACAACGCAGAAAATAAAATTCCTTAGGCTAAATTATTTGCCCTAATAGTATTTTGTATTAGTGAAATGTTAGCATATCCTCTTTCTTCCTTATCCCCACATGTCCTTTCATATTTCATCCTCTGTCTAGTTTTATGTGCTACATATTAGCCTACTCCTCCCCCCAACAACAATAACTGTAATACTTTTATAAACATTGTGATCTTAGGGTATGTCTACACTGCACGCTTATTTCAAAATAAGCTATTCCAGAATACTTATTCCGAAATAGCTTATTTCAAAATATCACGTCTACACTGCAGGGAAGCCTCAACATTAGGCTGAGGCAGGCTTCCCTAATGTAGATATGCTATCTCAATTTAGAGCCCCAGGAGGCACTGGGGAGGAATAACGACTTAGAATGGCCCTGGTGAAAGGCTATTTTGAAGTAGCAGCAATGTAGCTTCTACACACTCCTTATTTAAAAATAGCTATTTCGGAATAGGTGTTATTCCTCATAGAATGAGGTTTATAGATTTCGGAATAAGCCATCCATTATTTTGAAATAATTTCAAAATAACAAAATGTCTGTGTAGATGTTCGCATTGTTATTTTGAAATAACGCTAGCTGTCTCGAAATAACGGTGCAGTATAGATGCACCCTTAGAGGTTCCATCACTGTAGCCAAATTCATTGCACATCCTTCCGTGGGGATGAATGAAAAACTGAGATGTGGTACATCCAAGAAAGGAGCTTAAGTAACTCTCTCCTGGTGTGCATTTGCAATGAGTCAACATAGTACGAGATAGCCCTTAGGAGATACTGCAATTTGTTCAGCATATCTGAGAGGATGGTCAGGCCCTTCAAGTCAGAGTGTGAAACCTCCCATATAAAAGTAGAGGAGGATTAATCAGTGGCACAACATGAGTGCTGAAGAGTGTTAATTAGTAAAATTGGTGAGCACTTGAGCAGCATTTTATACAACCTAACAGGAATTTAGCAGGCTGTGTTAAACAGACCAAGATCCTGAAGGACAGTTTCTCCTGTACATCTTATACAATTGTGTACGTCAGTGTAAAGTGTGTGGGAGAAGACTCACTATAAATCAGAATGATGAATAATTCACGCATCCACTTTACTGTGGCATATGTGACTACAGGAGATATATAAGAATAGAGAACTAGGTCCCGTTAAAATGTTTTCAGTGAGGAGATTGTTGTGATTCTGGGCTAACTGGACTAAGTGAAAGAACTATAAAATAGTTCACAGAAAAAAACAACAGACTCCATTTGGGGGTGTCCAATAAATTGATTCTCTGCTTACCAAAGTATTTGCATGCATCATGTAGCTGAATATTCCATTTGCCTTTGTCAGATCTGAATATAGACTCTTATTGAAATTAAAGCCATTCATCACATTAATGTATCTCTGTCATTTATAGCAAAGGAAGAAAAATCTTTACATCATCCTAAAAAAGGCAACAACATTAAATAGAAGCCAAGAGAAGTAACAAGATTAAAAAAAAATGACCACTGCAATTTGTAGAATGCTTATACATTTTATCTTTCTACTCTAATATTCCATATGGATTTTAAGTGAAATTAAAGTGTGTGTGTGTGTGTGTGTGTGTATGAAATGATTTATTATTTGTATGCAAATACATTGTAAAGAAAAACAAAGGTGTATTTTAGCAAACATTTTCCCATAATTGGTCTAGATAACTACTGGCAAAGGAAATCCCACTTTGAAATATACAAATGGCAGATGATGGCTTGCTTAAGGAAGAAAATATAGCACCTTGTCTGACTGACAGGAATCTCCCCATCCTTAGCTAGTTTTGTTTATCTTATGAAACACATGCTGACAATTGCTTTAAGAACGTGTTTAGCATGAGGATCCCTAGTGACGTTTTCCACCTCTTCAAAAAGATCAAGTAGGTCATAAGCCATCCTATCTAGCTGGCAACAGTCAATATATGTTGTTTATCCATCATGTTCAGATGCTCTGACATTTTGAGCACCTCTCTGTAAGTGATCTGTTCATCCCCTCCTCAGACAGCATAACATAACAGAAATCTATAGTGACATGGATCCATTGTAACCACAGGAAAAAGTATTGATGGAGTCTGTATTTCATATTTATTTTTATGCTCAGTTTGAGATTTTTTTTATTCCTGTTAAGGAGAAATGAGCATCAGTGGCTTTTAAATCTCAGCCCTAATGTGTTATCTACATGCCTATAATATATATAATACAGATATGCTAGCCAAAATTTTGTTCAGCCCCCATCTGTGGTTCTGAGTGCTCAATTTCCACCCAAGACTGATTTTCAGAGAGCAAGCGCTCAACTCTTTCTGAAAAATCATGCTTTTGTTGGTGTTGCAAAATGATCATCCAAAACTAAGGCAGTCCAAATTAGTCATGTGAGTCTAATGCTATAACTTTTTATACAATATGATGCACATGTTCATGAAGTATTTGTTTTTATATTTGGGTCAACATGAATAGGCTATCTGAAAGCAGATTTTGGCCCAAAGTGTGCGGTGTACATATATAGTCTATTTTACCCTTTTACAAAGTTTCCAATAACCCAATTTAACTAAAGAATGGTGATCATTGATTACATTGTTTGATATGCAAAAGAACTAAATCAAACCCACATTGCAATCAACCTCACATTGCAATCACCACGGGAGAGTTTGCAAATGGACTCGGATGCTAAACCTGAGATTTGCATCTATTCTAAGGTCTTAGTTGACAAAAGTGTATCCTCTTATTACGGTGGATGAAATTTCATTGTCTGTTTATGCTCAGGAATTTTGAAGCGTACACTCCCTATTTAAATGGGACATTAACATACCTGGTGATCAGCACTAAGGACATGTCTATATTTACCAAAAGATCCAAGCTCTGGAGGTTGATCTTTGGTTTTGGATTTAGAGGGTTTTGTATAGACTCCCAAATCAAATGCTGAAGGCAGTTCCCACCGGCGTCCAATACTCCTCCTTTTGCGAGGAGTAAGGAAGCCGACAGAAGCATTTGCTTTTGTCGGCCTCCCGCAGTGTGAATGCTGCCAAGCTCGGCTTAAGGTAAGTCAATTCCACTTACACATTTTGTGTAGCTTGAGTAGACTACCTTACCCCAACCTTCCTGGTCTAGTGTACAGGCCTAAAGAAACTCCATCTAAGGATTTGCTATACACTGAGGTGTTTTAGAAAGGTTAAGGATTTAGTGGGACTCAATGGGGAAATGTTCATAGGCATAAATAGCAAGTAGGCACGTAACTCCAAAATGATCTTCAATGTGAGATAGGTATGCAACCAACATTTAAATTTATGAAATCTACCTCTAATGTGTATTTCTCTTCTACAAAGAACTTCTTCAATGTGGCATGACACAGTGTGTCCTTGCATGTGCTGCATTGATTTTTAAGGTCTTGGTGTACAAAAAAACAGGCACATGCTTAATTTGAACATAAATTTGTTGGACTTCTGAAAATCTCAGGTAAAGTTGCCCATGGAACTGGCTGATTATGTATCTAACTAGAAATCTGTGTACTCAGTTACTTATGAGTTCAGTCCCACTAACTTCTTAGTAGATGAAGTATGAAATTCCACTCTTAGCTTTTTTTACCCACCTGAATCAGAATTAATGTTTATAATTCTGTTATCATTATGATAGAAATTTGTCTATGCAGCCAATATCAAAATGTATTTGCCACTTGAGCTGTTGCTTCCCTATAGGGTCCTGAGTTACAACAGCCACACGATGCCCCATGAATTAAAAGGATAACAGTTGTGGACCTGGAGGCAGTCTTGCATGATACCTTTACCATGTTAAACATGCATTACTTCCACAGCATGAGAAGCGGTGAGGTCTATTTTAATTTTCTAGTAACTTATTAGTCCTAAGGAAAAAACATGACTATGATTTAGCAAAATGATGCTGGCAAAATCCCCAAACATAAAGCTGTTGCAACATTTCATCTCTGCTCCTTATCGTAAGGGTAACATATTGGTTTCACAATTGTCTATAAATCCTCGCAGGTTAGTTAGAATCTCATTTTAATAGTGATGTATGCTTTGATTGTCCCAAGAAATATATAAGACACGAGTCTTGATGATTGCCCTTGGTCTCCAGAACATAATTTTCTCGGTAGTTGGGTAGGAAGGAAAAAAATGAAATAAGATTGTTTAATAAATGGTGTCCTTATCAGTTAGACGGCTTTTAATCCATTCAGTGTGTGCCATGTTAATTTCATATTGTTCCAGTAACTTAATTAAATCAAAATGTCACGTACCAAATCAAATACCTTACAGCAGTCCAAGAATATTACATTAACACCATTCCCATATCAACTAAAATTGTAATCTTATAAAAATATTAAGCTAGTTTGAGAGAACCAATTTTCTACAAACCCATGCTGATAATCATTAATTATATTATATTCCTTTAATTCAAGTCCTGTAATAGCCATTCCATTATCTTGCTTGAGATCAATTTTATATGCTTATTGGCCTATACATTACCAGGTCATCTCAGTTGCTGTTTTTAACATTGGCACTACATTAGCTTTCTCTCAGTCTTTTGGAACTTCCATGGTGTTCCCAGACTTAACAACAATCAACAGTAACAGTCCAGTGATCTCCTTGGCCAGCTCTTTAAAAACTCTCGGATACAAGTTATCAGGACCTGCCAATTTAAAAAATTCTAACTTTAGTAGCTGCTGTTTAAGTGGAAGGTAAAATATTATAATACTACATCATTTTCCATGAATAGAAACCTTTCATCAAACACTTCTGTCCTTTCTGCATCATTACTGAAAGTTATTCCATTTCTATTCAGTAACAGAATATTGACCAATATGTTTTAGTCCTTCTGCTCCTAATATACTTAAACTCCATTGGAGAGTTAAGTGCCAAGGGTCTTCAATAGTTTTTGTGTAACACAATGGAAAACACTGTTGTTGTCCCATCTAGAGGATAACAGCCTATTTCTGCTATTTGTTTAGTGAAGATGTCCTCAGATTCTGGAGATTCCTAGAGTCAAATTCAGTGGATGAATACAACTAGGAAGTTATTAGACTGATTCCTTAAGTGCAAGCATTTTGGCCATGTGCACCTTCTACCCACCCTGGAACAGTACAATAGGCTCCAGAAAAGCCTTAGTTAAAGTTATGGAGAAGTTGGCTTTTATTGTTCCCCTTTCACAAACATCTTTCCACAGGTAAATGCTCCAGTTGGAGTGACCTTTAATTCTCCTTATAACAGCACAAAGAGACCTTCCCTTAACTATTTAACCCAGTGGCATTCATTCAGTATTAGCCCTTGTCCATGTCAAACTTCTTTAACATGTCTGGAGGGGTCTTAAACAAATGTCTGACACTAATGATGGAACCTTTCCGACAGTTCATTAGGCAAACGGCAGAGAATTCATGAGCTTTTCCAAACTTGCTTAGAGACTCTTATTCAGCAGAGTTCACCTCTAGCTAACAGAATGCTGCAGCTCCAATTAAAATGTAAAGTGATTCTAAGCACACAACCTTTGGTAAATCAAATGCACCAACTGATTAGAAATGTTGCAAATGTAGTAGTAGTTTGCAAAAAGAGTACGTTACCTTTGCACTTAATGAAAATGAGCAATGGTCTAATACCACATAGTATCTAAAGACCCATGGTAAAAAAGCCATTTTAAACATGTGACGGCGTATGAAAGAGGCACCTTGTTGTGATTAAGAGATTAGGGAAATGTATTTCAACACAAACTGCCGCACTCTCTTCTAGCTGGACAAATAGAATTCCTAATGAGACACACATTCTATCCATCAGATGATATTATTGTGATTAATGGTTTTTCAATGAATACTAGAAGAATGGTAATGATTTGGTTACTTTATTTGTAAGTGATTCCAAACCTGGATATACAAATTGAGGCCATCAAAGGCCAACAGCTCTCTCATTAATAGCAAAAAAACAAAACATAAAAAACAAAAAAAAAACCCATCCTGAAATGACATTAATGATATTCCCCACCCGTGTATATTTTGTATCTGATGGAGGTAGACTGTAATGTTACTAAATGTTAACATGTATGGAGGTAGCTGCCTTGCAAACATTTAGCGCACAGTGGAGGTTGCACAAAAAGCAAAGAGAATGCTATGGTCCATGCAAGGGGAATTCTGGACTATGCAGAGCAGAGTTATAAAATTCACATCTGTGCCAATCCTATGCCTTGATTACTGTGTTTACTTTTGGTCATCAAAAATCAGAGACAATGCGAATGGAAGGGTATAAGGAGGGCCATGCAAATAGTTGGGAAGGGCTTAAATACTACACAGTGAAATATTCTGAATACTGGAGTACAGTGACAGCTTTGTTATCCGGCATTCTATTAACCAGAAAACTTTGTTAACTGGCATTGCTCCCAGCAACAGTACTGCTCAGTCTTCAGGTACACGCTCCTGACTCCCGCCTGTCCAGCCAGTCACCGTAGGGCTTCTGACAGCCAGCACTGCTGGCTAACCTCATAAGCAGGCACCTCCTTCTCCTTCAACCTGCCTCGAACTGCCAGGAACTGGATCTGCCGACAGGGGACAGAGCAGAGTAATGAGCTTTGTTATCTAGCACATTCAATTAACTGGCCACCCCCATTCCCATCAGTGCTGGGTAATAAAGCTTTTTCTCTATTTGCCTGGAAAAAAAAAAGATGTGCACAATTACAGGGATATACAGATGCAAAAATATGAGGTGATTCTCTTCAAGTGTTGAGTGCAAGCATCTAGCTTGCATGCTTCACATTAACTCAGCATAGACCTGAATCTGTCTCCTATACTGACAGCATCACTGAGGAAATAAGCACAAGTACAGCCTCTTCTTGCAAAAAAATGTGACTCATGTTAAGGCAAAAACCTACTTACGTTCACTGCTGTCTCGCCCTACTTAGAGTCAGTGTAAAAAAGTCCACTTATTTTGGAACTCCCCTGCCTTTGCTTACAAGTATTTTTTCTCGCCTTGGCTTTATTTTTTCCCCCACAGAGAATCCCCTGACAGGGCTCTAGTGCCGTCAAGCAAATGGTAGAATTTAGTCATTTTCTGCACTGGTGAATCTCTCTTGAGCACTCTGTGCATTAGGGCCTCATCTGCTCTCAAATAGGAAGATGCAGAGGGGGACCACTGATGCATCCTCTTAGTGCTGGGAGCAGCATGGATTAGCAGATAATATGGGGAATATTTTTCCTTATCACCTTTGTAATGGAATCAGTTGGATAGGACCATTAGCCTGGATCTCCTTTGCAATGCTACCAGGACAGACTTTTCCTCTCTCACATGTACGTGGAAATAAATCCCACATAAAACCCATTTGCTTCCTAACGGCATGTGACACAAGAGCATGCAGGGAAAGGTCTGCTCTCGTATTGCTCAGGAGTAGCAGACGAGTCAGCTGCTCAGTGGTACAGGGCCCCAGCGGATTGTTAGGCGCCTCTAGCTGTAGCCTTGTGTCCAGGGAACAGATTAGCAACCATTTAAGTATGATGTAAGGGCCAACTGTGCAGATTAGTCCTTTAAGGAGATAAAGAAGCAGTGGACCCCTTCCCTCTACTAGGTAGCATGAGACACACTCGAGGAAGAATTGAAACACGTGATATCCCATCCCTATTTAGCAAAGCTTTTAGCTGTATACTTAACTCATGTGACATTTTTATAACTTTCCTGGGCCTTAAACATACCTTAAATGCCTCCTTGATGCAGGGTCTCTGGTAGAGCAATGCATGGAAGCTTGGCCTACTGCTATCCACATTTGGTGGATGTGCAGAAGGAATCAGGTTCTGAAGAGGAGAGTCCAAAATCTTTCCTCACCATGACTTAGGCTATGTCTAGACTGCTTTTGAAAAAGCCTCTTTCGAAAAAGAGCGTCTAGACTACAACCAGTACTTTCGAAAAAGAGCATCTAGACTACAACCAGTACTTTCGAAAAAGCAAGCCGCTTTTCCAAAAGAGAGCACCCATGCAGTCTGGATGCTCTCTTTCAAAAAAGGACAGTTTGCATTGCGTAGTGTCTTTTTTCAAAAGAGCACTTTCGAAAAAAGGCGTTATTCCTTGTAAAATGAGGGTTTCCGTGGTTGAAAAAACTGCTGCGTTCTTTCAATTTACTATCAAAAGAATGCAGCAGCAGTCTAGACACAGGGGACTTTTTTTTTTTTTTCGAAAAAAGGCCACTTTTTTCAAAAAAACCCTGTAGTCTAGACACAGCCAAAATGTTTCCATGCTGACTATGTAGTGGCATAGTGAAAGCAATGACCCCTTGTGGACCTTCCAGGCACCCCACTATGATCAAGGGTCTCCCCAGAGGAAAGAAGTTTCTGTTTCCAGTACCCACTGAGGTGGAGTTTGATTAATAGGTAAGTGTCCCTTCAGTCTTGTCCCTTTTTTGGGTGGCAGTGGAGTGACTGAAGGTGCCTACCCACTGTGTAGTCTAAAATAAAATAAATTAAATAAATACAACTCAATATTGGGCTGCCCCTTCATCTACAAAGGCACCTTTTATGGGTGGTTAGGGGGACAATATCTCCCCCCCAGGAATTGGAACCCCTGGATTTCATAATTGAAGTCTGTTGCATTCCCATTCCCTTACTTCTGAGGCAGTTCTTAAATGCAACAGAGTTTGAGCTGCTTTGCCTTTGGGACAGGGAGTTTGTTATAAAAAGATGGAGGCAGAATAATTAAGAATAACAAAAGTCTGGGCATTCAGGTGACTGAAGGATTGTTAGATCATCATGAAAACTTTGCCGGGTACTCCACTTAAAAGATAGGGGGGTAAAGAATAGTAATGAGCATTGTGCTGCTGGGATTTGCATGGACCACTGTTGTTAAACTTTTAAATGTTCTTGAAAAAGTGAATAATCCAAAATTGACTGCAAAGAGTTACAAAGGGAGCTTATAAAACTAGGTGATTGGGCAACACAAGGGCAGATCGAATTCAGTGTTGATAAGTGCAAAGTAATGCACATTGAGAAATATAATCCTAACTATAGGTGTGGGTCTAAAATAGCTGTTGCCACTCAAGAAAGAGATCTTGGAACTGTTGCGAATAGTTCACTGAAAACATCTATTCAATATGCAGTGGCAGTCTAAAAACTAAAAAGCTAACAGAATATTGGGAATCATTAGGAAAGCAATAGATAACAAGACAAAATATCATATTGCCTCTATATAAAGTCATTGTATGCCCCCAACTCGAATATTGCATGCAGATCTGGTCACCCCATCTAAAAAAAGATATCTTGGATTTGGAAAAGGTACAGAAAAGGCACCAGAAATGATTAGGGGTAAGGAACAGCTTCCATATGAGAAGAGATCAACAAGACTGGGACTTTTCAGCTTGGAAAAGAACTGACTGAAGGGTGGAAGGATATGCTAGAGGTCTAGAAAATCATGAATGGTGTGGAAAAATCGAATAAGGGAATCTTATTCATTCCTTCACTAACATAAGAAGCTGACCCAATTAAATTTGTAGGCAGCACATTTAAAACAAACAAAATCGGCAGCAGGGGATGGATCATGATGATTGCCTCTTTTGTTTATTCCGTCTGAAGCACCTGGCTTTGGCTACTGTTGGAAGACAGGACACTGGGATAGAAGGACCATTGGTCTGATGCACTATGGCCATTCTGATGTTCTTATATAGAGCTGAAATGTATCTGCCCCCTGCTGTAACTCACTAGACTACACTCTTCTTCCAGAGCCAAGATAGAGCCCAGGAGTCCTGATGAGCTGTCTCTCTCTCCACAGAGTTAGTAACAAAGTAAACATTTATATTCAAACATTAAGGCTAACCAGTGTCCCTTAAGTGACTTGCCACAAGGTGTCAGAAAAGAGTTGAGTGGGTCTAATATTTATTTAATTTTCTTTCTTTTATATAGGAACTAGATCGGTGCTCCTGTCAGATAACTACTAAATTGTCTGCCAAAAAAAGAGTTTTCCAGTGCCTTAGTAGACCCTGGATAGATATGGTGTGTGTGGGGGGGGGGGGAGAGGGGGGGCGGGCGGGCGGTGTATGTGGTTGGTTCCCCCCATATTTTGTGCCTGGCTTGTACTGAACATGCTCAGTAACCCTGCTGAAGCCTCAGACCTCAGTACCTCCCATCATGACATGCACAGGTCATCACCCTCCCACCAAAATCTGAAATGGCGGCCCTGTTCATCTTCCTCTGGGAGGGTTGCTGTCCTTTCTTTCCAGCTTTCTAGCGTTTCTTTCCTAAACACTGTCTTGCTCACTCCTGGGTATCTGACTACTCCTCCCAGTGGCTTTTTCCCCCTTCGTTCTGCAGCAGAAATTCTCTTGAGGGAGAGATCCAGCCCCATTCCTGGCCACTTGTTCCTAAACTAAGCTAGATTCTCTCCTTTTATTGCCCCTCCAAACTTGGCATTGGTTGCAGATATAGCAGGTGGAGCTAGCTGGGATCACAGGCCCTTAACTTTTCTCTGTTGGCGTAGGGTCTCTCTGCCCCACCACAAACATACCTAAATGTCAGTGAATTACAAAAGCGAGGTTGGATATGTGAGGGGGGCTGACAGAAGATGGTTGAAATAGAGGTTAGGTACAGGCAAGGGTAGGAATATAAGAGTCTCAGGGTGCGGCTACATTACACAGTTATTACAAAATAAATGACATTAATTTGAAATAATGCAAGCATCTACATAGCAATTTCGTTATTTCAAAATAAATTTGAAATAATGGATGGCTTATTCCAACTTCTGCAAACCTCTTTCCATGAGGAATAATGCCTAATCTGAAATAGCTATTTCAAAATAGCTGTAGTGTGGACACTCCATGGCTGCTATTTCAAAATAGGCCATTCGGACAAATTACTCCCCAGTGCCTCCTGGAGCTCTAAATCAAGGTAGCACATCCACATTAGGGAAGCCTGCCTCAGACTAATTTTGAGGCTTCCCTGTAGTGTAGATGTGCTATTTTGAAATAAGCTATTTTGGAGTATTTCTTCTGGAATAGTTTATGTTGAAATTCGTGTGCCGTCTAGACATACCCTCAGAGAACAGGCAATTCTATTCACTCTGCAGAACAGAAGTAAAGTTACAGAGTGAAATCTGAGCTGCTTCAAAGTCAATGGCAAACCTCCCATTGCCTTCAGCGTAGCCACATTGTCAGATACAGAATCAAGAGAGAAATTTCAGCTGTGGTAACAGTAACAGCAAGCAGTCCTGGCTGGTGGGGATAGAAGAAGGGCTCTTGATCTTATAATCACATAACATGAATAAAAAGCAGAGAAATCAACTTCAGAATTGCCTTTCCACGGAACCAAAGACACAATGATACTATGGCCATGTGGGCTAGAAGAGATCCTGGAAAGAGAGATTCCCACATTTCAAGATGTGAAGGAAGCACTGCAATCATTAGTTTGACATCCCACATAACACAGGCTGTAAAATTGCCCCCCAGTGATTGCACTGAGTCCCAGTAGCTTGGTACCTGAACATGACCATCCTTTTTGGAAAGAAATCCCATCTTTATTTGAAGACTCCAAATGATGGAGGATCCACCACATTCCCTGATGTTCTGTTACAGTTTTTAACTGCCTTGACCATTACACATTTTCACCATGGCTACGTCTACACAGGCACCCTTTTCCGGAAAAGGGATGC
>JANRFK010001158.1:10113334-10123750 GCA_030068395.1 Apalone spinifera
GCATCCCTTTTCCGGAAAAGGGTGCCTGTGTAGACGTAGCCCATATGTTTAACTTCAACTAGCATGGCAAAGATTGGCCAATGATATTAGTTGTTTAACAGCAGACAAAATAGAAAACGGGGGATATTTTTCCTTCTTATTTGTGGCAAATTTTTGCAGGGTTGGATTTTTTTTCTTTCCGATGCTTGTTTGAGACGTCCCTTCTCTTCTAAATTCTCTCTTCTGTGACAGTGAAACCTGCTGATCAAATACTCTAGGCAACATCCAGATTGAATCCAAGACACAGCATGCTTCCTTTACCTATTGATGTTTTGATTCCCTTCTCTTCCATGATGCATTTTTTTCCCTGAGCAAAAAGCAACTTTTACTGACATCCTCACTTCTATGCTCCAGTGTCCTCCGACCAGAACCCATCAGATACCACTTCTGAAAACACTTGCCACTGGGTACTGAATCATTCCTTCCTTTGCAAGCTAGGAAGCAAGTGACTCATCAATATCTCTTCTCACTGCTGGATTCAAGAGTGTTCTTGAGATCAGTGAGTTTTCCTCTCTTTTTTTTAAATCCACTTTCAGAAATAACATATCCAGGCGGTATGACCTGAGAAGATATAGAAGCCTCCTTTAGTGTAGGTGTTTGGGGAAGGGAACTGAATGGGAGGTCTCTGCATGAGCAATACAAAAAAATGAGACTCCATGTAGCTCTGTGAATAAATGCTACTTTATTTAAAGCTCACCTTACGTTTTCTAAAGCTTGCCTTTCAATGTCTCAACTTTTCTTCAGGTTGTCATTGTCCCCCAACTAATTTTTGTATGTGCTGGGGACACAGGATGTGAATTTTGCAAAGGTGTTGTCCATGATCCCTGCATTATTCTTTCAGAGTGTAGTTAGGAGTGAAATTAACTGGATTCCATGGAGATACGTTGAGGCGACAGGGGTAGTGAGGAAAGAAAAAAAAACTTACACATTTCATTACCACTACTGTGCTAGGGAGAGAAATGTCTAAACTGTAGTGCAGGGGAGGGGAACTTTTTTGGGGGTCAAGGGCTGCTGACTTACAGGAAAATCAGTCAGTGGCCACACACAAGTGAAAAGCGAAAAACAAGCCAACAAACCAACCCACCCCTTAGATGTTCATGGAGGACACGTCCATCAATGGCTGTGGGCAGAGATGCAACTCCATGTTCTGGGTGTCCCTAAACCTCTGACTGTCAGAAGCTTGCATTGAGCAGCCGGAGTTGCCTCTCTCAATTAATCCCCTCTTCCATTCATTCCCTCTGAAGCATTTGGCACTGTCCACTGTTGGAAGGATACTAGGCTACGAGGACCATTGCTCTGACCCAGCATGACCATTTTTATGTTCTTACGTGTCAGGTGAATCCTTCAGTGGATAGGACACTCGACTCAGACTCTGGAGACTGGCCCTAGCTCGGCTACTGAGCAAGTCAATTCAATGTTCTGTGCATTTTTTACCTCTGACATCTTCTCCATTTAGACTGTAAATGCTCTGAAGCTAGGTCTGTCTCTATGCTTTTGTGCAGAGCCTTGCGCAGTGGCCCCCCATGAGCTGAGGCGTGTGTTCCTGACACACAACTGGCACTGTATGTGCATATTCCCCTCATGTGCGGGGCAGGGGAAGAAGAGACTTACTGGCTCAATCTTCAAAAAATATCCTTTTTCCTCAATCCACATTCAGGCAAAATGCCCCATGACTGCAGCTCACTTGGGAAGGAGCTGGGCCAGAGAATGGAGAATTAAATCTCCGGGCTCCGGTTCAGAGCACTGAAGGAAATTACTCAGGTTCTGGGAGAAGCAGTAAATCCCTTTCTACAGCCCTTCACCACCACCCAGGGAGTGTCTGTTCAACCACAGGGTGGAGCAAGACCCAGCAGGTGGCTTGGTTTGCAGCAAGGAACATTGCCCCTGCTCCCCACCCCATGCTGGTTTTGGCCACTGCTTCACACTAACCCAGGGCTGATTCAGTGGAGAGGCAGTGACTCAAGATGTATGTGTTTGTCTTCTTTTTTTCTGTGCCTCTAACACAGGGGTGGGGAACCTGTCCCCGGGGCCAGAGGTGGCCCCTGGCTTGTGTGAATCGGGCCCCCCTAGGCTCAACATTGGGGAGGCTGTGCTGATGCTCCAGCTCCCCCCAGCCACCCACAGGGCTGGAGTACTCAAAATCTACTATCCTGGGCCCCTCAAGGCTCTGGTGTGCAAGAGGAATGTGGGGAGGGTCTTTCTCCTTCTCTGTCAGGGGCTTCTCAGTTGTGTGCTGCCCCTGACTGATTTTGCTTTGGGTCAGCGGCTCCCACACCCAGAAAAGGTTCCCCACTCCTGCTCTCAAGGGAGGGTGTTCCCCTTCATTAGCAGCCCTAAAAATGACAAGCTTTGTGAAGTTTAAAATGATCCTCTGAAATTAATTCCAATGAATGAAGTCATTGACGTGAAGCTGTTCAATACATGGAAGTGTATTTTAAGCATGTAGGGTCTCAATTCTGGGCCCCACTCTGGTCTCTTGCTCTGCTCATGGAGCAGCAAGAGAGCAGACACCTCCCCATTGAGGGATACCCTATGCCAGCTTGTATGCCTCCCTCCTTTCAGCATGCAGGCAAGAAGGGGGAGTTCCTGGACCATGATGCTTTGCAGTAATTCTCAGATGGCCTAGGGTGTGAGGCTGGAGGTAGGGCAGAGAACCCAGGAAGCTGGGCACAGCAGAGAGGCTGGTCCTCTGTGTGGCCATTGCAAAGCAGCAGACACTCATTCCTTCTCTGCCTTTCTTTTAATTTTAAAAATCTCCTCACCCCCACTTATTCTACCCTCTGTACATAATCAGCAAATTTCATAAAGAACAAGATCCCCGCAAGGCCTCATAAAAGTTATTCTCGTTGTTATAGCTCTACTTCAAAGGGCAGGAAAAAAAGCCATTTTACAATAACCTTGTTGTCATGGAGTGCTTCGAGCCAGGGCATTCTGTGGGGATAATCCATAATAAAGAAGGACCCGATGGGATTATCTGTCCAATACGTGCAAAAAAACAAATCAGAAAATAAAGTGCTGAATGTTTATCTGCAGACTGAGCAATTGACATCCACAGTGTAAAAATGAAGGCAGAGAGTAGGAAAGACAGCATAATTAGTCTACAAAATCAAAAGTGTCTTTGTTGCAGAGCTTTTATTTGTATCATTTCCTATCTTTTAGCTGTATCTCACACTAGCACTGCGTGGTAGGCATGCAACACAATCTTGCTGCAGATAGAGCTTTTGCATCCAATTGTACATTAAAGTTGTGTGTGCAAGGTTGGTGCTTAAAAAAATCCCAGCGTGGATGAAGCAATAGGGCCCAAATAAAACCTGGTGTTTAAACACTTCCAAAACTCATGGATGTCACACATCATGTCTGACAGAAAACGGGCCAGGATGTGTTTTATTTAAATATGGAGATTTACTGCAAAGTTCATGCCTCCAAGGCGCCTGTGCACACCATCAGCATGCACGAGGTGCATTGAAGAACCCATGCCAATAAGAGATAGCGAGTCAAACATCGACCTCAGCAGTGGCTCTTCTTTCTCGCATCATTGGATCACTCGTCACTTGACCAGCTTAATTCATCACATTGCCCTCTCAGAACTAATTGGTTCTAAGGAGATAGAGAATGGACAGAATCTCTACTCATTTGCATATGCTACCTTCTTAGGGTGTGTTACCCCACTAGTATCATTAACTGCCCCTCCTGTTTTTTGCTGAATACATTTGCCGAATGCGGCTGGTCCCTGAGAGGTGACCTGTGGAGTGCCATCTCTCTTCACACTCTTCCTCCTAGCACGTTCATATAATCCAGAGACAACGTCACCCTTCGCTCTCCTTCTAGCTTGGCCAGACTAGCACAGGCTATGCAATTTAGTACTGGAGTTATGACATGACTATTTCTGGAATGGTCTCAAATGAAGAAAGCAAAGTTTGTGTGATAGGGAGAACTAGAATCCAAATGGAGTCTTACAAAGACTTGACATACATGAACCTCTACTCCAAATGGGTTTGCACTTCATGTATTAGTTTTCCATAGCCCATCATTTTATCTTACTGATTGCATCTCCTGGAGATGCATGATACCGTGTATTAAACAAAGGAATGAGACTGTTTTACAACTTCCAAAATAGAAAATTGCACAAGTGCTGCAGTGCACATTTAAGCATGCTGCCTCCTTCCATTAGGGTGGTATTCATTAAAAAGTAATTTGTATTTTATTGTTAGAGCAATTAACTTTCTGCTAAATTCCATTTGGATTCAATTTTCAAATTATTTCTAATTTAATACATAAATAGCTAAACAAATAATCAATCTGAACTTTTCACTTATCACCATTCATTCAAGACTTTACAGTGCTTTTATAAAAGAGCCATGAAGTTTAACTCCTCATACCTCCTCCTCTCTCTTTCTGGGCAATTAGGAAAAACTTCCTGCCTGACAGGGTGGTTAAACCCTGGAATAAATTGCCCAGGGAGGTTGTGGAATCTCCATCACTGGAGATATTTAAGAGCAGGTTACATAGACATCTATCAGGGATTGTCTAGATGGTGCTTGGTCCTGCCATGAGGGCAGGGGACTGGATTTGATGACCTCTCAAGGTTCCTTCCAGTTCTAATGTTCTATGATTCTAATATGGTGCATGACATTTTTTCCTGATGGCCTTTCATTCTGATTTTCCTTCCCTATATTTGTTATGAAGTTAATTTTTTTTTAAATTGTGATTGAAGTCAGGTGGGAGTCTTTGGACAGCCATATCTAAAAAAGTAGAAATATCATTTTTTCCATTGTTTAAGCATGAAATTAGAAGACTTTTAAACTTGCAGCATATGACCTTTGCTTTTAATTTCCTTTACCTTGTGTTAAGACTACTTGCAATACAAGTCTGGACTTCCATTTATTGAAGAGCATCTCAGAGTTTTTAGCTTCCATTTTTTCCCGCAGACCTTTTGCTGTTTGTATTATATATTACATTCTGATATCCCCTAAGCCAAAATCCAACTTGGCAATATTTAGACAAGTTCAGATGCTCGAGTCTGATTTGACATATGCCCATTTCACACTAACACAACTGCACTAACGCCAGCATAGTTGCATGGGTGTAAGTGAGGAAAATCTGGACTCATTCCAGTAGACTTAATCACCAGAGTAACTGATTTGCCTTAGAAGAGTTATTCCTCTAACATGAAAGGTGGATTTTCCTAGTAAAGGCTTCCTAACATTTCTCATTTCATTTAATGGAAGAGTCCATTGTGAAAACACAATGTGGTGGATTTGAGCACCTGTTTTTTTTTCTTTGAATGCACCTCCTCCTCCTACTTAGCTCAGCTACTAGGGGAGACAAGTAGGGGATGTTACCCTTCTTTACAAGTGGCACCTAGATTCTAGTTTGCAATGAAAGAGCATGGATACCAGCAAAAGCAGTTGAAAGCAAGTACGTGGAATAAATATCCAAATGTAATCTCACAGCTTTTAGTCCACCTGCTAATTTGGAAACCAATGCTGTACATTTTCTCCATGGTAAATTTTCCTCCATGTTCTTGATGATTTTATAGTCCAAGTATCTGTAACATGAATTAAAGAGCACATAGGCATATTTTAGAAAATGAATGTGACACATCGTGTTTTCCTAGTTGCTCGGAAACTGGTGATTATATTTAGATATACTTTCAGTAAAATAGAAACATAACATTATCCATTGTGACACTGTCTCTTGCTTTGTATAAGAGTTGCTTAAAATGGTGAAAGGATTATAAAGAAAGCTTTTCTTCAATACAATCTAGATTTTTCTCTTGTGTTTTCAGAATAGAATATAACACCAATGCAACTTAAAAAGTAGGATAGACAGATGGACAGACAGACAGACGTTCTTTCTGCAGTTTTATTGCCTTCTATATCAATATCCACTAACTTACTTACTTAGATCATTTTGATATACTTGGTTGGATCAAAAGAACTTTAAATTGCTGAGTTATGTATTTTTGTTTCCTACCAGATCATCTGTGGAAGGCTTGACGTACGCATTTATCAGCAGTTTTTGGTTATATGAATTTTGCAACACCAGCTTCCTCAGATACTTTTTTCTGGATCAATACAAATTAACTCATGAAGCAGATAACACTTTCTGTCACAAGGTGCTTATCATTTAATTACACTGGCAAGGTTCAAATTATGCCACCCTTCATGCACCAGATTAAACAGTGCTGTGTGCAAAATGTGCAGTTTTCTTAAAATGAACGTGCTCTTAGACTCTGGCTACACCAAATACAGGTGAACTGCAGACTTAGGGCTCTTTCCACCTTTGAGGAGTAACTTTGTCTTGGGGCAGAATCAAGGTGCAGCATCTGGAAACTTGGAACTTGAAACAAACACAACCACAACTGGGCTTGGAGGAGGGTAAAAAGGGGGTGCTAACCTTGAAGTTGCAATTATCGCTCCTCTACGCCCTCCCAACATCTGTGCACCTTCACCCTGCCCTAATCCCTCCTTCTGTCCCTTCCAGCCCTTTGGAAGATGCTTTTCTCCACAATAGCAAAAGCTTCAAACAACCCTTGAATAAAGGTCTTGAATTCAAATGCAGCCATTGTGCCTGGTCAACAGGTGGAGGAAATAGTGGGTGGATGGGAACTCTGTTTCCTCATCCCAGGTAAGATCCAGGTATAAAGTTCCTCCCAAAACAAATGCTGAGTAAGCACAGATTCATAGTCTGTGTGTCATCACAAACCTGGCTATAAAAACAGTCAGCGTATTAGTGCATTTTAAAACTAGCCTCTCTCCCAACACCAGGGCCACTGACAGCAATTCTCTGGAGAAGAAATCAATGAGCTCCCTGTCGCGCTCCTTTGCCCCCGGGGCTACAACGCCCCAATCCCTCACCCTGAGAAGCCTGAAGTGCCCCCCCCCCCTTTGTCATAGGAGCCCTAGGCTGGCCCATCCCAATCCCCCTCTCCCTGGAGCCAACCTGCCTGCTCTAGGGAAAGCTTCAACAGCGTCTCTTGATTGAAAGATGCTTTTGACATGTTCTGTGCAGGTTCCAGGGGCGAGTAACCCAGCCCCAGAACCTGGGTGGGGCACATCAAAAGCATCTTTCAATCAAGAGATGCATTCCAATAGAACTACTGCAGCAGCAACCAATGCCCCCAGGGCCTTTTAAATTGCCAGGCCCCTGGGCAATTTCCCCATTTGTTCCCCCCATTGGTGGGCCTGCCCCATACCCATTCCACTTGAGATAATCTTGGTGCTCCCTGTCTTTTTGGGGATCTCTACAATGTATCCTGGGCTAGAGTCTCAAGTGGTGTCCTTTGAGATTTCTCTCCTGACTTCAATGGAACTACATCTAGCTTTCGTGAGCTGAGGATCTGGCCCTGCAGTGTTAAACCAGCATCTTGCAAACTGTGGTAGGCAAAAAGGAATAGCTGAAGTGTTTGGCCAGACAGAGCTCTATAGAAAGATGGGTCAGCTCTTACTTGTCCATGCTACAGTTAATAGGAGGAGATGGGTGCAAGGGGAAAATCAGGTTCATTTTTCCAAAAGGGGGACTTCGCTTTCAAAAATTTGGGAAATGTCTTAAACCATGCATCTGATGGTAATAGTGATGTCATAGAACAATGCATTCTGGGATGAATAGAGGGAACCATACACTACCAAGATGCTTCCATACACCACAAAAATTAAAGACGTTCATTAAAATGCACTCAGCAGTTAAATCTGAAAATAGCCAGTTTTCAATTGATATCAATTATTCTTTCTAGAAAATACACATCCCTTTAAAATACACAAGATATTGAGAAGATGGAAAAGGTCTGGAAAAGGCAATGTACATGATAAATGGGATAGACAGGTTATGTTATTTGCAGCCTAGAAAAAGTGATATTGTACTTGCAAAAAATGATTAAGGGTGGTTGCATTGCAGGGTTTCAATATGCTGAAGGGGAAACTGAAGGCAGATATAAGTTGGAAACTATAAGCTCTTTCATCCACCACTGAAATTCACCACCTTTGGGAATTCTGCACCAATGACAGCTGCTAGACTCGGGGGGTTTTCCCTTTGTTTTTCAAGGAAGTGAAAGAACATAGTATCCAGGTAGAGGGATAACTTCAGGCAGATAGAATGCACTTTGCAAAATTGGATAATAAACAGAAGACTGAAGCAAAATGCTTTCTTCTCTTTCAAAAATGGTACTGGATCAGTCAATAAGTGGGACCTCAGTTTTGTGCCTCATTAAAGAGATGCTGTCTGATGTGAAATAATGCCCATAAATAATTGCAAGAGTATCGGATCGGGACTAAGATGGTTCCTCCCAAATTAACTGCGCCATCAATTACCCAACATGCATTTCCCTAGAGCTCTACTATTCAAATAGCAGACAGCCCGTTTTAGCTAGTAGGATCGTACAAGATTACAGCCTAGTACTCTCTGAGTGGAAAAGAAAAACACAAGTGTGATCTTTGGCATTTCTTGAAGACAAAAACAAAACAATAATTTAGGGGGAAAATCAACATTGAGGAAAAATGAGTTCAAGCCAAGAAGACTATTCATGCAAAACAACAGGAAATAAATATGATTCATAAGTTTTTATGTCATGGCCAGAAAGAAAGACAATAACACATCTAATGTCTCAGTGTTCTTTTGCCTCGCAGCAGATTTGAGATAGTAATTGAGATGGTCCACTATTGAAAAGATCAATAAACAACCAGGCAAATTTGGATTTCCAATTACCTGCAGTAAAAAGTACATTTCCTTTGGATATTAAAATAACAAGTCTAGGGCAATCTTGCCTATCAGCAATGTAAACTAATGGAGTGAACATTTTCTCTCATCTTCACCAACTTAACTCTTGATTTACACCAGAGAAAAAAATCAGTCCCATTAATTTCTCTTTGTCTTTGAAGTGAAGTACTGATCCATTTCATGAGTCCAGGTTTCATCATTCTTTATAGGATGCTCATTCTAACAGCTAAAAGTGATTCTGCTTTAGCTCTGTGACAGACGGCTCGTGGGTTTTGAGTAAAAGCAATATTCCTCTCTCTAGTGTCACAATGCAGTTCCACATGGTCATAATATGTTACACAGTGACAATTATGAAGTCCTACCTAAGGGCCAGAGTCAAGAAGGTGTCCCTCTTCTGTGCTTAGGTGCTTTCCTAATGTGCGTAAGAATTCAGCACATGCTTAAAGTTCAGCATGGCTGTGTCTAGACTGGCTAGTTTTTGCAGAAAATCAGCCGCTTTTGCGCAAAAACTTGCCAGCTTACACTGGCCGCTTGATTTTCCGCAAAAGCACTGACTTCCTACTGTATGAAATCAGTGCTTCTTGCGGAAAAGCTTTGACGTTCCCGTTCGGGCAAAAGTCCCTTTTGCACAAAACTTTTGCGCAAAAGGGCCAGTGTAGACAGCTAAGATTTGTTTTGTGCAAAAAAGCCCCAATTGCGAAAATGGTCTAGATTGGCCACGGGCGCTTTTCCGCGAAAAGTGCTTTTGTGGAAAAGTGTCTGTGCCAATCTAGACGCTCTTTTTCCGAAAATGCTTTTAATGGAAAACTTTTCCGTTAAAAGCATTTGCGGAAAATCATGCCAGTCTAGACGTAGCCCGTATGATTAAGTCAAGGGCTAACAATTTATGTTACAATATTAATAAACCAACATGCATAGGATATGAATGACAAAATAATCTCAATGTTTCTGTAACTCTCACATTTTACAACTTGAAAAAAATATTCTTCCATTTATTTTGAAATGGAAGCTTTGAAATTCTCACCCAACAAAGCTTTATTTTGCTATCTAACCAGAAGAATGAGTAGTCCATTAGCATCTTAGAGATTAACAAAAATACATATGTAGTATCATGAGCTTATGTGAATTCATCTGAAGATGTGGGTTTTGACCATGTAGCTCATGGTACTACATATAAATAAGTGTCTAAGGTGCTACTGGATTATTCATTGTTTTGTTTTGTTTCATTTTTTTTAAAGTCATAGACTAACATGGCTAACTCTGAGACTTTTAACCAGAAGAAAGCAACCTAAAAATATTGAGGTTAGTATCCAAGTTTTAGGGATAATAATACAATCCGAGAGCTCTCCAAGCCTTTTGAATTTATCACATCAGTATGAGATAGAGGTTGTCTGACGTGTGTGTGTCCACTTGAGGAGAGAGACCACAAGTGACCTTCTCTCTGCATAGCATCAATACAGAGGTCGTAACTGTAGTTCTTGTAATTTGGACTCTCCCTGATTCCTTGGGGTATGTCTACACATCAAAGTTAATTCGAAATAACAGCCGTTATTTCGAATTAACTTTAATAGCATCTACACAGGCAAACTGCTATTTTAAAATAAATTCAAATAGTGGGGCGCTTATTTCGAATTTGGTAAACCTCATTCTATGAGGAATAAT
>JANRFK010001158.1:10142626-10180062 GCA_030068395.1 Apalone spinifera
AATTACAGACCGGGAACTCTAATGTCAGTACCGGGTAAATTAGTTGAAACTATAGTGAAGAATAGAATTGTCAGATACATAGATGAACATAATTTGTTTGGGAAAAGTCAATGTGGAGTCTACAAAAGTAAAACCATGCCTTACTGCTCTGCTAGAGTTCTTTGAGAGAGACAACAAACATGTGGACAAAGGGGGAATCCAGTAGATAGTGTACTTAGATTTCCAGAAAGCCTTTGACAAGATCCCTCACCAAAGGCTCTTAAATAAAATTTGTTGTCATGGGATAAAAAGGAAGGTCCTCTCATGGATTGATAACTTGTTAAAGGACAGGAAACAAAGGGTAGAAATAAATGGTCAGTTTTCAGATTGAAAAAAGTTAACTAGAGATGTCCCCCAAGGGTCCATTCTGAGAACAATTCTATTTAACCTATTCATAAGTGATCTGAAGAAAGGGGTGAACAGTGAAGTGGCAAAATTTGCAGATGATGCTAAACTGCTCAAGATAGTTAAGAACAAAGTAGACTGAAGAGCTTCAAAAAGATTTCACAAAACTAGATGATTGGGCAACAAAAATGGCAAATGAAATTTTATGTTGATAAATGCAAAATACTGTATATTGGAAAAAATAATCCCAATTATATATACACAATATGATGGGGACTAATTTGGCTCCAAGAGACATATTTTGGAGTCATTGTGGAAAGTTCTCTGAAAACATCCACTCAATATGCAGTGGCAGTCAAAAAAGCAAACAGAATGTTAGGAATCATTAAAAAGAGATAGAGAATAAGACAATGAATATCGTATTGCCTCTGTATAATTCCATGGTACACCCACATCTTGAATACTGCCCACAGATATGGTCACCTCATCTCAAAAAAGATATATTGTCATTGGAAAAGGTTCAGAAAAGGGCAACAAAAATGATTAGGGGTTTGGAATGGGTGCCATATGAAGAGAGATTAAAAAGTCTTGGACTTTTCAGCTTAGAAAAGAGGAGACTAAGGGAGGATATGATAGAGGTCCATAAAATCATGACAGGTATGGAGAAAGTGAATAAGGAAGTTATGTACAGTACTTGTTCCCATAATATAAGAACTAGGAGTTGCCAAATGAAATTAATAGGTAGCAGGTTTAAAACAAACAAAACAAAGTTTTTCTTCATGCAGCACACAGTCCACCTGTGGAACTCCCTGACAATGGATATTGTGAAGACTAGGACTTTAAAAAGGTTCAAGAAAGAACTAGAAACATTCACAGAGGTTAGATCCATCAATATTTATTAGCTAAAATGGGTGGGAATGGTATCCCTAGCCTGAGTTTGTCAGGGGCTGGAAATGGATGACAGAATCACTTGATTATTACTGGTTTCTGTTCACTCCCTCTGGGCAGCGGCACCATTTCAGATTTTAGTAAGGGGGGGAGAGGGGGGGCTGACCTGTTCATGCCGTGATGGGGAGGTGGAGAGTGAGAGAATGGGAGGCCGACTGAAAACAGATGCTTCAGCAGTGTTACTGAGCATGCTCAGTACAAGACAAGCACTAAAATGTCAGGAACCAATTCCTCCTGCCCTTCCATCTCACCCCCTGCCGCATATCATCTCTATCTCGGGGCTGCTAAGGCACTGGAAAACTCTTCTTTTTTTGGAAGACTACTTAGCAGTTAGCCGACAGGAGCACTATATCTAATTTTTATAGAAAATAAATAAAATTAAATAAATTTTAGATCCACTCAGCTCTAATACTAGCATATTCTGACATCTTGTGGCAAGTTACTTAAGGCACGCTAGTTAGCCTCAAAATTTTAATGTATATTCTTACTTTGTTAATTACTCTGGGGAGAGAGACAGACCCCGTCAAGACTCCTGGGTGCGTTCTCAGCACTGGAAGGGGAATGTGGTCTAGTGGGTTACAGCAGGGGGCAGATACAGATTTCATCTCTATATAAGAACATCAGAATGGCCGTACTGGGTCAGACCAAAGGTTCATCTATCCCAGTATCCTGTCTGCCAACAGTGGCCAATGCCACGTTCTTCACAAGGATTAAACAAAACAAGCAATCATTGTGATCCAGCCCCTGTCAATTTATTTTGTTTGTTTCAAAACAAATACATTTAACTGGGTCAGCTTCTTGTGTTACGTTCGTGAAGGAATGAATAGCATTTCCTTATTCGATTTTTCCACACCATTCATGATTTTCTAGACCTCTAACATATCCTCCCACCCTTCAGTCAGTCCTTTTCCAAGCTGAAAAGTCCCAGTCTTGTTAATCAGTCCTCATATGGAAGCTGTTCCTTACCCCTAATCATTTCTGGTGCCTTTTCTATACCTTTTCCAAATCCAACTCATCTTTTTTTTAGATGGGGTGACCAGATCTGCATAAAGTATTCAAGTTGTGGGCATACAATGATTTTATATAGAGGCAATATGGTATTTTGCCTTATCTAGTCCTTTCCTAATGGTTCCCAATAGTCGGTTAGCTTTTTAGTTTTTAGACTGCCACTGCACATGGAACAGATATTTTCAGGGAACTAGACACAAGGATTCCAAGATCTCCTTCTTAGGTGGTAACAGCTATTTTAGACCCCATCATTTTTGTATGTATATTTAGGGTTAAATTTTCGCATGTGCATTACTTTGCCCTTATCAGCACAGAATTCCATCTGCCCTTGTGTTGCCCAATCACAGTTTTGTGAGATACCTTTGTAACTCTTTGCAGTCAGCATTGGATTAATCATTGTTTACCCCTTTTCGAGAATATTTGAGAAGTTTACCAGAAATGCTCTAAATGCAAATCCCAGCAGCACAGCACTCTGATACTTCCACTCAGTGCTTTTTTTTTTTTTTAAAACAAAAAAAAGTGCCGATACTCCAGGGGAAAAGTTGTTGAGAAAAAAAAAAGAGAGAGAGAGAGACATGGCCCCTTAAGATGGTGCTGGTATGCACAAAAAAAAGCACTGCTTCCACCCTCCTCCTATCTTTTAAGTGGCGTACCTGGCAATCTTTTCATGATGATCTAACTATCCTTCAATTACTTGAATTAACCAGCCTTTTGTTTTTCTTAGTCATCCTGACCCTCCCTCTTTTTATAACAAACATCCCGCCCCAAAGGCAAAGCTGTAAGCAGCCCAAACTGTTGCACTGAAGAATTGCCTCTGGAGTCAGAGCATGGGCTTTAAGCAGACCTCAGGCATGAAATCCAGGGGTTCAAACTCAGAACTGCCTCCCATAGACCCCACTAAAGGATGCCCCTGCTCTGGGACATCTGGCATTGGCCATTGTTGGCAGACAGGATGCTGGTCTAGATGGGTCTTTGGTCTGACCCAGTATGGCCATTCATATATTTTTATGGATGCCAAGCAAGTGGCTCTAGCCAAGAACACTTCTTTCCTCTCTGGCAAGACCAGTGAGCTCTCTTGTCTCTGCTGTGAACCATGTCGCGCTCATCCATGCCTGCAGCAGTTCAAGATTTGCATTCTGTAGTGAGCCTTATATGGGGCTGCCCCTGGAGCTGCTTCCGGTGCTAAAGCTAGTATCGAATGCTGCAGCTCCGTTGCTGCGTGGAGTCGCAGACACATTTTGCCCAAAGAAGGTATCCTATGCAAAGCCATGATGTGCTGAAAGTCATTGTTCTGTCAATAACCATCTCATCATTGCCTATGGAATGTTGAAATTTTGCTGCATGTTTACTGAATGGTTTGGAAGAAAACATCTGGAGCTGGGAAATTAGTCCCCGACTGAGCAGGGCTTCAGGATGTGCATTAAGAGCTGTATCCTGCTTCCAGCACCTAGAGCAGCGGATACAATTCACCTGGGTAAGCTCCTGGCAGGCAGCCGCCACTGTATTTACCTGTACCGCTGCATGTACAGATGCTTGCAGCTCCTGTTGGCTGCGGATTGCTGTTCCCAGCTAATGGGATCTGTGGGGAGTAGTGTCCCAATCCACACTGCTTCCCGCAGTTCCCACAACTAATGGAAGCCACAAGCACTTGTACCTGCAGAGGCACAGGTAAATAAAGCAGCAGTGGCTAGCCAGGGGCTTACCCAGCTGAACTGTCTCCATTTTATTGCCCATCCCTGGCCTAGAGAGATCAGAAAAACTGCTTTATTCAAACCGTGCTTATTTTGATGAAGTTTAGGATTTAGACAGCTACTTTGCCTTTTTATTGATTATATAAGGAACTCTCACCTATATCCCGAATACTTATCACTTACATCCCTTTTTTTTCCCCTGTAATTAGGCTTGTTTTAATGTTTTACCAGTGATTTGTCTGAAGCGCTTGGGGAATCCTCTCACATTCCCAAGGCGGCCACTACAAAGGATAATGGACCAAACTAATGAGCCTGCATTGTTCAAGACCAGGCCTTGAGCAGTGTAAGATGGTACATTTCTGAGGTTGGGGGGAGGAGGGATGCTGGTGTCTCCCTTTGTGTAGCTCATGAGAGAAGCTGTAACTCTGAGTGTGCCGTGCCATGCTAACAGCTGTGAGAGCGCAAAGCCGAAAGAGACTGCTTGCACTATTTAGCTGCATGGAGTGT
This sequence comes from Apalone spinifera, assembly GCA_030068395.1. Classification (NCBI taxonomy): domain Eukaryota; kingdom Metazoa; phylum Chordata; order Testudines; family Trionychidae; genus Apalone; species Apalone spinifera. The sequence continues at coordinate 10,147,165 of JANRFK010001158.1, forward strand.
TTCCTGATACAATGGCCTCACAGTCCAGTTTGTATCTGGGGTGGAATGAGAATTGAGGGTGTCACAGGGGCAACTCTGAAATGTAGCGCTGGAGGTCTGTGGATTGCTGTTCCTTTTAACCTTTAGAGGTCATGAAGTCCAATCATCCACTGATGCAGGATCAAGTAAACCCAGAAGAGCCCTTAAAAGTGTTTCTCTCACCTGTTTTTAACCACCCCCCAGGGATGGGTTAGGTCTTTTGGAAACCTGTTTCAGAGCTTAACTGTTATGGTTAGAGGCTGCGTCAAGACTGGCATGATTTTGCGGAAATACTTTTAACGGAAAAGTTTTTCCGTTAAAAATATTTCCACAAAAGAGAGTCTAGATTGGCACGGATGCTTTTGCACAAAAAGTGCTTTTGTACAAAAGCATCCATGCCCAGTATAGACGCGCTTTTGCGCAAGAAAACTTCAATGGCCATTTTAGCCATCGGGCTTTCTTGCGTAAGAAATGAAGGTGCCTGTCTACACTGGTCCTCTTGCGCAAGTATACTTGCGCAAGAGGGCTTATCCCTGAGCAGGAGCATCAAAGTATTTGCACAAGAAGCACTGAATTCTTACATTAGAATTTCTTACATTAGAAATTCTTACATTGCTCTTGCGCAAATTCAAGCGGCCAGTGTAGACAGGCGGCAAGTTTTTGCGCAAAAGTGGCCGCTTTTGCACAAAATCTTACCAATCTAGACACACCAGAAAGTTTTCTTTTCCCTAATATCTATCCTATGTCTCCTGGGTTGCAGATTAAGTCATGTGCTTCTTGTCCTACCTTCAGGGTTCATGAATGATTGATCACAGTCCTTAACATATGTGAATGCTTATCAGGTCTCCCCTCAGTCTTCTTTTCTCCCAGATGTTTTTTCACCTTTCCTTATAGGTCAGATTTTCTAACCCTTTTATCATTTTGTTGCTCTCCTTTGGACTTGCTCCCATTTTTCTACATCTTCTTTAAAGGATGACACCCACTTGGACACAGTTCTTCAACTGAGTCCTGCTGAGCATTGGCTAGAGTGGGATAAATTATTCCCCAAACAATGACACTTCTTTTAACACACTCCAGACAATTAGCCTTTTTTTCCACAATTGTGTCACATTGACTCATTCGAACTGCTACTCCATCCTCCACATTTTTTAACAGTACTTTCATTTGGACAGTTATTCCCTATTGGGAAGGGGGAGAAAAATCAAATGCACAATTATAGTACTTAGGACTTGTCGTTACTAAATTTCATCTTGTTGATTTCAGCTCAATTCTTCAATTTATCAAGAGTTTTGAATTCTAATTAGGCCCTCCAAGGTGCTTGCAATCCCTCCTTTCTTGGCATCAGCCACCACTGTTATAAACACATACTCTCTTCTCCATTATCAAAATCATTAATGAAAAGTATTGAATAATACTGGACCAGGACTGACCTCAGAAGAACCCTGGTAGATACATCCTCTCAATTTGACTCCCTTCCAAATGAATGCTGTCATCCAGGGGTGTTTGGGTGATCAGGGAAGGAAGGAAGCAGCACTGATTGAGTAGCCACTACAGCCGGTCCCCGAGTTACGAAAGCATCGATTTACGACTGTTCGTATTTACGACCAATCTCCTATACAGCCAGAACCTGAGTTACGAACAAAATCTGCACTTATGAACAGTGCGGCCGTACGTCAGTGAATGTAATTCAACTTATGAACACATCGAGTTACGACCAAGTGCTTGGACCGTAACTCGTTCGTAAGTCAGGAACCGGATTCTATGGATCCTGTGACTTTATCACTATTCAATTCTATCTGACTTTCCCATATGGTAAAAAGTCTGTGGTTCATCTAAGTAAAAGCTTGTCTTTAGAGAGGTAAATTGAAGCATGGAGCACATAGCTGTCCTTACCTACACACAGAATATGCAGTTGTGTAGGGCACCTGAAAATTTGTGGCATCACTGGGTTGTAATGTCCATGCACTTGCCTCTTTCTATCCTTGTTCTGTAACACTGCTTACTCCAGAAAGGATCTAGTTAACTTAAAAGTGAAAAGACCTGCCAGACCTACTAGCACCTATGAAAAAGCCATTTCAGGCGGTAATGAAGCCATTTCAGGCATTTGCCAACTCCAGATATAGACTGTCAATTTCTGAATTTACCATGTTAGGCAACAGGACCTTAGTTTAAAATTTGTTTGAAAATTATTTTGTTAGTGTGTTGCTGAAAATTATAAAAATCACATTTCTAAAAATAGGTCATTCCCCACTCCCAGCTGCCATTGAGTATAAGGGCACCAATGTAATAGCACTGTGCAGGGCTCCATAAATCCTAAGGATGGTTCGGTTGATGCAACACTTCTATTTTTCCCTTTTAAAACATTTGTTGGAGGAATATAGATAGGGTACGTCTAGACTGGCAAGATTTTGCGCAAAAAACTTGCCAGCTGTCTACACTGGCCGTTTGAATTTGCACAAGAACACTGACGATCTAATGTAAGATTGTCGGTGTTCTTGTGCAAGAACTCTGACGCTCCCGCTCGGAAAAAGCCCTCTTGCACAAGTGTTCTTGCGCAAGAGGGCCAGTGTAGACAGGGAAGGAATCTTTTGCGTAAGAAAGCCCCGATGGTGAAAATGGCCACCGGAGCTTTCTTGCACAAAATCACGTCTATACTAGCCACGGATGCTTTTGCGCAAAAGCACTTTTTGCGCAAAAGCATCCATGCCAATCTAGATGCTCTTTTGCGGAAATACTTTTAACGGAAAAACTTTTCCGTTAAAAGTATTTCCGCAAAATCATGCCAGTCTAGACACAGCCTATATAGTGTTTTGAGGACATAGTAAAGTAGCTGAGGACCTAGTGCATTCTATAGAAATACAGGATGTCAGTCTCAGCACTCCGTTTGGAATCCATATCAGAGATTCATATAGTATTTCAGTCTATAAAAACACACACACGCTTCCTGAGGGTCACTTGATCAATGATAAATGGAAGTGGCTGTATTTACATAATGATTTAGATGCAATGTGGTGCACCTTTATTTGTAAATATTGACATAGCTACACTGCTGGGTGAAGGATGCACAATATTCAAAGATGTGCTATATGACAAGCTCGTGTCCACAACTTTGCTCTCCTGGAATGTTATATGTCCTTCTGAAATCAGATGTCATAGCTTGCTTTTCCCAGTCCTTTTCTGTCCCACTAAAGAGAAAGATTATATTCTCAATTTTAAAACCAACATTTAAATAACAATTGCTAACTTAAACCTACCATTTTATTGTCCTGTCAATCTAAGGAAATATTCATTCCCACACATGCACAAAAGCTTACCTCTAATGCATTTATGAAGACCCCTATCCCTTTTTATATTTGGTTATCCCAAAGTCTGGTAAATTCCTCACAAATAAAGACAGACCCTGGTTTGAAGCATTCACAATCTAAATGCAGGCATTCACAATCTAAATCTAATAACAAGCAAGGGCCATTCCTTTAGGTAACTATACCTTTAAGAGGTTTTGGCAGTAGCTTATGGGAACCACTTACACAAAGACATAGGTTACTCAATGCTGGTCAGTCCGAACTTGCACACCGAAGGAAGCAGACCTCTGACTGCTTGGTTTGGAGGGATTACTAAACAGCATAACTTTGACCTCTGTGGAAATCCATACAGGTGCTGAGGTTTGTCTGCACAGTGCTTATTACAGGATTAGGTTCTATTCAGACCTGGATATCTTTAGAGTGATAGTATTTAAGCCAAAAGGGACCACTAGATTATCTGGTCTGGCCACCTAAATGTTAGAGGACATCAAACACCATCCAACCACCCCTACACCAAGCCAACAGCCAGAATTAGATAAAAAATATTGCAGCCCTCAGGAAACTAAGCTGTGTGCCACAGGTAGAGAACAAGAGAGAACCAGGTAATGCTGTAAATCAAAATAGGTACTTTGCACGCCAATGGAATGACCCAATCAAAGCAGTCAGTTACTAAAGCCTGATGACTCCATTTGTTATTTTGTATTAGACCATGGCTAGCCCTCCTCACAACCATCGAGGAACATCTGGGACAGGGAGACATTCCCAACTGAGCTACCCTCGTCCACGACCTGTGTCCCATGCACTGTCATGCTGCTGGTTTTGCTGCTGCTACCCCTACAGGGCAAGTGGATGCAGACGTGACTCACCCACCAACTTTCAGTGAGGCTTGTTGGAACTTTTCAGGGTTAGAGTCAATCACTTCCCCTTTTTGTTCCAGAAGGGAGCAATTGTATCACTAACCTCCTCTCTCAGCTGCACTTGAGGTAGTGAAGTTTATAGCAGAATCTCCTTGAACAGGGAAATTACCTAAAAGGGAACTAATCTAGTCCTCTATTTTTAATTGAAATGTTCACAGATATAGCAGGAGCAAGTTTGTACACGGGCATAACTCCAACCCCCAAACCATTAGACTTCAGGTAAAATCATAAAAAATAAATTAAAAAAAAATTACCCTGATTTTAGAGCCAGATGGATTTTCTTTGCATCTGGAGAACACTCAACGCAGAGGCTGATTACTTATACTTTTTTAAAAGATATCGTGAACTCTGCAAAGTCAGTTTCAGTGGCAAACAAATTCTCCTTGAGGATTCTGATTGTTCCAAAAAGAGTTGCTGGGATTCTTTGGAACACTGCAGATGCTGTCCGCTACTATTACATAAAAATGATGCATCACATATTGTATGGGAAATGACTAGAAACTGGCAACAGAGGGGGAGGGGGAGGTGGTGGTACAAGCATGGAAAATTGAGCAATCATGAAAATCCATGGTAACAAATGGGTAGTCTAAATTGAGAGATACGGAATGCATCTGAAATAAAAACCCACTCAAAGAGATATGCATTCTTTCTGCGTATAAAACACAATATAGAACCACACCTCATGCTCTTGCTTGTTTCAAAAGAAATGGAAGCCCACATTTTAAAGTGGATGTAAAACTTCATCCACTGGAGCTTAAGGCAATTTCTAGCCCCAAGGCAGGGGTGGGGAATCTTTTTTGGGTCGGGACTGCTGACCCACAGAAAAATCAGTCGGGGGCCGGGCACTGCAGGGGTTCCAGTGCAGGCTCCCCAATGCTGGGGGAGGCCTTAAGCCTCAGGGGCCAGATCCGGGCAATCCAGGGGCCACATCTGGCCCCCCGGGTCTTAGGTTCCCCACCCCTGCCTTAGGGTATGTCTACACTAGGGAGAAGATTGATTCTCCAGAGGTCGATCTTCTAGCATTCAATTTTACAGGTCTAAGGGTTAGGGTTAGACCCGTAAATCGAACTCTGAGGGCAGTCCACACCGTCATCTGATACTCCTCGCAGAATGAAGAGTAAGGGAAGCCAACAGGAGTGTGTGCTTCCGTCATCTTCCCACTGTCTGGACGCTGCCACGGCTCGGCTTAAGGTAAACCAACTTACCTTAAGTTGCTTGCCTTAAGCCAACCTGCCAGGTTTAGTGTAGAACAGGCCTTAGATACTAGGATGAAACCTTCCCTGTAGGAAGATTTAATATAGGCCTACTGCAGATTTTGTTTTCCCCCTTCCACTGATATAGTTGGAGCTGGACATTGTCAGAGGCAGGATCCCGGAATAGATAACCATAGGTCAAGAAAGGCAATTCCTATGTTCCGGGGTGCTAACATATATTCTATGCATCATCTGTGTCTCAACAGAGCCTTATTTTAGTAGTTTACGTAGGATTTACAGTAAGTGGTGCATATATACTTTGTCGGCCTTCTGCATAGAAATGGATTTGATCCTTAGTGGCCAACTTTTTACACCACACACATGTTATGGAGAATGATGAAAGCAGAAAGGTGATAAATAGGCAAAGATACACCTTTGTGCCAAACTACCTACAGGTAATTCAGATATTAGGCTGGCACACCAAGCCATCTAATGGGAGCTTATCTATCTTGCTTCTAGCTAATGAAAATGTGCCTTGTAAAATAGCTGTTTTATCTGCCTTCCACACACAAGCTATACAGGACCTCATATGAAGTCTATGGACTTCAGTGGATTTTAATCCCATGTTTACTATAGTAAAGTCACTGTCAAACTGATCTGCATGAAATCGCCCACTTTTTGTTCATTAAATGCTCTCCTTAAATTAGCTTCCTTTGCTCACAATTCATTAATGTTTATACTTGATTAAAATAGTAGTGGTGATGAAAGGACTAAAAGCTATTTTAATGTAGCCTAGTGCATCATAAGTACCCATTCCCAACTTTTTTCAGCAACCCCCTTAAGAGAATCCCAGGTAACATCCCTATAGTTTACAGAAGGTTTCTTCCCGTTCTCAGGATATTACTATATATAAAACTGCTCCATAATGCTGTGGTAGCATGGGGAAGTTAGGGGGGAACCTGGACCTGCCTGTTATTCCAGGTTCCGGCCCAGGGGCTAAGGCACCTGCAATAAACAGGGTTTCTTCTGCTCCCAGTCTGGCCGCTTTTTCCCTGGGCCACTTCCCCAAACAATCCCACCCAGTACCTTGCCTCCGGTATCAGAGTAAACCTGTGCCACTCCTCCTTAGCACTCTGCCTTTCTTGCATCCTCAGCTCACATTCAGACACCTCTCAATCTCAGATCATGGGTTACTTTGCATTCGCTGCTGGGAGGCCTTATAAACAAGCCCCAGCAGGCCTTAATGGGCTGCAAGTGCTCTGATTATCCTGCTGCTTCCAGCAAGCTCTTAATTGGACCGAAGTGCCTACCTGATTATGCTGCACAAGACTCAGCCCTGTTTACTTAGGGAAGAAGAAACTGTTCATCTAGAGCTCAGCATACCTACCCCCTTCAGAGTGAGGCAGTCAGCTGGTCTGGGTCTGTCAAATACACACTATTTTATTTTATTACTCTGGATCACCATAACAGCAGTGTGGTCTGGAGGAATGAGCATATGTAACAAACTCTAATCCTAGATCTACTTCTGCCTCACTCTGTTGCTTAAGGTAAGTTAGTTCCTCTTTCTGTCCCAGTTCCCCCTAATTCATAAAGGAGATAATGCTTCCCTATTTTCCTAAGCAAGAGGTTAGGAGGGTTAAATAATATCTGTACAGTGCTCTAGACATATAATGCTATGTGAAATTCCTAACTATTGTTGATGTATCTAAAAACAGGCAAGAAAATATATACTTAATATTTTTCTATCACACCAAACTGTTGTTTTCTTCATTAAAAAAACCTGTCTGAAAGTGAGCTGCGATAGAGGAATGACCTGGCAGAACAAGCACCGAAACATAAAACTAGGCAGAGACTAAATAAAGACATCAGTACACAAGACTGACAGCTTGTCAAGGCAGAGGAAGAAGAAATAGACATGACCCAGACAGCAAGACAACCATCCCTCTGCAACCAGATCCAAACCCTTCCCTAATGAGCAGAGTGATCTCAGGAACAGCAAGTCATTCATTCAAAAAGGGTCTCTCTAAAACCAGGAGTGGGGAACTTTTGGGGGGCTGGGGGCCACTGATCCACAGAAAATAAGTTGGGGGCCAGACACAAGAGAGAAACAAACAAACAAAACAACAACAACAAAATCCCTCACTGAGGTTGTCCCCAACTGAGAAGGAGAAAGACATTTTCCATATTCCCCTTGCACACCAGAGTCTTAGGGCCCAGGCTAGTAGATTTTGTGTCCTCCAGCCCTAAGGCGGGATACAAAAATCTTGATAAATGTTTGGATCACAATGCAGCTGCAGAGACTGGTGTGTCATAGAACACAAGAAAGAGGTGCCACAAAGTGGCTCCCCTTTCACTGCCTTTATTACTGTTGCCATCATTCTTTATCACTCTGAATATGTCACCTCCCTTTATCACTGTGCAAAGAATAAAAATAAAGAAACCGTGAAAGGGGGAGTGAATTAAACAAGTATAAATAAAACCTGTGGGCTAGACAGCTTTATAATCCACCTTGAATAAGGACCCTGACCACCCTCTCCCAGAAGTAGAGTTACAATCCTATCCTTGCTTTCTCTGCTCTGGGGAGGGAGTCCGGGCCAAATTATCAACTGTGTTTAGTACCTAAAGAAGCAAATTGACGCCTAGTGGGATTTTCATTTTCCTGCTGAAGCAGGTTTGGTGTCTAACTCCCAGTGATGAATATATACATTTGAAAATCCAGCCCTAAGCTACTTCACTTCTTTCCCTCCTGTCTCCTATAACTGAAGCCAGCTACGCTGGCAAGGAGGATGGTCTTAGTCGAGGCTATGCTCCTCCCACAGACTTCCTTGTGATTGGAAATAATAAGCAAGCAGCTCTCACTGTACTGCCTCTGAGCCACAATTCAAACAGCTTGTAGTAGGCCACTCCTGTGGCAGCATGAGGAAGGGTAGGAACTTGCTGGAGTCCCTTGCATCTCCCTGAGAGACGGGCCAGATTCAAATCCTTCAGTATAAAACGCCACACGGTTTGGCTCAGGGAGTCCATCAACTCAGTCAAATACAAATTTTCTTTTCTTCACACTACTGCTATTCCAAAATAGCTATGTTGGAATAAGTGTTATTCCTCGTGGAACGAGATTTACAGATTTTGAAATAAGCCATCTGTTATTTCAAAATTATTTCAAAATAACAGAATTTCTGTGTAGATGCTTGCATTGTTAGTTATTTCAAAATAACTATGCTATGTAAATGCATCCTTACAGACTAACTCGGCTACCCTTCTGAAACTTTAAAAATATTTGGAATGCCCTGAACCTATTGCTACGATGTGCATGCATGAGACCTAATAAAAAAGTAATTTAAAATGAAAGTAGTATTGTTTGTATCCATCATTTATCAGATAGAGAAGCTGTACCCACATAGCTTTGTTCCTGATACTGCCTGGAGAGGAACAGTGAAGTTATCACAGCTTTGAGTTCTGAAAACCCTGAGTAACTGCTAAACTGTGCTGACTAGCACACCTGGGGGTGGGGGGGGGGTGGAGTCAAGACTCTGTCCCTGTGCGCTGACTTGTACTACGATTAAATAAGTGGGCATGCAACCTCCACTGACCATGGCACAGAAGACCAAATCACAATTTAATTTGTGGAGAATCAAGTTTCAGTTCCATCGAATACCACAAAAGCCCTCAGTTCATGGCAGGAAAGGCAGACTGAGCTCTGAGAACAGAGGACACCATTAGTCCTGAGTGAAACTGAAATTTCTTCCAACCTCTTTATTCTGGAGGGCACGTAAGCACAGACTTTGTCATAAGATTTCCAGTACTTTCCACTAATTCCAGGGAGGAAGCATGGCAGAGAATTAAAGAACAGGACTGGAAGTCAGGAAATCCAGTTCTGTTCTTGGCTCTGACAGAGTTTCTTCTGTGCATTGTTAACCTGACTTGGAAGATTCGATAGAATTAGACACAATGTCAAAAGTTTAAAAAGACCTGTGAAGGTCTATAGACCAGTGTGAGATGCTATAGAGTGCAAAACTTGGCAGTGAAAGAGGACCTTTATGCAAGAAGCACAAATGAATGAAATACAGGAAAGACAGGTTTGGTGTCATAACATGTGTAAGAGATCAATGGTTGGAAGACTGAGGGTATGTTGTTGACAAAACGTACGTAAAGGCCCAAAAATCAACAAAAAATCACCAGAGGGTATGTACACTTATTCTCTCTGTCAACAGATCAGGTCTACACTGAGGGCACCATCATGGACTGTGTGAGCAATGCACGGCGGGTATGCATCCCACAGTGCAGTGGTGTGGGAAGACAGAGCTGATCTCTGCGCTTTTTGGGATTCCCTCCCAGTTCTCCCATTGCCTCCTGAGCTGTGGGGAATGGTATCGTGAGCAGCTCTGGCTGAGGAATGTCAAAGCAGCACAGCAGCCTTTCCCCCTGCCCCTGCAGCAGCAATCTGACTGCCTCTGTGTTTATAGTGCAGGGAAGAACAGGAGCATTCTGATGATTTGCTCTTTGTTTGTCCCCCAAATGGAGCAGCTCACTCAGCTGTCAGATATTTCTTGCAGCTTTGAAAGCAGAGGAGCTCATGCCTACAGGGCAACAGAGATAAAAACTGAGGGCACCACAGTTGGGTCAGTCCCTGTTTAGTCTGCAGACGCAAAGAGTGAGGGGGGATTTGATAGCAGCCTTCAACTTCCTGAAGGGAGGTTCCAAAGAGGATGGAGAGAGGCTGTTCTCAGTAGTGACAGATGGCAGAACAAGGAGCAATGGTCTCAAGTTGCGGTGAGAGAGGTCCAGGTTGGATATTAGGAAAAACTATTTCACTAGGAGGGTGGTGAAGCACTGGAATGGGTTACCTAGGGAAGTAGTGGAGTCTCCATCCCTAGAGGTGTTTAAGCCTTGGCTTGACAAAGCCCTGGCTGGGTTGATTTAGTTGGGATTGGTCCAGCCTAGAGCAGGGGGCTGGACTTGATGACCTTCTGAGGTCTTTTTCAGCTCTATGATGCTATGAAAACACTGAGCAAAGCCATCACAACAGGCGTTGTGGGATACTGGAGGAAGCCAGTTCTGTCAACAAAAAAAAGTCTACATTGACTCTTCGTTAACAATAAAGGGAGGGGAAAAGGAAAAAAAAAGTCTCTCATAAGGGTGGAAGATTTTGTCTGCAAAACTGAATGTTTTCCTTGACAAAAGTTGCATTGCAGTGACAAAACTTGGCAGTGTAGGCAAAGACTAAGCAATAGAATCTTTGTGGATATAAATTCCTCATCACATGGATACAAATGTACTAGCAGTTTTATACCTCTGGACTCCAGACTCACAAAATGTTATCTCCTGCACAATGTTGAGAAAGAACAAAGAGGCAACTAAATCTAATAAAACATTAATGCAAGACCTCAACTGCATGTATATAAACTGGTCAAATGCCACAATAGGACAAGGATGACAGAAGTAATCTCCTGTACATTAAATGGATTGCTTTTGGGACAGCTGGCGTTAAAAGCACATAAAAGGAAAGGCTATCCTTGACTTAGAAATTGGTTCAAGGACTATAGTTGAGTTAGTAAGTGTCAACAATATTCTGCCTTCTACTGACATGAGAAAAAGAAATTATGGGGAAAAAAATACCTCAATTGCTTTAGTATTGTAACAAAACAAAATTTTTAAAAAGTATAATTTATATCAGGTTTTGAGAGTTCCAAATAATTGTTTGCTAATTATTTTGTCCGATACTTCAGAATTTTAGCTTTTTCTTTTGATTCTGAACAAAAACAATATCAAAGTGTCCATTTTGTACAGAATGGAAATGTTACTTTTCAGCTGTCTCTAATAGCTGACAACAAAAGTACTGCTCATCTATAAGGGTGCATCTTCACAGCAGGTCTTAAAATAGCTTATTTAAACACTGGGGCTACGTCTACATTGGCGCGCGTTTGCGCCAAAGCTATGCAAATGAGGCTTAGCGTTAGAATATCGCTGAGCCTCATTTGCATAACTAATGATCCGCCATTTTCGCGGACCAGGCTCTTGCGCAAGACGGGGCTGTCTACACTGGCTCGTCTTGCGCAAGAAAAACCCTTTTGCGCAAAGCCCTTATGACGATCAAAAGCGCGCCAATGTAGACATAGCCTGGGAGTGTCTAAACAGCACTTATTTTGAAATAGAACACTCTTCCTCTGACTTCCCTTATTCCTCGTACGAGGTTTACAAGAGTCGGAGTAAGAAGTCCTCCAGCTTGACAGTATTTCAACATTATTTCAAAATAACTGTCTGCTGTGTAGACGCGGACTAAATTATTTCTGAATAACGCTAGTTATTTTGAAATAATGTTTCTGTGTATACGTACCCTAAGAGTATGATCATTAGCTAGCACAATGGCTTCAGCATGCAGGAAGCTTGGATTTGGAAGTGACATCATGAGTCCTTGTTCTTTGGCCAGCATATACATATCAGAATAGGACAATGATACAAATGTTCTTGCAGGGCAGAAGAACACTAACTATTCATAATTATCTGAATAATTAGTGCTCAATCTTTGCTAGCTGATCCACTGAAAGGCAGTGTTTCCCTCCAGAATTCCAATATCTCAATTAAATATGAGATATTATAATATTTTAAAATAAATGTTTACATTAGTATAATAATGAAAAATGTTAATTGAAACATTTTATTGCAACAAATAAAAAAATATTCACTTAGAATTTGAATGGAACATTGAAAATGGACACACTCAGCTCTGTCAGGTGTGTTGGATTAGGTTACTCAATGGTAGAGTCCTGCAAATCGTTGGATATCCACTTTATATCCTCATGTATCCACAGTCGTGGATTTGGATGCGAATATCAGCAGCTCATTTTTGCTGATACGGGTGCAAATGTGGCTACACATTTTGCATCCAGAACCCTGCAAATTTTCAGATATCCACTTTATATTCATGGGTGCCCACATTCACGGATGTCAATGAGGATATCCGCAGCTCATTGTTGCAGTTACAGATGTGCATGCAGATACAGGAGACCTACCTATGAAGGAAGTATAAATTTACACAGCAGGGGTGGGAACCTAAGGCCCAATGGCTGGATGCCACCCCTGGCTTGCCTGGATCAACTCCCCAAGGCTCAGGGCTCCCCTCCAGAACTGGGGAGCCCACTTTGGTATTCAAGCCCCATGCTATCCCCCTGTGGAGCTGGAGCACACAAAATCTAGTACCCTTGTCCCCCCCAAGGCTCTAGTGTATGACGGACATGTGGAAAATGTATTTCTCCTTCTCTGTTGGGGTGGTTTTTGTTTTTGCTTCTTACTTGTGTGTGGTCCCGACTGATTTTTCTGTGGGTCAGCAGCCCCTGACCCAAATAAGGTTCCCCACCCCTGCTATGCAGTATATATGATAAAAAATATTTTAGATAAGATCCCTTATGTTTAAGAGAATGGCAATAATATATTAAAGTTCCAATAGTGGTTTGCTTGTTTTCTAGAAAAATGGAAGTGATGCCATTTTCTTAAAATAATTACACAAAACATTCTGGAGATACTGAAATTTGAAACAGAAAACCCTTGGCAATCTCACTTTTAATTTCTACATTTGCCAAAAAGTTTCTGCACTAGGTAACATAATTGCACTTGGCTCAGTTTGAGTAATAGTGGAGATAGCTTTTTTTACAAATAAGTGAACTGATCTGTAACAATTCGAGTATATTGATTCATCTACAGCTAAACTATCTTTTAAGCTTAAAACAATACTATAATTTCCTTTACAAACTTACTCTCTAAAGTGGAAGGTTGAGGGAGTGATACATACTTTGTAGTGAAGACAAAGCCTAACCAATAGAATCTATGTGGACAGTAATGTCTTATCTCATGGATACAAATATATACAGGTAGTAGTGTTATACCTGTGACTCTTCACCAGTAATGACAGATAAATGCATTTTTGCGTATCCCATTTTTAAGACAGCAGACTTATATCAGACTAGTTAGGCATATATTGGGTGAATGAGACATGTTTTTATAAGTCAGGGGCTTTTCCTGATTCACACAGACTTTAAGAAATGCACAGATAGCCCTGGTCTACACTAGGGAGTTATTTTGGAATAACCCCCCTTATTTCGATGTAAGTGGAGGGTCCACACAATCAAGCCTGTTATTTCAAAATAACAGGCTGCTTATTTCGAAATCTGTACTCCTTTCCTCGGGGAATAAGCTTATTTCAAAATAGTTGTTTCAGGAGTTATTATTTCAAACTTAGTTAATTTGAAATAATTTCCTAGTGTAAACATGCCCATCCTGATTACATAAAAACTGTGTGCTGAAAATGTAGATGTCTTTTGTTTTGCATTGTGCGTTGGTGGTAGAAACAGATGCTTGAATTTGGGTTTTGCCCAAATATGTGTCCAGGAATCTCAAGCTTCCATTAAGCTGGAATGTGACATTTAGGCAGGTTAGAGTAAAACTGCAATTCACTATTATTCTAGGTCTTCATTTTCTGTCACTGTATTCCATGAACTTGCCCTTCACAGACTAACATAATTAGTGAAAAAAAATCACTAAATATCACAGATTCTATTGCCTTGCTTTATAGTGTTATTGGGGTACCAATGAACATGACAGCACGGAGCTTTCCTCTGGAGCTTGTAAGATGTGAATGCCTCAGGACAAGGCCATAGAACAGCATGATGTGCTATCTACCAAGCTACAGGGCCAGCAACTATTGCAGGTTCCTTATTGCAGCACTGAATTCATGCCACCAGTCTCACAGCAAGAATGACTGGAGAAGATGAAGTGAATACGGAGATCAATGCAGAACCACCACCACTCGGCTTTCAACAGGACCTCAAAAAAGCTGCAAATATCAAATTCTTTTTTTTTTCACCTTGGTAAATGTTTATTTTCAGAGCTGAGTTTTGTTGATCTAGTTGAGGGCAGGAGGTGGTGTGATTCATTATGAGATGAAAGTTGAGAGTGGTCTCCTCTCTCCTCAAATTAAAACAAGAAGAGGAAAAAAAATCTCTGCCACAGGAAAATTTGAGACGTATAGAAAGAAAACATACTTATCAGGCAAGTTTCCTTCCTTATACCCCAATCAATTTAAGGGAAGTTCATACATACACCCCTGAACTTCATTATAAAAAGTACAAAACACAAATCTCATTAAAAATGTTGGTGGATTCTTTTTGGGGAGAAAGGGATGAATGGAAAGAAAATGAAAAGGGCTCCTTCTTGGGCTATTCTACACCAAATATCTTATACAGCTTTGTTATGTCTCCTCTTACTCTAGTTTGCAGACCAAATAGTTTTTGTCTCTTCTCTTCACATGTGTAAACACATATGCCTCTAATCCAACCATTCTCCAGATCTTTTTCTTTTCCAGTTGAGTAACTTTTTTTTTCCATTTTAAAATTATTCTTATTCATAGTCTGTTGACTCAGAAGTGATACATCACAAGGATAATTCACCCACTGAAACAAATAATTCCTGTTAATTAGTGTGTATTGACTTTAAAAGTAAAAAACAATTAGGGTTTCCCCCCTTCTTTCTGCCCCTCCCCTTTTGTCCATTTTTGGGTTTTAAGTCATAAAAGGGGGGGCTTTTGATTCAGTCCAATTATTTCGTACTCACTAGTGAGGTTGGGTGAACTTTGGAGTCAGAATTCTAAACATATCTACCCTCCGAACACATCTATCTGGGCAGTTTACTGCTGAGTTCTGTCTTTTATGAGGGGAGGGGATTATAAGGTAAATGGACAGCTACCCCACACTGCCAGCCTTCAACTCAATTCCTTCACATATGCCTTGTTCAATTTATTTCATTTCTTATTGTCCTAAGTGCAAAGAGCATGAAGAAGAAAATTGTTGTTGATCGCATGTCGAGTTCTGTTCTTTTGAGAGCTGCTAGGAGAAAACAAATCTCATTAGGCCTGTCTCTGCTGTGGGTGTCCTCTGTGGAGGCCAGGGGTTGGCCAAGCAATATTACACATATGCCGACAGGACAGCAAGAAGAAATGGCTAGAGTTGCAAACCGTGCATTTGTAACTGGGATACGAGATTGAACTCTAACAGCATTCTAGTATGGGGCAAATGTCTGTCTAAAAGTGATCATAAATGGCTGGCAGCTTCCTCACCCCCAAGTATGTGTACTGGGTTATGCCAGGAGAGTCCAAAAAGCTGCAAGAAGGGTTAACAAAGGAAGGACCATCACAGCTGCAATGACTGTTGGCGGCTTCATAAATTCCACAAGCAGCCCATGAAGACCAGTCAAAAGACGACAGATTAGGAAGGGTAACAGCCACCAAGCACTTATGATGACTATGGGCTATGGAAGGAAAAGAAGCAGGCCAGCGGATCTGTGGATGTTTCTATTACACAAACATCCTCCCCACAGGTTCAAGGCATTTATCAAACCCATTTATGCTGAACAATGAGCTCCTTCCAAGCTGAGAATGTTCTTCATTCATCCCATTATTTGTGTATTGCTTGCTCTATACATTTGCTGCCTTTCTATCCTAGAAGTAGCTCAGTGGTTCCTTGATTATTTCATATTATTTATGTAAAAGTGCTTTGGTACCACGAAGGTGAAATGCACTACAAAAAAAGGACATTGATATCAATATAAAAATTAAAACAGCACCGATTAATTATGAACGAGACATTTTCCCCTTCACTGTTTGATAGAGTTTACAGCTTTCTTAAACCTTTTTAACTATCATGTGTCTATTAAAGCAATCCACAATTATGGGTGTCTGCAGGACTGAATTAATGCCTTCAGAGTGGAGCTGCAAATCATTTTTTATTTGGATCACAATGTTTTGTCTTAAAACTTAAACATCATGTTGACCACTGTCCTCTCCAATTTGTCCAATTGTTGTGATTTCATGAAACCCCTGTGGGATTTTAATCCTTCAGTTACTGATGAGAAGGCCAAGGGGGGAGAATTTTTGTGTGTTTTGAGATCTGAGCGGAATGGAACAGAAGGCCTTAGATCTAAGAGTTCTTGCTCAGATTTTCAGTAGCAAAATCATTAAAAACTAAGATATTTGGGTATCTGTTTCTGTCTTGCTCAAAGAGATGGAAGGGTAGCAGTTGATAGGAAGAGTGAAAGTTTGAGGAAGACCGGAGGAGACAGGAAAAGTTTTCAAGAGGAATAAAAGTAACAGAGAGATGGGGAAGCACAAAGAAGATCAAATAGGATGGGTTAAGTTAGGATTTCCCAATTTTACAGAAATAGTCCACATATTAAAGGCTTTTTTAATGCATGTGTCTATTACCATCCAATCCTGATTTTTCACTCTTACTATCTGGTCGCTCAAGCTTACTTTAGAAATTGGACTCCTTACATATGATCTATTAATTTTGGCCCGCCCTTGACAGTGATTGTCATGGAGAAAAACATGCCATTAATGTTTCTCATAACCATATGGAACTATTCTCTCAACCTGTTCAAAAATGCTGATTGTCCTTGTATCACTTTGAATATAGCACACACTGACTGTGCCTAGATATTTCCCCTGTATATTTATTATATATTTTTTCTCTTTTAAACAGAATGCAAAATTTTGAATTTACTTAGTAGAATGGCTGATTTTTTGGGGGAGGGGGATTTCTTTTAAAACAAATAATGGTAAGTGTTATAGAAAAATTAAGGATCTGACCAAAATGAGAAGGATTCCCAGGTTACATCTATAAAACAGAACCTACCTTGAAATAAGCGATGCAATTTGAGCTATGCAAATGCGTAGCTTATTTTGAGATAGCGCAATATTTCAAAATAGGCTGTCTGAACAGTGCTAATTTCAGATTAGAGTGCTATTCTGATGAGTCCTTTAATCTCCATGCAAAAAGATTTATGAGACGTTGGAATAACAAGCCTGTTATTTCGAATGTATTTAGAAATAATGGGCTTGCTGTTAAGATGCGCAGAATGCTATTTTGGGATCACGGACGTTATCCCAAAATAGCACCGCTGTGTAGACGTACCCCTAGTGAGTGCACTGGACCCTGTCTTCCTAAACAATAATTCATTTTTAACTCTTGGTTAAAAGCTTGAGACAGGATTGTAGAGAAAAGTCTATCTTAAATGGTCTGTCAAAATGCAGGAATCTGTTTCAATAAGAAAAGCAAAAAGGTGAGCATTTCTACAGCAGTTCTTTAGTTTTTAATACATGAAAATATGCATGAGTGATATAATGTGGAAAAGAATAAACAATGATTGTAGATGTTCTTCTCCCTGATAAAGGATCTCATTTATGTATTTTTCATGTCTTCCATTACAGAATGTGGAGAGAAAAACAAACAAGCACCATTACGAGAAAAAATGAGCAATCATTTGATGTATATTGTACAGCATATTGAATGTGTCAGTATACAAATTTATGGTACAGGCACTGACGTCTAAGACATCTGCATCACTCTTTGGAAAAAAAACCACGGCACTCTCTTTTACCTGTGTCATGAAGAATGAGGGTTTATTTCTACTATGCAAAAGTGAACCAAATAGCTATGAATGCTGAAATTCTGACTGTTCAATGTAATCTAGGAGCTCCTTGGACCTCTTTCTACATGTCCTACTTGCACTACCAGTGTACACACACTGCTGCTACTGCATCAGAGTCACACCATGCTGCTTAGCGTTTCCAAGAACATTACACAAATTAGTGCAATTTTACAAGTGACTGGCTCATCACAGTTAAAAATCCATGCTACTAAATTGCAATAATTGGAAGTAAAAGGTCATTACAGCGGCAACATACAGAGCACTCTGTCAGCAAGTCCCATGAGAACGGTGCTGTTGATTTCGTAAGACCTTTGGGGGCAGGACCATTCACTTCTGACTTGTCTGTAAAGATCCTGGCACGTATCTTGTTCTATGAGAAGGCTAGCAAAAGAAGCTAGTGTATATTTTAATGTCTACCTTTTGGGGGACAAAACAGGTGATAGAAAGGGCTAGGTTGTAACCTTGCAAGCCAATCAATTCAAGAGGAGCTATGATAGGAGCTGTCGAGAGGAGCTATGCAAGCCAACCATTTAAAGAGGAACTCAGGAACAGAACATAAGCCAGATGAGCTCTGTCACAGCATAGTCCCTGAATCCCCCATTATGTCAGGGAGGAATAAGTTTGCACTACTTCTTTCACTTACCTCTCTGCACTGGCCCAGCAGCAGGGGTAGGAGTAAAGGAATCCACAAGGTCTGCTTACTCTCTGCTTTGTCTACCCAGCTGCGTAGAAGGGGAAGCAGTAGCAGCCACTTCCTGATGGTACTGGCATCTGTTCTCCCCTCTCAAAGTTTCTGGCTGCTGGAGAGTCTATGGCTACGTCTAGATTGGCACAGACACTTTTGCACAAAAGCACTTTTTGCGGAAAAGCGTCCGTGCCAATCTAGACGCGGTTTTGCGTAAGAAAGCCCCGATTGCCGTTTTAGTCATCGTGGCTTTTTTGCGCAAAACACTTTTTAGCTGTCTACACTGGCCCTCTTGCGCAAATACATTTGCGCAAGAGGGCTTTTGCCCGAATGGGAGCGTCATAGTATTTGCGCAAGAAGCACTGATTTTGTACATTACAAAGTCAGTGTTCTTGCGCAAATTCAAGCGGCCAGTGTAGACAGCTGGCAAGTTTTTCCACAAAAGCAGTTGCTTTTGTGGAAAAACTTGCCAGTCTAGACACAGCCTATATGGGGGAGTAAAGAGTGCTCCTTATGCCTCCTTATTCCCTTGCCTAGATGTATATCCTGGGGCAAAGATGAGCCCAAAGCATTTAAAGATAGTAAAAGTAACGATCAGGTTTAACTCCTCGTAAGGGATCTCTAACGTAGGTGCACCAACCATAAGAAAATAAACAGAGGTGGAATTTCTCTAGTCCAACACCCTCAGGACCTGACCTGGGCTGAACCAGAGAATTTGCTGGACTGCAGGAGGTCAGTATTGTCAAACAGCATTACCAACACGTCTACTGCTTACTGGGCTCTTAGAAGACATTGAGGAGTAAATTAGTGCTAAATAACAGCACAGAACACAGAGCTAGGACTGGTGGCTGTAAGCAAACATTAAGGAACTGTGGTAAACTTGGCCATACCCATGATAAATGGACATCCAGCTAACTAAATTCATGGTAGTCCATGGATGTTGCCAGACCAGAGAGTGCTGGATTAGAGAGGTAGTAATATTAGGAAAGGCAGCAAATGAAGTCAAACAGAGGAGCTCTGATGCATTTTGGTGGCTAGGGCTTCTCTTAGAAAGGCTGCAAAGCTCCCACATGTTCCAGGACCCAGTCCTGAAAAAAAATTACTCACATTAGTGGGACTACTCGAGTACAAATTTGCAGGCCCAGAACCTCTCTTGGAAGGAAAAATCCAGTGACTGTCACTCTTGTCACATGACTCTCCTCACTCTTGCATCTGGCATCCGAGTTGTCTGATGCTTGCAGCTAAGTTGTCCTAGAGACCTTTAGTGTCTACAGTGCTGTGCATGCCATCCAGCCTGCACCAGTCATTCCCAGAGATTTCTCTACATCCCACCACTGCTAAGCAGCTCTTCCTCCCAACCACCAAATAGGTTGCCTTAATTGTGACTCATTTTTCCATGTGATCCGCAAAGCCCAGAGAACCTAATGCTCCTCAGAAAAACCAGGCCACATGTATACAGATCAACGGGGCAGTTACATAGTAAGTCAACCTCTGGGCTCTCTCTACTTGTCATGGCTCTGTTAACTGCTTGCCCTTCCCCCTATACACAACAACATCTCCCCCCAATAAGGGTTGGAAAACATCAGGAGGACTTTGTTCTAGCTAAGGCAGTGCTACCATGTACATAGACCTGCTTTGTTAGGAGACAGTATAGTGTAGAGAACCTTGAGCCCACTCTGCCTACACACAAGCCCTATTTTCTTCAACTGTCTCCTTCAGCCTCTTTTGAATCAGATTTCTGGCATGCCCCAGCCCTTTTCTGGCTTCTTCCAGGATAGCCTCTCTGTAAGCAGTGTCCTCCCAGTCCTTTAGGCCCCCAATTTTTCTTCATCCAAATCTCTGCTCGGAATGTGTGAGGCTTACATGAATCCATACCTGGTGCATCCCAACATAAAAAAATAAATGGTGATGTAGAAAAGCCAAGCATTTTCCACTAGGTCTCCTGGTACATTTAGCTTTAAATGTGGGGGTATTTAAAATGGTTAGGCATGGGCAAGCTTTATATTTGTCTTATGCAACCCCTTAGTATTTTACCAGCACTTTAAAAATAATTAAACATGCTGTCTTCCTCCACCTCTTCTCACTCCAACATGAATCCCCAGACAGCTCATGGAACCCCCATGAAATTGCGTGACCATTTGGTAGAATCAAACTAGAGGATAGAGAAGAAAAATACTATGGAACATCCATGTTTTATGCTCAGTTTCTGCTTGGCTTTGATCTCCTCCTCCAGTATAAATGGAGAGGAGGAAAGGCAGCCCAGAATCTGCTTGCATATGAATTGGGATTTTCTTATATCAGGGCATCAGCATATCTGCACTGCAATAAAACAGCTGGATTTTTTTCTCCTTTCAGGATATTTTCCTTCTTAGCTATTATTGATTACACTGGCATTTGAGGCCTGAGGCAATAATTAGCCGTCTTTGCAACTGGGAATAGCAATTCTATTTTCTGGAACGCCTGCCAATTTCTCTGGCAAAAATTCAGCCCATTTAAAACATGGTGTACTCAATGACTGGTGTCTACAGCATGTTATAATACCAGAGGCACTAATTAACAATACAAATGGAAGGAACCAGACCAATAATTTACAGTGGTAGATCATTTTCCCCTTCCAGTGACAACAAAAAATTTTTGTTTCAAGCCATTAAACAAAAAATAAAATCAAACTTTTCATGTTGCATCATCTTCATGTTCCATGAGCCTGATCCAAAGCCCATCAAACTTAACACGAGTTCCGTACACAGTGCATTCACAAGATCTTGCTCAATAGGCCAGTAGATGGCAGGAAAAGCGATCAATGGAAAGCAGATGGGGTTTTGTCATAATGGAATCCATTATGTTACACTTCACTATCATCCTGTTCCTCTTTCATTACATCTCACTCTTTCCTACAATAAAAGACAACTTATAGCTTTGGGCAAATATGTTAACCCAGGGATAGCCAATAAACCTGCCACCTGCCAGGGTTAGTGCCTGGTGGGTTGGCGCCACTATATTTACCTACCCTTCCTGGGTATCAGGTGATGGGAGTACTCGTTGGCTGCGGATTGCTGTTCACAACTAATGGGAATGGTGGGAAGTGGCACGGACTGGGACACTACTTCCTGCCATCCCCATTGGCTATGAACTGCAGCCAGCAATAGCTGCACTTGCCCAATACCTAAGGAGGTACAGGTAAATAGAGGTGGAGGCACTTCAGGGACTAACCCTGCAGACCGAATCCAGCCCATGTGCCGGAATTTGCCCACCCATGTGCTGACTTGTACTACATCCATCCATGTGGAGAGCTCAAAGTTCTCCTTTCAGGCGGCTGCCTTTATATTTTTAGTCAGACTCTTTTATAACAAGAGCTTGGAAGCTTACATTAACTTACTATGTATGTTTATACTGCATAATTGGTCATGTCAAGAACCCCTTGCGCTAGGTGCTATGCAAACACTGAAAGTGACAGACGCTACTCCAAAGAGCTTACAAACCTGGCTACACAATTTACTTCAGGACGGGAATTCTTCTCCTCCTTTTCAGGCTGTTCTAGTTTTATACGAGGCTGTTCTAGTTTTATAGTTTTATTAACCAAACAGCTCCCCATGGAAGAGTGCACAAAATTGGCCAGATTTACGTAACAGAAGAAAGGGAAGCAGATGCTCTTTTGCTTCTCTTCCCCCGACCATGAGGAGGGGCTGACCAATTTATGGTCTGACTTTTGACTCATTGTGACAAGTATACAGTTGTTAGACACCAGACATTTATGATCTCATGCAAGTAAAGTGCGTTAATTTTTAATGAGCATACTCTGTACATATGGCCAAGGAACTTCTAAATATACAACACATGATCTCCTTTTCATGTTTCTATCAGAAAAGGCATTAATTTTACATTGCCTACATAAAGAGTCTTTCAGAGGAAGCTTTCTTAATGATGTCCCTACTTTTATTTGAAATTCAATTATACTTTGGCTGGTATGACAACAGGAAATTAATACATTTAACACTTAGGCCATCTGCTCTTCAGTGCACACATTTAAATCTGGCTCTACTTACCTTTTTTGTAATGGTACCAAGCAGCAAGAATTCAGGTTTCAGCTAGTCTGGCTTCAGGTATCAAAGCTTTAATGTCTAATCCAGCCTTTAGCTCCTTCCAAGTAACTCAGAAATGAGAAACCTCTCAGCTAATATTCAGCCTTCAACTCTGATTGCAGTCCTTCAGCAATTACAGCTTGTGGAATACACTTCACCATCAATTAAAACTCATTGCATGCCAGGATAAATGGGCACAAATCAGACATCAGGAATGATAACACACATAAACCTGTACATTTTAATCTCCCTGGACATTCAACAATGGATTTAAACGTTGCCATCCTTTTGCAAAAGATTTTTTTCAACCAATTACAGAGGAAGACAGCTGAACTGGAGTTCATTTACAAACTCAAAACCATCAGCTTAGGCTTGAATAAAGATCTTAACTGGTTAGTGCACTACAAAGACAATTGTTTTACCTTTGATATTCACATCTCCACATCAAATGTTGTGAATGTGACACACTCTGACTTAATTAACTCCATTAACACTAGTCCTACAATTGAGAGGTAACTTCTTTTGCTGTTATATATAGCCCAAAATCTGTAATTTCCACTCCAACTCATCTGGTGGAGTGGATTTTACCCACAAAAGCTCATGGCCTAATAAATTAGTTAGTCTCTAAGTTCCACAGGACTGCTTATTATTTTAACCGGGAAGAGGTACATGACAGAAAAAAAGAGAGGTCTTGTCCCAATGAACTTGGATTTAAGTAGACAGACCATGCAATGTGCATTGAGTCAACCATCCAAAGGAGCAGGTCTTAAGACTCTAGGGCCATGTCCCATTGCACATTACACCTTCACTGACTTTAATGGGGTTTTATGCAGGTGCTGGGTGTGGTGGAGAGAGGGCCTAGGATTCTGGCCTGAAAACAGGCCTGAGCTAAAGCAGTCAAAATTTTATAGCTATGAAGCAAAGTTAAGTAGGGAGCAAAAGGCAAGAAGAGGGCAGATATTCAAACACATATTCCTAAACGGTGATAGACACAAGATTATACACACAAACACTTCCTAGAAAGATGGTAACAGAACACCTTGATACAAACCCCATTCCACAAAGGTAACAGGAACACACTGAGTCTGTGGATGTATTGGGAAGTTCAATCGGAGCCTGTTGTATAGGCTATTTGGCGAGAACCAGGACAACATTCAGAAATAACACATACAGCCAAACATCTGTTATTGGGGTTAGCCCATGCAGGATCAGTGATTTTGTTTAGTGGAGTGTCCCTACTTCAATGGGACAGTAAGTGACCATTTAGGGATGTTGTAGAAGAAATGAGTCTGAGGAACTCTGAGAAAGCTTAGTTAGCAGTTTACTGTTATTTAACATGGCTCTTCTGTCTGAAGCATTACTGAAGTGCGCCTTTTTAGCCCCCATATTGTCAGTCTAGCCCAAGGAAGATCAGTCTAGCAGCCTTGGGGGAAGATTCTTCCAGACCACAGAATCTATCCCTAGGTTTGGTTTGCCAGATTCTTTTCTGGTACAATTTCATTGACACACATAGAATTACATAGCAGATGTTTGGGCCAAATGTGCCTCTGTAATTATGCACCACATGGGGGAACTACATATCCTGACCAGGGTGGTAAATGACTGATTTATTTTAGTCTCCCTTCTAAACTCTAGTTTAAATGTGGATTTGTGTTCAAAAAACCAAAAATCAAATATTCTGATTAAGATGAGCATTCAATTATGTCTAGCCAATCCCTCTTTCCCATACAATAGTACCATTTCTTCCATGCATCCCACTGTATTAACTCATGCTTGAAAACATGAAGGAACACAAAACATCATTGCTTGAGAGACTACTTTACTGACCCCTTTCTGCATGATATATCTAGGAAAGAATAGATAGATGATGGGCAGGAATTGCCGAAAGGTATGGAGAAGGACCTCTCAAGTCAAATCAAGCATTCCTAGTATCTTAACAAGGATGAGTGGATTAACAGGAAGTAATTACAGTAAAACAAGGCCTTCAGATGTGGTTCCTTTGCTGCCCCTGTCCCCGGGCAAGTCATTTACTACGAGTTCAACCTCTCTAGTCTGGAATTCTCTGGTTTGGCAACATCTATGATCCATCATGATTTAGGTTTGGTCAAGTTACTGCAGTCCCATTAAGTTTTACAGCCACCAGTCCTGCCTCTTAGAGTTCTGTGCAGTTATTTAGCTCTAATTTACCTCTAAATGTTTCCTAAGAGCCCGGTAAGCAGTGGAAATGTTGGTGATTCTACTAAACAATATTGACATCTTGTGATTCAACAAATTCTCTGATTCAACACCACTCATGTCCCAAGGGTGCCAAACTAGAGAGGCTCAACTCATATAAATAGGCACATACTTATGTCCAATTGGCATCAATGGAATTTAAGCGTAAGTTTAAGTGTTTTTTGGGAAACTGGGTATTCTAATTTTTCCAGCATCTAAGGTAGAATTTTCAAAAGTGGTGAGATTTGACTGTGCTTTGCTACCACTGTATTTAATAGTAAGGCTCCCGTGAACTTCAATTGGAGGACCTATACCACCCTAGAGCTCTACATTCTGTGGAACTAACCATGAAAAAGAGATTTCCTTGGATGCTGGTATTTGACTTGTTGATAAGAACATAAGAATGGCCATACTGGGTCAGACCAAAGGTTCATCTAGCTCAATATCCTGTCTGATGACATTGGCCAATGCCAGATGCCCCAGAGGGATTGAACAGATCAGATAATCATCAAGTGATCCCTCTCCTGTCGTCAATTTCCAACCTCTGACAAACAGAGGCTAGGGACACCATTCCTACCTATCCTGGCTAATAGCCATCGATGGACCTAACATGCATGCTCTTTTTTGAACCCTGTTATAGTCCTAGTCCTCACATATGCTGGCAAGGAGTTCCACAGGTTCACTGTATGAAGAACTTTCTTTTATTTTAAACCTGCTGCCTATTAATTTCATCTGGTGACCCCTAGTTCTTATATTATGGGAACAAGTAAATAACTTTTCTTTATTCACTTTTTCCACATCAATTATTATTTTATATACAGTAACTTGACCAAACCTATCATATCCCCCCCTTAGTCTCCTCTTTTTTAAGCTGAAAAGTCCCAGGCTCTCTCATCTCTCTTCATTTGAGACCTGTTCCGAACCCCTAATCATTTTGTTGCCCTTTTCTGAACCTTTTCCAATACCAATATATCTTTTGTGAGATGAGGTAACCACCTCTATACGCAGTATTCAAGATGTGGGTGTACCATGGTTTTTTATAAAGGCAATAATATAGTCCTAACAGTCTGTTTTCTTTTTTGACTGCCACTGCCCATTAAGTGGATGTTTTCCATGAACTATCCACAATGACTCCAAGATCTTTCTTTGAGTGGTTGTAGCTAAATTAGTCCCCATCGTATTGTATGTATAGTTGGGATTATTTTTCCCAATGTTCATTACTCTACATTTATCAACATTACATTTCATTTGTGATTTTGTTTCCCAATCACTTCATTTAGTTAGATCTTTTTGAAGTTCTTCACTGTATACTTATGCTCTCTCTATTGTGCTGACACGCACACTCAGGAAATAAAAAGTGCTGTTTTCCTCTTAAAATTACACCGAATTAGCACATTTAGTGGTTGATTGGCAACACTCAACTTTTTTACCTCGCAGCTCTCTGAAGTGTAAATTCATCATATTGTAAATCCACTCTGAATGCACCTTATGTACGAAATGCAAACAACATCTAGACATAAATCATATGAAAAGGGAAAATGCAATTCTCTTTTAATGGATATTGAATCCTACATAGTCATTTTTAACTTTTATTGTAGAATTATGACATATGAAGAGCCACCTTTAAGATAGCTAAATATAGTTTCTAAAATAAAATGGTCTAGTCATTTTCTTTGCAACATTCCATCCTGAACTGCATGTGGTTTAAATAGGAGATATGTAAACATATTGATGCAATTTCTATGTAAATCATTTAACAGTGCTTCACCATTTTAGCACAACCGCAGTGCGACCGAAATTGCAAAATGCTAATTAGATAATCACTAGTTGAAGAAGATAATTCCATTTATTATGCAAGGATCAGGAACAACACACAATACAATCTGCAGAAGTATTTGAAATCAATATCCCCTGGAGGAATGGAATACCTTCAAGAGCAATTTCTTCTCATACCTCATACTTGGTGCCGGGACAAGTTTTATTTTTGACCGAATTACATGGCATACTTTACTTGGAGGATTTACTGATATTGTTATGGTGCTTCAGATATATTCAAAAACACATCACTTTTTAGATTTATTCTCCTGTGGGTTTTTTCCCCTCCATATTAGCTTCCATCTCTACTGTGTGCATTAATAAACCATTCACAGCATTAAAGCTTGGTGATGAATCATCCGACTAACGGTCAGACATTCCATGGTTTCTATTCTAAAATCTTTGTTGTTCATCTTTTTTGGGGGGCGGGCGGGCATGTTTTCGGCCTTGCTTTAAGGTTTTCTGCTTTTTAGTCATTCTGACTGAGTTATTCTGCGAATTACAGAGTTTCCAATTTTACCTGGCATCATCCATCTTCTTTCACAGTCAGATTTGCCTAGGTAGGCAGTTATTCACAGTGAACTCATGCCGTTACTTCAGATCTTATGTCCCAAATTCAATTTCTGTGGCTCATGTTGGAAATGCATAGTAAAGACAGCAGTAATGTTATGATGAAGCTGTTTCACTCTGTTATTACAGTAATGATGGCCTAATCTATTCAACAGGGTTGCCTATTTTGGTCTTAGTAGCAATGCTTTCTCTGCACATCTTTCCTGCTCACCTAGCAGAAATCCCTTCATTTTATTTAGAAAACAATCAAGCCCTAATATTGTAGGTCATAAACCAACTACTAGCTATTCAAGTGTCGGAAGAAAATCCATGGGAACATGTTGTACATAAGGGTCTACTGCAGGGTTGCTTGTATGCACCTTCCTCTGAAGCAGCTGATACTACCCATCTTGAGACAAAATACTGGTCTCACCTAGGATGACAACTGCCATGTCTCTAGGAAAAGAATACAAAGCATCTTGTTTTCTTGAAATTTCAGGGGAACCAATCCAGTATCCATTGAAGACAATGGGAAACCTAACATCAGCAGAGTGATGCACAAGATTGGACCCTGAGATATGTCAGCTTTGCAATGAAAGACACACATTGGTGGGGCTAAAAGTCTGTTTATGGTGTAGATATTGAGGGTTGGCCTGGAAATAAGGCTCTTGGACACTGTGGGGTGGAAATTTCAGAGGTACACTACAATTGAAAACTTCCCCCTAGCCCAAGTCCAGGTCAGCTGACATGGGCTACCCATGTGTGTTGTGCAGTGTAGACATAACCTTAGACTGGTAGGATCCACTGAAACAGATATCTTGTTCGTTTTCTATTCTTTAGTTTTAAATCTTTGCCATTCCACTTATTTATTTCTTCATAGTTATCCTACTAACACCCACTGACCCTCCACTGTGACTTCCATCCTAAAAGCGTAACATCTAGGAAGTAATAGAAATCAGATTATTATGAGATCATTCTGAGTCTGTTAGTAGCAGAGGCTCTATCTTTGGAAAAATGATAGCAATAAAGACAGCATGGATTATTAAAGACAGAGCTGCAAGCAACCAGCTAAGAGTTAAGCTACAGATGTCAGTTTGAGTGATAAACTCGATCATTTATTTTAGATAATGTCGATGCTTTTGCTTATTGTCCTCTACCTCTTGCTATGTAACATATATTTAATATAAGCAACTGTCTTGTACTTCTGCCCAAAGATAAAAGATAAAATCCAAAACCAAATATGTCTGGATTATGGTCTAAGTACGCATTATCCCAATTAAGTCAACATTTACATCCACTAATCATTTACAAATTAAAAAACAAAGCAAAGACATGTATGGAGATCAAAAAGAATCTTTTTGCTTAAAACATTCTTCAGTAATGAAAACTTGAGAGATTTGGAACATAAAATGCAAATTCTTTCCACAACTTTGACTTGCGCAATGTACTGGAACCAAATTCATTCATTCTCCTGTACAAAAGAAAAACATATTTGCATAAATCTTTCGGCTTGTTCCCAGGTCTAATATACCTGCATCACTCCTGATTTTTATGTTTGCAAAGGGCTCTCAGAAACTCTATGAATTAGGCAGATATTCTGAATTGGCTCCTAACTTTATTTAAGGCCTGTCCCTTAGAGGAGCTGAGTGTTTCCTTCTCATAAAATATATGATCACTTTTGTGGTCCAGTCCTGCTTCAGAAGAATGCCCACTGAGTTCACAGCAAGTTTTCCTGGATTAAGTTTTCCCAAGATTGGGAAAAATTTTAAAAAGGTAATATGTCTGAAAAAAATCTCAGCTTCTACCCATCTTTGTCTGTGTACAGGAATCACCTCATTTGAGTAATGAAGCCCTCCCAAACTCATGCTGTAAAAATTGTTATACTCCAGAATACCATCATGTGTTTTCTTGCCCTCATGTATAGAAATAGTTCACTTACTAAAAAGACTAGAAAACTGCCTAAAGTGCTAGAAGAGTCATAGAATAAGGTTGGAAGGGACCATCAAATCATCTAGTGTACCATAGGCTATGGCCAGCATCAACACTCAGACACTAAACCCAAGTTGCTCATGACTATGAATTCCCTGTTCTCATTTTTCTCCATCTCAGCAAGTAACCAGTGTTTTAATAAAATGTATGAAAAAGGAGAAGGTAAATGGGTCAGTCTAACTCTTACATGCACAAGTTAATTAAGCCATTGAACAGTCTAGAGAGGCACTGCATACTAATTTAAGCACTGAGTGTGCAATTTCTGCAATGAATCCTGAAGCATATTCTAGAACAAGTAATGTAGAATGATTTAGGATTCTGTCAGTATCTGGCATCTTGCCGTGTTATAATGAGTTGGTTGAAGATCATATTTTCTCTCTAGTGACCAGAATATTCAAATTGTAGTTTGCTTGGAAGAAATGTGCGTAGGTAAGCTAAGAGGAGAAATTAAAAATATGATTAAGCTATTATTTTTTGCTGACTGAAGATATATATTGGCAAGCAAGACATTTAAAACATAATTTGATAACATAGCTTAGATTTGAAGACAGGGCCCTTTTTTAAAGAATAGTGATTCCCACAAGTCTAGTGTTATATCGATAGCTAGAAAGTCTAGTCACTGTGTTCATAGAATTCTGGATCAAACTATAACTTAATGTCTTGCCCCATCATAAGTAGTACAAATAACTTTTGTTTTTAGAGTATCTGTATAGAGAATTCATTCACTATATTCTATACTAGGCTTGCATTCAATTCCCAGCTTTATTGATGTAACTACCTATGCTTCTTATTGCAAGGAAGAGTCTATCATAATAAATAAGTGCCACTGGGGGTTAAAAGCAACATCAGGCCTTTTATTGCTGCAGAACAGAATTAAAATGGGGACTTTGTGCTTCTCTTAACATCTGTAGACTTGAGGTATTTCTGATACATGCACTTAATCTTGTCATCTAAATTGTAAATTTTATACACACACCAGGATGACAGAATGCCCTCTCAAAAGCTACTTCTATAATCTTTGACTATTGGTTACAAAAAGCAACTGGTAGCTTCTCATTGAAAGGTGATGTTTATTAGTGTCAGCTAACAGTTAACTGCAGGAGTTTTTCATCAGTGGAGAAAGTAGTAAGGCTTTCCAAAGTGCCCAGTGTTTTTTTTTCTTAGACATCAGAAATATGTCTGATTTATTAGTCTTTTAATATTTGTCAGTCACCTATATGTCTCTTTGGCTTTCAAGACTTCTGGATTAAAGAACCTGTCTTCTCAAATCTTTGTATAGCACCTAGACGAATGGGTCCCAAGTTCTGATCAAGTTCTTTGAAAGCTACTGCAATACAAAGAAGCGAACAATACAGAATGTTTGTTGAGGTCCTGTTCAGTATAACCAGGAGAGTCAGCAGTTCCATAAGTTTTGATAAGCAAAGCTATTTTGGATATTGTCTGTGAGCTCATAGGCAGGAAGAAAAGGATGGATTTTAGAGTATGATGGGACAGATTTCAAGAGAAAGCAACTTTCAGCTAGAACTGAACAGCAGCAAGCAAGTAGAGAAGATGATGGTTGCCTTCACCCAGTTATTTCAGCTAAACTCCCTCCTACAAAGATGACTTTCATTCAGACAGGACTATGCAGTCTTCCTTATCCTCCTGCAGGTTTGGTTGAAGCTAGAATTGGAGGAAAGGAGTACTGTTTGTCTCCTCCTTACTAGAAATGTTTTGACTCCTTGGATGGAATTTTGGTCTCCACTCAAGCCAATGAGTTTTGTCATGGATTTCAATGGGGACTGAATATTCTGACAGGGCATAGACTTAGATGAAGCTTCCCACAGTGACCAGTGCCTCAGAGTTGTGGTGTCCAACATGGCACCTAAAAATGGACATTGACTGTTAAAAATCGGGCCCCTTCCTAGGTGTCACTAGTCATGTACCCATATTTAAGTCACTTCTGGAAATCTTGGCCAGAGATGCAAAAATGAGACTTCACTCCTCAAAGTACAAAGAAGGAAGTTCTCACAGTCTCCACTTTTGGTGCATCTTTCTGGAACTTATGAAATTAACAATTGCAGGCTCAAAGAAAAGACTTCACTCAGGTTTCTGTAATTTAAAAAACAAACAGCTTCTTCCAACAAGGCAAAGTATGGATTTCTCATGCTGATCTTAGTGCTTGAAAATAAACCAGTTTGCATTATCTGTGCCAACAGCTCTAAACAGCTGAAAATACATTTTACTCCCACATCCATGTGTCATAAAAAAAGCATTCAGCTGGTTTTGTATTATCAAACTTTCCAAAGCAAATCTGTAGAGACCAAGCAAGTGAAAATTCATCTCAAAAAGTAACTTTGAGGGAAGTATAATTACAAGTCATTGAAAATAGAAGTTTGAAGTGAAAGTACCTCAGCAACTATAGCATTATTTTTGTGATGGTAAAATTTTCACAATACTAATGTCACTAAATCAGAGGCACTTATGCAGGGACAGATCCGGCACAGACTTAAAATTGGAAAGATTGCAAGAGCAATATGCAACTGAAAATATTATTTTCTTGTTTTGCTTTTGAAATAGAGACATATGTGATAAAAAACTCACCAAAATAATATAAGGGCAATTATCAGAAGTGGTGGATCATAACTGAATGGGAATTTTAGGCATTCAGCCCTCCGAAACACAAATGAGAAAAGGTGTAATCATGTAGGTGTTGAGCAGCTGCTGAGAAGTCTGGAATGTGGTCATGTGGTATAATCGTTTCCAACAATAATTTGTACCTTGTAGTTTTTCTTATAAAATAAATCATTTACTGCCATTGAAAGCAGTGCAATGAAAGTGCTTTCTAACAGGTTTCCTCAATGAAGGAAAATGTCACATGCTAAGAAGAGGATGTCACATTAAGAAACCAACTGCGAACAAGACAGTATCTCAGTCTCTCTTGCTATGTGTATTGTGCTGTCATTGGCTGCCAGGACAAAGTGAAGGCAAAAATGGGTTATAAAAAGGCTGTCATTTTACAATGGGCATTAGAACTGGGGGAAATGTGTCTTCTCTTGCCTCCTCCCAAACCCCTCAATGGAAAAACTGAAATGGAGACTCAGGGTCAGTCTTTAATAGCTTCTGAACAGCTCAATGTCACTTTGAATGATTCAATATACTACATAGCTACTTAAGGGCTAAATACTCTGAGGTGCTGCGTACCTGCTAAGCATCTGCAATTTTTCTTTACTTTCAATTGGCAATGTGGTTTGCCTTAAAAACAGTTTGCTTCTTTGATCCTTCCAGGAGCTAATGGATTCTGATGTGCAGTGCCATACTAAGGTCATTAGTGACATTATTGCCCTGGGTGGGATGTTTTTAAGCATTTGTAACAGAGTTTAGCTTGCGGAAATGCCACAAAATCTCCATCTGCTGCCATTCTTTTTTCAAGTGACAGAGGAATTGCTAGCAGTACTGAGAAATTAGTGCACAGTTTCCCTTAGTCATGCAATTCTCTGTCCAGCAACGGTTGCCATGGTCAGTCCCGGTTTTCTAACTCAGCAGTGCTTCTTGGGGTGTGATACAGTGTTTCTCATGGACAATGTGTCTAATGCCATTGTAGAGCTACACCTAGCAGGCACCAAACATCTAGGGATAGAAATGTAGCTGTGTTAGTCTGGTGTAGCTGAAACAAAAAACAGG